>OX336368.1:67668025-68309250 GCA_946902895.1 Fragum fragum | reverse complement strand
ACAGCACATGGATTCATTTTGAGTTTTAATTTCATATACATGTATATCTAATGGATGTATGTTTACTTACTGTAGGTTTTCCATAAATACCACAATGTCAGGGTTATTTCGATGTACAGGGGATGTTTTGTTTGATGATCATGAACCTTTGCCAGGCACTATCAACAATGTACAGCTGAAGCAGTATTCAGAAACTAGTAACTTTCTACAGTATAAAAAACCTTTGACTCAAGACCAGCCTTATTTCTTTGCTCAAATAAGAGGATTAGGTGAGATCATAAACCTGTTACCAGGTGACAAAACTTTGTACTGGTCCGAAATTGGAAGAAGATTCATACAACAAATTCACAGTGATGGATATTCAAAATTGATATCTTTCTGGGTAGGAAGCATAGTGGGAAAAAAAGAAATTACCTGCCACAAGCAATTTTCTTTTTCCACACTTTTTCCAAGTTTTTTTTATTGAGGGACATCAAAAAGTGGGATTATGGGTTAACTCTTTTCTAGGGAAGAATTTCAGATTTGTCTTGTATTTGATAGGATCCAACTTAAAGGAAGGAGCGTATGTCTTATTTGAAAAAGAGAGTTTTTGAGGCTAGGAAAAATTATTGAAATAATACAAAAAAAAATTCAAAATTTTGTTAATTTGAGAAAAGTATTGCTTGCCAAAGAAATATTTTGACTACTGGAGGTCTTTGATTAGACATCACTTACCCTATTTTCATTGTACAATTGTAACCTCTTTATTTTTTAACTATTTGGACAAAGTAATTGACCAGTGTAGTCGTTCATTTCCAATTACCACACAATGATGCTTTTAAAAGCTCCTCAAGAAAATAGCTTTGGAAAACATTGTGGATAATGAAGAAATTGCTTGTCACAAGCAATTTCTTCATTATCAACAAAGATTTTTGACCAGAAAGATGAAAAAAACTAAAATTTCTTAAACTTTATTTTGCCATCTACAACATCTTTGAATTTGGACCAGTCTAAATTTTTGTCATGTGGGAATGGGTTAAACTGAAAGTGAATGTTGAATTCTGACATTTATATAAAGCATTTTTGTTGGTTTAGTGACTTAAAGGACCTAATGTCAGTATATTCAAGTTGTAGTTAAGATGTTTAGGTAGACAACCAAAAAAATTATTTTAGTTTTCTGTTGTTGGGACTATACTTTAATTAAGAATGCCATGAATAACCTCAGTCAAACTGCCATGTTTGGCTTGTATCTCAGGAAAATTGAAAAAAAAAAAAAAAATAAAGTGTATCATTACAGTATGAAAATAATAAAGTGTATCATTACAGTATAAAAATTATAAAGTGTATCATTACAGTATGAAAATAATAAAGTGTATCATTACAGTATGAAAATGAAGCTGGTTGTTGTTAACCCTTCTCATGCTGAATAAAAAATCTTTTTCAGAATTGTATAAAAAGCAAAGGGCTGAAAGCACTGGTAACACTTGTTGTTCAGTTGTCAATTCTTCTTTTGAAAATTAATTTCATAAACAACTCTGGTTTCAGAAGAACAGACAGGAGGTGTAGACTAAGATCAGACTGCAAGTAAGTGCAGTCTGATCTTAGTCTATACCTCCTGCTAAAGCTGGAATATCCTGGGTTCAGCATGACAAGAATTAAACATCGTTGTTCTTTTCAGCTCAGCAGAGTCGTATAACAATTGGTATTGCCGGACCAGATATAGATAACGATGCACATCCAGGTCACTGGAACAACACTGTTGGTTACTATAGCAACACAGGACAGTGTTTTACATCACATTCATGTATCGCTAATACCAAGGGGGAACCATTTTCTGTTGGTAGGTTGAACAGGACAGCGTTTTACATCACATTCATGTATCGCTAATACCAAGGGGGAACCATTTTCTGTTGGTAGGTTGAACAGGACAGCATTTTACATCACATTCATGTATCGCTAATACCAAGGGGGAACCATTTTCTGTTGGTAGGTTGAGTGTCCACGGGAATGTAATTTTACAAACATGCTAGTTTACAACGAATGCATAGCTGAAAAGTATATTATACAGGCAAGTTCCATTAACACATGAGAAATGAAATCGCTCCTTTTCAATGGATAAACCCTTTCCTGTTCAACCGTAATTTTTATGTCTCTGTTATTTTACAATTTAGAAAACATTGTAGAAAAAGAAGAAATTGCTGGTAACAATTTTGGTATACAGCATCACCTGGTGGAACTCTATCAAGATTGTTCAAATTATTGCCCAAGGGACATAATTAGCCCATTTCTGGACATCACAAGTATAAAGTGAAAAATCTGCTTCTCTCAAACAGATAGGCCTTGAGCTTTGATATTTGGTATACCTCATCATCTGGTGGGCCTCTATCAAGATTGTATAAATTATGGCCCCAGGGTCAGAATTAGCCTGTTCCAAGATGTCACAAGTTTAACATAGGCTTGTTTAGTGAAAACTTTATAAAGATCTTCTTCTCCCAGACTTAAAGGCCTAGAGTTTTGATATTTGGTATGTAGCATAATCTGATGGACTTTTTTCTGTTTTTGTGCTCTTTGGACTCAGTTGACTGATAAGGCCCTAATGGCCTCTTGTTATTTATCTTGAAATGGTGCAAAATAGATCACGAAGGTAACTTTAGAGAATGATCGTAATGCTTGTATTGAAGGGTAGATCTCACAATATTTTCCACCCCTTTTGGCACTTACTTTCCAATTATTGCGCATTTGAACTGAATTTGGACCAGTCTAAAATTATGTCATCTGTAAAAGGCTTCAGTTCACACAGACAAATCTGAGTATTTGCCAAGTAGTGATTTGGTTTAAATTAAACCTATATAGTTTATATCATTATTTTAAAAAACAAGTTTTTGTAACTCTCAATTCTGCAACTTGGATAATATACCAGTACTGGTCCTGAATGTTTAGAAAAATAAAAGACCAAAGATCATTAGTCCCTTCCAGGAATCAAACTTGAGACCTCTTGATTGGGAAGCTTAGTATCAACCTCCTAACAACAGAAATCACACACCTTGAAACATCATATTGCTAGTTTAATATTTTCCTCAGGTGACATGTTTGGTGTTTTAATCACACACTTTGGTATCAAGATGTCAACAGTCCTGTTCCTTAAAAATGGAATTCCGGTGGCTACAAGGTATTGTTTCAGTTCTTCCTACAGTACATAATGGTGCATGTATATCAGTGGTGTTTTGTTTGGTATCCAATTAGGGAATTTTTAACCCATTCCCAAACAATCTCACTTTTAAAGAAAAACGCTTTGGAAAAAAAAAAATTGGAAATGAAGAAATTACTTGTTTCATCCATAATGTTCCCAAAAGACTTTTTAAATTTAATGAACTGAAAAAATTGTCATCTTTTTAGAAAAACTGAACTTTAGTCATCAGGTAATTGCTTACGAATAAATGTTTTTATTTAAATGAGTTTGATGTTCAAACAATTCAAATATTTGTGTCTATTGAGATTCATGTATTCTAACTGGCTCTAAAGATTTTGTTCAATACCTCCACGAAAAAATCTTTGAGCATGGAACTATTTTGTATGCAAACAAAGTAGTTCCATAAAGAACAGGACTAAATTCCATTGATTCTATATCTTAGTTGACCATAGTCAGTACCATAGTTAATATGCTGTATGCAACGGACTCCCACTAAAAGCTTAACATTTTACTTATTTGATATGTTTGTGTGATGTTTGCTTTGATAATAAAAATTTATAAGGAATGAAGCAAATATTTTTTTGTGTTCCTTGAGGTATGAAACTATTAATGTAATCATACTTGTGCATGAACCTGCTTCCTAGCTTCATTAAATGTAGTAAGGTTTTTAACTTTGTACATCCTTGAAATCAAAAACTATTCTACTACTTTTCATCACTTGAAATCAAATGAAAGAAAGCACATAAAATGTCCTAATTTAATGAATTTAAATTTGTTCCAACCCAGGTCTTCATCAAAACTTCATCAAATCTTAAAAAAGCTTCTAAATGGAAGAGCACTGGTGTCAATTAAAATAGATTGACCAATCAGGAAGAGAACTTTGAACTCCAGAATAAATTTTAAACATATTTGTTGGCTTATTGACTTAAACAATGCAAGTACATTTCAGTTGCCAACCAACAATTGTTCTTTTATTGTGTGGCTAAGGCCACATACTTGACAAAAGAATGTTGTTTATTGATGGAGCAAAATTGCCATGTCAAGGTTGGGTTACATCAATTAGGAATGGACAAACCTCTTCTTTTGGAATCAAATGATAATTTCATCAACTTTCATTCCTGGTTAACTCTTACAGCTTTTTTTTTTATAACAAGCTGATCTTTGATCAGGATAGTCATTTACAAGTCTCTAAAATATGAACTAGTTCAACACATGTATTTAATTCATTCCAACACATTCCCAGAATGTTTTTTAGCCTCAAAAGATTAAGATTATAAGATTTCATCAACTTGAAATTGTTGCCTGCACCTTTCAATTTGGCCAGTCTAGAATTTTCTTCTTTGGTATTGGGTCGACAATATCTGTTTATTACATTGTTTTTATAATTTTTCAGATATCTTTTTGAGTCTGACCATACAAAGTTTCTACCAACATTGTGTTTAGAGAATGGTCCTATTGACCTGGGTATCATGTGGCCTCAAGCAGCTCTTGGTACTCCAAAATTTCAGGAGGTATGAAAATATAGAATTCATGAATATATATTATATATGCTTTGTTCCCTGCCATGAAGGCAGTATAGATCTACCCAGGTAAGTGTGTTTATGCATTAGCATAAGCATGAGTTTTTGTGTCTCATATTTGTCAAGAACTTAATCTGTGCTTTTATGAGTTAATGTAAATACATAGGGTATACTTGTTCCAAATTATTGGTATATAAATTTCTTTTTAAACTTCCGATCCTCAGGTCGAAATCATTTGTCTTCTTGGTGAGTTCTAGATTCATATGAATTTTTTATTAGCTCTACTATATGAGGAATAGGAGGGCTATTCTGGTCAACTGGGCGTAATGTTTAGGTTAAACCTTATGTGCATGTGTCATGCCTCGTTTCTAATAATGCTATTGCTCTGAAACTTTGCACATGCTTTTGAGGAAATAATATTAGCCTCTAGACAAAGATTAAATACTCTGCCATTTGTTTTAGTTGAATTGTAGCAATGTTTTGGACTTAGAAACTCTTAGTTAAACCTTGCATGCAACTGTCAAATATCTTTAATAACTCTCTTTCTACTTCTCATTACTCTGACATTAATTTTAGTGGAATTTTAACCCTTTTCGGATTTATAAACTCTAGGTAAAACCTTAATTGCAACTGCCATATATCTTTAATAACTCTCTTTCCTCTTATGCTATTGCTTTGAAACTTTACTCATTCTTTTGTGTGACCATTGTATCATCTTCTAGGCAAAGATTGCTTACAATTACATTTATTAAACTGGAGTTTTAACCTTTTCTGACTTGTCTAGTCACAGATTTATAAATCTAAAATTCATTTCAGTCAAATTTTAATCCTCTTCGGATTTAGAAATTCTTGCTTAAACTTCATGTGAAACTGTCTTAAAACTCAAATAACTCTTTTTCTACCGAACTTTTGCTTTGAAACTTTGACAATCCTTTTTGACCAGCATATCTATTATGCCTTATGTTGACATTGAATTGCTGTTACTATCCAGCACTCAGAATTCAGAATAGTCAAGCGTTACTGTCCTCTGATAGCTCTTGTTTTCTATGGCCAATGTAAAGGTCACATTTGAAAGGTCAAATGTCCCAGTTTCTTCATATTTTAGGCCCAAAAGCATTGAATGCATTAGGTATCTCTTCAATCACTTCTAGCTAGATATGTTTTAATTCAACACAAAGCCTCCATAGTGAAGTAATATCATGTTGTACTTTCACATATTGCAATTGTATTGAGATTGTTGGTAGCGCGCCGGACTTTCAATCTAGAGGACCGGGTTCGATCCCCGACGGCAGCACTCATTCTTTCCGACCATTTGTCTCTCACAAATTGGTCGATAATCGTAGATCTATTTGGGATAGCAGCTGGAGGCTAGGAAAGGATGAAATGGTAGAACTGGTGTGAGAAATACCAGGAATCCATTGTTAGGTGCTCCAGCCGCTGCGACATAACTGAAAGATTGTTGAAAGCGGCGTAAAACCCCATTCAAACAAACAAATTGAATTTGTATGCCTTATTCATCCAATTAATATCATTTGGATTTTAATTACACTTAAAGAAGCTTAACTGTTTGCTTATTATTAATTTGTTATGAAATCCCTAACATATCAGAAAGTCACCTGCTGTGCACTGGACTATTTATGACTGAAACATTTGTGTCATTATTCATTTGCATTGATTTTAACCAGTTAAATGAGGGAGTGTTTGCTAGATTTTGAAGTTACTTTTGACACTGATTGTACTTATTTCAGTAATTTGACTCCTCTCACTGAGAAACATTCAAGTTCAGGATTGGCATTTTGTCTTTTAATTTCAAAAAGAGGACATTGATAGGACTAAACAATTGTTTTTGTCCAATCAGCGCCCTTGTAATGAAACATGTTACTTTTAAATTAGACTTGTTTGTGAAATCAGAGTAGTACCATGATTTGATGGAAAAAAGAAAGTTTATTCTAAATGGTTATACTTTAATTGTACCCACTGCTCATTTACTATCCTTCACTTTCAGACGAATATGGTAAACTGGATAAAGGATATTGGTGTGCAATATGACATGTATAAAAATGTGTTTGAATCAGATAAAAATTTACCTGAAGTCACCATACAGTCACCTGTTCCTCTGTCTACAGGTAGGGATAACTTCTAATTTAGTGAATTTTAGTGACAATGGGTGAATTGTTAAAATTAGACAGTACTGTTTTCTCAGATGACTAAAGGTGAACAATTTTGCTTTTGACCAGTTGTCTGAAAGCAGAATAATCATTCTACCTACTTTAATTCTGTTTCCAGACCTGGACTCAGTTCGATTTTTTGTTTAAATATTGGTTTTGCAGAAATTCTTAATATTTCTTTCACTGGAACAGACTTTTTATTACCAAATAAGAGACTTTTTGTGGCTATTCGAGTCACCTAGGTGCTGGCATCTCTGTAACAATTTGATTAAAGTAGTGTCTCTTTAACTACTAATGCTTTGAAACTTTACACATACATTGAGACTTTAATACCACCTGTAAGGCAAGGGATTTATTACTCATTTTAGTTGAATTAAAAACCTTTTTTCTCGACTTATAAGATCTTGATTCAAGTTTAACATGTAATTCTGTGCAGCTTGTCATATTGCTATAACTATTAAATCTTTGCTTTTAAACCTTGAGCATGTGTTACCCTTTTTGACAGAGAAATTGATACTTTCTCAGTGTTCTGCCGAGGCCGCGATTCTGCAATATTCTCGCGTAAATTTTGCGGATGTCCCATAAAAGTTAGCGTAGGTGCGAAAATATTTGCGGCTGAAATTCAGCATTTTTTGTCATACTTTGGACGTAAACGAACCCATTCTAAATAATGAAAATGATTTTTTTTCCCAAGAATCAGAAAAAAATAATTTTAGATAAACTTGAAAGGAGTGCGGAATCGAAGAATAGGTCGGCCAATCAGACCTACTTTTTCCGCGATATTTTTTTGACCAAAACATTTCGCAAAACATTTCTATAAAGCTAACTATTGACACTTTCACTTGATTCAAATAACCAACAAAACAAGGAATGATTTATATTCTCAGTAAGAAATAATTGATATCTAACTATTCTGTACTTGGATAAGTAAAAAAGATTATATATTGTTGTTAAAAGAAGTTTTCAGTTGTAAGTGTACCAATATCCGGACATGACATATCGCGACTGTTTTTGTCTAAATTAATCGTTGCCAATGGTTGATATAGAGACAAACTTTTACACAATTATAACAGAATGACAAAATCTCTGTTTATAATGACTTAAAATAATTTACAGAGCTTTAAAACAATTATACTTTGATTTTATTCTGGCCTTTTCCTATCTTGGAATTACAAGCTCTGATAGATCACTCAGACCCTTCTCTTGATACTTTTGAAATGGCTGGTACAACCTTGATGGACCTAAACTTTATACCTGCAATACATTCTGGTCATGGTTCAGGTTAGACAAGTCTTAAGGTCTACTTGTAAAGTGTTTGAAAGATGTTATAGATATATTAGTCACAAATGAAAAAAAGAAAGTTTCAGTGAAGAGTGCTTTGGGATTATGCCTGGTTACAGTATGATACGAAATTTTATAACTGTCAAACTCTAATTGGACAAAACGCACACACACACAAAAGCCCCAAGTAGCTAAATATCTTATAATTCACCCAAGCATTAAATGATAAAAGAACTAAACTATGCTGGTCTCTTTTTTTTGTATATCAGCAAAACAAGGTTTATGACTGTACCTGAAGTTTAAATTATGCTTTGATGTTAAGTATTACAGTGAAATGGAGGTGTCTCTTTAATTCAGAAAATGTCTCCAAAAATTTAGAACTGAGGGGTCAATTGTCCCCTCTTCTGAAAATCTTTGGCAGAACACTGCTTGCCTATAGGATCCATTGTACATTAAACCCATGCAAAAAGTAGCATTATATTGTGTAATAACAGAGATATCATATCTTTTATCAAAACTTTAATAAAACAGTTTAAAGTGAAAAGAGGTTAAATTCCACTCAAATGATTCCCACACATTGACGCTTTTTGACACCGCTAAGGAAAAACAACTGAAAAAATATTGTGAAAAGAAGAAATGGCTTTTAAGCAATTTCTTCATTTTCCATAATTTTTTTCCTTGTTGTAGAATATTTTTACCCAACATGACAGTAATTTTTCAATTTAATTGCACACTGAAATGATATCTGCAACTTCTTTCAATTTTGGACTAGTCTTAAATTTTATTAACAAACTCCTTAAACAGAGCGTGCTGTAGTGTCGGGAAGCTTTATATGTGTAATTTGAAATCCTTTATTTGGGGATGTCTAGGTAGCACAGAGGTTAAAGACATCGGACATTGCAGCACTAGGCAATGTATCCGCGTAAGTTCGAATCCCGAAAGAGTTAAATTTCCTTGTTTGGTATTAGGTTATAGATACAAGTTTGACCTGTATTTCAGACATGGTTCATTTTGAAGTTGTTGTTCAGGAGGCAGAAGAGTGTGAGAGCCCAGCTGTTGGTATAGCAACATGTAGTCCTTTAAAACCTCCCCCAACCTGTAATCTATTGAGAGACTTTTTCAGATGGAAAGCTAATGGTGTTGGTGAGAGAATTTGTAGTTATAACACTTTCCCGGTTTATTTTAGCTCAGCTGTTTTCGGAGAAAACCAGAGGTATTGTCATCACCTGAGCGTCGTTCATGTTTGCGTTGGCGGGAAAAACTTTAAGCTTGCCTATATCTCTACAATCTAGGATCCAATTTTCATAATACTGAAGGTCAAGGTCACAGCAGAAGGTCAAAGGTCAAATTTTGACCTTGACTATATCAATGCAGTCTATGATCCAATTTTCATAGTATTTAACACACATACACATCTTCACAAGAGAAGTGATTTATCCAGGATTCACATATCTATCCTGAAGGTCAAGGTCACAGTTAAAAGTCAAAGGTCAAATGTTGACCTTGACTTTATCTCTGAAGTTTATGCTCCAATTTTCATAATATTTCACACACATACACATCTTAACATGAGAAAGTGATTTAGGTTTGATTCAGACAAAGGTCAAGGTCATAGCAGAAGGTCAAAGGTCGACTTTTGACTTTCACTTTATAAGGCTATGACCTTTGCCCAACCAAATTTATATTTCATTTATTCTCTTTTTAGCTCGGCTGTTTTCGGAGAAAACCGGAGATATTGTCATCACTGAGTGTCTTTCACGTGACAAACTTTAACCTTGATCATACCTCTGTTGTTATTGAAGATATCCTCATGAAACTTGGCATGTGTATCGACCATCACAAGAGCTATCTACACTATCAAGCGGGATAACTCTAAAAGCGTGTTTGCAAGAGTCATGCCCCTTTTTTTACTTAGAATTTTTGCATTATCCAGCACCTGCAGCTGGTGCACCGTGGGCGGTGCTCTTGTTTAAATATTAGACTGGTCCAAACTGAGAGAGATTGCAGACAACAATGAAAATTAGATGCAATTGGGGATATTACCATCCTTGAAAATATTGTGGGAAAAGGAGAAATTGCATGTTACTCTGTTCTGGTGGCATACAGGAGTTGGCCTGCATGTCAGATAGTTTGTTGCTCTGTCAGTCAGTCTGTAGAATTTTCTTGTCTGCCCGTTTTGTTCTAAACTCCCTGATGGATTTGATGTCACACACTCAGTATCAAACAAAAATATGCCTTTTCAATTTTGTTTTTTCTGTGACATGGAGTTGTTGGGGATCTTAAATCACATTCACTGATAGTGTTTAGTCTTAAAGAAGTAGCAGAAATAATTTTAATGCCAATTCAAAAATATCTTAGGTATTGCTTTAGTCCTGATGTCATGTGCATCAGTATTCTCATCCTAAACCTTCAACATTTTTGAATATTTCTAGTATTGCAGAATACATTCACTTGAAACTCTAAATATATTACTTTATTATATACCTATAAAAGATATGGATTAAAATCTGGCTATCTAATACAACTCGACAGAAAGAAAAATCAATATTCAGCGTGTACCATTTAAGAGAATTTTCTTAATGCCATGTCCTAAAAGGAATACAATAAAAGGAACATTACTACAGTGTGTTTTTCTTTTTGTTGTTATGGTGTTCTCGAATCATGTGTAGGTATTTTTTATTGGATGAGACCTTCGGTCTCATCCAATAAAAATACCTACACACAATTCTTGAACATGATAACAACAAATAGAAAAGGCACTGTTGTAATATTCCCTATATCAAAGGGCAAAGAAGTTTATTCCACTATCAAACACTGGAACAGTTAGTTTTGGCACTGGCATGTAGTGCTTTTGTTCTACATATGCTAAGAGCTCTTACTTCTGATCTGTCCTACATCTTAATCTTATTGTTTTTGAATTACCATTCTCTCCAAAATGATAGGTTTATTGCAGTTGAGTGCGAAGGTTTGAAACTGTGTTCAGGGTAAAGTTGTATTCTGAATTTCTGAGACTTCATGTTTTTCAAAGGTCAGAATAAGAATAGGTAATGTCAAATCAATATTGTTGTATCTTAAAAGAAACAGTCATTTGAATCAAGTCAAATTTGTCCCATCCCAGCACAATCCAACTTTTTATTCCCTTCATGAAAAGATTTTGAGAACATTTCTTGAAAATTAATTGATTCCTTTGAAACTTTTACGAAATGAGTGTAGGGTCATCAAGAATTCACCTTACAATATTTGAGCTGATCTTTTTGAAAACACAGGTAAAGGGGGTATTAAGAAATTTAATTGAAAGCACTCCATTCTTGCAATAAAGTCTACAAATGTTATCAGATTTAAAAAAAAAGTCACAGAATGTATGTAGAGTAAAAGATTATTTGTATTTTTGTGATTAAGACAGAAACATATCAAAACACTGAAACTTGAGTCCTTTAAATATAAAAGCCCAATGGTCATGCTCCATAGTACAGGTGTACATTTGTTGATATCAAGGTCATCTGGTAAGGTTAAGGTCATCTATCAAGATCATATTTCTGAGAATGCTGTTACTGGGCATAAGTATTTCATAAACTTGTCTTGATAGGGGTCATTTTCCCATTATCTGATACCAAATTTTAGACTGTATCAAATGGAAAGGAGTTGCAGACAACAAATTAGAGCCTATGGAATGTTAGATTTTTCAACTTTCTGGCTAGAAAACATTGTGGAAAATGCAGAAATTGCTTGTTGCAAGCAATTTCTTCAGTTCACACAATTTTTTCCTAATTATTCTTTCTTATGTGGTGCCATGAAGGGTAATTGTGTGGGAATGGGTTAATGGATTTTCTTTAAAATCTAAAGAAAAACAATCTGCCTTTTCAAAAGGTATTGATTTCATTTTTGCTATAAATTTCATTTCTTTGTGTTAAATCTACTAATTTGTAATGTAATATAATAATATAATTCTAATTTCCAAATAGAATTTATAGGGTGAAGTTTTAGTCTCTCAGTGAATTGCATTCATTAACCATATTTACTCAGAATTTATGTCTTCTCTTTTTCACAGACAAGATTATTCTAATTCTGAATTGGTGAAAAAACATGTCTTACTTATCAGAGGTCATGTGGAGAAAATATGTATTGTCACATCACTGAATGCACTATTACTGTATTTTTAGATCTACAGTCCAAGGTTGGACAGAGGATTGGCTTTGGTATCCATTACAGCCCTGAGAAAGTGAAGGAGCCAGGCTTTAATGATAAGGATGAACAATTAGTTTTGTGTTTTGTGACATTGAATATGCAAATTGTGTTCTTTCGTATGATGATGCAGCCTGAGGGGGGATTTTTTCCATTAATAGTGCTCACTAGAAATGGTAAGAAGATTATTGATTTTATTATTTAATTTTTTTCTAAAATATTAAAGTAAAGCAATGTTAGGGAGATTGTCATACAATGAAAAATAACTTGTCAAAAGACAAATAAAACAAACAAAAAATAATAATAATGAAAAAAAAAACAAACTATAAAAACATATTATCTTTGTGTTTTTTTCATATTATTCAAAATCTACAATATTTTTCAAGTGTTTTTTATTTACCAATTTTGGTTATTTCAAGATTGTTTGGCCTGAATGGAAAAGAAATAGATAGAGAGAGAGAGAGAAAGAGAAAGAGAGAGAAAGAGAGAGAGAGAAAGAGAGAGAGAAAGAGAGAGAGAGAGAGAGAGAGAGAGAGAGAGAGAGAGAGAGAGAGAGAGAGAGAGAGAGAGAGAGGAAGTGAAAGAAAGAGAGAGACTCGATATTACTGAGCACCAATAAAATTAGGTTGGAATGAAGCATAAAATATTAAGATTTTTATTACTCCCTTTTATCTAGAGTTCAGCATGATAGACCAAATTTCTTAAACATTATTTCATGCTGTAACCTGTTTAAAGTTTGATACTGCTTGAAAATAAAAAGAAATTACAGACAGGAATTAAAAGTTTAAGTTTGAAGTAATTTGAAAAAAATGTAGTTTTTAAAAGAATGCTAGAATAGAAGGGCTAGTTTCTTTGCAATATTAGTTTGCTAAAGGTTTAAAATAATGATTATGTTCATGTATATTTACAAACTTGTATTTTCAAATTGCTCAATTAATCTTGAAGACAAATGCAAAGAAGGAATAGTTCTGGAAAAGCATAGAATAGTTTTTACCTATTCTACCTAAGTAGGTTCTTCAAATAGTTTTCATATTAGTATTAATTTCCAATCATTTTTATGCCCATGTTTTGATAGGTAAGGAGAATTTGATTTTTGTCTTCTGTGTTTCTTATATCATTTAATTGTCACTTCAAAAAATTTACCAAAATTTACAATGGTCAAGGCATGTATGTTAAACAAACACATCTTATTCATAGCATCCTTATAAAGTAGAAGTATTTTTTTCTAAATTTTGCACAAGTATTATTTTGAAATAAGAACAGCAGTAAGGTTCTCCCTAAACGAGAATTGATCAATTGTCTCCCTTGTGATTTAATAGCTTCCAAAATTACCATAGATGTAGAAACCAATAGAGATCTAGGAAATGATTCCACCAAAGATATTCTAGACAATCTGTATCGAGAGAAGGAACCTCCAGCTATAGCAGTATTAGATGATGATAGAGGCAATAGGGGTAACCTTCGTTAACTGTTTCCTTGTTCAAACCCAAGATTTTATGTCTCCGTGATTTTATACTTGAGAAAACATAGTGGAAAAAAAGAGGCAATAGGGGTAACCTTAATGAACCCTTTCCCTGTACAAACCCAAGATTTAATGTCTCCCTGGTTTTATACAAGAGAATTCATTATGGAAAAAGAAGAAATTGCTTGTAACAAGCAATTTCTCTTTTTTCCACAATATTTTCTACCACATAGGATGGTTTCATTGGAAATTGCATCCAATTTTCATTGTCTGACATTTATGTGAAGCTTTTTTGTTAGTTTTGTGACTTGAATGTTGTAACTACAGTTTGTTACTTGTATGAGTTTACTTTTATAAGTTACTGGCTGTTAATTTTACACAATACTGCTGATTGATATTTAACTGGAACTTCCTGTCGGAGCTTAGCCAGTATGGCCATTGGATGGCCAATAATTTCACCCTGTTGATTTTACTGGTTAACCAGTTACCACACAACACAATTTTAGACTACTCCAAATTCAAAGAAGTTGCAGACAAGCAAATTTCTTCATTGTCCATAATGTTTTCCAAAGCTTTAAGTCTAGGTGCCATTAAAAGCGTGATTGTGTGGGAATGGATTAAAGAATGATTATTCTAAAATTTTGTTTATCAGCCTTTTGTAACAAATGAGAAGATGAAAAAATTCAGGAAATGGCTTTTTCAGTTCTGGCACTCAAACTCACAAACCTAGACTTCTAGTCTACCTCCCTAACACTGATTCAAAGAAAGTTTCTCATGAAGTCGATAATATTTACAAACATAAAAGTTTGAATTAGAAAAGAAAACTAAAAAAAACATGAATAGACCCCAATGGCATTAAGAAAGTTCTCCTTCATTTTGTTGGCTGTTTCAGAGAAATCCCTAGGTATTGCTATAGCCAGGCTGTCGCTTATGTCAGAATCTGTGTCGTCATCAGAGAATTTTGACATTTTGTAATATCTCTTTTCATCTGAAAATCGGTAAATATGATTATTATAAACTGAGTAATCTGTATTTAAAAGGGGGATAACTAAATGCATTTCTTAACAAATTATGTCCCTCTTTAGCTCACCTGAGCAGGAAGTGCTCAAGTGAGCTATTGTGATCATGTGTCATCCGTCAACAATTTCTTTAAACAACATCTCCTCCAAACTACTGGGCCAAGAAATGTTCCTTAGGTCTCCTGTCTAGTCCTGTTTAAAAATAGCTAAAAGAATTGAAATCCGTTAAAATCTCTGGTTGCCATGGCAACAAAAGTGAAATTTTGAATTAACCTTGAAAAATCTTCTTTCCCTGACCCAGAAGGCAATTAGAGCCTTGATATTTTGCATGAAGCATGAGTATTTTGACTCTTTCAAAATAGCTAAAATCAAGATCCTCAGGTCCCAAGGGGTTGAACCCCAACTGGGTGGGGTTTATATAGAAATAAAAAACTGTTCTTAAATGATATGTCCTCCCAAACCACTAGGCAAAGTTGAACTGAATTTGGCAGAAATGTTCCTTAGGTGGTCCCCTTCAAAATTTGCTAAAAAAAATGAAATCCATTAAAAACTCTGGTTGTCATTGCAACAAAAGTGAAATTTTAGAATAATCTTCAAAAATCTTTTTCCTCCTGACCAAGAAGGCATAGAGCTTTGAAATTTTGCATGAAGCATCAGTATAGTGACCTCTTTCAAAAAGCCAAAATCATGATCCTCGGGTCCCCAGGGGCTGAGCCCGAGGGGGTGGGGTTTATAAAGAAATAAAGGACTGTTTTTAAATGACATCTCCTCCCAAACCACTGGCCCAATTTGAACCAAATTTGGCTGAAATGTTCCTTAAGTGTTTCCCTTTAAAATTTCTAAAAGATTTTAAATCCATTAAAAACTCTGGTTGCCATGGCAATTAAAGTGAAATTTAAAATAATCTTTAAAAATTGTCTTCTCCTTACCCAGAAGGCGTAGAGCCTTGAAATTTTGCATGAAGCATGAGTATATTGACCTCTTTCAAGATCCTCGGGTCCCCAAGGGCTGGGCCCCAGGGGGTGGGGTTTATATAGAAATAAAGAACGATTTTTAAATGACATTTCCTCCAAATCCACTAGGCCATTTTGAACCTCATTTGGCAGAAATGCTCCTAAAGTGGTCCCCTTTAAAATTTGCTTAAAGATTTGAAATCCATTAAAACCTCTGGTTGCCATGGCAACAAAAGTGATATATTAAAATAATCTTTAAGAATCTTCTCCCCCTGACCCAGAGGTTGTAGAGCCTTGATATTTTGCATGAAGCATCAATATATTGTCCTCTTACAAAATAGCTAAAATCATGATCCTCAGGTCCCCAGGGATGGAGCCCTTTGAGGGGGGTTATAGGCATGAAGCGTCATTTCACAGACTTCTTTCTAATTTCTGAAATTATAACCCATGGATCCAGAGGGAGAAAAAAGTTAATTCCTTCATTCAAATTTGCCCTAAAGCCTTGGAATTTGAGATTTAGACTTTTGATCCCCAGGTACAATGTCTATATATGTAAGTATGGCCCACTTGTATCATAATCCTAACCTTAACATGAAATTAGACTGTTGAAAGAAAAAGTGCCTTTATCTCAGGTGAGTGCCCAAGGGCCAAAGGCCCTCTTGTTTACTAAGAAGTTTTACTCATGTGAACAGCCTGCTTGCAGTGGTCTTGTTAAAGGATCAAAGGGATAATAATCTAACCATCTCGCTGTTAGATATATACTGAACACATTTATCATGCATTCCATTTATTTTAAATGTAAAAGCTTTCAACTGAAGTTCAATATCTACCAGTATCAATATAAAATTGAAACATTCTTGGCAAAGATTCTATTTCCTTTATCATGCATAATTTATAAATGTAAAAGATTTCAACTGAAGTTCAATATTCACCAGTATCAATATAAAATGGAAACATTCTTGGCAAAGATTCTGTTTTCTTTATAGTTATAGATGAAGAGATGTTTCGCAAATCCAGTGATGTTGAGATCGACGTAACAGATACAGTTTGTAATGTAAGACTGTCCGATAAGGTGAAGAAAATACATTCAATACAGTACAGGAAACCTCTAACACAGCTGGAGTCATTGTTTTCTGTAGAAATTGTGCAATTAAGTAAGTAGACATGATGTAATTGACAGATTGTGGCAATCAGATTGTTAGAACAATCAAATTGTACATTGAGACCAGAAGTGACTTTGAACTCAGTAATTTGTGGATCAGACATTTATGTGAAGGTTTTTTGTTGGTTTGATGACTTGAAGGTTGTAACTGTAGTTTAATCAAGCTGTAATTGTGACATTCAGGTTGTAAACCAACCATTTACTTTAATATAACATTTTACTGGCAATATCCGTCAGAGTTTTAGAGTATAATGTTATGAAATTGTGGATGTGAAAGAGACAACTTTCATGGAAATTCTATGAAGAATTAATAATTTACATCCCTGATTATAACTGAAAATACTTGTACTGACATCTCCTCCTACTGTTTGAGTGCCATTTGCTTAACTCATAACCAAAAAGCAACAAATCAATAGATGATAATGTATAACAAATATCAAAGCTCTAGGCCTAATGGTATTGCAGAAGAAGACTTTCTATTGACCCTCTCCCAAAATACGGTATTATAAAAATAAGCCCTTTTCTGTGCAATCCCTGATTGTACAAAGGAATAAAGAAGGAAATCTTTTAAAGTCTTCTTCTCCCAAACTATTAGGCCTAGAGCTTTATATTTGGTATGTATCATCAGCTATTGACCTTCTACCAAAATACTTCAAAGAATTACTGTATTCTGAAAATTAGTCCTTTTCTGTGTGATCCCTAATTTTTGATTGGATTAAAGAATGATATCTTTGAAAACCTTCTTCTCCTAAAGCATTAGGCCTAGAGCTTTTATATTTGGTATGTATTGAAGTCTATACTTCAAAACATTGCCTTATTCAGGAAATTAGGGTTATATGGTAGGATCATCAATATACATAGGATTAAAAGAGAAAATTTTTAAACATCTTCTCCAAAATAATTAGACAGAGGGCTTTGCTATTTTGTATATATCATAAATCCATGAACCATCATACTCAGGGGAGCGATTTAGGACCATCATGGTCCTCTTGTAGTAAATTCATGACTGTTGAGCAATACACGAGCTCTTGTTTTCTCAAAGAGGTCAAGATCTTAGGGTTGAACTTTGAGTATAAGTCACATGCCATTTCTGGTTCATCTCGCAACCAAAACAAATGCCTGAAGGTGTAGGTTAATCAATTACCAGACGACAAAATTTTAGACTGGTCCAATTTGAAACAAGTTTCAGACAACATTTCAAATTTTCCTTGATTCGTAAAATAAGTGAAAAAATAGGGTTGAAAAAATTGTGAAAAAAGGAGAAATTACCTTTACAAGCTTTTTTACCTTTTCCCACAAAGTTTTCCATGATTTTATTTCTTCAGGATGACAGAAAGCGTTGTTGTTAGGCAATGGGTTAAACTGTATAGATAACAAATAGCTTGTCAAACCCACTTAATTTGAAAGTAGGACAAAAATATCAGTTACAACGTTTAAGTTGTAAAAACAGAAAAAATGCATAACACTAACGTTGAAGTTTACTTCAAGTCTGAATGAATGATTTCATTTTTTGATTGAATGCTTGAATTGGATGCTTAAGTTAGTTTATGCTTAGGATGTAATTTTTGTAAGAAAGAATTTCTTTTGAAGAAGCTAGTATAACACAAAAAAATCAAGTAGTACTTTTCTCTTTTTTTATATAGATGAAGATTCTGTTATCAGTATTGGGGTGGCAGATTCAACTTTTCCTCTCAACAAACACCTTGGTAAACACACCCCGTCATCGGGCTATGTTTCCAGAGATGGAAAAATGTACTTTAACGAGTGTTCAAGTGGCAATATGGAGGGAGAACGGTTTGGTGTTGGTAAATATATCTCTTTTGTCTTCATCCTGATCAAATTGGTCTCCATCACTTTAGCTTGACAGATTGTGGAGAAAACAAAGGGTATTACCATAAACCTGAAACTTGAGATATTTGCTCAATTTCAAAAGAGCAAGGGACATAACTGAGTATCCTTTTTTGTATGTTTTACATTTTTCTAGCCCAAGGTATTGTTAGTTTTAGAATTGATGTCTTAATGCACATACATGTACTTTAATATTTTATATCTGGGTTATTATTGTAGATGTCAATCTGAAACTCAGCATATATGCTACTATCAATGAGCAGTATATCACTATTATATATATATATATTTGTGCTCCAGTAATGTCCCATTTTTAGCTAAGACTTCCTTGTTTACCATTCAGCTCTTAACAGCCTGGTGTTAGGCATCACAATGTGGTTCTTTAGCTTGACTGTTTATGGAGAAAACCAGAGATATTGTTTTAGCTTCCACATTATTGTACCATCATTGTTGTTGTCGGCTGCATCCCAGAACTTTGATATTTTGAGACTTCTACATATTATTGTAGTTATTGATCTAAACCTTATGATCACTCTCAAAAGAGGAATCTAAATTCAATTATGCTCTTTTCTATAAAGAGTTTTGTTAGCTGCACTAAATTCAACAGCTGTGCATCAAGCATCTGCATGTTTTGCCCTAGTATTTAGATTTTTTTGCCCCAACCATATAATGGTTACAGGTATTTAGAGTATAGAGTGTTTGTAGGGTGGGTGGTTGGTGGGGTAGTTTAACTCTTGTTAGGAGCATATCGTCTACATTAACACATTCCCACACAATTTAGCTTTTTGATACCCCTCAAGAAAAAAGGTCCAAAAATATTGTGCAATTTCTTCATTATCCACAATGTTTTCTAAATTTGAAAATGATGTATATTTTGCGGAACATCTTATATTGAAAAGTTTCAGAATTTATTGATTCATTGAAGAAATTCAGGTCATTTTTATGAATAGAATTTCAAACTCATGCACATGTAATACTGAATTTATCAAAATATTCATGGCTAATTAGTAATATATGACTCTTTAACCCTTTCCTGTTTTGCAAAGTTTAAAACTGGTCCTAATGCAAAGGTTTTGCAGACCAAAAAATAATGTGGATTTAATTAGAAAAATAACCTTTCTGAGGATAGACAATATTAAAGAAAAAGAAGAAATGGCTTGTGACAAGCAATTTCTTCTTTTCTACAATGTTTTCTTAATTACACAATCACAGGAATGTCAAAACCAGGGAATCAACAGGAAAAGGTTACATTTGGTATATTATAATCACTCATTTAATATCCCCTATATATTCGATACCAGGTGACACTGTCTCATTGAAGATGTTATCATTTAGCGAGGACAATCTATCTGTGATATTATTTATAAAAAACGATCGACCAATAGGAACAAGATTTGTAAAACTATTGTCTATCAGTGAATTTTACCCTACGATCTCACTTTGTGGAAATGGTTATGATGTGGATATTCGTGTGTACTGGCAAAACAGGCTAGGAGAACCTCAGTCTTTCTTTCCTGTGAGTATTTCTTTTTTTTATCCATCAATTTGATAAATTTGGTACAGATTAAAGTTGAAAGAAATTAAAGTTAATGTATTCAAAACTTTAGTGGAAAAGTTGAAAAGTTTTAAAAGATAGGCTTATCTCTTTCTAGCTATACAGTTTTTGAACAATGATAAGTTAATTGCAACCCCCAATCACTCAATACCTTTGTCTTTATAATTTGAATTAAAATATTCCTGAACACACTTAGCTTTGTTTTCTTAAAGTCTTCATGTTTCAAAAATTTTACCATAGTTTTATCATGTTTTAAGCTCCCCATACTAGTGTAAAGATTCTTGTTATGGTGAAAAAGATTTTTATTTATTTTATTTAACCCTTTACAATTTTTCAAAATTTTAGACTTGTCACAATTAAAAGGATATCAGATGACAATAAAGCAAATACAATTCAAAGACGCCATCCAATGTGATAGAAAATATCGTGGAAAAAAATGTTGCCATATCCGTATTTCACACTCCTGAGGCTGATCTAAATCTTTTCTTGTTGTGATCTAAATATTTTCTTAGTGCTCTTGTGAAAAGATTGGACATGTCAAGCACAGGCTATAATATGTTCTGTTATTGTGAAATCTTAAACCTGAAACATAATTAATGCATATGTTATCCTACCCAGGGTAATCTATGTGACCTGTGTCTACCAGAGGGTGCAGAGGTTGACCAAGAAAACCAAATCATTTATGTAAAAGATCATTCCAAACTAGTCTGTATTCAGTGGCCATGTCCGATCAATGAAGGTAGGTACAAAGAATTTGTGACAGTGAATTTACTTGAAAAGGGGGATAATGTTCTGAAATGTTGCCCTTTGCAAAAGCCTCATGTCTTGTACATCAAAAGTTCAGAATGTCTTGTTTTTCACTGTAACTGTCTAAACTGATACAATGATACCAGAAATAATGCTGCCTTTTTACCTGTTAAAGCACCTAAAGAGTATTTTTTAACCCATTACCTCACAGTGACGCCTTTGGATGCCCCTCAAGAAAAACAAATTGAGAAAACATTGTGTAAAATGAAGAAAGTGTTTGTAACAAGTAATTTCTTCGTTTTTCACAATGTTCTTTACCCAGAGAGTTGAAAAAATCCAGGTTTTCATAACTTTGAATTGTCGTCCGTAACTACATGTACTTTCAATTTTGGCCAGTCTCATATTTAGCTGTCTGGAATGGGTTTAAGCGCCTAGGTTGTATTTTTTTTTTAATGAAAATACTGATTACCAACAATTAAAAGTGGATAAATCTATAAAGCCATCTCTAAAAGTGCTAAAAAACCAGAATATTCTACAAAACTTTCTATTTCTTTTCTTATTGTCAAGCTCATGGTAACATATTGCTTTATTTCCAGATAATTTAAATCATTTTGAGATTGAGATATTGGATGATTTTGGCTCCAGTATTGGAGTGGCTCCCCCTGTGATAGCCTTGGCTAGTGCCTGTCCTCAGAACAACCCGTTACAACACTCCAACTATAAAACGGACTTTCTGAGATTCTGGGCCGTGGGGGAAGGTTGGTCATTAGTTTATATTTCACTTTAAGTACAAACATAATAATTGGAGAAAGATCTCTCACACAAATTTGGACAAGTATATTATCATTCTTTTCCAATCCCAATAATTCAAAAGCAGTTTAACCTTGTAACATTTACCATTTACACCTGTATAAATTGTATCAATTACATGTATTCAATTGCATTTAACACTTTCCTGTTTTGAAATTTTAGACTGGTCCAAATTGAAAGAGGTTGCAGGCGACAATGAAAATTGTATGCAGTTTGAAATTAAACCATCCTATGTGGTAGAAAATATTGTGGGAAAAGGAGAAATTGCTTGTTACAAGCAATTTCTCCTTTTTCCACAATTTTTTCTCAGTATAAAATCATAGAGATGTAAAATCCTGGGTTTGTACAGGAAAGGTAAACATACTAAAATGTTCAGTTAAAATGCTAAATCACACCATGGAAAAAATTGATTTATATATACCGCATGGTTTATATTTAAATGGGGGGAGGGTCTTAATTGTTAGCTCAGGTGTTTTAGGAGAAAAGATGTTGCCATAGCTCAGTTGCTGTTGTTATTTTTGTTTAAAAACTGAGACATTTTGTGATATCTCTGGTACTATAGAAGGTATTCATTTGAAACTTGGACTATAATATTACTGTCAAAAGAGCAACCTATGCTATCAAGGGAAGTAAATATTAAAACTTTTTTTTTGAATGATTTTGTTCTCTTTTTTATCCATTATCCAGCACCCACATCTAATGTCAGGCACCAGTTCATGGTGCTACTGGTCTTTAACCCTTTCCTGTTTTTGGAAATTTTAGACTAGTCCAAATTGAAAGAGGTTGCAGACGACAATGAAACTGAATACCATTAGAAATGACACTTCCAATATGGTATGAAATATTGTGGAAAAAGGAGAAATTGCTTGTTACAAGATATTTCTTCTTTTTCCACAATGTTTTCTTGAGTATAAAATCACAGGAACGTAAAATGGGAAAGGGTTAAATGACAAAGCAGTATTGTGAGCTTCTTTTCTAGTATCTGCTTTGTTTCCTGTAAGCATGTAAATTTAGATTAAAAAGATGATTGAATAATTGAATATCTCATACATGTCAACGAAATGTTATAATGTCATGTATTTTGTAATTAGTTTTATGGTGATTGTTTTTCAGCTGAGAGTGCAGTGAACGTTCATGATCAGATAGGTTGGGGTGTGTTGTATCCTCCAGCACAAAGAGATACTCAAGATAAAATGGTGATATGCTACATGACTATCAATCGTAATATAGCCCTGGTACGGGTGATGTTTGAGCCCCCAGGTGGCCTGTTTCCTGTTATTGTTATTTCTCCTGACAGCGGTAAGTATCAAGCTAATGATAAGTGAAGCAGTACATCAGTATTAAGGATTTTTCAACTTTATTGAAACAACCAATCACTATTATAGACTCTGTCACTATTTTCTTTTTATCAAACTTAAGATTTCTATAGATAGTCTATCAAAGGTTTTGTGATATGATTTTATCCATTCCCAAGCAATTTTTCATTTTTACACATCAAAGAAATATAGCCATGAAAATTGTAAGAAAAGAAGAAATTGCTTGTAACATTAAATTTCTTCTTTTCTCACAAAGTTTTCTTCCTCATTTGGCTCTTATTTCTTTAATTTAAACCAACTTTGTTTTGTCATCTGCAACCTCTTTGAATTTGGATCAGTCAATGATTTTGTCGTTTGGGGATGGATTAAGTGAATGATGTCTCTCACAAAAACTCAGATAAATGTTGCTATTTCTAGTACACCTTCATGATATTTGAAGCACTGCAGGCCATGTCCACTTTTACCCCCAAAAATGATCAAACAAAAAGGTTATTGGTTGGTGACACTAACGTCATAACTACATCTACAATAAGCTGCCCAGTAACAAAAATTTTTTACACTAATTATCTAAGTAAATGTTTTTAGAGATGTGTGTTACAACAAATATAATATTTTCAATATAGACGATGATATTAGGTTAAATTTTACCTTTGTGTTTCATTATCAAAATGCGAATTGCATTTCTTTTCTGAACTATTAACTTCTATAGCTTGGTTGCTTTGGCTGGAACTAAATGTCGTGATATCGTCATCCTCTTGGCATCCATGGCGTTGGCAGCAGATGTGTAGACATTGTTGTGACAAACATTAACCTTGCTCATATCTCTTTCATTACCTGAATTATTTGTTTTCAACTTGCCATTTGTATTAATGACTATGAAAGTAACCCATGATACCAGGGAGAAAAATCTTATAGCATTTTCTGTAAGAATTACACCCACTTTCTTTTTCTTTTTTTTTTTTCACTATCAAGCACCTGTAGCCAAACATTGCAAGTTCACAAAATATGCCTGCCTTCTCATTCCATTTTCAGCTCTGCTGGCCAAAGGAATTTAATAAAAGATCTTAGTTAATTCAATGATTTCCCAAGATTTCACCAGATTCACTTCAAACTTTCACAGAATGATTGTACCATCATAAGGATAGTTCCTTTCAAAATTAGGTCTGATCCATCTAGAAACACAGGGGCCTTATGAAAATTTAATTAATAAGATCTTAATTCATGCTATAAAGTCCACAGATTTCATTGGCTTGTCTTCATACTCAAACAGAATGAATATACTTTGTAAGTATAGTTCCCTTCAGAATTGGGTCAGATCCATCAAGTAAAGGGGCTGTATGAAAATTTAATTAAAAAATCCCTCTTAACACAATTAAGCCCAAAGCTTTGATCAGATTTTGTTGAAACTTTCAAAGAATGATTGTAAGGTTTTTATTCAAAATGGATTTGAACTGTCAAGAAACACGAGAAAAGGGGTCTTATGAAAATTTAATATAGAAATCCTTGTTACCAAGTCCAGAGCTTTCATCAGATTTTCTTTATAATTTCACAGAATGATTGTACAATAATAACAATTGTTGATGTCGACATTAGACCTGATCGGTCAAAATTTCAAAGATTGATTTTACAATCACAAGGATGGTTCTTTTCAGAATTGGGTACAATCCGTCAAGTATCATGTAAAAAGGGGCCACATGAATTTTTTTTTCAAAAAATCTAGTTGTTTTTAAAATTTCACAGGACAATTGAAGGGTCCTTTTGGAAATGAAGTGAATCCATCAGAAAAGGGGCCTCATGGATTTTCACTCAAACAATCCTGTTTATGTGATGAAGTCCACAATTATTATCAGATTCTGATGAAAATTTCACAGGATGATTGTGGGATCATAAGGAAACTTTCTTTTAGAAATGGAGTTTATCCATCATGGAACACGGGAAAAGGGACGTTGATGATTGTTGCTCAAAAAAGGGGTTAAAGTCCAATTTGTTATTTCATAGCGCAGTCGGTAGTCAGATATCAGACTCCTAAACTTCAATAATGGGTTCGATCCCCGGCGGTGGCACATATTCTTTCCGATACTTGCCTCTCACCAAAGGGTGGATAATCGTATACCTAATTGGGATAGCAGCTGGAGGCTAGGAAAGGATTTAGTGGTAGTACTGGTGTGAGAAATACCAGGAATCCATTGTTAGGTGCTCAAGCCGCAGCGATAGGACTAAAATACTGTTAAAAGCGGTGTTAAACCCCATTCAATCAAACAATCAATATTTTTTTTATGCATTCTTCTTTCAGCAAATAACTTCCTTAAATATAGATATCTTTAACAGAAGACTTGATAACCAGTAGATCATATCAGGCCTCTTGTTCCTTTCAAAATGTACATGGTCTATTTTCATCTGTTTAACCTTATTAACCCATTCCTACACTGTGATGCTTTTGAATGCCCCTCAGGAAAAACAATTGGGAAAACATTGTGTAAAAAGAAGAAATTGCTTGTTACAGGCAATTTCTCCATTTCACATAATGTTTTCTATCAAGAAAGTTGGAAAAATCTAAATTTTAACCAACTTTAAATAGTTTCCTGCAATTGCTTTCAATTTGGACTGGTCTAAAATTTTGCCATCAGGAAATTGGTTAAAAAGTCTCTTGTGGAATTGACTACCGTATTTATCCAAGTCAAATTTATATTTTTCAATCTAAATTGAATATTTTGTAAGTTCAATCTTAAGTTAGCCTTTTGATATTTTTGCAGAGAAAAGGGTGAAACTGGTGACATCAGCATTAAAGATAAGCAATCATCCAATCACAGATGAGATAATAGATCTAGTTCTCAGGGAAGCTCAGGAGATATATATGGCTGAGCAAGCTTTCCTTAAAACAGGCAAAGACTTAGATGAATTTGAAATTGACAAATCCAAACTGTTACAAACAATGCCAGATCTAGAGGAGAGGTGTAATCATGCTGGATTAGCGGAGGCTGGTGGTTCTGAACTTCCTAAAATGTTCGGTGTAGTGACTCAAGCTAAAAGTGCAAATCTTATCCAAAAAGCTGTGAAGACTTACAGAGAAAAAGCTGCAAATAATGCAGGGGGTAAATCAAAAGCCTGTGTTATTTTATAGCACAATTAAGTGTCTTCTCATATTTTTATGTATCGATTACTGCTTTTGATCAAACAATTAATCAACCAATCCAATCATACATTTAGACCTACCACTATGGTCGACCTTTATTTGAAGCATTTTTGTTGGCTTTGTGTCTTGAGGTATGACTACAATTTTTCTCCATCCTGAGTATATGTACCTTTTCAAACAAATTTTCACAAAGCTCAAATGTAAAGGTCACAGTTCAAGGTCAATTATTTTGCAGGCTTAACATATTGTCTTTGGTGGACTTTCTAGTACATATTATCACTTTACATTTCATTCTTTGGACAAAACATAGTATTTGCAAGGCAATTGTGTCTGTGACAAATTTCTAATTTTTTCAAAGAAATATCCGGGAAAGGTCAAAAGTACTTGAAGTCAAACAAGGTTAAGTTGTACTAAAGATATGAAAGACACACAACCTATTGTAACTAAATCTTTTAGCAGTGCTTATTTCTAGATGACACAAATATGTTGTCAGTTGATTTAACATTGAAAGAAATCATGTTAGAAAAAGCTGATACTATGATGCTAAATGGTTCTTGTTAATTAATCTTTGTTGCTCATTATCATAACCAGGATGTCTATCTCCCAACAACCGACAAGCACCCAATCTTTTTCCATCATGTTCAGGGATGAGGCCAGGTGGTACCATCTAGCCATAGCTTTGCTTTCATAAAGTACTATAAAAGGGTTACAGAGACAGGCAGAACAGGACATTAAGTTAATGAGATAGAATGAGAGTGAATAGAAATGATTGCTTAGTAATTGGAGCTATAGTCAAGACCTGTTGTCTCAAATTTTGCAGAACATGACAGAGAGATAGAGAAGAGTTTGAGAGAAAAATTGGCTTTCAAAATCAGAGCTTGTTTCTACCAACTGTCTGTAGCATGTTTATTTAAACGACAATCAGATAATAATATTTATTTTTCACATCTTAGTATAATATTGCAGGTGAGCAATCAAAATGTGGTAACTACAGCTTAAATAAAGCTGAAGTTAAGATTTTTATCCCCAATCGAGGATATACACTATCAATTTTCTTCAAAATGTGTTGCAATTGAATTAACCTTACCCACACAATCACGCTTTTTTACATCTCTTAAGAAAAAGTTTGCTTGTAACAAAAAATTTCTTCAACGTCTTATGTGTTTTCTACCCTAGCAGACAAAGATTTAAAAAATTTCATTTACTTAAAATTGTTGTTTGCAATTTCTTCCATTTTGGACCTGTATAAAACATTTGTTTGGTAATGGGTTAAGTAGGATAAAAATGTCCTTGTTGATGCCCCTCTTTAGCTCTCCCGAGCACGAAGTGCTCATGGTGAGGTATTTTGATCTTCCTATGTCCGGCGTCTGTCGTCCGTCCTGTGTCAACAATCATAAAATGACATCTCCTCCCAAACCACTTGGCAAATTTCAACCAAATTTGGCAGGAATGTTCCTTAGGTGGTGCCCTTTAAACATTGGTAAAAGAATTGAAATCCGTTTAAAACTCTGGTTGCCGTGGCAACAAAACTGGAATTTTAATGAAAACTTTCAAAATGATCTCCTCCTGACCCAGACGGTGTAGAGGCTTGATATTTGGCATGAAGTATCAGTGCAATGACCTCTTTCAGAATATCTAAAATCATCACCCTCGGGTACCCAGGGGAGGAGCCCAAGGGGTGGGTGGGGCTTATATAGAAATAGATAAGGATTTTTAAAAAGACATCTCCTCCCAAACTGCTGGGCAGATTTCAACCAAATTTGGCAGGAATGTTCCTTGGGTAATGCCATATGAAAATTGCTTAAAGAGTTGAAATCTGTTTAAAACTGTTAACCATGGCAACAAAACTGGAATTTTAATAAAACTTTAGAAATTATCTCCTCTTAACCCAGTGGGCCCAAGTGTCTTGATATTTGGCATGAAGCATCAATACATTGACCTCTTTCAGAATTGCTCAAATAACCAACCTCAGGCCCCCAGGGGCAGATCCCCAGGGGAGATGGGGCTTATATAGAAATAAAGAAGAATTTTCAAAAAACATCTCCTCCCAAACCACTGGGCTGATTTCAACCAAAGAATTTAATTAGTTGAAAACTCTGGTAGCTATGACAACAAGAGTAAAACTGAAAAAAAAGATTGAAAAAAAAAAAATTGAAAAAAAAAAAACCCCCCACACAATCTCCTCCTGACCCAGAAGTTGAAGAATCTTGAATTTTACATGAAGCATCACTACATTGACCTCTTTCAAAATTGATAAAATTTTAGAGCCACAGGGTGACTAGGCTTAAATAGAAATAAAGAAGGCAAGCCTTTTAAAACTATTTGGCCATTTTAAACCAAATTGGGCTTGTTGATTTTAGTATTATGTTAAAGGAGGTTTTCTCTCGACCCAGTTTGTATTAGGCCTTGAAGAAAAAATGAGCCTTATCTCAGGTGAGCGCCAGGGCCACTGGCCCTCTTGTTACTCGTTTGTTATAAGCTGTTGATTAATTCAGAGATGAAATTGATATGAGACTGAAAAAAGGTCTCACCATAAGTATTTGCTGATATTTCAGGTTTGACGACTATGACATTAATACAGGAAAAGAAATATGGCTAAGACTTAGTTTTAATAATGGACAAAGTAAGGAATTAAATGATATTTTTACTAGTCAGAAAATTTAAATATTCAAAAGTGGAGACAAAGATTGTCAACTGGTTTGATAAATGTAGATTAAACAATTAAAATAAAACGAATTAGATGGTATGACAATAGTGTCATAAAAAAGAAAAACTATTCAATAGTATGTTTTTTTCCAAAATGTTTTCCAAGATTCATAAGGAAAATCAAGGCCCTTTGAAATATAATCACCTCATTTTTGAGTTGTCTCGATTAGCTGTATATATTGCGAAAATAGTAAACTTAAAAAAATGAATTAGGTTGAAGCCAGGAAAAAAGTTAAACAAGAAAATCATAAAAAATGGAAATGTTGAGAGAAAAGGACACATTGCTCATTACATTACTCTCCTTTTCTTACGATGTTTTTAAGAATCTCCACTCTCCTTTTCTTACGATGTTTTTAAGAATCTCAACTTCTGAAAGTCTTTAAAAAAAGATTTTACAAATATTTATTTGTTAAGTGATAAAATTTCATATATACATCTTGGTTCATGCTACATTTTAGGCCGCCGTCATAGCGCAGTTGGTAGTGCGTCGGACTGTCAATCTAGAGGTCATGGGTTCGATCCCCGACGGCAGCACTCATCCTTTCCGACTATTTGTCTCTCACCAATGGGTCGATACCTTTGTGGGATAGCAGCTGGAGGCTAGGAAAGGATGTAATGGTAGTACTGCTGTGAGAAATACCAGGATTCCATTGTTAGGTGCTCCAGCCGCCGCGATATAACTGAAAGATTGTTGAAAGCGGCGTAAAACCCCATTCAAACAAACAAACAAATCAAGCTACATTTTAAGCAATTTTAATACTTATATTTAATCACACATGAACTAGATTAAAATAATGTTAAAATGTTCGATCTTTATATGAAGAAATAATGTTTTGTATTTCTCTTGTTTATTTGAATGTGGATTTTTACTATTTTGTAATTTCTATTTTATTTTTGTTATGAACTAATGCAATATTTTCCGATGTTGTTGAATCAAATTAATGGATTGTTACAGTCAATTAAAAAAATAGATTGACCAATCAAATAGATCTTTTATATGAAAGTGAATGTGTAACTCCGACATTTATATAAAGCATTTTTGGTTGTTTTTGCACTTTAACCCATTCCAACACAGTGGAATTTTAGACAGGTCCAAATTGAAAGGAGCTGCAGACAACTATTTCAAGTTGATAGAATTTTATTTTTTTTCATCTTTTTTGATAGAAAACATTGTAAATAATGAAGAAATTGCTTGATCCAAGCAATTACTTCATTTTCCTCAATGTTTTCCCAAAGCTTTTTTTTGGAAGGGTGTAAAAAGGAGGGATTGTGTGGGAAAGGGTTAAATGTATAAGTGCAGGTTTTCAAGCTGAAGTTATGATGAGGTACGGTCGCTAATGAATGATTTCATTTTATGTTCTTGACAGTTAATTTTCAAACTCATGTTGTTTGATGTCTCTGTTGAACCGAAATGTTAGAGGTCAGGGGTCATATCTAGCAATCCATCAATTGCTTTTTTGAAAATAAAAAAAAGAATTAATATCAATTTTGTTTTAAATGTCTTATCCCAACAACTGATTATTTTAAAATGAGTCTTAAAGTACTTGTTCATATGATTGAAATTATTTTGAAATGCCTAGAATCCATCTCGCTCTATCTTATATGGAATCAATGAAAGAATTCTGTAAAAAATCTTCTCCTTACAAACAATAAGCATAGAGGTCTGATATTTCACCTGCCTATTCTTTTGCCCATTATTCAAACATAGATGTTAAAGAATACCACTGGGGTTCTATTTGGTTCATGATTTAGCAAACCTTTTTTACATAGATTTGCTAAATAACTCCACAGTAAGAATCATATTCGCGATCTTTCCGTTCTTGTATAGTGAAACGAAAGCAAGCAGAGGTTTGTCAATGAGAAATCCTTATTTAGCCATGTTTTAGAGAACGAAATTATATCAAAATCGGAAAATTCTGTTTACAAAATGACAACCCCCACTGACTCCCAACATGTCAGTTCGACTCTTGTAATAAACGATATCATTATTCGGTCTCATTTGTAAAGAAGATTGCAGAGTTTTATCATCTTGATACTAAATAAGGGATGTAAAATGAATACTGCTATACCGTTTCGTAAAGCATAGTGCGGGAAGCTGGCGACTTCTCTTGGACAAAAAAAAAACGAGTTGGCTATATCAGCGTCGTAAATACAGTCCGAAAATTTTGACATTTTGTAGTATCTGGTATTACTGAACACATTCACTTTAACCTCTGAGCATATGCTCAATATCAAAAGAGCAATGTAAACAGGGGAGATAACTATTCACGCATTTTCGACCGAATTATGCCACTTTCTCGACTAAGTAGTTTTTCCCACATTCAAGAACCTGACATGCCGAGCGTTGGCATCTGCGAGTGGTTCTCTTGTTTTAGTGACGGGCACAACCCGTCATCTATATTGATAGCGATGATAAAATCTACATGTAGGTAAATTCTGTATTAGTGCTTTGCAGTTTAGTTACTAAATTAGCTCAGTTAGTAGAGCCCTTCAAAGCTCGATTTCGCTGGTCCGAGCCCCGGAGTGATCCAACTAGCAAATCATTCGAATGTGACGTTTCTTACGAACAAACACGTTCATAACAAATGCAAAGGCGAAAAACAACCTCAGCGGTTGAGTCTCGAACGCTTGACGACTAAAGATCAAAGATTATCAGTACAGCGCGCTTACTACTGAGTCAAATTCTCCTTAACGCAGTTGGTAGTCGTTCTATTTAATCTTTAAGCTTTGCGGAAAGGTTGGAGTGGTCTCCAATAACAAAACCGCCTAAACATTGTTAAAGAAGTCAACATATTGTGGCGATAAGCCTTTAACCCATTCCAACACAGATAAATTTTAGACTGGTCCAAATTGAAAGAAGCTGCAGACGACAATTTCAAGTTGATTGAATTTTGAACTTTTTCGTCGTTTTGGATAGAAAACATTGTGGATAATGAAGAAATTGCTTGATACAAGCAATTTCTTCATTTTCCACAAGGTTTTCAAAAGCTATTTTCTTGAGGGGCGTAAAAAGGAGGGATTGAGTTGGAATGGGTTAAGGCATAGACCTTATAATTTACCAATCGCGGCAGCCAATCAAATAATCAGTCGGACAATGAAATCATTCATTTAGACTGGAAGTTCAGTTTGAACTCCAAACACTGGCCGCCATTTTGCTAGAATAAGCTGTAGTCACGACGTTTAAGACGCCAAAAGCTACAAAAGGCTCCATATAAATGTACACCAATGTCGAAGTTTAAGTTCTTTTCGGGTTTAAATGTATTATTTGATTGGTTTTTTGATTATATGAGTGATTGTAAAGCTGAAATAATAACTTCCACAGGCGAGCCTGGAAATGGACGGAATAGACACCAGATGAAAATTAAGAATACAGCTGTGAGCTTAAGAGAGTATATTCAATCTTTAAAACTGTGTAGTTAGAGTCGAGTGGTCACCGAGGTTCCTTGTGACGGTGCTATAAACACACTGACAGAGGACGTTAAAGAACCGAGTAGTCTTACTGCACCCTGCATCCGAAGTTTCTGCTGTACCCCCCCCTCTCCTCTCCTAAAAATTAACTTACTGTCTTCTGGGGCATTGCTCATATTGACAAAATTTGTGCTACCGTTGAGACGGTAAGTAGGCAAAAACTACATAGTCGATGGACGAACAAATTATCATAAATACATCTTTATTCAAGTTATATATACTATTTTCTCGCCCTCCTTGTCAAGGGGTCTCGGGTTCGATCCCCGGCCGCGGCGAATATCCTTTCCGACATTTTTGTCTCACCAATGGGTGGATAATTGTAAACCTAAGTGCGATAGAAGCTGGAGGCTCGAAAAGGATGCAGTGGTAGGCCCTGCTTTAAGACTGCATGTGAAAATTATAATTGAATTCACGGGACTCGATTGTAATCTATAATTTATACAATTGATAGATTTCCGACTCATCAAAGGACAAAGAAGAATAAGACACACTAATTCACTCGTGATTTTACACCTTCCATTTATCAACAAACAATTGGACAATTACTTAGAAAGGTTTCGATTTTTTTAAAATCGTTTATAATCAGCTTTCTTGAAAACTACACGATACCAAATCTAACTCCAAATGCACAACCTACGAATATAAGCAAACCAAGCTTGACTTGTTCAGCTGCTCTATCCTCTTGGTTGACTTGATGAATACTTATTTTCTAACTAAAAACAATGTGTCATGATGTGATGAATCAAATAGAGTTTTTTTTAGAATTTTGTCTTTCCTTCTTTCTTAACCGTGCTGTATAAAGAGCTCGGATCAAACGAAACACCTTTCTCGACGTTGACATTTCGAAAACCACTATTTTCTCCATTGTTATCAGCGTAGTGCATCATTTCCGGTTCAGTTCCGTTGACAAACATCATAGTTCTGTTTTCGGTATCTCTCTGGTATTCGGATGGATATGAAACCGGATGTTTTATCTTATAATTGTCTATGTAGAGTGTTGTTTCATTTGGATGAGTTTTGAGAGTAGGTGAATGATGATTTACGGTGTCGTATTTATAATCACGTGACGATGTCCGTAAATCCTCGATTTCGTCCGTGTCAGTTTCCGCAGGCTCATATGACATATTTTCTGTGACGTAATATTCTTCAGGAAAAGAATAAAATATGCTTGTATTGCTAACGTAATTCCTTTCGACCTTCTCTTTCTTTTTAAGCCTGAGAGACAAACAGAAATAATAAGTATTTATTATAGACCTATAAAAGATATGGATTAATATCTGGCTATCTAATACAACTAGACAGAAAAAAAATCCGTATTGTGGGTGTACTAAAAAACCGTATTCGTCGAGTACCGTTAAACACGGACTACTTTTTTGTGTATTTACGTTCGGTTTTTTTTTTTTTCGGAAAGTTAGTTATTTCTAAATCATTTAAGAGAATTTTCGTAATGTTATGTCCTAAAAGGTACATAAGTGTGTTTTTCTGTTTCTCGAATCGAGTGTAGTTTTTTTTTTTAATCGACCTTCGGTCTCATCCAATAAAAAATACCTATCCACGATTCTCGAACACGATAACAACACATAGAAAAAGACACTGTTGTAATATTCCCTATATATGCCTTTCAAGTGACGGATCGCTGTCCGCAACCTCTAATTAAAATAGATCAAACAGCTCAGCACCAACAGTTTGTAGTGTGTCAGACCTTTAATCATAAAGTTTAGGGTTCTATACCCGGTCGCTTCAAATTTCTTTTGTCATTTGTCTCCCACGATGGGCGGATAATCGAAATCCTTAGAAGTGGGATGAGAAGCTGGAGGCTTAGAACGGATGTAGTGGTAGTACTTGTGTGAAAAATACCAGGAATCCATTGTTACATACTCCAGCCTCAGCGATATGATTGAAATACTGCTAAAAATGGCGTTTAACCCCATTGAAAAATAAGCAAACAAACCAACCTTATAAAACAGCAGAAAGCAACAACAGCAACCACTAGAATGACCACAAGAACAGCACCAACAGTGAGTCCAATAATCAATCTCTTGTTGTCAGTGTCATCCCTTTCTGAAAGTAAAGGACTTTATTTTGTTTAGCATACCGTCTGTGTGCTAGCAAAATATCGTAACTACAGCTTTAATAAAGCTGTAGTTACGATATTTTTCTCGCGTACAGACGGTATGTGACCCATCTGGAGAAAAGAAACCTCCTGTGTTGTGTGAAAAGTATCGACTCTCGCCAGATTACGGTAGACAATCTAGAACGAGACTTTTCGCTCTTTGTAGAATTTGAAAACCTAGATTGACGATTCTAGCTTACTTCATAATTACATACGGAGAAGCGACCTCTGATTGTCCTCTGTGGATCCAAACCTTTATCTGGTATTTGTTTTAAGAGATACAAGTTGGGCCTCTTTCGTCTGACAGGTTACGTATCCCTGATTCAGACGGTCAATTATTAAAAACAAAACGGACATTTAAGTGATATGTCCTTATCCTTACGAGGCCGGGTATATACATGTATCATTTGACAAATCGCGGATGTCAAACAAATAATCAGTCGACCAATTAATTAATTAACATTAATATAGACTGGAAGTTAATTTTAAATACGACATGTTTAGCCCTTTTTTGGTCATATTGCGCTTCTCAGTAAAAGTAACCATTGGCGTCACCAATCGCTTTTATAATAAATAAAGCGCTTTTATAAATTTGCCCCCTTTTTATGCAATTTAAAAACAGAATAATTGTATTTCTCCCCTTTCTTTTCTTTCTGTGTAATATCGACAGATGTGTGATATCGGGAATGTAAGATCCGCCACTGACGAATATATAGGGCTATATACTATATATATATATTAATGGAAATAGAAATTAATCGATCTTACTCTAACATCAATATCATATATGTATTTGTTTCCGCAGATAAAACTAATTCCATAGAATTGTCTTAGGGAAGAACCGTACCGTAGAGTAGAGACCCTTTTCAATTATAAAATACATTTTTTAAACAAATTGAATATTAACCGAATTACCTACTCCAGTCGTCATGTACATCAAGGTGGTATGGTCCGTTACGGGGGCTACTGTTGGCGTCTCAGTTTTGTTGGACGAGTTTGCGGATTCATATGGCAGGATAACAGAAAACGTGAAGGTGTTACTTTTCTCAACTGAATCTATCGTCGTAGTATTGATATGGTCTCTTGTTGCTAGTGTTGAGATTTCGCTAGTCTCTGATGTGAGTTTACTAGAGACATCAGAATTACGTTTTGTAGTTGTGCTAAGCATAGGTACAGTCGTGAACGATTCGCCTGTTTTTGTGTATGGTAAGTTAGGAAAAGTTTCTTTTGATAAACTGAAAGTCTGGGATTCAGATGAAGTATAAGTTTCGTGAACAGTGGAAGATAAGGATGAAGTTTTGTATAGACTGTTTTCCGAGCTGGTAGTATATTGTGATTGTGAGACAGTAGTACTGCTTACTGACACACTCTCAAGGCTCGAAAAGTCTTTTGGCGGCTTTGTTAATTTAGTTTCTAAATTTTGATGAGTTTTGTCTGTTATAGAAGGTGTTGGTGCATTAGAAGTCGTTGACGGAATAGTTTCAATGGACTGAGATGAATACAAACTACTTGTAGTTTCCTCAAAACCCGGCTGTGTTGTTTGATCTATTATAGAGTTTGTAACAATCCTTGAGAGTCTTGATGACCATATTGATGTCGACCTATCTGATGTGACTGCGGAGGTAGATGCTGTATCGCGACATCTGGCGTTAGCAATCGGTTCTACACCTGGTTGATAACATGTTAAAGAGACTGGGGAGCTTCCATTGACAGCTGAAATATATGTGTACTAGTTATGTTTTTTTTAGACTGATTCAAAGTCAAAGAAGTTGCTGATGACAATTTCAAATTGATGGAATTTTGATTTTTTTTTTTGTATTTTTGGATAGAAAAATTGTGGATAATTTAAAAATTGATTGAAACAAGCAATTTTTAAATTATCCACAATGTTTTCTAAAGCTTTTATCTTTAATCGTGTAAAAGGAAGGAATGTGTGGGAATGGGTTAATGATCTGATCGGTATCTTAATTCTGAATATTAAATAAACGGTTAAACATGTATCTGAATTCTAAATACTCGACATAAATGTTTGAGTTCACTAATCTCTCCCGGTCTAGAATGATTTGATTGATACGTAGATTATTTGATTAGCAACAGTAATCCGTAGAAAAATTTCCAGTTTCTTGAATGGTATGTATGGTGTAGTACAGGTGACTCCTTTATGCATAAAAAGGTGAATTTTCTTCGAGGCGAATAAAGTCGTCCTCAGATATAGCTATGACGTTAATTTCATTACCTTCGTCGCGAACGATCATGTGAAGATGTACTGCACATGAGCGTTCGTGAAGAAAGCAAGCAATGTTAATGTGCGTAAACTGTCAAGATATTTCTTGCTACACGCAATTAAAGTCGCATAATGCGTTAGAACGCATAAAAATAACATCCTTAAAAGCTTCATATGTTGATGAATGCAAATCTTCAAGATACAAAAATATGCGTATTTACCTTTGACCCTAATAACCACTGAGCCTGGTTTATCTAAACTTCCATTCAAAAACAAATGTCTGAGAGCTATTGTATTTATCCAGGATTCATTACTGTACACGACTGGAAGAACCAAGTTATTTCTCCATTCACAAGTAAATTTTCCTGTTGGTGTAAGTTCTAGATATGCACTAGAACATGCTTGATTCATCGATGACCCAGTCAGGGACAGGTCTAACGCCAATAGTTCTAGGTCAAGTCTCGAGGAGCAGTCTAGTGTATGAACCTGGCATGTGCAATCACGTGATCCGTTCAAACTTGGAAAGCTGTAACCTTGAGAGAGATTGAATGTGACAAAAATGTCTGGACCAGATTTGTTTCTGTTACTACACATCTCGATGGAATTATCTGAAACGAAATGAAAATTATTTACCGAAAATTAAATTCAAAGAGAAAATATGACAAGTAAATAAAAAAAAAGAAAGGAAAAAAAACTGGTAAATTAGCATAGGCATGAACTAGAAGAAGATGTTAATAAATGTTTTCGTTTGAACGTTCTAGGTAACGTGAAGCCATGTAGGACAGGTGTTCAAGGAGCGATCACACTGGAATTTATGTTTCCAGAGGTCGTTGTGTAGGTTTTACAAAAGCTACTCCAACACGAACATTTTGAGTACGCAGAAGTGATCCAAAAGCTCAAATGATTTATTTTCCGTGAGCTCTGCACCTATCAAATGGTTATAAGCTTCATTAAGCTGTCTGCGTCATTGACTCTTAATATTCCTTGGGACGGCTGTCGGACGTGGATGTACCCAAGCTCACACATTCACCAGTTATGACCCATGGATTTTGGTCTCCTAGACTGACGATGAAGCACCAAAGAAGTTATATGTAAACGAATATTGTGAAATCTGCTTCAGCATTATAAACATGTTGTAAATATATCAAGAACAAATGATCCGAGGTGCGTTCTTTTCGTCGAGATTCTTAAGATTCTTATTTAGATTTTTAAGATAAATCGTTCTTTAGATTAAGATTTTTAAACCCCTAAATAAAAATCTTAAGAATTCTTAAAAAGGAATTTAAGCATACTCAGCAATGGCTTAAACGAGAGGCCTTCACGACGTCGAATATTTTCACCCAAATCGTTCTCTGTAAGACTATACAAAATCACTCTAATTTTCAATATTTCGGCAAAAATGCCTTTATCAAGAAAAAGAAAATTATTTATTTTCTTTTTCTTGATAAAGGCATTTTTGCCGAAATATTGAAAATTAGAGTGATTTTGTATAGTATAATTTTCTTTTTCTTGATAAAGGCATTTTTGCCGAATTATTGAAAATTAGAGTGATTTTGTATAGTGTTTAAACAGTTCCCTGAGGAACATTATTATGATACCGTTCTGTAAGACGTCATCTTAACAAAAAGAACGCACCTCCGGTTGGGTATGACCGTCATGCCCCACGACCTTGATTTCTTGTTTTTGTTTACAAGCTTATTTTATCCTCTTACAGGGATGAAATGACGGATTGCAACTGTCCATCAGAAAGATCGACCGACAAGTCAGTCAACTATTTAGACCGGGGGTTAACTTTAAACTTCGTCACTAGCATTTTATATCAATCAGTTTTGTTGGATTGACGACTTAAACCTCGAAACAACAACTTATTCAAGCTGTTGTTTCGACGTTTAAATCGCCCGCCAACCTTATCTACCTATTTGTTACGCGTTGCTGACCACGAAATTTACAAAATAACTCCGTTCATTATGTAAGTCGTTGTTTCTGTTGGGGGTCAGTAGGTATGATAAGCGATTCGTCAATGTACACGTCATCAAAATATCTAAACGGTTAGACTTTGTCGAGACTGACGTACCTTTTATACAGGCATACTGCATTCTCACATAAGAGGAGTACGAAAAGTCAAATTTCCTCGGGACTCTTCCACTGCATTTTTGTTGGCCATTACAGTTGGTGACGACTGCTGTTCTGTTCTCACTGTTAAAATCTTTCAAATAGTCATTGGGATTGTACGTACAACACCATTTATCTATAGTTCTCGTTATATTTTGTATCGTTAATGTATCTTGACAGTCAGCTATACCAAATTGACACTTGTTCGGACTACTTTTCCCACCATATTTCAGTGAACCAATCACAATCCTTTCCCCGACTCTACATTCAATAGTATATCCAGAGCAGGCGGGGTCAGAACCATAACAGGCCGTGGTATATCGCCATTGGGGCTGCTTTCCGTCTGAATGACCAGCTGAAACAACAAGTATAGAATCCAATACCTTTCTAACTATACTACGAAAAAATAAATTGTGTCTATAACTAGTCGAAATTATGATTGACCAATCGCCGCCCCGCCCACTTACGCCGTTGGCCATGCCCACTGACTCGAACAGGAAGTCATGCTACGATTTGTAACAGCGTTATCGTGCAGCAGTATGTAACAATCAAAAGTAGAATGGTTGGCTGGCGACCTTAATGTCTTGAGCTAGAATAAGCTGTAGTTGCGGCGTTTAAGGCGCCAAACCAATAAAACATGCTTCATATAAATGGCATCCAATATCTGACTTCAAAGTTAACTTTCAGTCTAAATGTATTATTTCAATGGTTAGACAAATTATTTGATTGACAGCCGCGCTAAGTCAATTGACCAATTTCTGGCCCCGCCCACTTACTGGCTAGGTCCCGCCCATACACTCCGACAGGAAGTTCCGCTTCGATTATTAACGTTTTTTTTTTACAAAATTAATTGCCAGTAGCATGTAACAAAAAAAGTAAAATCGTTGGTTGGCGACCTAGACGTCATAACTACAGCTTGAATAAGCTGTAGTTACGATGTTTAAGTCCCAAAACCAACAAAATGTTTCACAAAATGGCGGCCAATGTTTGGAGTTGATATCTCTTTTCCGGGCTGAATATATGATTTGATTGGCCGATTGATTTCTTGATTGACAATCGCGATTGGCCAATTGCACTCTTTTACTATCAAACTTTCTTCGTACAAAATATTTGTCAAGTAGCCTCAGATGAAATAGGTGTTAGCTTTGAAAAGAGTGATAGAATTTTTTTCAAGTGAGTAAAAAACGCGCTTTATGGGGGAAAAGCGCATTTAAGATATAATTTACCCATAAGAATATTTATAGATAATAACATTTTGTTTTTGTAAGAGAGCTGAAAATTTGGTTGGGTGAACAACAAAAGCTATACATGTACAGGTCTGGGCTGAACAGGGTTTGATCCAAGACATCAAGATTCTTTTATATATTCCTGTACCGTAGCGGATTTATGGGCCGTTGTGGTTATCATTGAGTAATTTGGTGCTGCGGACATCAGTCTTCGTTTCTGATGGAAACAACAACAAAAAAAGTTTTGCAATACCACTTTCCAGCGGCTGAACTACTTTTCGGCACTAGGATTTGAAGGACTTGAACTTCGAATCAAAGAATATGGTATACATCAAGCGATTCAATATTTTGCAACGGCGCGCAATTACAGGTCCGTCGCTCACAGATAAAAAATAAATCTTATTTTAGCCTTAAAATCGGGTTAAAACCATTCTTGTGCTCCCCGAAGGAGTACCATATAGCCGCCGCTTCGCCTGTCCGGCCGTCATTACGTCATGATATCCGTCCGTCCTTCTTGATATATCCACAACCCTTGTGAAAAATTGGATGAAATTTCACAAGTGCATTTCTTATGATATTGCACCGACGCATTTTCCACGGGTTTGGGATGACTCCAAGGTTAAGGTCACAGTTCACCGTCAAACATTAAAATGAAGCATGTCCGGAGCATAAGCTCCAAAAATAATGGATGGATTTCGAAAAAGCTTGCACAACTGTTCTCTATAATGGGTAAATGCGCCACTTGAAAAAACGAAAATAACAAAAAAACACAAAAAAAAAAAAACCAAAAAAAACACAACAACAACAACAAAAATCAGATATCTCGAGGGCCAAGGTCACAGCTCAAGTTCAAACGTTAAAATTAAGCATGTCTGAAATATAGATAGCTTCTTAAATTATGGAAAGCTTCCAAAATAACCTTGCACAATAATTCTCTAGCATGAGCTGATGTACCATTTGAAACAAATTTAAGGATAGCTCCTAGGTTAAGATCACAGCTCAAGATCAGCTCCTAGGTTAAGATCACAGCTCAAGGTCGAAAGTTAAAATTTAGCTTGACTGGAATAGGGAAAGCATATAGCCACATATTCGTCTATCGGTCCTATCGAACCCTTGTCCCTATATTCGAGAAGCTAAATCTATTTTTGACAGCTCTTGTTCCGACTTTGTTTCAGCTCGCCAGGGAGAAAATTGGGCATCAAGCGCGCGCAGATCTTAAACTCAAGTCGCTCACGTTAGATCTGCAAAATGCCTGACTTAATTCTTCTATCTCTTCCACCGGATTACGTGCGTCTTTGTCGATTAACGTTTTAACAGTACCAACTTTCATTTCAAAACGGAAACCGGCCTACCAGATTATGGGCCATTTTCAATGGACTCCCGACTTAAAACGACGTACACACTTGTAATCTGTAGCATAATTTAGAGTATATTTCTATTAACCTTTTACAGATCAGCATGAAAAACCCGGGCTGAGCTCGAATCTTACAATATATCATTTGCTCAGAGATTGTACCCTATATTTTACTGTGATGCATAAATTACCCAGCGCAACGCCGCATACCATGACGTCGTTTGAGAGAGGATTGATTGATTGATTGATTGAACGCCACTTTTAACAGTATTTCAGTCATATCGCGGCGGCTGGAGCATCTAACGATGGATTCCAGGTATTTCTCACACCAGTACTACCACTACATCCTTTCCTAGCCCCCATCTGATATTCCACTTAGGATTACGATGATCAACCCATAGGTGAGAGACAAATGTCGAAAAGGATATGTGCCGCCGCCGGAGATCGAACCCATGACATCCCACGAAGATAAGGAGTCTGACGCGCTACCGACTGCGCCATGACGGCGGCGTTTAAATGAGGAATGAATACGCAAATTCTTTGTGATGGAAAGTGCAACTCTATAATAAAAAGTTACAGGCTTGTCCGACTTAACACCTGTCATGCTGAACCCAGACTAATCCTGTTTTGGCAGGTGGTATAGACAAAGTTCAGCCTGCACATATGTGCAGTCCGATCTTAATCTACACCACCTGTCTGTCCCATTGAAGTCAGAATTGTTTAAAGAAAAATTAGTTTTCAAAAGAAATATTGACTCACAATCAAGTAACCGAGTGCCGCCAGTCCTTTGATTTCGATGCAAAACTGAGAAAGCTGTTTATTCTGCATGACAAGACTTAAAAAGTCTCCCTATAGTGTCTCGAATATAGATTATCAACGCCCCAATTTCCGTGAATAAATTGTTAACATTCGTATAAGTGAAGGTTGCTTCCACATTTTACAAAATTGTTTTCTTAAAGTAATTGCCAGAAAAAAAAACAACAAAAAAAAAAAACATAAATGTTATACCAGTGTTTAGAATTATTCCAATAATCAAGACTCGTATAAAACACATATTTTCATTCCGAAATTGAACAAACTTTTAGAACTGATTGATTCAGCTTTATTTTAATTGACCCCTGGTGTGATTCATCCATCGAAAATGGGGGATTTTTGCTTTGTTGTTGACAAACTCCCGATAATACAAATCACTCCAATTTCGAATTCCACATCAAGGAAAGTTTATACATTCTTAGTTTGACATTACGTTGACAGGGCGAAATTGACCACAATATCAAATATTATGTTATTCTACTCTCAGCGCCTTTTATCAGTAACTACTTCCACCATAAGGTACCTTCACCCATTCCCATTTGGACGCCCCTACAATGGCCGCCATATTTGTCAACCTTTGTGTTGGTTTTGCCACTTAAACGTCGTAACTACAGCTTATTCAAGCTGTAGTTACGACGTTTAAGTCGGCAACCAACTATTCTACTGTTTTGTTGCATGCTTCTGGTCATAAATTTTGAGAAATAACGCCCTTCCAAATCGAAGCAGGACTTCCTGTCTATCAAAAACGGGCGAAAAATATCCATACCTGCATGGAAAAAAAAAAAAGAAAAAGAAAATTGAGCACGCACAAAATAGTCCCATACAAAAAGTATAAAAAATGGAAAGTTTTTGCTTATTCGCTAGATGCTATTAAATTACAAGAATTGGAGATACGATTTGTTTTGTTTTCATGGAGGTATGAACCAAAAAAAAAAAAAAAAAACAAACAAAAAAACAAAAAAAAAACAATCACATTAATGGAACAGGTTTGGAAAGCTAATCGCGTCTCTTTGAATCGAAAGAAACTAATCACACTATTGTATGAATCCGCTTCGCGTATTCATACAGTGTGATTAGTTTTTTTCGTTTCATACCTCCATGAAAACAATAACTATTCTCTTCACCTTTTAAATAAAACTATTACAGGTTTGTAAAGCTAATCGCGTCTCTTTGAGTCGGACCCCCCCCCCCCCTCCCCCGAGAACATGCAGAGATGTACGTATTCAAGTCGAACACTAAACGACTCTTACTCACTAGTGTTAGACTGAATTTAACGCGGTCAGGGTTAATTTTAATTTATTTGTCAAAAGTTCAAATCTCTATAGAATGTGTGTGTTTCTTTAATCAAAATGTAAATAATGGGGTAAATATGTATCAAAACTGGGGTGTTATTAGTTCAAATGACAAATGACTAATATACAGCCAACTTAATTGTTAGAGATGACTCTTGTAACCTTTGGACACACCGTGATCTACACATTTGTTTTAAACGGTTTTGAACAGATTATTGAAGAAAAATCTTGATATTCCAAGATTCTCAATTCCCAAAATACTAACATTGTGTATTCAGACATTTGAAAGAAGGACATTAAATTGATTTTGTAATGAAATGACTGTTCATAACTTTAAAAGAAAAGAAGAAAAATCACGTCAAATAAGTCAACGAGATACAACCCGATTAGAATTGGAAATCATCGGGTAAATACCTTATCTATCGATTTCAACGAAAATTGCGTAAATTTTCGTTTCCATGACGCATCAATTACGTCATTGGCTTCCGCTAGCAATTCCGGCTTTATCGACCAATATCGAACACTAACGACCTCGCCTGTAACCAGTCTACAAATGAAGCTGTTCATTTAGTCAAGATATGGATTTTTAACTCCAACATTGGCCGCAATCTTTCTTAAGCTATTTCATTGGTTTGGCGAATTATACGTCGTAACTACATCTTATTCAAGCTGTATTTACGGCGTTTAAGTCGCAAGCAAACTATTCGAATATTTTGTTACATGCTACTAGCCACAAATTTTGCAAAATAACGACGTTTATATTCGAAGCCGGAATTCCTGTCGGAGTCAATGGGCTTTGCCAACTCAGTTAGTGGTTGGTGCCACCGATTGGCCAATTACATGTTTTGATCATAAAAAATGCCTTAACGTGTCAAGTTTATGAAAACGGATCAAAACACCCAAGGATCTGTAGATGATAACTTATAATCCTAATATATCAAGTCGTTAATTCACATGTTTTGGCCTTCGTTTCAAAGTTGTAAACATTTATAATAATAATAATCCAGTTTTTGTTTACAGTTCATGAACATCGTTTAGTCTCTTAACACTTTTTTCCCAATGTAATTAGCCGATCCTGTGAAAAGTGATGTGAAAGGGGATTAACCCATAAACAGATAACAAAAATTAGACTGGTCCAAATTCAAAGAAGTTGGAGTGTCGATGTTATTTGTAAATTATTTACTTTTTGCAAGCAATGTCTTCATTTTCCGCAATATTTCCCAAAGCTTCTTTCCTATTGGACCATTTTTAATGGGTTAAATCATTCACTACACTTAAGAGATGAAGAGAATATTTTTTGTTTTCATGGAGGTATGAACCGAAAAACCTAATCACACTGTATGAATACGCGAAGCGGATTCATACATTGTGTGATTAGGTTTTTCGGTTCATACCTCCATAGAAAAAAAATATTATCTTCATTTCTTATAATTTGATAGCATCGAGCGAAAAATGCAACAACTTAACAAATTTTGATACCTTTTTGTAGTGAACTATTTTGTGCGGAAGCATTCAAAATGGCTGTGTACTCAAAATTTTGTTCATGGTGGTATGAATTAAATTTTTCGACCAATCAGATCGCTCGTTTTTGATAGACGAAACTAGCAATTAAATTATTCCAAAGTAAACTGAATATATTCTTTCTTTTAGTTGCTTGGATCTAATGGCTCATCAAGCCAATATGTAAATGCACTGACTGGAAGTTACAAAAGGATTCTTGCATTTCACACAATGTAGTTCATAGCCAAGCCAAATATTTTGCATTTCACTTAAGAGATGAAGATAATATTATTTTGCTTTATTGAGTTATGAACGAAAGCCGAAAGATAACGAAGCAGTATATGGTCAAGGTACCCACATGACTAGGCGATTAATGCAGATAATTTTTTTCTGAAAGCCAATGCAATACTTTGCACTCTGAAAGCTGGGGCATTATCGCTCTAGACATTGTCTAGGATTTAATTGGTAGTCTACATTAAATATTGCCTTTGGTGGCTATAAATGGAACATAATCATTTAACACCTTATTTACAAACTACAGGTGATGTAATTTCTTGACAACTGAATATTTACGATATCAGATACTATAAACAATTACGGCTCTATTAACGTAAAACATACATACATATGAATTATCTTTCTTCGCTTTTCGTCTATCATGCTCGCGAGTGAAGGGATATCGAGATCTTCTTTTTATCTAATATCAAGAAGAAGGTTCGCTGCCCTTGGTACGACAAGATGGTAGTCTATAAATGAAGCTGATTTAATTTCATTATTTTACAAGCTACGATTGATTACCCAAAACCAGTATTTATTTATTCATCACCATCATCCTTATTTTTATCTTTATAATTATTATTGTATTTCTTTAACATATGCCCAATAAGAACAAATGAGAGTTAACCCATTCCCGCACAATCTCGCTTTTTTACGCACCTCGAGAATAATTCTTTGGAAAACCTTGTGGACAGTGAAGAAATTGCTTGTAACAAGCAATTTCTTCAATGTCCAAAATATTTTCTACTCTAAAAGGTAAATATGTTTAAAATTCCAAGACCTTGAAATTGACGTCTGAAACTTCTTTCAATTTGGACCAGTCTAGAAATCTGTCGTGTGGGAATGGATTGAGTTTTCGTCTACTGCAATGATTTCCGTTAAAACTTTTATTTGTGTTTATAAGTGAAGCATTTTTTCCTGTTGTAGTGCGAATCCAGTGACAGTGTAATGGTAACGTAGGTTTTTATACTCTTTCTGTCACCTTAGTGGAGGAAAGAGCGTTCATTACAAAAAAAGAAATAATAATAAAAGATAATTGCAATACTTAAAAATAGAGTATTTTCATTGGCCCAAATCGTATCACGTGATCAAATCAATTGCACTTTATACCTCGATAAAAGGCAGAACTATTTTCGACAAAAATAGAAACAACAAGGTCAGGGATTTCCGATATTGGGTATTCACTTCCAAGAAATACCAAACTTGTTTTGTTACTATTTATAGTCATCACCCTTTGAATTTCGATTTCCTCGAATTCCTTTATACTTCCATGGATTTTCAATACATAGATAAACAAATGGTGTCCTTATAACAATTATAATGTTCGTTTTAAACATGAAGATTTCGAAAAACTCACATTTATTAGCCGTAAATCCGAGATGTCGAATCGGCTTCGCAACATCAGCATGCATCGTGTCCATGTGGTAGGTTTATATTTCTTGTCTATTACAAAGCATCTATTCATAATTCTAACTGTTATCGACCCAGATATCATAATTTACAAAGTTTAAAGTTAGTATTTGCTCATAATAATTCCAAATAAATCCAACGAATGTTCGAATTTCCATTTCAAAAAACCCAAGCGACGAAATAAAATGTCCGCCGTTACAACGACTCGAGCGATAAACTGTGTCAATGTATCCATACGCCTGTCAAAGAAAAGTAACTCCGCCCACAGTTCGTTTATTTGTTTTTATTTTCATCTCTCTATCCGTTTCGGATTTGAAAATAGACGTATTGCAATTATATGGGCCGAGTGTATTTTTCACTGCGTTTATTGGAGTATAAAGTGCAATTGCCTTAGCACATGGCTTAAACATAACGCCCTAAATCCACAATATCTTCTTCAATAGGTCGACTTTTTATCGTATCCATTGATTTACAGTAATCCTTACGGATTACATTGATAAGTTTAAAAGTCATGAAAAGATTAACATGATTTCTTTTTCATTATTATTGTTTCTGGTGTTTCAGGCGACTTTCACGATTTGCCTCTTAATTTATTCTCTAGGCTGTTAACTGAACCGTCCCCTTTGTAAATCCAACTTGTGATAGGAATAAGACAAAAGAACACATAGAGCAGGCTATTCAACAGAGCATTTTGAAACTGTTTTTGCACAAATCGCGCCTCTTTGATTGAAGTTGTTTGTACTCAATATCAAGTGCCAATAGAAAGGCCTGGTATTAATATTAGTCCTGTGTTCGTTATGTCCTTTAACCAATAATTGTAATATAGTAGATTCTAAATGGTAGTGAGAAATAATTTTCGTTTCAAATAATGCCTATTCAAGCTGCAGTTACGACGCTTAGGTCGCCAACCAACCATTTTACTTTTTGGTACTTGCTCCTGGCCATAGATGTTGTAAAATAACGCCGTTAAAAATCGGAACTTCCTTTCGGAGTTAGTGGGCGGGACCTACGGAGTCAGTTGGCAGGGCCAGCGATTGGTCAATTGACCTCAAACTTGAAGATGCAGACCTAAGGCTCACATATGACACATTATTTAATGGTAGTGTACAATGTTGCCCAATCATTCTATATTTTATGAGAGAGATAAGGGGTGGACACAGTTTCGGCATTTCACATCTGAATGTGAGTTTGACTTTTAATACGTTGATAGCAATATTTGATAGCATTCAAGAAAAATAACATTACCTACATGTCTTACTTTGCCTCGTTTTTTATAAAGTTATTTATAATTATGGGTCTATAATCAATTTCTAGGCTATTGCACATTTTAACCTCTCATCGCCGAATTGTAATATGGTCGTTAAAACATGCTGCCGCTTTCAACACACCATCTTGACTTCGAACCCATTTCTATACCTGGGTAGAAAGGAGCAACGTAGAAATGTTGTTGCTTTAGCTTAAAAACAGAAAAAGAATTGAAATAAATAAATATGAAAATAAACCATTCCGGCGGACCTGACGGGATTCGAACCCCTGGAATCTCTACTCCCGCTACCTGCGTCTTATCCCTAGACCACGAACTCCAAAATTGAATGACCCCATGTGGAAGCTAAGAGGCGGCTGCAATAGAACCGAAATTAGGTCTTCGTGATCTGCTTTGAAATTGGCAACATAAATGTGAATCGAAAAAAGGGCAACTCATAAAACACTGAGTCAATATGAGTTGGGAACCTTTGTTAACCCAATCCTCAACAATACCTTCTCTACGCCATGAGAAAAAAGATTAGCAAAACATTGTAGGGAAAAGGAATTGCTTGTTACAAGCGATTCCTTCGCTGCCCACAATGTTTCTACCCTGAAACACAAGAACTTCAAAATTCCATCAACTTAAAATTGTCGTCTGCACTTTTTTAATTCTTGGACTAGTCTAAATTGTGTATTGCTGTTTTGGGTTAAACTAATTCATGAGGAACATGACCCTTTGGGAGACTCGATCGTTGTAGTACAAACATGATATAAACATTTTTTTTTTTATTTTTATTTTATTTTACAACATCAACTTTTTGGCAAATGTTTGTCTATCTGTAGAACCAACCATGGCTGTCAATCAAATAATCAGTCGACCAATAAAGTCATTCATTTAGACTGGAAATTACATTTGAACTCTGACATTTGACAACATTTAATACGAAGCATTTTGATGGTTTGGCGAATAAAACATCGTAACTATACGGCTTATTAAATTTGAAGTCACTACATTCAGGTCTTGTTACATGCTACAATTCATAAATTTTGCAAAATAGCGCCATTTATTATCGAAGCGAAACTTCCTGTCGAAGTCCATAAGCAGGGCCAACTGAGTCAGTGGGCGGAGCCAGCAATTGATCAATTCCACAATCACAGACATGAATGAGGGTCAAACATTTTGTAAACCCTACCTAACGTTGCACCTTCTTGCTATTTAGTGAGACTTAATTATTGAACATTTTTTATGGAAATGAAAGAAGTTCTAAGATAAGCAAGAAAAATGACAACACGATGTAATTTTGGGATTCGAACTTGCGCGAGTTTTTGACAAGAATATTTACTAAACAGTTAGTTCGAACAGACCAATAATGATCAACTTACTTTGATCTCCTTCGTTGTTCAAATTGACCTACTGAAGTGTCAATCAAAAAACTGTTACAGCAATCAAATTTAACAATTATACCAGACTTGAATACTGACCTTCAACTTTGGTCGACGTTCATGTGAATCATTTTTGTTGGTATGGCGAATTAAGTTTAGTAACTACAGCTTATTCAAGCTGTAGTAACGACGTTTAACTAAGGAACAATTTTAATCTTTTGTTACGATATTCTGACCATATATTTTAGAAAACACGGTTTGATGCTTAATTTGAATTTGACAGTAGACAGGTTCAGCGGTCGGTTAATTATCCAATCGAGTCTGTCAATCAAGGAATATATAGACCAATCAAACCTTTCATTCAGCCCGGAATTAAGATTTGAGCTCCGACATTTGCCGCCATTTTAGTGAAATATTTTTGTTGGTATGGCGCCAAAAACGTCGTAACTACAACTAGCTTTTTCAAGCTCTAGTTACGACATTTAGCTTGCCAACCAACTATTCTACTTTTTTTGTTACATGCTGCTGGCCATGAATCTTGCAAAACAACGCCGTTCAAAATCGAAACTGGACTTCCTGATGTACCGTTTATGAATTTCATCGGTAATTAAGGTTCATATAACCCCTGGACGACCATTACGATACGAGTTACAATACTTAGGTCGACTACTTACTTTTTAGATTTTGTTGTTTGTTTTGTTTACGTCGACAACCAATTAATGTCGTCAAGTAGGTAACTCAGCGGAGTTCCGTTAAAAGGAGCCAAGGAATGCAAAGAAGCTGTTGAAAAACAATAGCGAATGCTCCTGCTTAAAGTTTGAATTCCAAGCTTCTTTTTCTAATCATTTTATAATAAGTGTGTGTGTGTGCGCGCATCAACCTGTGTATGCGTGTGTTTTGTGGAAATGGGTTGGTTTGGAAGAAGATTTCCATATCACAAATTATTACTCACCGCCGGGTGGAGATAACAGTATACATACTCTATCGATCTTTGCCATTTGTTATGTAGACCTGAGTATCAATTCGATTGGATTGTTTAGGGAAAGACCGGTAAAAAATCAACTTGTTATAAATTGCTTTGATTTTTCTCTTATTTCTAAATACCTTAAAATAGTTTGGTATCCGTCGATTTGAATGATCCGATGTGATTATGATGGACTTCTTATCTCCAACAAATCCTTTAAAGCTCTCCCCATTTGAAGTTTCGATAAGCTTTGTACAAATTGTATACGTTCGGGCATTAAGAGACCTTCTAGATATTTTGAAATTTACCAACCCTTGTCATACTGCGTGAATTGCGTAGACTGGCCAGGGTCGATACTGTTCGCTGTTGATAGATTTTCAGAGTTTAGAATGGTCATCCTACTTTACTATGTCTTTAACTTCGGAATCATTTCACTGACTTAAAGGGAGGTATCGATGTTTCTGAAACCCAGATAAAAAAATTTGCCAATCTCCTACAAATCAGATATTGTCTTCGCGGTAATCTGACAACTTAAATTGGCGTTTTTTGGCTATATAGAAAAAGTTCACCGGAATTCCAGGTTATTTTAAGATATCACGGAATTCGGTTGTCGACACCGCATAACTTCATTTGCATATGACCCAAAGTCAACGGAAGGTAACAAATTGACAAGCGAAACAACCAATGTTCTAAATCATGTCAAACCAAATGGTTAGCGCAAGGCTACGGTACATGTCTATATTCGTAAAGTTTTGGACTGATCTTTACAGAATTGAAGACCGGCTAGCGAAAATAATTCCTTATGGCGTATTGATGACGTTGGTTTTAGCATATTCAAACTGAATACGGGTTTCCAACGGTTATACGCACCGCGTGAATGACCCAATATTCTTCGCAATTGTCTCGGCTAAATATAAAAATCTGAAAATAGATAGGCTATCAGGGAAATATCCTGGTTTCTTCAGATAAACGACCTTTGATTTTAGCAAAACTACTTTACAGAATATTGTATTAAAATAGTATATGAGAGGGAATAAGAATAGTCAATATCTGTGACTAGAAAAAAACATCGATACCTACCTTTAAGTCAGCTAGTTCCGATCGATTTTCGTCTAGCTTATAGATAGGTTGGTTGTTTGAATGGGGTTGAACGCCGCTTGTAACAGTATTTCAGTCATATCGCGGCGGCAGGAGACCTAACAATGGATTCCTGGTATTTCTCACACCAGTCCTACCACTACATCCTTTCCTAGCCTCCAGCTGCTATCCCTCTTAGGTTAACGATTATCCACCCATTGATGAGGGAAAAATGTCGGAAAAGATATATGCCGCCACCTGGGATCGAACCCATGACATCCCATGATTGAAGATTAGGAGTCAGGGCTCTTAGATAGGTATAAAGACGAAAGAAAAACGATGAGATGGGAAAATTACACACGTTTTGCGACAAAGGATTCGATTTTTTTAATGTTATAAGTAGCACGTTGAGGTTTGCCATCCTCGAGTACCCTGAGGCCTGGCTACATCTAAGTCGATGTAATTTAATGCTGTTCTAAAATCAAAGGGCTGATTGTCCTGCGAGTCCTTACTTATACGCTCGATTACATCCTTTTAACCTAGAAGACTCAATGTTTAACTGGCCCCAAGACAAAAGTGTTTCAGCCCTATAAAATGTAGGCTATTGAGTTTTCACTAGATGACAGGACAAACCCTAGCTACGATATTGTGGCCCTCTTTCTGATAATCTGCTGGAGAGGGCTACGACTCTGGTCCACTGTTCTCCTTGTTGCAGATTGTGTGTCTTGTGATGAGAAATTATCTACAGATCAATTTCATACATACGCTTATATTGTTGACAAAATCTATGAAAATAATCGAGATATCAATTGTAACAAACATTTAACACCAGGTTTTTTTTCCTAGTTTAATTCTTTTCTTAAGTATGGATGGTCGTGTGATCTATTATAACGTCATGTCGTTTACCACTGTCATGCGGTCCAAACAGGTGCTCGTAAAAAATCATGATATCCTTTTTTTACCTAGCATCAAAAATAATGAATCGTCAATATTATTTTTTTTACTTTCCAATTCAGGGAACACTTGAATTACTTTCATACAAATTAATTCTTATTTTCTATCGTAACTGTTTTGTTTTCAAAAAATACCATGTCATCCAAATATGGTGACCTAAATTTTCATTTTCCTCTCGTTTTGACGGGAAGCCCGAGATCTACTGAGATCTCGGTACAAACAGCAAAATTGGCTGACATTTTATTCAAAATGGCCGAAAAACTCGGAATTTCCGAGCGTGAATCAAGAATATAATGAATGTAATATCCGGCTTTTTGCTGATAAATAATTATCTTGATGTATAGGTTAATGTTAAGTTCCATTCTGGTATGAAACTTATGTTTGTACTATTTACACAAGTTCCAATAATTGACCTGAAAGTGCCCAGTGTGAATCACTCCGCGCACTGTAACAGAGCAAAGAAGGAGGGTATCGTAGCCCTCCTCATCGGATTATCAAAAAGAGGGCTACAATATCGCACCTAGAGAAAGTCGTCCGCCGCTAGATTGAGAACTATGAGTAGCCCAACACACAAGGAACGGATGTAGTTTGGGCCTTGTTCGAGCTTCATATCGGCTTAAATTGGACATTTATTGATTTGTAAAGGTTCCTTTCAGGAGGGTTCTTGATTCAAAGTAGTCTAAAGAAAAAACGTGTGCGTCTTGATTTTCTGTTTAAGTTTTCAGTGCAATATCAAATTTCAGAGTTAAACGAGTGCAAACTGACACTGGAAGTTTACCCACTAAATACAATGAATTAAATGCATTAAATGTAGTTTTTACTGATTTCAGGAATATTGCAAACCCTGTACTTATATTTCACCCGGTTAGAATTTCTGATCATTGAATGTCTGTCATGCGTCTTCCGGCAATTTCACATGTTTTCCAAGTAACGTCTAAGTCTGATCAGAATCTTCACTATGCGCACTACTCCGTATGGCCAGATGAATTAGCTGTATTCAAATTGTAGAGAACTCCTTCAAAAGCATGCTTTTTAATTCCTCAGTTACTTTAGCCTCGATTATGAATTACGATAACCTTTGACAGAGAAGATCATTCATCAAAAGCATGCTTTGATAGCTAACATTACTTTCAGTACTTTGATCTTATCTGTCTAACTCCTGTGTTTACGAATATAAAATCAATAAATCGTCGGTGTGAGACCAAAAGCTCATAGCTCCAGTTTGAAGTAAGCTGTAGTTCCAGCTTGAAGCTGTAGTTATTAGGTTTTGTCAGCCCAATGATAATTCATCGTTCTAGAAATATCTTTCAAGTTTTTGTTACTCGTTTTGGATCTCTATAATGAGCCGAAAAACTAACCTTCATTCACAATAACGATTCGCGCATGAAAATCAATTTATTGAAGAAAGGTCAAGTTTGTTTTTTATCCTATGGCAAATCAGCATAAATGACAGCATCGATATATTTAACTTAATACCAGACGACAAAATTTCTGACTGGTCCAAATTCAAGGACGGTACAGACAAAAAATTTGAGTTAGGAAACATTGTGGATGATGAAGAAATTGCTTGTAACAAGCACTTTCTTCATTTTCCACAATGCTTGACAAGTTTTTTTTTTAATAGGGTGCGTCAAAATTCGTTATTGCGTGGAAATGGGCTGAGATTTAATTATTGTCTCCTATTTCAGTAGTGAAACCAACCTAAAAATGATAGGGATTAAATATTACACAATCTCGTAGTTCAGCCATGTAATTACAGGACTAGAGCAATTTTTAACCGTCTCAAGAAAGGGCCCACTTACTGCGATATTTTACAAAATACTTACAACCAAAAATTTCACCAATATTATGAAATGAAGTTGCAAGCGTTTAAAATGGTGTGTTACGTACCTATAAATATATCTGTTATAATAAATACATTCCAAACAGAAAGAATCGGATACATCAAAATAAATTCCGTATCTGATGGTGTCAAATATGTTTCTATGTAAGGTAGTCTAATTTGACGTCATTTACATACTGTAGATGACGTCATAACGCGAATAAAAGTAATCAGAATGGTAAAGGAGAAAGGGAAATACCTGTAGTAAAACGGGTTTTTTCTAATTAAACATTAGGTATATAATAAATGGAATATAAGGTTACGATAGCGATACAAAATCTAGTATTTGCTTTTTGCTGCGGAGTCAAATATGATTATCTACTCGACCTTCGGTCTCGTGAAATACCAATTTTTTCCCTAAACAACTCAAAGCAAATACGAAATGTTGTACCGCTATCGTAGCACAATATTCCCTATATAATTTTTTTTTATCTGTTCGATTACTAGGTTATCTACAAAATTGACAGTTCGGTGGCCAAACCCACATTACTTCCGATAGGAAACTTCGAAATAGATATAAAACCGGCGTTATTTCGCAAAGATCATTTTCAGCAATCTGTAACAAAAAAAAAGTAAAATTATTGGTTGGCGACCTAAACGGCGTAACTACACATTGAATTAGCTATAATAACGACATTTAAGTCTCCAAAATCAGCAGAAACGCTAAATATAAATGTCGACCGTTGTCGGAGTGCAAAGTTTATTTCAGGTATAAATGTCTGATCTGATTGGTCTATCGCTGTTTCATTGACATTGCGATCCGTCAGTTCTCTTTTATCGAAAAATCGTATTTTGTTTTCAAACTGACTTCATATTTTTGTTAAAAAAAGTGACTCTTCAGCCCATTTCCAGACGACAACATTTCAGACTGGTCTAAATTGAAAGAAGTTTCAAACGACAATTCCAAGTTTATGAAATTTTAGATTTTTTCAACTCTCTTGGTAGAAAACAATGTGGGTAATGAGGAAATCGCTTGTATCTTGCACAATTTTTCCCATTTTCTCTCTTGATGGGTGGGAATTGTATGGGAATGGGTTAAACTTTATCTTTTGATATTTCATTTCCTGTTGTCAGATGTACACTTTGAAATATTGCAAATTCTGTGCAACGGTTTAACATAACTATATGAATTAAAGTTCATCAAGAATGTAGTGAAATACACAAATAAATTAGCTTTCGGCTCGTGCAGATGCAATTTAAAAGCGAGTTCAAAGAAAGGGCAAGACCGCGCAAGCAAGTGAACAGCAACTAAAAAATCTAGAAAACAAATTAAAGAAAATAGTTTATTGATAGTTCAAATATAGTTAAGAAATCTTTACCAAGTCATAGTTTTCTATTTGAATTATAGGATATAAAAATTAAGTCCGATCGATATGGTATATTTACATAAAAGCATAATAAAATCAAGATGAGGTTAAAAATTGGAACAGCTGTTGTTAACTTAAACAAGTTGCATTCAAACCAATTATTCTTGATTTTTGTCTTATCAATAAAATGATTAAATGTTGTCAAAAGCCATGTTCACATTCTTTACTAGAGAAAGAAAACATACTTATCGCCACGTGGACCAACAGTTAACCCACTCACACAAAATGACGCTTTTTGACGCTCCCAAGGAAAACAGTTTGGGAAAATATTTTAGATTCTTTTACTCTCTTGTTAGAAAACACTGCGGATAATGCCGAAATTGCTTGTCACAAGCAATTTCGGCATTTTCCACAATGTTTTCTACTCAGAAAGTTAAAAAATCTAAATTTTCATAAACTTTAAGTTGTCGTTTGCAACTCCTTTCAATTTGGACCAGACTAATTTTTTGTCGTCGGAAATGGGTTAAAAACTTGGTTTCAAAATAGTTAATAGTTTGTAAAACAAAACAAGTCGACGGGTAAATTAGTTACTGCAAACAACCACATTTGTCCAATTATAATCATCTAGTTTCACTTTGTTGACTGAGTTCAACGTCTGTTCATTACACGAGCAATAACATTAAAATCTTAACTGAACTGCATAAATCATATATGAAGTCATAAGTTCTTAACAAGAAGGTCATTTACGATAATATAGCGTACCTGGTTTATATCTAGACTATGGCCTTTAGCGGGCAAAGTTATCAAATATGTAAAAAGTTCCTAAGATGTCCTTGAGTCAAGTACTCTAAACAAATATCAAGATATTTGTGCAACAATGCAACAAATGTGGGTCCTTGAGAGGAAATAAGGTAGTCCAAGATTTGACCTTGTGAATAAGGTTTTGAGGCTCAATAATCCAATATCAAATATTACCAATATGCTATTGAGACCAGTTTCCTTTAGTGTACAAATGAAGTAATTGTTAGGTTTAAATTTATGGCTAACTCAAACTAACCTTTATTTCTAACTTGACCGAGATCTATTGTACAGACATTCCGACCAAATGTAAAGACATCTAAGCCGGAAATATTGCCTATAGAGGGTAAAAGCGGGGTAGTTCTAATTGTTTACCTGATGACCTAGCTTTGAGCCCTGTCAGATATGTTAGATATATCATACTAGATCTCGTTATGCATTAACTCCCTCCCCATAATGAAGTCTGACGTCTGAAAACAGAAAATTGGTAATTAGAATTTTCATTTTCCATAAGATAGTTTAACTTGGTTCAAGATCGGAAATGAATGATACATAATACAGTTCTCGACATTTATTTCAACCAGATACGTTAAAATAAACGGAAACAAAGGTTACACCCATTTTCGTGTTGGATAGGATGAGCTGCTGCAGTTTTAAATAATGTTTACAGACACGAATATATAAGACTTTTTCAAAATGAACACCTTTAAGGTAGAAAATCATCTTATGGGCTTACGATTTTTAGGAAAAACTCTATGAATAACTTAAATGAAGACATTTTCCTTGATTTCTCTACGGAAGTCTATTTCCCACTGGTTTACATAAACAAAGAGAACCAGAAATAACCAGGCGTGATAAAAAGTTTAAAGTCATCGAGCAATAAACGAATCCTCTAGATAGAGTGAAAACGAGTTGCTTGGTACACGACGCACGGCGGACACGAACAGAGCGAAGCGCGATTCAAAGGCTAACATTGAACACAATGTATACAGGTGAGCTAAAAACTATCGCCCGTAACTCGTTGACTTAATGTATTTTAGTTTTTACATCGATAAATAATAGAAAATTAAGTATCTGATATTTAAAAAGAAACGAAAACCCTGCAGTTGTAATAAAAAAAAAGAGAGAAAGTAAAATAGAACACCACTTTCAATTACTACTCTTGACCCAAAGGTCTCGCTAACGAATAATCTAAGCCTAAAAAGAGGCACAATTCGTACAAACAATTGGTTGCCCCCATCGAGGGTAAAATATACTCAACATATTTATAATAACTTTGTATTTAAGAGATGAAGAGAATATTTTTTGTTTTCATGGAGGTATGAACCGAAAAACCTAATCACACTGTATGAATACGCGAAGCGGATTCATACATTGTGTGATTAGGTTTTTCGGTTCATACCTCCATGATAACAAAAAATATTATCTTCATTTCTTATAATTTAATAGCATCGAGCAAAAAATGCTACAACTTAACAAATTTTGATACCTTTTTGTAGTGAACTATTTTGTGCGGAAGCATTCAAAATGGCTGCGTACTCAAAATTTTGTTCATGGAGGTATCAATTAAATTTTTTGACCAATCAGATCGCTCGTTTTTGATAGACGAAACAAACAATTAAATTATTCTAAATTGAAAGTCAATACTTGCAATAACAATTAAAATAATGTCAAATTAACACCAATGACACCACGATGCCAATAATATAACAATAGCCATCTCATGATGGTTAAGAAATCAGAAATGAGTTGTTTCCTCGACGGTCTTCTCGACGGTACCAAAGAAGAAATCGTTATTCTCTGCATTTAGAATGTCCATTGGAGAGCTTATTTCTTCTTCCAACATAAGGTCACCTGAACCTCTTTGATCGTTCTCGACATTTATATCTTCTAGATTTAATCTTTCTATTGCGTATTTTGGCTTGGTACTGTCATCACCAATAATTTCATTTGTAGTAGTCTCATTTTCATTCATCACACTAGGAGGTTCAACTTTAAAACCATCCGCTACCAATACTTCAGTTGTAAATCTAACTTGTTTATTGTCGTAATCTGGATCCGGCTCATCCTTATCTCCAGTTTCATCTTTTAAGATGTTTTCGTCATTGATATCATCAGTGCCATGTTCTTCGTGCTTTCTGGTCAATAATGGACTGTTTGCTTTTGCTTGCATAACCTTCATTGCAAGGTTGTTTGGCAAATTTTGATACAGTTTCAATTCTTGATCACCATTTCCTTGATCATTTTCATTTACAAAGATACTGTTAATACTTGCACTTTCAGAATTGTTAGATTCTTTCTTACTGACGTCCACTTGAGCGTACACAGCAGTAATGTTTTCACCATCCTCTTGTTCAAGTCTATCGGACAACTGGTCAAGGCTTTCCATTGCCTCTTCTACAGATGTCTCTGACGAGTTAAGACTTTTCAGGCGTTCTGTTGTCACTGTACTTATTTCGTGTTCGGTCTGAATGTCAGCAACATCTTGTTCATATGCTTGGTTAACTGTAGCACTGGCAATAAAGTCACTTGTGGGACTGATCTCCTGTAAAGACGACATGAATTAGATATGACCTGTCACTCGAGAATCGACCAAATGCGGTTGTCCATCAAATAATTCAGTCGACCAATGAAATCATTCATTTAGAAGTTAACTATGAACTCCAACATTCACCGCCATTTATGTGTAGCATTTTTGTTTGGCAACTTGAACGCCGTACCTGCAGCTTATTCAGGCTGCAGATACGACGCTTAGATCACCATCCAACCATTCTACGTTTTTCTTACATGCTACTGGCCATTGACTTCGGGACAAAAAGCCGTTAATTATCGAAGTTGAACTTCCTGTCAGGGTCGATTTGCGGGACCAACGGAGTAAGTAGGCGGGGCCAACACTTGGTCAATTGACCATTTCTGAAGAAGAAAAAGTATCTACCCTGATCAGGATGAACCGACTGTGCAGGCTGATCAGGGTTGAAGCCTTTTAATTTTTGGTAGATATTTTGAGTGTACAATAGTCATTTTACGTGTTTCTAAAAATAAAAAATATACGAAAATATTTTTGTTTTAATTGATTTATGAAACAAAAAAATTAATCACACTTCAGTAACGTTATTCATATATTAGTGAGATTATTTTTTTCTAGACTCAAACCTCAATGAAAAAAAAAAAAAGAAAAAAAAAAAAAATCATTCAGCTAATCAAAACGCTTGTTAATCCTTTTTCTGGTTCAGATATTTTTGTGAAAATTAAGATGAACCTCTTTCCTATGGCAAGTTGCTATCGACATTTATGACAAGCATTTTGTTGATTCCACGACTTAAACGTCGTATCTAGAGTTTATTCAAGTTATAGCCGCCGTCATAGTGCAGTTGGTAGCGCGTCGGACTGTCAATCTAGAGGTCCCGGGTTCGATCCCCGACGGCGACACTCATCCTTTCCGACTATTTGTCTCTCACCAATGGGCCGTTAATCGTAGACCTATGTGGGATAGCAGCTGGAAGCTAGGAAGGGATGTAATGGTAATACTGGTGTGAGAGATACCAGGATTCCATTGTTAGGTGCTCCAGCCGCCCCGATATAACTGAAAGATTGTTGAAAGCGGCGTAAAACCCCATTCAAGCAAACAAACAAATTCAAGTATAGTCGTGACGTATACGGCGTCATTAAACCCATTTACTTTTTGATTGCCTGTTTCTGGCAATAAGTTTTGCAAGGCAAAATAAATAGATAAATACCAAAAGAAAAAGTTAAATCGAAATTGAGCTTCCTTTTGGAGAACAGAGGACTATCCGATCATTCTAATGCACCATACCACCAAAACTTTGTCCTATTGCATTAGCGATATCGAGAGCCCCCGACTAATTTCGATCGTGTAATAATCGATGAAAATGAATAAATGAAAATATAAGTTACCCCAGCGTTGACATATCCATTCAACTGTGAAGTATCATCTTCCATCCTAACTTTAATCTCTTGTGACTCATAAATAGAGCTGTTTCGGGTCAAACTTTCGTACAGGTGTTGATATTTCTCTGCTCTGCAATGTAGGTGTTGTCCAAATAGATAAACCCATTACCAGACGACAGAATTTTAGACTAGTCCAAATTGAAAGGAGTTGCAGACGACAATAACAAGTTTATGAAATTGTTAGATTTTTGGAACTTTCTGGGTAGAAAACATTGTGGAAAACAAAGAAATTGCTTGTTACAAGCAATTTCTTCATTTTCCACAATGTTTAGCCAATCGTTTTTTCTTGAGTGGTGTCAAAAAGCGTCACTGTGTGGGAATGGTAAATATAGGCCCATCGACATTTACCGAATTGCATTTAAACTGTAACCTATGCTGTAAGTGACGGAACGTTTCTGTCAATTTCACATCCGATTGACCAATCAAATCATTCAATTAGACCGTTTATGCATAGCGTTATGTAACCCTATCCCGTTTTTCGAAATTTAAGACTGGTCCATTTTGAAAGACGTTGCAGACGACAATAAAAAAATAGTTAAATTTGAGACGAATCCATCCTATGTGGTAGAAATAGTGTGATTGATAAAGGAAAAAATTGCTTGATACACAACTTCTTTTTTTCCCATAATATTCGTAAGTATAAAATTGTATGGACGTAAAAACAAGGGATTGGACAGGAAAGGGATAAACGCCAAAACAAGTTTATTTAAGCTTTAGTCACGACTTCAAGGTCGCGCGAACAAACGAGTTTGTATTAGTTTTATGTTTCAAATTTACATCTTTTGCTATCTTATTCGAGTTGCCAAGTCGGAGGCCAGCGGACATTGTCAGCGATCAGTCTGTCGTTAACACAAGAAATTGTTCTAGTCACTATTTTGTCATTTTCGGATAATTCTACACGTTTAAAGGGGTTTTAGATAAACAGTAAGTGGATTAACATTTCCTTGAGTACCCTAAAACATTCCTGTAACAGTAGAGTACATAAACTTCACTCATAAAACATTTGATAAACACCACCTGTTTCCAATTGCGGCTGTCCATGAAAGAATCATCGACTTATCAAATCATTCATTTAGACCGAAAGTGAACTTTGAACTCTGACATTTGTGGATATTGTTTGAAGAGTTTGAGTCGGCTTGGCAACTTATCGCCGTAACTACACCTTGGATAAGATGTAGTTACAACATTTAGGTTTCCAACCAACTATTTAACTTTTTATTGACCGTCACTGGGCATAAAATTTGCAAATTCAAGACTTTTACGACAATCGAAGTTGATTTTTTTGTTTGTTTGAATGGGGTGCAATGCCACTTTCAAAATATCGAAGTTGGACTACCCTGTCAGTGTCAGAGGGCGTGGCCAGAGGAGTCAGTGGGCGGGGTCAGCGATCTGTAAATTACCAAGATAAGTTGAGATTATCATATAGTTTTATATAAAATTTTTGTCAACATATTTACCTGCTACATTGTTTTCTGATAACAACAATTGCCAAAATAATGCCAATGAGAACTACCACCGCCATGACGATCAGGCCGATCTCAGCCGCTCCAAACTCGTCCGACTTATCATCTATCACAGGTTTAGCTTCACTCGTGTACAACAGATTCATTATCTCGTCATAATGGTCGACGACGGCCCTAAAATAACAGCAATGTTAATTTGAAATGCTGGTACAATCAATATTGCTCGAGAGACAACCTCTATTAAGAGACAACTTGTATTAAGCGCCGTATTTGCTAAAAACATTTCATAAATAAATCCAATGTTGTTAGAACCCATTAGAATCGTGTCAGTGAGACGATCCTAATGAGTACCACCAACAAAGGATTTAGCGAGAGTTCTGTTATAGCTTGTGTATGCAATCGAATAAATCCTTGATATAATTCACAGAAATGTGCAAAGCAGCCATTTTGTTAAGCGACCACTTTTTGACCAATGAAATATCGGATGTGAATGGGCGTCGCCAACGGAGTAGTGGGCGGGGCCAGCGATAGGTCAATTGAGACACCTCGTCCAAAATAGCAAAATTAAGAATGGTACATGGTACTGCATCGAGCCGCCCCCCCTCCCCCTTCACGGGTATTCACTACTGAACGGAGTGACATAACGTAACCAAAGTACCGTGGATAACCGACGATGATGGTACTGGTACTCTTGATTGAAGCAGGTTTGACATTCTACATTGTTTTGTTTGCGATTCTGATTTCACATAATTATGGACCAAACAAGAAAAGGAAATTCCCATGCAAAATATTTTGTATTTGTATTTGATATTTGCATATTATGAATCTACATTTGATTCGTTCTAGCCTGTTTTTTCTTCGATATCCACGGCTTTTAAGACTTAAGCTTATTATTACAGTGGAATCCTATTCATTGCAAAACTTATTTGTTAGCACTTTTGTTGCAATTAACAAGAAGTTGCTATTAAAATGTGCAATTTGTTCTTTACAACTAGCATTTGTGCATTAAGCGCACTTGCAATCAAGCAGTAAATTGCTATTATCAGGATTGAAAGATGATTCAGCTGTATAAAGTATCAAAAAAACCATTGCAGAAAAGAAAAAAGAACGATACCTTTATCAATACGGGAAGTAGAGCTTTTGGTATGGAGCCAATCGTAAATGCTACCATAATATGGATATTAACCCTATACCCCGTACAATCCTTTGCTTTTACGTCAAAGCCATTTAATACTTGAGAAAATAATGTGGGAAAAGAAAAAATTGCTTGTACCAAGCAATTCCTTCTTTTCCCATAATATTTTCTACCCTATGATTAGGTAAAATATCAAATTTCTCTCAGTTTTCATCGCCGCATTGAACTTCTTTCAAATTTGAAAAATCTAATATTTCGAGAAAAAAGAAGCGTAAGATATATGCTGAAAGAACGACGACAGACTTGGTCGGGTGTAGGATCAAAAACATGAATTTAATTATGTCCATTCATTGTGACGCTAATACCCGAAAATGTCTTCTATGGTAATTGATTCTATTTCTTTTACTCACGCCAATAGTTCCCTGCGATTCTCTGTTTTGTTTGAACTTTTTATCTGTATCACTGACCTGTAATAAATTATAACGAATTATATTCAAATTCTTTTCAATTCCTTTTAATTCTTTTAACTTAAAGCTTTCGATAATCATTTTTAACGCCATTCTTAAAGGTAAATATCATTAACAGATAATTTTCAAAATTAATTTGATTCCTATGAAATATATTATTATCATATCAATGTCAAATGAATCTTGTGAAGGAAATTCTTAAAAGAATAGTTGCAGAAAAGAATTTCATTCTTTTCGCGATTCTATAGTAGGCAAGTAAAATTTATTTCTCAGTCAGCTACATGTACATGAAAGCAATTAATATCTCGAAGATCATTTATACTATTTTTATTTGCTGTTATTGACAGTTTGAAACTTTATAGGGATACAATTTTGCAAAAAAAGAGATATAATAGTTTTTTATTCCCATGAAATTTTCTTTTCATGCGGGCAAATATTAACCGCCGATAGATTCCATGTTTATTTCACCTATATCGTAACTATTAGGGAATCCTTTAACCCTTCCCTATTTTTACAAAATTTGAGAAGTGTTCAAATTCAAAGGTTTTGCAGACGAAAAATTAAAGTGGATTTAATTTGATAAATAACAATTCAGTAGGGTTGAAAATATTGTGAAAAATGAAGAAATTGTTAGTTTTGAGCAGACATGTCAGAGGTCAATGGGCGGGGTCAGTGATCCGTTATTTCATAAATTCCCTTTCTCAAGTTTCCCTACGGATCCTCTCTAATTTCGTAAAGATCATTCGTTATGACCCTGGATTAGCCGGATAAAGAGTCAACGGCATCAGTTAATATTTGTCGACAAGAATGCTTCAAGTGAATTTTCATATGGTCCCCCTTTTCCGTGTGTAACAATGGATCCTCTCCAATTTCGAAAGCTCCTTTTTTATGACACTAACTTTATAGATTGCAGGAGCATCCAATATTACTCTGACCTATCGCGTAAAAGAAATTACTTCAAGTAAAGTTCCGCAAGGCTTATTTTGGCATGGACACTCTCATTGAATAAGGGGAGCCCTTTTTAAGACCCCCAAACATATTCTTTGTAAGTTCCTGAAGATCCGATACTTTTGTATTCTGAATCGCGTAAACGAAAATTCTTAATCGTAATTCAAGGAAGCCACATTTTCTGGGGTATCCTCTCCCATTTCGAAAGAGGTCCTTATGACTCTTCAAAATTCTTGTGTAAGTTTCCGAAGAATCAGATAATATTTGTGGAATTTTCATATAAACCAAAATTGATAACGTTTTAACAGACAGACGGGCGGGACCCATACCATTACAGAAGCTCCTCTAACCTCTAGCCAGAATTCTAGATCTTACAAAACAATACATTTATTCTATTTTAGTGTAGTAAGGCATACATACCATACTCCTACAGTATCAACTCTCTCTATTTGTATCGGAATTCCTAAAACTCTCTGCAAATCTCTGAAACAAGTAAAGCATAAAAGCGTATTATCTTCTGGTATCTAAAACATTGTAAAAATAAACCCGAATTGTCAAAACTCTCTGTAAATCACCGAAAATGGTAAGGCATAAAACATATAGTTGTTTAGAATCCGAAATATTGTAACTTGAGCTCATATAAGCTGATTTTTTTCTTCAACCCATTTCCGCATGACAAAATTTTAGACTTGTCCAATTTCAGAACAGATGCAGACTACAATTTTAGGTTGAATATATTTTAAAATTCTTTATCTTTTGGGGTAGAAAACATTGAAGAAATTGCTTAACACAAGCTATTTCTTCTATGTCAACAATGTTTTCCAAAGCCTTTGTCTTTAAGGGTGTAAAACGGAGGGATTGTGTGAGAAAGGGTTAACCATCCCATGATTACAATGCATTTGGCAAGATGGCGAGGAAATACTCAATTCGATACACAGGCAAAATACTTTGAATAGTTGATAGATGGTTTGACGTGATGGATTGATTTTTTATGATCAAACATGTTGAAACCCATTACAAGACGACTAAATGTTCAACTGATCCAAATTGAAAGAAGTTGCAGACGACAATTAAAAGTTTGGGCAAATAAGAAAATAGGTATCATATAGGGTAGAAAAAATGCTACAAAAGGAGAAATTGCTTCTTAGACGTAATTTATCATATTCTCACCATGTTTTCCGAAGATATTTTTCTCCACATTACTGTATGTGAATGGTCAATAGTTCAAAGAAATTTACAGTTTATTTCCAAATTATTACAGTAAGATAAAAAGTCCACAACAAGGTTTGTAGCAATACGTCGGATAGAATACATTAACACATTTAAAAGAAACCTTTATTTTGAAAAAAGCTCCACTTAAGCTAAGCCATAATTTCAAGTGCTGAGTTTTCGTTACTTCAGCACAAAGAAATCCACCAAAACGTCACACTTTTAAATTTCAATTTCACTCTACCAAATATTTACATTCACATGTATATATGCTAGACTAACCAGAATTTGTACAACTCGGCGACCGTGGGTGAATTTGAAGAAATATGCGATAGCATATCTTCAGGGCGCGGCCAAAACCTCATAACTGCCGCGTGATAATTAACAATGCACAACTTAAATTCTAAATCAAAGAATCCAATAGAATACAGTTAAGAGACTCTAATACAGTTTCTTGGGATATGACCAATTTGACCAATGCTAGTGCAAGGTTTCAGTCTAACAGCCACAGTTTGCTGCGAACTGAAGATTCTTGTTTTTATCCTAATAACTCATCAGACAATTTTTCAACGGTACAAATTGAAAGACATTGCGTGAGACAATATCAAGTTGATGATTTTTTTTAAAATGTATTTCAGGGCAGAATTATTGCGGGAAATGAAGAAATTGCTTCTTGATGAAGGCTGTTAGCAATCGGGATTGTATGGGAATGGGTTACATACCATTTCAAGGTATCAAAAGCATGTAGGTACAAACTATAACAAAGCAGAGTATCAACAGTATGTAGGGGCAAATTATATCATAGTATACTGTAGTATGATAACATGATCGAAGTATTAAAACAAAATTGAATCTATGTACCGTTCAAACTTTTCCGATTTGTCTGTGGTTTCATGTTGCGAAAGTGAGGACTTCAATGGTACAAGATCTGGTGGTTGTCCTTTTGGCAGAACCTAGATAGGGCAATATCAATGGTATTTAAAACAAAAATGCATACCGACATGTTGTCTGATATTCTGTCTGCGTCCAAAATGGCCGGCGAACCAAGACGTTTCGTAATTGACGGACCGCGTTGTCAATCATAGAACCGATCAATCAACCAAATAATTAATTTACGCCGGAAGTTAACTTGTAACTCCAACATTAGCGGATATTTACGTGAAGTATCTTTCTTGGTTTGGCGACTTAAACGCCATAACTACAGCTTAATCAAACCAACCTTGATTTTTTTTAAAATATGACTGACCATATATTTTGCAAAATAACGCCGTTTAATTTCGAATTAGAACTTCCTGTAGAAGACAGTGGGTGTTATCAATGGAGCCAGTAGGCGGTGCCAGCAATCCAATTGTAAATTATATTAAAAAGATCGCTTACAGAGCCGTCTTTATTTAATGCAGTCTAGGAAGAAAATCCATCTTAAATATAAGACGAGACTAACTATCAGGACAAAGATAAATAGGATAAAGGAGATCCAAATGTCGTTAGTATAGCTGAATAATATTTAGTTACCAGGATTTGGCCGCCACCCAAGATACAGTTATAAATAAGTATGGGAGAGAACATGTCAGCTCAAGTTGGAAGAAGTGATTTGATTGGACAAATGACGGATAGCTCGCCACGTCCACGGTCCTCTGCTAAGCTAAAGTCATGTGAAAATCGGCTACGCCGACACACCAGCGATTCCTATTTTCATCTGCCGAATTGTGAAAATGACGTCGGACCGACTTCGGCAATTGCAAGGGAAAGTATTTATTTTGCAGTCACATTACACTGCCGATGAGACGATATCTTATTTATTGATACGGCACTTAAATTGTAGATTAAGCATAGTTTGCTGTCAATAAGCTGGCGAGATGTCGACGACTAGTTGTCGATTTCTATAGGAAGTGAAAGAATTAGATATACGTATCCGATGTGTACAAACTCGGCCGGAGCCCGTCAGATGATGTCCCGTAGTTCGGCTGATCGCAGGCGATGAGTCACCGATGCAATACCGACTTCCACAAAATACGTAAGACGTCTCAGACAAGTCGGCAGATTTTACTTGGAGGTTAAGTTTGTCGACTCTTCGCCGATCTTAGAAAACGGCCGATGCTATAATCAGTCGCCGACGTCTCACCGATTAGTCGCCGATTTAACACCTATTCCATAAAAAGTCGTCGGTAACGAATCGCCGACGCGTCGGAGCGTTTATGTGACAGTAGCTTAACAGTTCGAGTTTTGTTTGCATATTATATGATCAAAAACATAAAAAAAACCAATTGATTGACATACCTAGCGTCATAACTACAGTTCCATTTTTAATTCATAACGTTTCCAGGAAAAAAGCATTTACAATCACATCACGTATCCTTGTATTTTGTTAGAAAATATTTTTATAACTTCCATTCAAATAAAGCTGTCCTAACAAGGAACATGTATATCACCCATTCCTACAAAATCCCGCTTTTGGACTCCCTCGAAGAAAAAATATTTGGAAAATATTGTGGAAAAGGAAGAAATTGCTTAAAGCAAGCAACTTCTTCTTATTCCACAATATTTTCTACCTCGAAGTAAAAAGAAACTTTTTTTACTTTTTACAGTAAAGTTAAATTTAACCCTTTCCTGGTTAATCCCTGAATTTTACGTCCCTGAGTATTTATACTTGAGAAAATATTGTGGGAAAAGAAGAAATTGCTTGTAACAAGCAATTTCTTCTTATCCCACAATATTTTCTACCCTGTAGGTTGGTTACTTTTCAAATTGCACTCACTTTTAATTGTCGTCTGCAACTTCTTTGAAATCGGACCAGTCTAAAATCTTGAAAAACAGGAAAGGGTTAATCCACTTGTATTTGTTGTCTGCAATCCGGTCCAAAATATTGTAGTCTTGTGATGGGTTTAGCTATCCGTAATCCGAAGTGTCAAACGAATATTTTAGCAGTCATTCAACCCGTAATACTGTGTTACAAACATATAACGGTGGTACAGGATACGGTCATTGTTTAACAATTGGCGGATCGTGAGCCACGCCCTCTGACCTCCAACATTGCAGTTCGACCGAGGTCAGTTTTTTTGTACAATATGTGGTCGCGGACATTGAAAAGCAGTCAGAACGTTGGATGACGATCTAAACGTCATAACAGAGCTTGAATTAAATCGCCATTGAAGGCGCAAAATGCTTATAATAAATGTTGGAGTTGACTCCTGTTCTTAATAAGTGATTCATAATTTGTCGATTTATTGACCCTTCCTTATCTTTAATTACAGTGGCGATCTGTTCATTGCTTATATATATCCGCTACTAGTCAGACAACATTAGATCGTTGTTTCTTTCAGACATGAGAGTATGTCTACACAAAGCGTTAGTATTATTCTGTAATTAAAGTTTTATATAAATCATGACAATTTCTTATTATTCTTTTTACATGTGCCATCAATGGCTCATAAAGCGTAAATATGGATAAAGAAAAAATAACACTTATACACAAATAACTTACATATACAGACTCCGTTGCTTGTAAAGATGGTGTGCCTTGATCTTTCGCTTCAATAATGACCCTCACTACATCGATATCTAATGATTTTGGTTGAAGAGCGAATATTTCACCTGTTGTGTCGTTGATTTTAAATCTTCGAGAGTCTCTTATAACAGAAACAACAATAACAAATAAACACAAAACTGATATAAAGACGTGTTGTCTCTAATATGACCAGAATCATTTCTGTTACGTTATATGATATCATTAAAGGCACCTTGCTATGACACTGATGCCCATATATAACTGTTGTAGTGAGAAATTTCTACAAATTTAATTTGCCAACGGCGACTGTCAATCAAAGAATCAAAGAATCTATTGACCAATCAAATGTTAATTTAGACCTTAAAAGAGCTTGGAACCCCAACATTTGTCGCATTTATGTGAAGCATTTTTGTTGGTATTTTTGTAACATATTATTTGCCATTTTTTTGCATAATAAACTGTTTAATATAGAGGAGGAACTTAGTAACGTAGTCAGTAGGCGTTGCTAATGGAGTCAGTGGGCGGGGCCAGGGAACCCTCAATTCTCCCCATATGATATTTATTTCTCAGTTCTATATTGTCTACGGTATTATCTTGAATAACCTGCGATGAGATATTCATCGATAACGGAACATGTTTCAGAAAATCAACAATTAAGATTATAAAAGCCATGTTTTTCTTTTTTATAAAATTTCTCGTAATGGCAAAAATGCATTTTACATAATGTAAACACAAAATCAGCATATTGCCTTTACATATCTACATCCCTTACGCTAACAGAAAATAAGTGCCTAAACATTGTGTGAGCACTGCGGCTCTTGCACAGATTATGGAAGGAAGATTTTGTTGCTCTCATTTTTTTCAAATTTCTAATTGTAATGCCTTTGTAATGAAAATGATAGGTCATAACTTTGAAAAAAGAAAGAAAAGAGACAAACATATTTTGCGGTACAAGAGGCCAAATTAGTCAAAGTAGTAACTCCCGAATGGAGTCGGAAATAACAGAGTTAACACGTTATCTGTCGATAGCACCGAAAATTTCCGTATTAGTGGTTTTACGTCTTTGGCTTCCGCTAGCAAGTCAGTCGCATTATACGAAGACTAACTACTTCATCCGATGAATAACGATGTTTCAAAGTAGGGCATAGGGAATATACTACGTTAATTTGACTTTAGTTTGGATTCAGTAGATTTAACGCAAGGAAAGAATATTTATTGAGAACATGACATTCATAACTATCTGAAAAGCAGCTACTTGTGCTATGTCAAATGTTCATGAAATTTTGTTCAAGAAAGAACCGCATTAAATTCTTTAACATCAACATCTCTATTTGGAAGCAGTGACCACCTATTACTGTTATATAGACGTTTTCGGTTTCGATAATCTGAAGAATCAGAAGCTAACGCGGGTTATTGAAAATGACTTTAAAAAGAAATGATAGTTACCTTTCGTTCTGTAAGTAGTATATTAGTTTGGCATTAAGACCTTCGTCGGTGTCTGTGGCCTAAAATAGAACAAAGTGTTCAATCTAAACTAGACAACATGAGAAATGCAGAAAGTGGCGAACTTGATTGAACAATAAAATTTCTAATGAGCATAAACAACGGGATTAATTGGATCAACTGATCGCCATTGTGTAACCTAAACATTTTTTTATAGAACAACTCAGTTTGAGAGACATCTTTCTACTGTACAGCACGACAATATCCTTCATCATTCTGACTATCAAATAATATCTAGCAAAACGAGTGTGATTTTGGCTAAGTATCGAACAGAATTTGACGCTAAAATATTTGACAGTCAAGTGCCATTTATTGCAAGACTAGAAAGGCTTAACATGATCAAAATCATATGGACTGTATGGATGTCGTCCTTGCTTTAATTAAGAGGTGGACATTTGACTTGCTCTAAAGCACAAATTGTGACAATATCAACATCTAATTATGAAAATTAGAATAATAAAATACTTTTAAATTTGATTTCAATAGAGAAAATTCTAATTGTATTCTTGAAATAGCTGTGAAGGAAATGGAAAATTTATACAATAAAAATTTATGGACGTTTAAAGTTAATAAACTTCTACAAAAATCCGGGTCCTACGATGTTTGGTTATTTCCAGCATATGTTAACTCTAAAAATTTTATTCCATGATTTCGAAATAGATTGATTGATATATACATAAATGAGTGGTTTCAAGATATAAGTAATCATTCTTCTTTATTCGTATACAAAAATCTTAAAGACAATTTCTCTTTTTAAATATATTCAGATATAATGTAAATTACTTCTATAGAGTGGCGAAATTGCGCCCTTCAGTCCATACATTAAACATTGAAAGCGGACGACATAGAAATATTGCTAGAAACGAAAGAATTTGTTCACGTTGTAATCTTAATGAAATTGAAGATGAATTTTACCTTTTGTTAATCTGTCCGGCTAACAGAGATTTGAGAATTTTATACATCAAAAATATTTTTACGAAAGACCAAGCGTTAAAAAATTAATAGAACTCTTAAATTCAGAAAACATTAAAAATCTAAACGGAATTGGTATTTACTCTATAAAAGCAAATGCATAGCGAAAACAAACTTGAATATCGACAACGGGTAATTAATCATTTACGTATCACAAATTGGGAATTAATTTAGAAAACAAACGCTATACAAATTTAACCATAACTACAAGACCCCTACACTATTCATTATTTCCGCATATGCATTGTAATTTATATTGTTAATACCCATGTATGCTTTGTATAATGATTTGTATATCGACGATGAACCGTACATGTTCAAGTCGTTATCTTGAATAAAAATTCTGTTCTGTTTTGTTCTGTTCTATACAACAGCATTTAGCCTTTTACTTATAATCTAAGTCACGTGATGAAATGAACGACGTAAGAATGACAAAAACCTGTTTTAACTTGAAGACAAGACATGGGACTTTACTTTTAGAAAGAAAATTATGTACGATATTTCAGATCAGGCGTTGGCGTAGCAGCCATTTCTCAAATAAAAAAAAACACGTGATATTCACGTTAAACTAATTTCCAAACATGTCAAAATTTGAAATTCACATATAAATTTGATTTTTTTTTTCGTGTTAGAATTAAAATAGATTAAAATTACCACGACAGTGTTATCAAAATTACATGGCAAAGGTCATTTTGGTAACGACGACGATTTATTGGAACTGTATCGAAACTCAAAATAGTCATCTTATTATAAACACGCCATTGGTAAATTCCCTTTGGTTAAATTATCTTTCATAGGTAGATTTATTTGATTTCTGGTAGACTGAACACTTAAAATCAGGAGATCTTTGACGCTTACCTCCATAGGATAGTTGTATGATATATAATTAGTTACAGATGGGTCAACTCCACTCCGGAATTACTTCCGGGTGGTTGTACCCTAAAGTAGTCCATTAAGAAAATTTGATCTCCTCCTTTTGTCATGCTGTTTCAACTTTTAATCAACAGCAAGTTGCTTGATGTTAGGTTCTGCTGAGTGAGAGATCACTGCTGCATGCCATGCATGTGATTCAAAGCTTTAATCAGGGAACTATTTCCTTGTAGAAACTGACATTTGAAGGTGGTACCCTACAAGACTTTCACTTCCGAGCCTAAACAATTTCATGGGTTGATGTGCAGAATGAAGATTTGCGAAAAACTTTATCCCTAATGATACCATTTTCCTGGCCTGTAATTCAAGATCAAAGACTGCTCTTTAAGACGGACTAAGATTTAAGGCCCAACGAAACTTTTGGGAGGAGCTACAGATTGTGAAAGTGGGCCCTTTTTGCTCTTTATTTAATGAGGCAAAAACGGACAGGAGTGTAACCTATATGAAGCAGGTTGGGTTATACAAAAACGGTGATATTGGCCGTATTTTTGTGTATTTTCTTTTCAAATTTTGAACATGAATAGAATAGATAGTGTAGAATTGGATTTTAATAAAATTCTTTTATGGTAAGTGAAATTTTAATTTAAATTTTTGAAAAAACATTTAAATTTCAGTTTTCACCCTATTTGCAATACTCTGATCCCCCAGAATGCATAAATTTTGGCCAATGTTGTCATAAAAGCTCGTCTGCACCTCTTGTTACCCCTGGATAGTACTTCAAATGACAACAATTCACCACTAGACGGCCAGCCTTGGGCTAACATTGCGCTTCATCAGTATTTACTCTGTTTCAGCTAGCATCAAGCCTCATCAGTGGTGTTGCTTTCCACCAGACAGAAATTGCTGTCATCTCTCATCCCATCTTGTTTTCTGTTTACTAAATCTCTATCTGTTGTCCTTTCACCTCTAGTTCACAATCTGTGCATAATTATGTATGTCATCATTGCCCATATACCCTGTTTCATTTCTGTTTTTCCTAGCCTCATGGTATTGAAATTCCATGACAGCTCTTCTTCTAAGACGCTTCTTTCTGTACCAGTCAGTTTTTCTTTATTTCTTGGTCTTCATTTGGCATACTGAAATCTGTTTAAGATGCTTTTTACCCAAACTCCAAGCCCTGTTCCTGTTATTTTCCTTATTTTCTTTTTGACCGCTTTGTCGAAAGCATCGTTTGAATGCAAATTTTGGGCCGAAAGCCTTCTTTTGAAGGTACGGCTGAAGCTTACTCTTTTGCTTAGAGTAGCTGGTGCTGCGCTGTTAAATGCTTCACACTTTTGTGCGGATGCCCTGGAACTCACACTGTAAATTGCACCTTCACTGAGTCTCATCTGCAAGATCACCTCTAACAATGCCTATATCATTCTCAGTCATTCAGAGATTTGTTAAGTTGGCAGGGCTGAGCAATTTTGAATAGGCATCAAAGCAGAAACTCCAATCACATAGAAGAGAATTAGTGGCACAGTTACTACAATTTACAGCATAAGATTCCACGATTTAGGCTCTTATTAAGCGCAAGTCCTTCAACGTTTTGGATATGTCACCCTGCCCCCTTCTTGCCATTTCTGCAATGACAGTGTTACATTGCATTCTTGTATCATATCACATCTTCCCATGTGCAGTCCGTCTAATGCTTTGTATTGAATGGAAACATTCTTTCACTGAAGTGAACGTTACATACTTTTCGTTCTTGGCAAACGGATAAATGGTTTGGGTCGGCGTGTCTTGTCACGTTCCATTCTTTGAGAGGGAGTTGTAAAAGTCCCGCATTCCAAGCCGCGACTTTGTGTGGCCATACGTGTGGTCATAGGTTATAGCTATTTTCTTTCGAAACATTGTGGTCTGCAGCAAAAATGATATTGGCCCTTTCATCCGTTTCTTGTGAATGTCCTGGGTGCTTCCTTCTTTTCAGTAGCTGAAATGTATTCCCTTTTTTGTAAAAGCAGTTTGCTGAAACTCTTCTAAGTCTTTCCCGTTTGACCAGGGTGAATTCAATATTTTCTTGTAATGTGCAGATAATGAATGAGTCACTAATTTTGGTCAAGAGAGACATTTTCATCCTCTTTTATACCTACCCTGCCAATGTCACCCTCTCAGTCACATGATCAGAAAGGCATTGATTGGATTGGCTGCCAGCCTATGACACTCTTGAAATTAGGTTGATAAGCTTCTAAACCCTAACCCTATTTGGGTATACCCTGTAAAGAGCCCCTTTTCATTGTTTCATCATCAATGGTCCAGTGTTGGATTCAGCAACTTCCTAACTTAAATCATCACAACAACAAGCAAAAGAGTGAACATTTCAGAAAATGCCCGAAGGAAAACAATTAGGAAAACATACATGTAGTTGAAAATGAAGAAATTGCTTGTAACAAGCAATTTCTTTATTTTCCACAATGTTTTCTTTTCCTAGAAGGTTGAAAAAATATAATATTTCATGAGCTTTAGATTTTTGAATTTAAAAACATTGTTGAAAATGAAGAAATTGCTTGTTACAAGCAATTTCTTCACTTTCCACAATGTTTTCTACCCAGAGACTTACTTTTTTAAAAAATTTCATACGCTTTAAAATGTCGTCTCTTAGTCCTTTCAATTTGGACCAGTTTAAAATTTTGCCATCTGGTAATGGGTTAACAAAAATACACTGCAGCTATATTAATTTGAAGGTGCCAAGGCCATTTCTGATATTTTAGTGTATGGGGTACCCTTTTTGAACACTGTCCTGTTAAGCCTTTTTACATTTTTCTGTGTGTTTTTTTACTTAGACTTATTGTAAACATACCAATTTGTTACAAACACCAATTTAAAAGATTTTGTGTGTATTTTTGATATTTTTTTTTAAAGATGATTTAACTTGGTTTAAATTTAAATTGCATTTTTTGGGTCAATTTTGTACATTTCAAAAGCAATTTTTGACAAAGTCATCTTGTAAAGGGTTAGATTTGAAGAGAGTATAATTTTTCTATAGGTCACTTTTTATTTCATGAAAATTCATCCGTTATTACAAAAGTTATGACCGTTTCTGTTGACCATAAGAAGAAGACCAAAACTGTCCCATTTTTGGGATGATTTTAGCAAAAGGGGCCTTGTACTAATTCTTCTGTCATTTCACTCCTAAGCCATATATTTGAAAAAAATAGAAATAGGGATTGTTGCAATTAGCATATGCATAGACTAATTGCAGTTTTGTGAAAATCAAAAGAAAAAAATGTCTTATATAGGGTCAACTCCACTCCGGAATTACTTCCGGGTGGTTGTACCCTAAAGTAGTCCATTAAGAAAATTTGATCTCCTCCTTTTGTCATGCTGTTTCAACTTTTAATCAACAGCAAGTTGCTTGATGTTAGGTTCTGCAGAGTGAGAGATCACTGCTGCATGCCATGCATGTGATTCAAAGCTTTAATCAGGGAACTATTTCCTTGTTGAAACTGACATTTGAAGGTGGTACCCTACAAGACTTTCACTTCCGAGCCTAAACAATTTCATGGGTTGATGTGCAGAATGAAGATTTGCGAAAAACTTTATCCCTAATGATACCATTTTCCTGGCCTGTAATTCAAGATCAAAGACTGCTCTTTAAGACGGACTAAGATTTAAGGCCAAACGAAACTTTTGGGAGGAGCTACAGATTGTGAAAGTGGGCCCTTTTTGCTCTTTATTTAATGAGGCAAAAACGGACAGGAGTGTAACCTATATGAAGCAGGTTGGGTTATACAAAAACGGTGATATTGGCCGTATTTTTGTGTATTTTCTTTTCAAATTTTGAACATGAATAGAATAGATAGTGTAGAATTGGATTTTAATAAAATTCTTTTATGGTAAGTGAAATTTTAATTTAAATTTTTGAAAAAACATTTAAATTTCAGTTTTCACCCTATTTGCAATACTCTGATCCCCCAGAATGCATAAATTTTGGCCAATGTTGTCATAAAAGCTAGTCTGCACCTCTTGTTACCCCTGGATAGTACTTCAAATGACAACAATTCACCACTAGACGGCCAGCCTTGGGCTAACATTGCGCTTCATCAGTATTTACTCTGTTTCAGCTAGCATCAAGCCTCATCAGTGGTGTTGCTTTCCACCAGACAGAAATTGCTGTCATCTCTCATCCCATCTTGTTTTCTGTTTACTAAATCTCTATCTGTTGTCCTTTCACCTCTAGTTCACAATCTGTGCATAATTATGTATGTCATCATTGCCCATATACCCTGTTTCATTTCTGTTTTTCCTAGCCTCATGGTATTGAAATTCCATGACAGCTCTTCTTCTAAGACGCTTCTTTCTGTACCAGTCAGTTTTTCTTTATTTCTTGGTCTTCATTTGGCATACTGAAATCTGTTTAAGATGCTTTTTACCCAAACTCCAAGCCCTGTTCCTGTTATTTTCCTTATTTTCTTTTTGACCGCTTTGTCGAAAGCATCGTTTGAATGCAAATTTTGGGCCGAAAGCCTTCTTTTGAAGGTACGGCTGAAGCTTACTCTTTTGCTTAGAGTAGCTGGTGCTGCGCTGTTAAATGCTTCACACTTTTGTGCGGATGCCCTGGAACTCACACTGTAAATTGCACCTTCACTGAGTCTCTCCTGCAAGATCACCTCTAACAATGCCTATATCATTCTCAGTCATTCAGAGATTTGTTAAGTTGGCAGGGCTGAGCAATTTTGAATAGGCATCAAAGCAGAAACTCCAATCACATAGAAGAGAATTAGTGGCACAGTTACTACAATTTACAGCATAAGATTCCACGGTTTAGGCTCTTATTAAGCGCAAGTCCTTCAACGTTTTGGATATGTCACCCTGCCCCCTTCTTGCCATTTCTGCAATGACAGTGTTACATTGCATTCTTGTATCATATCACATCTTCCCATGTGCAGTCCGTCTAATGCTTTGTATTGAATGGAAACATTCTTTCACTGAAGTGAACGTTACATACTTTTCGTTCTTGGCAAACGGATAAATGGTTTGGGTCGGCGTGTCTTGTCACGTTCCATTCTTTGAGAGGGAGTTGTAAAAGTCCCGCATTCCAAGCCGCGACTTTGTGTGGCCATACGTGTGGTCATAGGTTATAGCTATTTTCTTTCGAAACATTTTGGTCTGCAGCAAAAATGATATTGGCCCTTTCATCCGTTTCTTGTGAATGTCCTGGGTGCTTCCTTCTTTTCAGTAGCTGAAATGTATTCCCTTTTTTGTAAAAGCAGTTTGCTGAAACTCTTCTAAGTCTTTCCCGTTTGACCAGGGTGAATTCAATATTTTCTTGTAATGTGCAGATAATGAATGAGTCACTAATTTTGGTCAAGAGAGGCATTTTCATCCTCTTTTATACCTACCCTGCCAATGTCACCCTCTCAGTCACATGATCAGAAAGGCATTGATTGGATTGGCTGCCAGCCTATGACACTCTTGAAATTAGGTTGATAAGCTTCTAAACCCTAACCCTATTTGGGTATACCCTGTAAAGAGCCCCTTTTCATTGTTTCATCATCAATGGTCCAGTGTTGGATTCAGCAACTTCCTAACTTAAATCATCACAACAACAAGCAAAAGAGTGAACATTTCAGAAAATGCCCCGAAGGAAAACAATTAGGAAAACATACATGTAGTTGAAAATGAAGAAATTGCTTGTAACAAGCAATTTCTTTATTTTCCACAATGTTTTCTTTTCCTAGAAGGTTGAAAAAATATAATATTTCATGAGCTTTAGATTTTTGAATTTAAAAACATAGTTGAAAATGAAGAAATTGCTTGTTACAAGCAATTTCTTCACTTTCCACAATGTTTTCTACCCAGAGACTTACTTTTTTAAAAAAATTCATACGCTTCAAATTGTCGTCTCTTAGTCCTTTCAATTTGGACCAGTTTAAAATTTTGCCATCTGGTAATGAGTTAACAAAAATACACTGCAGCTATATTAATTTGAAGGTGCCAAGGCCATTTCTGATATTTTAGTGTATGGGGTACCCTTTTTGAACACTGTCCTGTTAAGCCTTTTTACCTTTTTCTGTGTGTTTTTTTACTTAGACTTATTGTAAACATACCAAATTTGTTACAAACACCAATTTAAAAGATTTTGTGTGTATTTTTGATAATTTTTTTTAAAGATGATTTAACTTGGTTTAAATTTAAATTGCATTTTTTGGGTCAATTTTGTACATTTCAAAAGCAATTTTTGACAAAGTCATCTTGTAAAGGGTTAGATTTGAAGAGAGTATCATTTTTTCTATAGGTCACTTTTTATTTCATGAAAATTCATCCGTTATTACAAAAGTTATGACCGTTTCTGTTGACCATAAGAAGAAGACCAAAACTGTCCCATTTTTGGGATAATTTTAGCAAAAGGGGCCTTGTACTAATTCTTCTGTCATTTCACTCATAAGCCATACATTTGAAAAAAAAATAGAAATAGGGATTGTTGCAATTAGCATATGCATAGACTAATTGCAGTTTTGTGAAAATCAAAAGAAAAAATGTCTTATATAGGGTCAACTCCACTCCGGAATTACTTCCGGGTGGTTGTACCCTAAAGTAGTCCTTTAAGAAAATTTGATCTCCTCCTTTTGTCATGCTGTTTCAACTTTTAATCAACAGCAAGTTGCTTGATGTTAGGTTCTGCAGAGTGAGAGATCACTGCTGCATGCCATGCATGTGATTCAAAGCTTTAATCAGGGAACTATTTCCTTGTTGAAACTGACATTTGAAGGTGGTACCCTACAAGACTTTCACTTCCGAGCCTAAACAATTTCATGGGTTGATGTGCAGAATGAAGATTTGCGAAAAACTTTATCCCTAATGATACCATTTTCCTGGCCTGTAATTCAAGATCAAAGACTGCTCTTTAAGACGGACTAAGATTTAAGGCCCAACGAAACTTTTGGGAGGAGCTACAGATTGTGAAAGTGGGCCCTTTTTGCTCTTTATTTAATGAGGCAAAAACGGACAGGAGTGTAACCAGATGAATACATTTGAGTCAATCACTATGGTAATTGAAAACGTTTTTAATCACTTACCAGAACAGATCCTATCGCCTCTTGACCCGTATCCTTCAGATTAAATACATATTCTTGAACATCTTGGAAGACAGGAGCATTATCGTTAACGTCTGTAATCTTTACTGTTATGTTCACGTGGCATATGATCTGTAATTGACCAATAGCGGCTAGCAATCAAGGAATCAATCGACCAATCAAATCATTCATTCAGTCCGGAATTAAGCTTTGAACTCAAAAAATGACCGCCATTTTGTGAAACTTGACCGCCATTTTGTGAAACAATTATGTTGGCTATGCGACTTAAACGTCAAAGCTAAAGCTTTTTCAAGCTGTAATTACGACGTTTGAGTAGACAACCAACCATTCTCCTTTTTTGTTTCATTCTACTGGCCATAAATCCATATAAAATCGAAGCCGGACTCCCTTTCGGATTCAATGGGCGGGGCTAAAGGGGTAAGTTAGGGCAGCCAGCGATTTGTCAATTTTATATACTCCTGTCAGGATGGCAAAATATCGCTGGATGTTATTTAAAAGCAATGATTCAATCACTTTTGCGTGTGATTGGAGTGTGTGTATATACATGTTTGTGCGTGTGTATGTTCATGTGTCCGAAAAGTTAAAATAACAAATCATTTTTTTTTCATTCATTTTTTTTCAAAATCACAATTAGCGGTCGTAATAGCAAATTTATGTAAATTGCTTGTTTGTAGACCAATCATATAACTTTCTATTACCAATTGCTATTCACGTCTAAAAATGCACGGATTACTTGAACTTTTACACATTATGTGTGTCGACCGGAAGAATCTTCATGGTAAAATATGAGTACTCTGTGTTAAATAACACAAGTTTAAAAGAAATAGTTAAGTTTGCTGATTAAGTAAGGGACAGATTGACCTCCAACAAAAAAAATGATATTGCAATTTTCAAATGAACTTTATGCTTCTTCGATGGCTGATACTATAATGATACATGTTGATAAATTAGCATCGATTTGATATCTAAACTAGAAGGAAATTAGACCTTGAATTTTCTGGGGCAAAGTGGACGTTGTTACCTACCAATTACCTTAACACCAATAGTATATTATTTATTTAGACAAATATTTAAGGAAAGAAAGAGTTTACCCCTCCGTTTATAAGAACTTCCACATCCAAGTAATGGAAATCCATACTCTCTCTGTCTAAGGTTGTGTTCGTAAGGACAAGTCCACTAAAACAGAGTAAGTTGGCATTACTTATTCTAAAAAGTATTTCGTGTACTAAATTAAATACTACAATTATCAACATTAGAACTATTATGTAGTTTATTTCTTCCTGCGTGGCCATATTGTTTCGGCTAATCTATTTTGAGATGACAATTTATAAAGGCATAAAGCTGAATGCAATTCATTTAAGAGATGAAGAGAATATTTTTTGTTTTCATGGAGGTATGAACCGAAAAACCTAATCACACTGTATGAATACGCGAAGCGTATTCATACAGTGTGATTAGGTTTTTCGGTTCATACCTCCATGAAAACAAAAAATATTCTCTTCATTTCTTATAATTTAATAGTATCGAGCGAAAAAAACAAAGACTTTACAAATTTTTATACCTTTTTGTATGGAACTATTTTATGCGGAAGCATACAAAATGGCTGCGTGCTCAAAATTTTGTTCATGGAGGTATGAATTAATTTTTTCGACTAAATTAAATACTACAATTATCAACATTAGAACTATAATGTAGTTTATTTCTTCCTGCGTGGCCATATTGTTTCGGCTAATCTATTTTGAGATGACAATTTATAAAGGCATAAAGCTGAATGCCATTCATTGAAGAGATGAAGAGAATATTTTTTGTTTTCATGGAGGTATGAACCGAAAAACCGTTTTTGTATAACCCAACCTGCTTCATATAGGTTACACTCCTGTCCGTTTTTGCCTCATTAAATAAAGAGCAAAAAGGGCCCACTTTCACAATTGCTTTTGAAATGTACAAAATTGACCCAAAAAATGCAATTTAAATTTAAACCAAGTTAAATCATCTTTAAAAAAAATTATCAAAAATACACACAAAATCTTTTAAATTGGTGTTTGTAACAAATTTGGTATGTTTACAATAAGTCTAAGTAAAAAAACACACAGAAAAAGGTAAAAAGGCTTAACAGGACAGTGTTCAAAAAGGGTACCCCATACACTAAAATATCAGAAATGGCCTTGGCACCTTCAAATTAATATAGCTGCAGTGTATTTTTGTTAACTCATTACCAGATGGCAAAATTTTAAACTGGTCCAAATTGAAAGGACTAAGAGACGACAATTTAAAGCGTATGAATTTTTTTAAAAAAGTAAGTCTCTGGGTAGAAAACATTGTGGAAAGTGAAGAAATTGCTTGTAACAAGCAATTTCTTCATTTTCAACTATGTTTTTAAATTCAAAAATCTAAAGCTCATGAAATATTATATTTTTTCAACCTTCTAGGAAAAGAAAACATTGTGGAAAATAAAGAAATTGCTTGTTACAAGCAATTTCTTCATTTTCAACTACATGTATGTTTTCCTAATTGTTTTCCTTCGGGGCATTTTCTGAAATGTTCACTCTTTTGCTTGTTGTTGTGATGATTTAAGTTAGGAAGTTGCTGAATCCAACACTGGACCATTGATGATGAAACAATGAAAAGGGGCTCTTTACAGGGTATACCCAAATAGGGTTAGGGTTTAGAAGCTTATCAACCTAATTTCAAGAGTGTCATAGGCTGGCAGCCAATCCAATCAATGCCTTTCTGATCATGTGACTGAGAGGGTGACATTGGCAGGGTAGGTATAAAAGAGGATGAAAATGCCTCTCTTGACCAAAATTAGTGACTCATTCATTATCTGCACATTACAAGAAAATATTGAATTCACCCTGGTCAAACGGGAAAGACTTAGAAGAGTTTCAGCAAACTGCTTTTACAAAAAAGGGAATACATTTCAGCTACTGAAAAGAAGGAAGCACCCAGGACATTCACAAGAAACGGATGAAAGGGCCAATATCATTTTTGCTGCAGACCACAATGTTTCGAAAGAAAATAGCTATAACCTATGACCACACGTATGGCCACACAAAGTCGCGGCTTGGAATGCGGGACTTTTACAACTCCCTCTCAAAGAATGGAACGTGACAAGACACGCCGACCCAAACCATTTATCCGTTTGCCAAGAACGAAAAGTATGTAACGTTCACTTCAGTGAAAGAATGTTTCCATTCAATACAAAGCATTAGACGGACTGCACATGGGAAGATGTGATATGATACAAGAATGCAATGTAACACTGTCATTGCAGAAATGGCAAGAAGGGGGCAGGGTGACATATCCAAAACGTTGAAGGACTTGCGCTTAATAAGAGCCTAAATCGTGGAATCTTATGCTGTAAATTGTAGTAACTGTGCCACTAATTCTCTTCTATGTGATTGGAGTTTCTGTTTTGATGCCTATTCAAAATTGCTCAGCCCTGCCAACTTAACAAATCTCTGAATGACTGAGAATGATATAGGCATTGTTAGAGGTGATCTTGCAGATGAGACTCAGTGAAGGTGCAATTTACAGTGTGAGTTCCAGGGCATCCGCACAAAAGTGTGAAGCATTTAACAGCGCAGCACCAGCTACTCTAAGCAAAAGAGTAAGCTTCAGCCGTACCTTCAAAAGAAGGCTTTCGGCCCAAAATTTGCATTCAAACGATGCTTTCGACAAAGCGGTCAAAAAGAAAATATGGAAAATAACAGGAACAGGGCTTGGAGTTTGGGTAAAAAGCATCTTAAACAGATTTCAGTATGCCAAATGAAGACCAAGAAATAAAGAAAAACTGACTGGTACAGAAAGAAGCGTCTTAGAAGAAGAGCTGTCATGGAATTTCAATACCATGAGGCTAGGAAAAACAGAAATGAAACAGGGTATATGGGCAATGATGACATACATAATTATGCACAGATTGTGAACTAGAGGTGAAAGGACAACAGATAGAGATTTAGTAAACAGAAAACAAGATGGGATGAGAGATGACAGCAATTTCTGTCTGGTGGAAAGCAACACCACTGATGAGGCTTGATGCTAGCTGAAACAGAGTAAATACTGATGAAGCGCAATGTTAGCCCAAGGCTGGCCGTCTAGTGGTGAATTGTTGTCATTTGAAGTACTATCCAGGGGTAACAAGAGGTGCAGACGAGCTTTTATGACAACATTGGCCAAAATTTATGCATTCTGGGGGATCAGAGTATTGCAAATAGGGTGAAAACTGAAATTTAAATGTTTTTTCAAAAATTTAAATTAAAATTTCACTTACCATAAAAGAATTTTATTAAAATCCAATTCTACACTATCTATTCTATTCATGTTCAAAATTTGAAAAGAAAATACACAAAAATACGGCCAATATCACCGTTTTTGTATAACCCAACCTGCTTCATATAGGTTACACTCCTGTCCGTTTTTGCCTCATTAAATAAAGAGCAAAAAGGGCCCACTTTCACAATTGCTTTTGAAATGTACAAAGCAGGTTCAATCGTCGAAATACTACAAAGCCCTATAAAAAGCATTAAAAAATCTTCTATGAAAGTAACTCCTTTAAAAGGATGAACTTAATACTGTTGGATTTTTCAAGCTGTGAAATTTCAATAGAATACATCAAGTCTTGAACGATATGGAATGAACATTTTTTTTTAACAAAAAGGCCGCGATTTTTAACAACAATTTTGGTTTTACATCACAGAATTTCACTTAAGGGAAAAAACATGACTTTTACTTTTAAGATAAGTTTTATTTTGATCTGTTGTTTTATCAATACTTCAAAGGAATGCATCCTCAAAACGTCAAAATATCATAAGAAAATTAACATGTTCACACAGCTTCCATGGCAACAAGACATTCAATAAAATTTATAATACTACATACTTATATATAACATCTTTTGGGGTATCTCAAAGACATTTCGAACCCAAATTGTGCCTAACCTGTTATGTATGTTATATACAGAGAATCGGTAAGTCTTACCAAACGAAATGATGACAATGCTATAGATACTAGAACACAGACTGAAGACTTTAAAAGTATGAGGAAAACTCATCCTGTTCAACATTGGCAGTATTCTAAATTTAGTGTATCGTTTTTAAAAATGTTGAATAATCTATCAAATAACTTGACATACGTTTCCTTTTGAATGGCAAAATTTCTAGCTTCGTCTTGTAGTAAGAAGGTATTTCCTGGGCACTGAAATTGAAAAAAAAAAGACTCACACTATGAAAGTGGACGGCATTGATAGATTTGAAGGTCCCTCTATGTTTGATTTTAATGTATATAAACCACGTGTAATTTCTTCCTGAAAGAACGACACGAAATTTTTTAGAAGAGTTATAATTTTACTAAACACTTACAAGCTTTCACTATCCTTGAGTATAATTTCATGAAGGGTTACACCTATGGAAGGCGACTGTGTCGATAAAAGTTTGTGAATATTCATGATTAAAATCAGTTTGTCTAAAGAACAGGAGTAAAGTTATTGATGTTTATTGTCTCCACACCAAAGGGCTGATAATCGTTAGAGGAGCAGCTGGAGGCTCGGAAAAGATGTAGGGGTAGTACTGTTGTGACAAATAATAGGCAGCCATAGTAAGGTACTCCAGCCGCCGCAATATGACCGAAATACTCTTTAAAGTGGCGAAACGCTCCATAAATAAAAGAAATAAACAAAAGGTCGGAGCAAAATAAAATATCAACTCATCTTGATCATAGTGAAGTCTTGGTTGGCGATAAATGTATGTAAAGCAACTCACAAAACTGCATAGCCCCCACTTTAGCATTAACATTTGATTCCCTGTGGTGTCACATCGGTTTCCCCTCCCCATTTTTGTCTGCGCTCTTCCATCGGTGGCAGACATATCAAAACTGGATTTTTCTATTGAAACCAATTTTCTACGTTCACCTATTGCATATCATATCGTACAAATCTGGTGTTTGATTGACTTTATACATAGAACTAATGTCAAATGTACGCGAGCACAGGGTTGGCAAACACAAAATCTCGCTGAATAGATCCAGTCATGTACAGTCTGGCCACTGTCTCTCTTAATATTTGCTGTATTTAAACGTGTTAAAACGGCATTATTATGCAACATATATGACCAATAGAATATGAGAAAAAAGAAGACTGTTAAGTTGGCGACCTATACGTCTCGACTACAGCTTGAAGTCACAAACCAAAGAAATAAAAAAAGGTTCACATAAATGTCGGATTTCAAAATTAACTTCTAGTCTAAATGAATGATTTCATTGGACGAATGATCATTTGATTGACAGCGGCTATTTGCGTCGTTAGATCATGACGTTGTAACGAGACCTTTCTTTAGAAATTCATTTTCCGTCTATTTCGACTTTGTATCTTGCCGAAATATTACTAATTATGTATGTTACTATGGTTAAAATAAACAAAACTCCATCCATCTGTCTACTGCTTATATCATTTATAGAGATTCATTCGCGTCGGTCCATGTCTAAGTTTTCGTTTACTTTCGCCGTTTTAAAACGATTTGGATGAGCTTAAATACAAACAACTTACTTTTGTTGCTTTTTATCCAGGCTCTAGCGCTAAAAATAATTACGAAAAATAGCATGGTGAAAGCGTTTACAAAATATAAGCAAAATATTTGTGCGTAAACCAAGTTTTAGACATTTGCGGACATATGAAAGGAGACAAATATTATAAAATGTCCCCGTCGTGATCTCCGGAAAATCCTAAACTATTTGTGTTCGGTATATAATGTCTTGAATCAGACCTTATTGAAATGTATGGAAAATATGAAAGCTAGATAGATATGCCTGAAACGATTCGTTAGAAATACTGATTCGTCCGTTTTAAACGTTTTATCGTTGCTTGCATCGAGCTAGTTCTATAATTATTTATGCCAAATCTTTTCGGTAGTCATTTTGGCTCATATTTAACTAAATCAAACTTCGACATAAGCATTGGCTTATAAACGAATCTAGGTGATTGCCATTCTAGAAAATTCACTAATTCAAATTATCCAAAGCAAATGAAAGAGAATAAAATACAAAGAGTACCGGTTGAATTGGACAATAGATTTACAAGCGATCGGTCTGACGAGAAAATTTATGGCCACATATGGTTAATATATATTATCGACATTTCGTCAATAAGGTTTGCAACTATTTGCGAATTTTCGAATTTTAACAAGTGAATATTTGTCGTTATTGCGACAATGATTCGAGATTTTTCAAATCGTTAAGTAATCAGTCCGCGAAAGTACGGTTGGCTAAGTGACTTCAAACGTCGAATTTCTTAAGCACGAACTTGCGAAATTCGAAGGCACGACAGTATCGATAAATTAGTGATCAAATTTTGACCGGTCCGCGTTCGCTCTACATGGCACAGTACATTGTCGGAGACTTATTTCCTATATTTCGCCATTTCTTCACCAATTAGAAAGTTCGGAAAAGGGTTTTCGAAAGTATTTAGCAAATAACCGATTTACCATCGAGACGTCGGTAAAATGATCCGCGATGAAATTAACCATCTTAATTAATACCAGGTTTTCATTAGAAATTTCCTGCCGCTCCACTGTAAACGTTTGACGACTCCTTGTTATTTCAAGCATATGGGCAAAGTTTTAAATATTCAAACTTGCGTGTGGGCAAAATTTGGTCTTAAAAGCTCCATGAAGTCGCACTGAAACGTTGGCATACGAAAATCTAAAAACAGGTCTTGTGTAGTCTACCAACTATGTGAAATGAAAATAGGACAAACAGGTATAAGGTTAACCTTCAATACTTGCAAATAATGGTACCATGATAGTATCGTAAGTGTCGTTTCAAAACTTGGTAACAAAGAAACGCTTATGATTTGAAAATATTTGTACCTGTGCAATGTCAACAGTTGTGTTGATGGGCGAGTTTTCTAGCACAGTCATAATTTGTGAAACATTTTGCTCTTCTCTTGTAGAGTTATTGTCAATTCTGACGAAAACAGCTGAGCAGCGTCTGAAACAGAAACAGTAAAGGAAAAAAACATTAAAAATTGAAACTAAATCAATATCTTACATTTTCGTCAACAAGTTCCAGACTTTTTACCCAAAGTAGTAATATCTGAAAGCCTATTGAAAAAAAATCGGTAAATTTAACGTTTATAACCAATAAGAATTTTAATGAGTTTTTATATTTTTATACAGTATGATCTTCATATTTCAAAAGTATTTGAGGAGTAGTCAAAAAGACCAAATTCCATTTACATTGTGTCACATTTCAGATTAATGATATTATCAGATGACCTTGGCATTGATCTTTGTCTACCCTTATTGATATCAAGTAAGAGCAAATTGTTGTTGTGGTGATAGTTTGTGCTGCTGCTGTGTATTAACCCTTGTCATGCTGATCCCGGAATATTCCTGTTTTGACAATAGCTTTGGCAGGTGTATTCACTAAGACCAGCCTGCACAGACGTGCAGTTTGATCTTAGCCTACACTAACTGCCTGTCCTTGTTGTGTTGATAAAAATCTTTGAACTCAACATCCATCTATTAATGGCAATGTTATAAAAAATAGTGAAAATAGGATAAATATTCAATAGAACAAGTTTTAATTTGTGACAACTCGACGAAGTCAAGCCTCCTGTTTCAAAAGATAAGAGCCGTAAAGTTGAAGTTTTTCAATGGCAATGTGTGTGCTAAGTCCAGTAACTTTTATGTGTAATATCGAGGAACGCTTGGCAAAAGAAATGATAGAAGATGGAATGGAACACTATTTGGTTGGATAAAGTATTTCGTTTTTAAATTCGGAAGAATCAATAGGTGTTCCGTTAACTTTGAAGACGACAGGTAGAATACCGGGAAAATGTTCGGTACAACCTTTATCGCAACAAACCGTTTCTAATATGACTATTACTTTTGTCATTATCACATGTACACACCTTATGTAAACCATTGAAATAAACTAAGCGTAGTAGATTGAAATGTTTCGATAATAAACTTGAACGTAGGATGGACGTTGAATTTTAATTTCTATCATTGAGAATATTATAATATGATTATTTTATCAATCGGGAGCTAAGTGACCGATTAGAAATTGCGATTCCACATTCTTTTATGACTCTTACTTTTCCTTCACTAATCTGGCGTCTACAATAATGAAATTTCCAGAGAAATATCGTTTATTTAGCCGCTATGAAATAATGAGTATTTGAATTTCTTTGAATGTTGATTCTTGGGTATTAGCATTATGATTGAGTATATTCGATTTCTTAACTATTTTATACTATAAGTTGTTAAATTCCATTGTAATGGAAAAAGGAAATCGAGGGACTGGACTTTACGAAACCCTTTTAGGCTAAATAAATAACAGACGCTTTTGATGCGTCGGACGTTTTGCAACAAGTTTTTTCACACACAATGCAATTGACCGATCGCGGCTGTCAATCAAATAATCAGTCGACCAATGAAATCATTCATTTCGACTAGAAGTTTAGTTTCAACTCCGACATTGGCCGCAATTTTGGTGTATCATTTTTGCTGGTTTGGCGACCTAAAAGCCGTAACTATAGGTTATATAGGCTATAGTTACGACGTTTAGGTCTCCAACCAATTGTTAAGTGATACTGGCCATACATTTTACAAAATAAGGCCGTTAAAAATCGAAGCAGAACTTTCTGTCGGAGTCAAAGGGTGGAGCCAACGGAGTAGGTGGGCGGGGCCAGCGATTGGTCAATTCCCGTAAACTTGAAACAGAACCGGACGTTTAATGAGCGTGTAACTAATTAAGAAATGGGTCGCTAAATCGAATGAAGATTTCCGAATATTGTCTGACAAATCAATTAAATGAAGCAAACAGAATTTATTGAAAGGGAATGACGTATTCTCTGTTGCTTAGTAGCGTCTAAAATTATAAAAGAAAGGTGTTCAGTGAATTAGAATCTCTCTCTCTCTCTCCCTCCGTGAATTGCGAACCAAATTCTTCGATCGTAGAAAAATCCCTCGGGACAAAAGTGTGTTTCATAAAAGAACCAAAAATCGATAGTCCTTCCAGAGAATCGATCTCAAGACATTTTGGTCGTACACCAGGACCATAAGCACAGCTAATGAAAGCATGTCCTTGCATGGCATCAACAATCTCATGCCTATATCTTTTCAAGCAAACTTTTCCTTTGCCTATGTTTTTGCAAAAGGAGCAGGCGAGAAATATAATGCTAGATTCCTTCTTATTATACCTCTGTATCCGTTGGAGGATATTGACCTCTCTATCAGTTGGGGGATATTGATCAACAAATGTTTGTGTGTCTGTCTATCTACTCATAGATACATACAATATTACTCGAAGACAATAGACAACTCTGCGAACATTTGCCCTATGTACATGTAACTACTTATGAAAAGGTAAAAGCTACTTTTAAGAACGATATGCCCCAAAAGGGGGCGTTTTTAGGTGTTTGGAAATCAGTTTTTGTTCCACAGAAATGTTACTTAAGTGCTGAAAATAATGCTTTGTAACTCGTGCAGTAAAAGATTAATGCTACAACTTGTTATACACCCTCCCTCCCTATCAAAAACAAATGCACAGTACTGTAATAAAGTGTTACCTGCTGGTTAGTCTTGGTCTATGATATATATTTTCTGCCTACTGAATTTTTAGCGAGCAAAGCGTCAGCTTTCATAGCTAAAGTTAACAGACAAAAGTTTGAGGTATTCTCAAAATTCAACGAGTTCAAACTGCCACTGGAACTTTAACCACTAAATCCATTGAATACTTACGCCATAAAAAATATTATTTATTGCAAACTCTTTTTAAATTTGAGGGAATCTTTTCAAAAGCATGCTATTTAACCCATTCCCATTCAGTTTCGCTTTTTAAGCATCTCAAGAGAAAAAAAAAAACTTTGGAAAACATTGTGGACAATGAAGAAATTGCTTGTGACAAGCAATTTCTTCGTTTTCCTCAATGTTCTCTATCCTACAAGGGTAAGCATTTCTACATTCCACTAAATTGCAATGATCGTATACAACTTCGTTCAATTTGAACCAGTCAAAGATTTTGTCATGTTGTAATAGGTTTACTCCTGATTTACTTTAACCTCCATTATGTATCATGATAACCTTTGACAAAGATTACTGATCAAAACAATGCTTTGCTAGCTTGCAGTACTTTAAGTACTTTGAATTTTAAGTTCTTACTAGCCTCAAAAAAATTGTTTTTTTAGCGAAAATGTTTTGCATTTTTTGTATTCAAGCGTCGAATATCATTTCTCAAATATTAAGGGACGAGCGATTTAAGAGTTGGGGTGCTTTCAATACCTCATTGATTGTTGAATTGGATTATCACATGCCTCTACCAACACTGAAAACCTCTCACATAAAACCTGATTGTTGACTGTAATGTTTCCAGTCAATTCGTTCATTTCAAATGGAAAATAGTTCGAGTCGCCATCACAATTCTCCCGGGATATCGATGAATCAAGGAAGTGATATGTAACATTTGCATTCGGCCCTTCATCGTCATCTTTTGCGTATACCTGGAATAAAGAGTATTTTACTTACAGCACTAACGAGAAAATGCTTCTCGTCACTTCTGTACAAAGAATCTTGCTTTTTATTATATACCTATAAAAAATATGGATATAAACCTGGCTATCTAATACAACTCGACAGAAAAAAATCCGTATTCGGCGTGTACCAAAAAAAAAAAACCGTTTTCGTCGAGTACCGTTAAACACGGACTACATTTTTGTGTATTGACGTTCGGGTTTTTTTCCCGGAAAGTTGGATATTTCTTAATCATTTAAGAGAATTTCTTACTGTCATATTTTGAAAGGTATATAATAAAAGGAATATTACAACAGTGTCTTTTTCTATTTGTTGTTATCGTGTTCTCGAAACGTGTGTAGGTATTTTTATTCGATTCGAACTTCGGTCTCATCCAATAAAAAATACCTACACACGATACTCGAACACGATAACACAAATAGAAAAAGACACTGTCGAAACATTCCCTTTTTAATGCATATCAATGACACAGCATCTTAGTTGACCTAAACAAATATCTTAATGATTTATTGAGGTTTTGAATCCAAATGAGAAAATCCACTATTGAAATCTACAAAACGAAATCAACGGCTTTCAAAAAATTAGACAAATTTAGCCATGTATCTTTTATCTTTATTTTTATTTCTATTCTTATTTATTTTCTATTTGAATATTATTTTCTGGGTGGCATTCCTATGTAGAACAGATGGCTCTTCAATATTTACAAAACAACTAACCTGTCCTAAATGTCCATTTTGTATGGCTCTGAATCTGTATTCTGTTTTGTTAAATACTGGATTATGATCGTTCACATCAATCAGTTTTATTAACAGAGTCGCATTATCTCCCGGGGAATTGTTGTTTACTGGTATGGTACCAATCTGTAACAAAAACAATTTCGATAACATTTTTTTTTTCATTCAAACATGTTTTGATTACATTTAATGCTTAGACAGCGCTGCTGTTTAACCTTTGCCACAAACTAGAAAACATATTTAACAGTCGAAACAAAGACCGGTGGTTACTTCATGAATTCGCACTTTAGACTTTACGTTTCAGACTTTACTCTTTATACTTCAAACGTCTGACTTTACACTTCCTCTTCCCACTTCCGACTTCACACTTAACATCTAAGACTACCGATTTCAGAATGCGGGTTTCACACTTCACACTTTCGACATCACACTTCAGACTGCACACTTCCGGAACCCGACTTCTATTTCCAACTTCACCATTCCGACTTTACACTTCCATCTTTCGACTTACATTTCCGACTCAACTCGTCAATCTTTACACTTAAGACTTCCCTTCTCCTACTTCCCTTTTCACCCTTTATACTTTCGACTCCTTCCTACTTGACTCTTCACACTTCATACTTAATATTTCATTATTCGAGGAAGAGTGAAGTATGAAGTATTAAAATGGAACTGTGAAATCGGAAGTTTGAAATCGGAAGTTTGAAATCGGAAGTGTGAAGTCGGAAGTGTGAAGTCGGAAGTGTGAAGTCAGATGACATTGAAGTGTGAAGAGTGATATCGAAAGTGTGAAATGTGAAGTCTAAAGTGAAGTCGGTGTGAGGTCTGACGTCGGAATCGTGATGTCGCAAGTCGGAAGTGTAAAGTGTGAATCTATGAAGTCAACACTGGTATCATAATTTACACTTCACACTTCAGAGTTAAGATATATGAAGTTTGAGGTATAATATGTGCATTTATGACGTCGTAACCTTCGTCCTGAACAGCTTCCCTGTGCATTAAACCATTCCAATTCAATCCCACATTTTACAAGATCGCTTTAAAACAGTTTGCCAGAAAAAAGGTAAAATGAAGGCATTGCTTGTAACAAGCAGTTTATTCATTTTCAAGATTTTTTTCTTTAAAAAAAACTTGAAGTTAAAGTTACTTTTAATTTCATTAACTTATATTTTTAGTCTGCAACATCTTTGCATTTAGACCAATTTAAAACTTTGTTTTTTAGTTATGGGTTATGAATTCGCTTATCGTCAATTATTTAATATACATAATTAACAGGAAATGGTACAAATTCAGCGTAGTATCTGTCTCGATCATAATTAGCTTTGAGCGATAATGAAAACATCATTTAGGGCTTTACAAGTTCATATTTCAATGATTGATGGAATCGGGTTTAACGCCACTTTAAACAGTGTTTCAGTCATATCGCGGCGGCTGGAGCACCCAACATTGGATTCCTGGTATTTCTCACACCAGTACTACCATTACATCCTTTGCTAGCCTCCAGCTGCTATCCCTCTTAGGTTCACGATTATCCACCCATTGGTGAGAGACAAATGTCGGAAAGGATATGTGCCGCCGCAATTGATCGATCCCATGACATCCCATGATTGAAGATTGGGAGCCTTATGCGCTACTGACTACGCTATGACGGCGGCCTCATATTTCAATGAACAAACATCGCGATAAAACGACTTTACTAAATATCAAATACAACAGTAAAAAAAGAGACTAGAATAAGCCTGATCTTTAAAAAATCTAACTTCAATTAATTGTAAATCAGCAAATCAAACATCGAAACATTAAAATGATAAGTATTCTCACAATTGAATGGACATATCTTCATATCGTCCTTCGACAAAGAAGGAAATAAACATCTGACTTTTTATCTTTTATAATTTTTTATCATTTGTCTGTGCATCACATATCCATCTCTTTTTGGTCGATGATTTTTCTCATTAAAAACAAATATGCCTAGAGAACCCTTTGAGTTGTTAAATACATTAAGGTACCTAACAAGGGCTGTTTCTGTGTCAGAGTTGTCTGTCCTTGACTAAAATTAGCTTTTTTAAGTGAAAACGGGATAAGTGACCTTTACATTTTTTTAGACTTAATGAGAGAAATATGTGTTGAATGGTGTTATTGAATGTAGACTGCACTTTTTTTCACACAAAGTGGAACGATTTAATACTTCACGAATCTTCATACAACCAAAATCAAATCTCATAGTTCAATACTAGATAATACAAAACGTGGATTCAGTTTCAGAACGCTTATTTTTTTAATTTGAAATAATTCGCAAGACAATTTTTAATCTTTCCGAATATTTAGAATACTAATACTACCCTTTTCACATGAAACGAATCAGGTTAACTTTCCGGGCTAATGACCGACGGATTTCCGTCTTAAGAAAACAATTTTGATAAAAGGGTTAATTTTTGTTATGTTTTCTAATGGAGATATCTAAACTATGATGCTATATTAGATTCTTATGTTAGATGCATTTCTAACGCTATTTTATTTGCTTTACTTTGTCAATGAAAAGAAATTAAGGTGATGACATTCTCCTCCTGAATTACGTCTGATTTCGCCTGTATAAACGCCATTTTTAAGTTGGAATTTAACAAAACCGCAAAATGAACACTAGGCAATTTCATTTCGGTTTTTTTGATAACCCATACCACGCGATCTCTAAGATATGAATACATCTCGGGTTACTTCTAATCTCAACTTGCCACGGACAATCAGTTAGTTGTAGCCGAAGACAATAATATGGCACATGTAAAGGATGATATTAAATCCGTTTAGAGACTTCTAAACATGCTTTAGTTTGCATTAAATTATTGAAAAATAAGGTAATAATCAGCGCCCTTGTTACTTAAGATTTTTTACGGTTCTAAAGTCGAATTACGAATAAGGAAATCGCGCGACTACAGGGCACCGAAGACAATTTGATACTATTTTCATCATATTACAGGAATTTTTAGGAAAAGGGCAAAACTACCATGTGAAAACAATAACGTTAACGTCTTTTTTTTTCTTTGAATTTTACTCACAACGCTTTAAATATTCTTTTTTCCTAAGTCTAAACCGGTATTTCAAATCGATCACCCTGAAACAAGTTTAGTATGATCGTTACAGAATCGGCCGAGTTGAGGGTCAAATAATCATCGAGGTCATTGATTTCTTACTGTAGAAGCTGTTATTCTCTGTTTACAAGATTCTAAAAGGAGTTCACGTATTAAAGTTGATCTAAAGGAGAATGATATGCTTGAACATTCTAATTTTGCTGTGCGTGACACGAGCTTATAACCCATTCCAACAGGATAAAATTTTAGACCAGCCAAAATTCAAAGAAGTAACAGACGACAATTGTAAGTTGATGAAATCTTTAAAAAATCCTTGTCTTTTTAGACAGAAAATATTATGGATAAGGAAGAAATTGCTTGTAACAAGCAATTTCTTCATTTTCCACAATGTTTTCCAAAGCTTTCATAATGAGGGTCATTTAAAAGCGTCACTTAATGGATTAAGACAATGCTAGTTTTTTTTATTTTTGTATGTGGATTTATGTTTTTGTGCGTTATTCACGCACATATGTACACGAATGGGAATGTTGGTTTAAGTTTAAAGGAGGGAGGCTTACTCGGAAAGTGATAAATGAATTTGAACCGAATTCCACAGTTATGACCCTTTTAGCGCATTCCAACTTCTCAGTACTTTCAGTCATTTGATTTAAATTGTTTTACCATCCGCAAAACATCCGAGCTTTGGATTATTTTCCATTTAAAAGTAAAAACACAAAGAATTTATGTTTCTCTACACGCTTACAAAAACGAATTTATCTTTTTAAACCATTCAAACAGTGACGAATTTAGACGCTCTTCAAGAAAAGCACCTGGGAAAACATTGTGTAAATCATGAAATTACTTGTAACAAGCAATTTCTTCATTTTACACAATGTTTTCTATCCAGAAAATTGAAAAAAAATCTAAATTTCCTTAACTTTAAATTGTCGTCTCCACTGCTTTTAATTTTGACCAGTCTAAAATGTTGCCGTTTGGAAATAGGATAAGACGATGCGCATGACAGGATTTTTCCCTGTCCTTAGATTTATTTGCACGCTGGACTAACAAGAAAAATCTTTATTCGTTTATAAATATTTTATCTCAATTACATGTAGTTCCATTACTTAGCCAAACCAAAGACTGGGAAATAGGTTGAAACAGTCCGTACAATATTGCCACACATAAATAAAAAAACCAAACTTTGATTTAAGAACTAACCGTCGTAGATAATTACAGCTCCCATTCCAACTCAATCCCTCCTTTTTACGCCCCTCAAGAAAAAAGCTTTGGAAAACATTGTTGAAAATGAAGAAATTGCTTGTATCAAGCAATTTCTTCATTATCCACAATGTTTTCTACCCCAAAAGACGAAAAAAATTAAAATTACATTAACTTGAAATTGTCGTCTGCAGCTCCTTTCAATTTTGACTGGTCTAAAATTTTGATGTGTGGGAATGGGTTAATAAGATGTAGTTACGATGTTCAAGACGCCAAACTAATAAAACAAATGTCTATTTAAAGTTCTCTTTTTCAAATTAATGATTTTACTGATCAGTAGATAGTTTGATTTGCATTTACGAATCTTTATACAGATGAGATGGAATTGTCTGACTTGGATAAGAGTTAATCTAACCTCGACATTCACAATCCCACCAAAGAATGATTCACGATCAAATCTGGTTGAATCGAAAACTGAGATTTCTCCACTCCGGTTATTCACTGTTATAGGAAGAGAGGAATTCCACAGTTTATATGAGAATTCGGCGTTAATTCCCTGAAATAATAGAAAAGACAACCTGTTCATGTTAAGAATTGAACAAAATATTGTTTTGGTGTTCATTGAAGTATGAACTTAAAAACTTAATCACACTGTATAAATTCATACCTCACTGAAAAACAATAATGTTCTCTTCATTTCTCATAATGTAACGCCACAAAGAAAAACAAAGCAAATGTTTTAATAGTTTTGAGTAGAATGTTATTGAACTACTTTGTGTGTGAGCATACAAAATATTTGCGTGCTCAAACTTTTGCGAGAAGTTAAAACACACACACACACACACAAAAAACAAACAAACCCCACACAGCAATCAAAACGTTCGAAACTTGATAGACGAATTAAATTTTGACATCCAGTCTATCTAGTCACTATTACCAAATATTACTGCAATGATCGAAGACAAACGATTGATACTCCTTTCGAAAAAAGATGTGCCTTTTATAATATACCTTATTAATATCAGTCATTTTCTACCGACATAATTTAAAACGAATAATTGGTTATAACATATTAAAACAGTAAATACGAATCTCCCCTAATTCCGCCGAAATATTCCATCCCTTCTGTTACAGACCTTGCCTTAAAATATACCATATCGTCGTTGTCGTTCTAAAACGTCGTAACTACAGCTTGATTCAAGCTGTAGTTACGTCGTTTTAGAACGACGACGACGATATATATGTCATGCAATCATATGAACATCTTTAAAAGCGTGGCTCTTTCCCTTTCTTTCTTCAATGAATACTTTTCAATGATTACAGAATTGCGAACTCCATTAACTTGATCTTATCTTACTGTATCATCATCAGTTGCTGTCACAAACGTCACAATAGTACCAACAGATACGTGCTCATTGATAGACACGTTGTAGTTCTTCTGTTTAAACTTGGGTATGTTGTCGTCAATATCTTCTACAGTAACAAGAACAGTTGTTGTGGCTGATCTGAACTCATTGTCTGTCTGTGTTGCCTTTAAAACATAAATAGACATAAGGTTTTCTAAAAAGCAAAAGATGAATTAAGCAAAGCAATTTTTCTAACGACGCACTTATTTCTTTTTTAACATTATACAGACTGGATTTCTTTCAATGGGTCTAAAGTTACCTATTACTTTTAAGCAACTTTATAATATGAATAGAGAGCTCCACTAAGAATTGATACAGTATGCGGCTTAACAAGTGTTTTTATATTATTATTACACATACTACACAGAACGGAGAGTACTATTACAAGGGTTTCTAATGTAAATGTCATAATGTTCTATCCAAAATATTGAAAGTTAGGTTTTATAAAGTATTGTAGTGATATCTTGTTTATCGCCACCGAAATAAGAAATGTTACATATTTGAACATCATGTGAAGAATGATTTCATCATGCATATACTACTATCGGACGTTTAGGAATACAGTACTGACGTCAATTTATCGCTAGATTGTGTATATTAAAATTATATTAGGGGAAAGCACGTAATTTTAGGTAAGAAAATTTCACTTGTTCTAGTTTTAAAAAACAATATTTGTATAAGCCATGGCATTCCAGTTATGGTTTTCAGTCACGCTAACTACCATAAGAATAAACATATATAATTTCGGACCGAATTATTTACCTTTATTAAAAGAGTATAGGAACTTTTCTCCTCTCGATCCAATACTTTGGTGACAGCGAGTTCTCCAGTTACGTTAGTTATGGCAAACATACCTGGCTCGCCTCCATCTAGACAAAATTTACAAGTAAAATACATTTGTCATTTTCGACATTAATTCTAGAATATTGACAAAACTTGAATTCATTTGTCTTCGACAAACGATTTGAATTTCGATAAGTCGCAAATCGAATCAATCGAAAAGAAAATCTGTGACAGGATTCATATCAAACTTACCAAGCATTGAATAGAAGACGGTCATATTTATCCCAACATCCTGATCAAATGCATGGATTGGTGTACTTGTATTCAGTGGTTTATTGATGGTCGAGTTGTCCTGAAACAATTAGAGTTTGTTTTCGTAAAAAAGTCTTTAACAAAATATTTCAACTGAACAATTAAAAAGACGACAAAATCATAGACTGAACTTTATAAAAAGAAAGTAGACGTAAAAGTTTACACAACATAACTAAGTTATATCAAAAGGGGTTAAAGACATTGTATAGCTTGTATATCATTCAACCTTCAGTTAAAACACACTTAATAAAGACCGTGTTTGGTCACGGGTGTTTGTATTATTCAATTATTATTTCGGAAAGCTGGGTTTGATTGATTGTTTATGCTCACCTCTCAATAAACAGATGGGCTGACATTGCTTGATGCCTTGGCTTAAAGTCTCTTTTGAATAATAATTGGAGGCTGGCGGATAGAACCAGGGACTTCCGACATTAGCCTCTTTAAAACATGGAAAAATCCCTGAACTAAAAAGTCCTTACCACAAGATAGGCTCCCTTGATAAATAAAAAACTATTATTCGTACTGTGAACACATAAAATATGATTTTTTAGTGTTTTTGTACTTTTTCTTTTAACATTTCACAATCAAACCATAACAAAAGTATTACACCACGCGTGTAACGTATGACTATGAAGGTTGAGCTTTATCTTGTCAGATGACATTTATCTTGTAAAAGGAATTAACCCTTTCCTGTTTTTCCAAATCTTAGACTGGTCCAAAATGAAAGAAGTTACAGACGACCATAAAAATTGGCTGCCATTTGAAAAGAGACCATCCTATGTGGTAGAAAACATTGTGGAAAAAAGGAGAAATTGCTTGTAATAAGCAATTTCTCCTTTTTCCGCAATATTTCTCAAGTATAAAATCACAGCAACGTAAAATCTCGGGTTTAAACAGGAAAGTATGTAAATCGATGCCATGAACAATCATATAATACATGAGACTTGTACCTTTAAAGACTTTTGGGTTTAACAGAAAAGTGTCATGAAAACCATAAGACTTCTCGGATAGACGGACAAAGTAAAAGCTATGTGTCATTGTTCTTCGATTGTTCTTCGATGCAAGATATTTCTCCATCAAATAGCTCTGAATATGATTTATTGTCGACAATTATTAGTTTCAGGTCGGACAGAGAATCTGTATTTAATCTGGAATATAATACAAAATGGGTTTGCTTGAATTATATCAAGTAGAAGTTCTTACCTCCTCAGTTATATTCAAGTAATAAGTTTGATATTCAAAAGTTGGGTTTTGATCATCTACGTCCAGTATAGAGACCTCTATGTTTGTAGATCCGTTACCATGAAATCCCTGAAACATGTATAACAACAAATATTTAAGTGAATCGCAATGCGATTGGTGAATAGTCCGTGAAATCCGTTCGATAAATGCTAAATCAGTATATATTTCTTAAATGAAAGTTATGGAACTAATGACCGTTTTATATTCAGAAAAGCCATGGCGGTCAGATTAATATGAATGATGGCCTATTTTTCGTTTTCAGAATATTCACACATATGGATACACATAAAAGTTGTTCAGTCTACTAACAGAAGTAAACTTCGTACTTACTTCACTTATTTTACATCGGATTTTATTTGAAAGAAAAATACAGTGACAATGTTTAAGACATGGTCATATAAGTAAAAGGTAATTATGACGATCTTCTAATTCTTGTGGGACTAAAAATTACCGTTTTATAAAATCCAATATGTACAAAATATAAGTTCTTTCTTTCGTAATCTGGCACACCAGTTAGTTTCAAAGAATCGGCGGAACTCCCCTTTACCCATTCGAACATCCCATCTCCGTCCTGAAATGCAAATGAGCATAAAGTTTGAGATAAGTCGAAAAACCATCAATCGAAAATTTTATATATCTTTCCATCAAAGGAGAAATTACCGGTAGCAATGGAAACTTACGTAGAAACAAGAATTTAGGCTCCAGAATATGTATTTCTCGTGTGCAGAGGGAACAGAGAGACAATAATACAAAGGGAGATAGACAATCGAAATGAAAGAGATAGGGGAGAGACTGGGAGATGCAGTGACTTAAATACCTCGAGATAAAATGAACCGGTTTCTCCAGCATTCTTATCTTTGTCCGTGCATTCTTCGATGTAAACTTTAATTGGTGGATGTATATGAAGTAACGTTCCGTTAGAGAGCTGGAATCATACAATAAGACAAATAATAATTTCTCCTCAAAACAGAATGAACCGACCATGTGTAAAAGTGTTGTAAATCTGCACTTACGCTGATGCCAAAGCTATTTGATAAAGGGACATAATTCGTTCAATATGTATTTAGAGTCATCCGCTTGTTGGTAAAGTTTACTTGTTTAATAGTGAACATATATTTCGAAAGGGGCATGATTTGTTCGAAAATGTATTTAGAGTTATCCAACTCTTTTGCTAGTGAGTATATATTCCGAGTTTCAAGTAATACGTTCAGTAATACCAGAGATATTACAAAAAAAAAATAATGTTTCGGACGAAGCAGGAGCGAAGCAGACGACGACTCGCAGGCCGAGCTTAGAAGAATAGTTTTAATGGCTTACTGGTTTTGTGCGGATCTTAGCTTTAAAATTTCTGCTCGTGGTCATGTAATTTGAATAGTGGGATTGAAATCCATAGTAGCCTACACCTCAACAATCAGCAGTATGCAAAACCAGTGAATATAACCATAAGCATGCAGTTTTTAATTTTCTACATTATGACTTTTTTTAAAAATAGTTTGATACAGTAGGCACTTGCCGCATTTCTTTAAGCTTTCCCGTTTTGCAAACTTTTAGACCTGTCCAATTCAACAGTTTTGCAGACGAAAATTTAAATTGGATTGAAATTGAAAAATAATTATTCAGTAGGGTAGAAAATATTGTGGAAAAAGAAGAAATCGCTTGTCACAATCAATTTCTTTTTTTTCTACAATGTTTTCTCCAGTACAAAATCACAGGGACGTAAAACCCAGTTAAATAAAGGCTGATTTTATAAAATATTGCTGTTGCAAAATGCTGACAAATCAGAATAGATGTCCCCGCATTTTCTAAATAAATTACTGAATTTTTAAAGCAAAATGTCATTCCGAATTATGCAAAAACGGCCATATTATGTATGATAAATTAAGTCGAATAATATATTAGACAATTATCATAGGGTTAATTCACGTTTTAAGCAAAAATATGACAATCATACTTATTCCGTGCAAACTGGCAATTGCCTCCGCGTTTCGAGTAAGTCTCTTTCTGCGTGAGGGGTCGTAAAAGATCTCAGTAGTCACAGAGCTTAAAAATAAACAGACCAATGAAATTGTTTACCTCTGGAACTTCCGCTCTGTACGATTCATTCACAAATTTAAATGTGTATGTCTGCGTCCTATCAAACTGCGATTCTGTTATAACGAACCTAACCTGAAAGAGAGAGAGAGATCCGGATTTGTCCCTGTATACACATATTTATTAATGCTCATATAATTAGACTGAGTTTCTATAATACATATAAGCTATGTAGATCAATGTTAAACCTACAATTTGTTTCTTCTATTTGTTTTGTACATTTTTAGCTATAGACTAGTTACAGTATAGAAAAACATAGTATGCACAGCCCTGATTTATTTAGATAAAGTATATACATGTATATGTCTTTATATCTTGTTAGTAAGCTTTCCAATTCTGGCTTCTTTAGAAAAAGAGGAGTGCATGTCAGCCATTTTGATACATGTATACTGCTTTATTCATCTTTTTATCTCAATGAGTATACGTGGTTATTTCCTTGAACATAAGTTTCTCGAGGTGTAAAAAATACATTCGTAGCAGACTGTAATGCTATTTTGCATAAAATCAGACTATATTGGTCAGTGAATCTCGGAAAAAGTCTCAAATGGTTGCTGATTTCTGCTTTGTTTAAGTTCGTACCCAAGTTTGTCTATGTGTGTGAGGATGGTCAAATACTTACTTCTTTCTCCTCATTGGGGCAGGTATATTCACATGAAACAGTATTCTGAAAAATAATAATGTATATATTGAATAAGGCCGAATTTTACTGCATGTGTTTGAAATAAGCCAAATACTGATATGTGCATATACCAAAGAAGGCTAAAGAGGGTTGAATTTATTTAAGGCCTAGTTTCATACAAAGTTGACTTAACGACTTAACATACTTTAAACCACGATTATCGAGTGGCATGTTTCCTTTTACACATAGTGCCAGTGAATTGCCTTCTAGCCAATACACGTACTTTATTCCCAATCTGTGTAGAGAGAAGCAATGTAGAGAAAATATTTCGCTAAGAAAAAAAAAAAATGAATGATGTCGGAGGAAAAGTATGCTTTTACAGTTACTACTAAAGAGCTTAATGGAAGTTAAGCCCATGTAGAAAAAATTATAGAGGTAGTATCTAACTCAATGACAACAAGTGCAAGTGTTCGCAAGTCGTGATATCTTTTGGTAGTAAAATTGATGGTAACAGAGGCTAGGTAGCAATTACTTTGGTATAGAGTGTGAGCAATGTTCCTGAAAGGCTAATAGTTGTTGAAAATGAGCTTCAATGATTTTAACATGAAAATATAGGGCCAATCTTCACTTAATTTCAAAGATTGGATCGGTAAAAATCGTTATGTATAACTCAAGATCTTTCAAGAAAAGACTGGTTTTAGTATGACAACAGAAAAGTGTAAGCAGATTTCTTTTGACATTTGTCTCTAATCAATGGCAGGATAATCGCAAGTCAAAGTGGGACAGTAGCTGGAGTCTAGGAAAGGATGTAATGGAGGAATTCTTGCGAGATAAATCAGGAAGACATAGTTAAGTGCTCCAGCCGCCAATATATGACTAGAAAATTGTTAAAAGAGGCGTTAAACCCCATTCAAACAAACAAAACAATTGACCAAATTTAACTCTATATTGTCAGAGTATAGCACTGTCCTAGATAGAATGGATTTTACAATGCCTTGAATACTTACCTGATCTTCTGGTCCATTAGGAGAGATATTTTTTCAATGGAATTTATCGCCACTTTTAATAGGTTTTTAGTCATAATGGAGCGCCTAACCCTGGATACCTTGTATTTCCCACATCAGTACCACCACTACATCCTTTCCAAGCCTCCAGCTACTCATCCCACATAGGTAAACGAGTGTCTACCATTTGGTTGGCCATTAATGAGAGAACCTGTTCATTTGGAGGCTGAAGTTGATCGACGAATTAGAGACATACTCAAAAAAGATGTTCTACAAGTATTCAAATAGGTGGTCAAGAGGTGTGGTAATAAAAGACGGTACAATAAGTATATATGTACACTGTAGACGACATTAAAGCAATTCATGGTGCTATGTTATCTGGGCACTTAAGACAGTAAAAGATCAGACAAATGTACTACTACTGACCGGGTTTTTTAAACCTTAGATTTTGGTGCCTGTACGTAGGACAAAGTTCGTACGTGATCAAACTGGTTAGATGACTATGAATTACTTTCAGGTTATCCAGAGAAAAATCACATTAACTATCCGTCCAATTTTTAAAGAAAGACGTAGACAACCTACGGTGAAGCAGTCATTTGACAGAGTGCGATACCATAAGTTTTCCTTTGGGGCATTTTTAGATCGATTTCATAGAGAATGAGCATCTACACCAGAAATTGCAGCATAACATTTTATCAGGTCTAAATGTGAAAGCTCCGAGAAGTTCCTCCTTGGACAAAGCTTTCAGAACTAGTGGAGATAGTGATAGTGTTTCGTTAAAAGGGTCCAAGATCGATTTGCAACAGAGGAGATAAAGAATGTTTAGAAAAGAAAGGAAGGCGAAAACAGCAACAGAGACAACGTCGGATCCTTTTTTGGGCCTGACACTACTATTCCTGCAATGGCATTTATAATGAAAAGAAATGACAACTCTTAACTGTATTGCAATGGTAAACACGTGCAATAAATGACATTTAACTTTATTAAGCTAAGCTGTGATTTAATAGAATGAAGAAACATATCAATTGTGTTTTCATTTACTTTATTTCAGCAATGCGTGAAATTTTGGGTTTAAGGGGACATTGGTTAAATGTTAAAAGGACAAATAAATAGAATAAAAAAAGATTCGTTTTGCAATGAGCATTTCATTATAATTACCAATGAAGTGCTATCTGCACGTTTCAAAGATATCGTTCGTATTCGAGAGGTGAAATGTTGTTTGATTTTGTGGAGTTTATGCGCTTAAACCACGAGTATAAAGGGTCTGTAACATTCTCTGTATATATGCTGTAGCACATGGAGATTTACTACCGCTCCTAAGCTTGGTTTGTTTACATGTATCGCTTTACCCCACTGACAACTGACCTAGATTCTATATTGAACGGCGATTAAATTATTTCTATCCTCCAGACAATTCATTAAACCACTTTTCGTGTTATTTGGGACAAAAAATAGGCTGTGAGCATTCAGCAGGTAGGTTATTTTCTTTATCAGCGATGAAACAAAATGGAAGCGAGCACATAGATTTTCACGGCAATTTTATGAGTATGCGTAAAAATGTATGATATGTATTAACAAAACCTCTAAAAAATTTACTTAAAAGAATGATAAATTTGAAGAAACGGCGGAGATTGTTTTGTCCGATCTTTTCAGTTCGTAAGTGGTCCCTTTGACACAGCTAGCGACTGTTCTTCTTCGGACCATAAGCGTTCAGTTGATTGGAGTAAACCTTGTCAACAATTTATCCCGGTCTGTATGGTGGCCAAGCTTGAATAGCCTTGTATAAACAAGTACAAGGTTAAGTCCTTGTTTATTCCGAATTCGGATCGTGTTTGGATTGGTATAATACTTATATGAAACAGTTTTGTCATTGTGAATGTACTTGATTGGTCTGATTAACCACTATTAGACACCATATTTTGTTGGGTGCACGTTACATAATCAACAATATTCAATATCTGACTAAAACGTTTACTGGAATTTTGAATCGCTCTAAAATTGAGGATGTTTGTTACTTTTGAAAAGAAGGATTCGAAGTTTTAACCGTTCTCAAAGAATCAACTTTTTTCCTAAACATTTCTAATAAACAGGTCATTTCAAATACATATATTTGAATAAAACAATTTCAACGTATCCAATTTGACGTCCGATGTAGTAAATTTCTGTATGCAAGCTTTTGTTTTCAAGAATTTACAGGCGAAAAGATTTTTATGGCGACTTATTCCCATACGGTTTTACAATTTTTGAAAAATTTAATCGTGTCTTTCGCAAAAAATCTGTACCATATTGTTGCAGTTACATATAATAAAAATCAACCTTTTGTTAATTACCAAAAATATTTTTACTGTCATCATAATATAATTACTTATGATTTACTTTTTTTTTATTAAAACACACTTCGATATTGTCATTTGGCAATTCTTTCAAGTTTGAACAGTCTAAAATTGTATCGCCTTATGATGCCCGAAAGAGGGAAATTGTCACATTCTCTCAAAAAGGATTCTTTAAGACAAATACTATATAAGTTAATTCCTACGTCATCATTATAAAGTATTTTGATTTTTTCATATCTGAAACTGGATTAAAATGGTAGCATTTCTGAGATGAGTTTTAGCACACTTACGCATACATTCTTAAGGTCTTTTTTCAGTACAATAGAATTATTAACAATGTCGAACACATTGCAATTTCCACTGGCAGCAATGTCATTTGGGTCGTCTGCGAAAGTTAGCACGACGTCACCTAGACAAACAAGAAAAATGATTTGCAAGGTTATAGGTAATTCTGAAAAAAAAACTTTTTTTGTCTGAAACACATATTTTAATTATTGTGTCCTAATAAATTTCAGGGTGTTCAGAAGAACTAAGAAAAAATCCTTCTGAAATTTTCTTCTAATTTTCCGATTAATAAAGCATGTACGACAAGCTTTTTAACATTGTCCTGAAATAACTACATGTACAATATAGTGAATAAATCCTTTACAAAGGAATAATGGGCCAAGAAAACAAAATAGTTTGTTATTCTTGCAAGATTTTTACGTGTCACATAATGATTGAAACAATGTCACGTGTTCATAATGCAAAGACAATATGTGGCCTGAAAATACATATTCACTACATTTATTATATCAACCGGTCATCGAAGTAAATTAAATGTCAGTATCTATCTTCAGAGAGTAGGATGAAAAATACTATTTCACTTGACAACTTTGACGGCTGATCAACCGTCATTATGTTGCGCTCATGTCAAATTGATGGAAATTAAGCGAGATGACTCTTGTATACCTTTTTCCATAGTATCATTCAAGTTAACTCCAACAGCTGTTGGTCCTGTGCATAGTTCTTGGTTTTCTGTTGCTATTTGGTGTAAGATAAAGGAAGAAAAAACAACTTATTTAGAAATGTTGGATATTAGGCTACATAGAAAGATGGACATATTTTCATTTTTATTGATCAAAAGTAATGGCAATAAGATAAAACTTTAACGAATACAACATGAAATAATTAGGGTGGGGAATTCGAAAGACTACACGGCCTTTTAACATCGATTATCACATTCCCAGCAAACATGGTGATTCGTGTTCCATTTGAAAGAAATTTGGCAAAATGCCCAAACGATATACCTAAATTCTGTCCATATTGGACTCATTAAAGGGGAGAGATTTTCATGAAAAAATCGGTAAGAAAATTATCTGCCTTTTTAATATTTTTTAATATCATTTTCACAATAAATAATCTTGTTAAATCTATTTAATTGACAAGAAATGAAGTTAAATGTGAGATATTCCCCATGACCTACTTTGAAACGTCGGAGTTTATCGGATGAGGTCGTTAGTTTTCGGGTGGTGTCGATCATGACTGTATTGGTCGCGGAAGTCAGTGACGTAATTGATACGTTATGAAAACTACAAATAAGGCCATTTTCGGTGCAATCGACAGATGACGTATGTACTCGATGAATTCCAGTTCCAATCGAGTTGTACTTCGCTGACTTTTTTTGGCGTCTCGTAAGGCGTAATTTTTTTTATTCTTTTCTATCTTTATTTTAAGTTATAATCAGTTATTCTCATTATAAAATCAGCTTAAAACCCTTCTTACAAACGTCTGAAAGATTTACAGTTAAACATTTGAAAATTGAGAGCCAAAACCTTTCTTTCATAATCTGTGCAAGAGCCTCTTTAAGGACTCATATCAAAGAAATAAACTAAAAAAATGATTTAAGGGCAAAATGTTCTAAAAGACAAAAAATCTAAATTTCAATCTCTGCCAAAGCTGTTTTTCTCAATTGAAATATTCTCGCGGCCTATAGAGTATTAACTAGCAATGCGGGATTCAAATGGGCACTTAATTGTTAAGAAAGCAGGTTGAAACCAACAAACGAAATTCAGCTGACAAAAAATTGAACCGTGATAATATCGAAATTTGAAAACCGCACTAGAATTAAAATTTATGTGTGTATTTACGCTTTATATCAGAACGAGAAGGCAGAATTATACAATAATATCTTAGGTAGCGCACCGGACTCCTAATCATGGGTTCCCAGGTTTGGTTACCCGCCACGGTGAATATTTTTACCGACTTTTGTCTCCCGGCAATGGGTGAATAATCGTAAACCTCTGGTAGATGAACAGCTGGAGGCTTGGAAAGGATGTGGTAGTGTGGTGTGAAAAATACTAGGAATCCATGATTAAGTGCCTCAGGTCCCGCGATGTGATTAAAATACTGTTTGAAGTAGCGTTAAACTCATCAATCAATCAATCAATTAACAATAAACTTTTCTTTTTTTGCATGCTTACATTTCTTAATTGTTTTATGTGTGTCTATTTCTCTATAATTGAATGATTCAAGTGCAGATTTGCTTCCCCCATTCCCTGCTGCCTTAATTTGTTTCAAAAACAGGCGGTATGATAGAAATTTCAGTGTATGTATTTCGCAAATGTTGCCCATATAAGTCAAATGTATACAAGTATATGACATATAGCTTCTTCATAGGCAAGAAAATATTTATCTTAGACTGATTTGCATGTTTGTGCCAATATGGGTCGAGATTACAGCCCATATAGGAACATAGTAGTAATACGGGAATAGCATGGGTCCCTGGTGTGCAAATGATTGTCCATATCGGTTCCCATTGAAATCACGCTTTTGACATATTTTATCTTTTTGCTAGCTAAGTTGGTCGCACATGTAAGATTTCGCTTTGAAACACTGCCTGGTGTTACTTATTTCCGAGACACGACTATGTTCCAAATCTATTTAGATTTCACAGAGCGTCATTCCAAATGGCAAATTATTAACTCCCTTTGTACATAAAATCAAACGAATCATAAGATAACAATGGAATCAGTTTAATGTATTTACTTTTTGCTTGTCAACTCACCAGATACTTGTGACGCTGCGAAACCAATATACATGACAATAAGCACTTTGATGGAATTCATTGCCTGCAATGGAAATAAACAAATACACACTTCAAATTTCCCGCGATATATGGGAAAATCAGTTAAGTATTAGCCATCTTTTTATCTTTTCGCACGACAGGAAACAACGTATCATCGGCACAGATCCAGGATGTGCTCTCGCGAAAAGACATATTCCATTCAGCATCACCTTTGCGTTAAAATCGTTTTCTTGACAGGTTTGCGACAGAACGATGTCTCTTTCAATGTAAAATCTAGAACTCACAAAATAGAACTTTTTTCGATTTTATAAGTAAAGAGCGATTAGACAGTGTTACTTATATTATCCAAATACTTTTGTTGTTGTTGTTGTTTTCTTCTTTCACCCTAGACAAAATTTAAGACCCTGCAGCACCAGGTATATTTAATTTTAAAGCAAAAAATCGAATAAGATATGTCTATACTATGTACATTAAGTACATCTTGGTTTCGACATAGTAGACTTTTGATATGTCTCTTACCCTGTGTATATTCAACATTCCACGATAAAAGAGTAATATCAATCTTAATTCATAATCTTGCAACTCTACCTTTTAATTTGTTAAGGATAATTAGACAATAATGTGAAAAAAAAGAAGAAATTGCTAGTAAATAAATTGCCTTTTATATCTACATATTCGGCTTCATAATGGCAATCAAAGTTTAATCTAAACAGTTTTTTTGAATGACTGCTTTAACACTTTCCTGTTTTTCAAAGTGTTAGACTTATCCAATTTGAATGAAAATGAAGACCACAATTAAAAGTGAGTGCATTTCGAAAAATAACCAACCTACAGGATAATAAATATTGTTTGAAAAGAATAAATTGCTCGTTACAAGCAATTTCTTTTTTTCCCACTTTTTTCTCGTGTATAAAATCACATGGACGTAAAAACCAGTGATTAAAGAGGAAAGAGTTTATGTCTTTTATTAAGAACTGGTATTTTGCCGTCTTGAAATAGGTTAAATCAATCTTTTAAGGTACGTCTTTATTGGTTTATTACCACACGCTAAACATTGTTAAATATTCTTTAATGCTGTATGATAATTCTAATTATTTGATTGTTGTGACTCCTTTTCTTTTCGGGATCTTTGATCCAAAACACAATGCTCCTTATCAGAATTAAAGTAACAAGGTGATGATGTATGTCAACAATGAAGGTTCAATGCCCCTCGGTTAGCGAAAATATATTTCAGGTCTTTCAACTCGGTTTCCACGGCAATCAGATTTCATTCTAGCTTTTAATTCTTCGGAGTATTTATAAGGTCCATGACAACTTTTCTTTGAAATAAAATTAAATATTGTTTAATTTAGGAGTATAAGATTGTTTGTACATGTAATTGTAAACTTAATTGCAGATTGTCAGATGTTGAAGGTTTATCGATCACAATAGATCACTTCGATGACCACATCATGCTCAGGTGAAATTTAGAAAATAAACAAATTAGAAATAAAATAAATGTGACAAAAAATACAGTAGAATCCGGCCTAAAGTTTTCTGCAGAATGCCGTAAGGGCCATGGCGTTCTTCTATGTAAAATCGGAACACAATCGCACGAAAATGCGCATACTAGAATACGACAGCCATAATATCGAATTCTCGTTGCCGTGCTTTCGTATGATTCTCCTCGTACTCATCGTCGCACTCTCGTGTTCTTCTTATCGAAATATCGTGTTCTTGTTGTCAATCTCTCGTATTCTCACTCTTTTGATCTCGTTATAGTACTCCCATATTCTCAACGTCTTAATCTCATATCCCTCCAAACCGTAAATCTCGAATTCTCCATCCACTCAATTCGTAACCTCGTTTATCATTGTCGTTATCTAGTATTCTCGACTTCCTGTGTACATGAACTGTCTAAGCTTACAATCACTGATTCGAATTTCTTGAATAGCTATCAAATGAGAATAAAATTCGCCCATATAGGTGAGAAGTAATCGCCCAACACCCGACAACAATCTCTTCTTAACGACTCCCCCCCCCTTTCTCTCTCTCTCTTCTTGCTTTCACACACACAGTCATACACAATCTCTCTCTTCCCTCTATTCTTTCCCCTTAATCCATCCATTATATATTTATGTCTCGTATCATTATAACTTTCGTTCATCCCCTATCATTTTCTATCTCTCTTTCATCCCTCTTGTCTTCCACTCTCTCTATCTCTCTTCCTGTCCCCCTCTCTCTCTCTCTCTCTCTCTCTCTCTCTAATTTTATATTTCTCTTTGTTGTTTATCCAAATATGTCCTTCCGATTGTATCCGTCTGTCTATTGCTTTCTCACTCACTATCGTTTCTTAGTTTTGTTATTTCGAGAACAGTCAGGGAGAGTTGTATTTACCCATCTCTTACTTAAATTATCCAAATTATTTTTGTAAACGAGTAAATCAAAGGCAAATCTGTATCTCAACCTACGAAAGATTAAAAAAAACTTTATTGAATCAATTTTTTATACAAATGGCTTTGCAGAACGTATAAATTCTACGTTTTTCTTCTAATGCTAACCAAAAAGGCGGCGGTATATGGCAACAGACGAGCGAGATTGCGAGACGATGATATTACGAAAGTATGATATCGAGAACACGAGAATATGAGAACATGAAACTAAAACGGTAGGAATACGATAGTATGACGGTGAGAATATTTAGCTAGGGAACGACGAATACTTAGCTAGGGAACGAGCACGAGAAAACGAAAACGATAACACGAGGGCTTGAAAGTATTACGGACAGCAATTCAGCGGTTAGTACACGAGGGTACAACATCGAGAGTACGAGAGTACGCCAGGGGATCGAGACGACGAGAATATGTGAACACGCTAGGACGACGGTGATCCGTAAGAAAATGAGATAACGACGACGAGAGCGCGACGATGAGGTCTTAAAATGTCATCGTTATTCTTGTGTTCTCGTTGTCTATGTGCACTCGTGCCATTGGGATTAGAATTTTACTCAGAAAAGCGTGATTGTGCTTACGGTACTCCGTAGTCATCACATGTGATATAATAAAGGCTTTACTGAACAATCCGTTCGAAATAAACACTGTGTGTGTCGAGCTTTGAATGTGGCAAACTGCATTTTATCTATTCATTATCAAAAAAATACAAATAAAGATATTTGTTCACAAAACATTACTGGGGTTATCTATTATCAATGTTTCATTATTCGTGACAGTGGATCGTAAGTCCCTGATATATTTACAAAACAATGGTTTATCATGTGGGAAATATACTAGTAACTATTGTTTCAATAACGATATGAAACAATGATCAAATGGTTCTTTCACGCCATATTTTATCATCTATAATGAAGCATAAATATAAACAAAGTCTTTGGGGGAATATGAAATGTCTCTACATATATAAAAAAAATAAGTTTCAATCAAAGGACTGAAAGTCCTGAGAGCGGTTTTGCTGGGTTATCATTAACCGCGCTCAATAATGCCAGCAAGCATCATCATTATTAGTAAGTTAATCGTGCACCTAAGTGGGGGGAGCAGCTGGAGGCTCCATAAGGATGTAGTGGTAGTACTGGTTTGTGAACTACCAGGAATCCATGGTCAGGAGCTCCAGCCGCCCCGATATAACTGAAATACTTTCAAAAGTTTCGTTAAACCCTATTCAATCAATCATGACCCCTTATTGTTAACAAAATCACAACGTTTTCTTTGATATTATTTCATCAGTGCGTGAAAATTCGTGGTTGTGTGGTAAAAGGTTAAATGATAAAAGGTAAAGAAATCAAAAATAACATTCAATTCTTTTCTCGTTGAATTGAAAACTACATGATATAGTCGAATTTGAGGTAAAAGGTGTTTTATTCGATGGGGTTAGATAGGTGTATACGGGGTGTAAATTTGCTCAGCCCTGCCAGGTAAAAACCCTAACAGACAATTTACATGTATTCGCTAACTCAGCTAACCACTGACCTAGATTCTATCTTGAAACGCGAGGAAATTATTTCACTCATTTTGACAATTAATTAGACAATTTACCATGGATAAAATAAGTCGAAGTTTTAAACCATTTTCCTTATTATTCATGACGAAAAGGAAGCTGTTGGTATTCATCAAGTAAGTTATTTTCTGCATCAGTGATGAAACAAAATGGAGGCGATCACAAAGATTTTCACGTCAAGTTTATAAGCATGCGTGGAAATGAGCGGAAATGCGTGAAAACTTGTTACCGGTTGATCGATTCGAAATACCGGTTTTTCATAGAAAAAAAAAACCGCTAAAAAGTAACTAAAAGTGCTTGAGCGCCTGTAACGTTCCACGGGCCTGATTCTGCTAATTAAGCAAATGGTGTTTTAAGGAGATTAATATTAACCGAATCATATTCACCATATGTAGCAAATAAATCTTGTCAATGTTATCTTTTAACATTTCAAACGTTTCATTGTTTTACAAAAGTCAATTAATTTACTGAGTCAGATGAAAAGGGTATTATCAAACATATAAAAAAATCATTTTATACAATATATAGACAAAAGCCACGACCATAAATTCTATGTTTTCAACCAATCAAAATTAATTGACGGAATCGGAAAGGGAGACACCAGAGGATCATTCCAATGAAATGGTTGAAATCTATCCTCTGGTTTCTAAGAAATAGATTCCAAAAGCTTTCACCGTATATGGAAATTAGCCCTACCCATGCATTTAAGCCATGCTTTTCATCCGACCAAAATTCTTTGAAGGAATCTGAAAAAGGATCACCCGAGGATCATTCCTGTGAAATTTGGTTGAAATCCATCCACTGGTTTCTAAAAAGAAGATTTTAAAAGATTTCACTATATATTGAAATTTACTCCACCCATTTAAGCCATGTTAATCATCGAATCAAAATTCTTTGAGGAAATCTCATAAAGGGTCACCGAAGTATCATTCCTGTAAAATTTGGATGAAATCCATCCACTGGTTTGGGAGAAGAAGATTTTCAAAGGATTTACCATATATGGAAATTAGCTCTGCCAATTAAAGCCGTGTTTTTATCCGATCAAAAGTCTTTGAAGGAATCTGATAAAAGGTCACCAAAGGATTATTCCTAATATTGGTTGAAATCCATCCACTGGTTTGTGAAAAAAGAAGAATTTTAAAGGTTTTACCATATATGGAAATAAGCCCTTTCCATTAAAGTCTTGTTTTTCATCCGATCAAAATTCTTCGAAGGAATCTGATAAAGGGTCACCAAAGGATCATACCTGTAATATCTGGTTGGATTCTGTTCAGTACTTTTTAAGGAGAAGATTTTTTAAGTAAAAGTTTATGGACGGAAGCGCACACACACACATGCACGGACGGACGCACGACGGATACAACGCCATGACAATAGCTCGCTGGATTTCAGCCATTGAAGCTAAAACTAAACATTGTGTGGGTGTTGTTTAGTAAGAGAAATATAGTAGAAATGCATAGATTATGATATTCCAATGCACGACGTTTATTACAAAAGCTTCCAGAGTCCTAGGGTAGTTTAAATAGTGATGATAAAACTACGACTTGATCTTCTTATAACAATACAAAATGTACTTGTACTTATTACCTGAGATATGAATTTCTTAGTAATAGGAGTCGATTAGCTAAAGTAAACAAATAAAAAATCGAAGGACAGATAGTTCCTAGAGTCGATCAATATAAACGACTTTGCTCTCTGTGATCCGGGACAAACGTTCTTGAGTACACGCATCATTTGTAACACGCTTTGGGTAAGAAAGACAGAAGTGCACCCTCCATGAACATCGTCCATTTTGCGTGGACAGGGGAGGTCTCAGTTCAACGAGGTAACTCGTTTCTGTTGTCTGAATGATGCTTAATTACGCTTTAACTTTGCATCGCGTAATCTTTCGGTAATATTACTCTTGCACTTATTATGAAAGAAATTTTTTGGCTCTCAATTTTCGCCTTTCTAATTGTAATGCTTTCGGACATTTATAAGAATGCGATTTATCTGATTTCGTAATGAAAATGATTGTTCATAACTTTAAAAAAAGAAAGAAAAGAAGAAAATTTTAAATTAGATAATTTTCCTATATCGAATTTTTGTGAAAATTTGCAAGAGATCCGCTTTAAAGAGATCTTTTAATAGTAATGTGCAACAAAAGGTTGACTGAATGGGGTTTAACGCCTCTTTTAACAGTATTTCAGTCATATCGCGGCGGCTGGAGCACCTAACAATGGATTCCTGGTATTTCTCACTCAAGTACTACCACTACATCCTTTCCTAGCCTCCAGCTGCTATCCCACTTAGGTTTACGATTATCAACCCATTTGCAAGATATTGGCTAGACAAATGTCGGAAAGAATATGTGCCGCCGCCGGGGATCGAAACCATGACATCCCACGATTGAAGATTAGGAGTCTGACGCGCTACCAACTGCGATATGACGGCGGCAAATGTGCAACAAAAAGCCCCGACAGTTACCAAGCACGAATCTTAATATCCGGTGTTTGACATGATACAATGGTTGGTGAACCGACTTTATGATCGTCAATGTCAGTTGATTAGTACTTTGATAATACTGATCAGGTGTCCCTACAAAAACAACATTAGTGCTGCTAGTCGAGGAAAGGTTTCCGCACACGCCCGCATTTTTACGTCCCTCTGGAAAAAGGAAAACATTGTGGAAAATGAAGAAACTGCTTGTTACAAGCAGTTTCTTCATGACTTAGAATTGTCATCTACACTTTCAATCAATTCGGACCAGTCAAACATTTTCTCGAATGGTAATGGTTAAAGAAAGAAGTGAAGAACAATCGTCAGATTGATCAGTACCCGAAAGCTATATAAATGACAAGAAATATCAAAAGCTAAAGCAGGCAGGAAAGCTGCCTATAAAGTGTATGATATCTAAAATGTATATAGATCGAGCGCTTTACACGGAAAGTGGGAATATTTAGTTAGGTGAATCAGAGTACCTTAAATCCTTCGATTGAACAAATAGAGAATTAAGAAACAAAGTCTTTGATAAAAATGTCATCGAAGAGCTTCAAAATTTGTACTTTATCCTAGTACTGAAACATTGATTTAAAATATAGTGAATTTAATCTTGAATAGCTTTCAACATTTCATGTCGAAGTCAATAAACTAATCGAAAATCAAAACGCTACAGTAGCCGCGGATCGATTTATTGTAGAATATCAGTGAAATTTATAACATCGATTAGAAAGGGTTTGTTTGGATTAAAAAAGTAACAACGATCGGTTTGTTCACGTTATATTGCACCCGAGGTTGATAAAGTATAAAGAAAATTGCAAGATTTTGACTTTTTCGAAATACTTAATATGTCTATTTAAATGTAGAAATAAATCAACTTACTTTATTATCGTAACAATAACCGTTACTACATACTAAGTAGGCCCACTACAGAGATAATATAGAAGTTATATTATTTTGGCCCATTTATTCGCTTATCAGTGGGGTATTTAAACTTGCTTGTTAATTTATTGATTGTATGTCGGGTTTAGATGTATTTTATTCGAGATAAAATTTATTGTGAGAGTGTCAACCCCAATCGATGTTTGTTATCTGTTTACCAAGAGTAGTTTATTTCCCATTTTGACTATTGAATTATCACGAAAGACCCAAAGCTGGTTGTTTATGGTTGTTTGGATGATCAACATGTAATTGGACAGGACATTTGAAGAGTTAAATACTTTTCTGTATATGACAGTTTTAGGCTTTGGGCGAATATACTTGTACTTAGCTTTAGATACAATTATTAGCTCACCTGAGCACAACGGTAATTGTCTGTCGTCCGTCTGTCCGTCTGTCCGTCCGTAAACAATGATAAAAAATCTTCTCCTCCTAAACCATAAGACCAAGACCTTTGATATTGGTACATATCATCACCTATTGACCCTCTACCAAAAGATTTCAAAGAATTACCGTACTCTTAAAAATAACCCCTTTCTGTGCGATCCCTGATTTTACAAAGGGAATCTTTGAAAATCTTCTCCACCTAAACCATTAGGCAAAAGAGCTTTGATATTTAGTACATATCATCACCCATTGACCCTCTACCAAAATACTTCAATGTATTACCGTATTCTGAAATCGAGCTCTTTTCTGTGCGATCCCTGATTTTCACAACGGAATTAAGAAGGAAATATTTTAAAGTCTTCCTCCCGAAACGATAAGGCCTAGAGTTTTGATATTTGGTATGTATCACCACCTATTGCCCCTCTACCAAAATACTTTAAAGAATTACTGTATTCTGAAAATTAGCTCTTTTCTGTGAGATACCTGATTTTACAAAGAATAGAGAGGGAAATCTTTGAAATTCTTCTTCTCCCAAACCATTAGGCCTAAAGTCTTCCTCCCGAAACGATAAGGCCTAGAGTTTTGATATTTGGTATGTATCATCACCTATTGCCCCTCTACCAAAATACTTCAATGAATTACCGTATTCTGAAAATGAGCCCTTTTCTGTGCGTTCCCTGCTTTTACAAAGGATTTAAGAGGGAATATTCTAAAGTCTTCTTCTCCCAAACGATAAGGCCTAGAGCTTTTATATTAGGTATGTATCATAACCTATTGGCCTTCTACCAATATACTTCAAAGAATTAACGTATTCTGAAAATTAACCCTTTTCTGTGGGATCCGTGGCTGATTTTTCAGGGGAATAAAGAAGGAAATCTTTGAAAATCTTCTTATCACAAACAATAAGGCCTAGATCTTTGATATTTGGTACATATTATCAGCTATTGACCCTTTACCAAAATATTTTAAAGAATAACCATATTCTGAAAATGAGCCCTTTTCTGTGCAATCCCTAATTTTAGAAACGAATAAAGAATTACGTCTTGGCGAACCTTCTTCTCCTAAACCATTAGGCCTAGAACTTTGATATTTGGTATGTATTGATGTCTATACTTCAGCATTACCATGTTCAGGAAGTTAGCGCTATATGGTGGGATCATCAATATACCTAGGATTAAAAGAGAAAATCATTAAACATCTTCTCTAAAACAATAAGACAGAGGGCTTTTCTATTTTGTATTTATCACAAAGCCATGAACTATCATACTTAGGGGAGCGATTTAGGACCATCATGGTCCTCTTGTTTGAATACACAATTGTTTCGAATAAATATTGAACATAATGATCAGCACATATCTAAGGATCGTGGAAAACAAAATAAAATAAATCAATAAGGTTAAAATGACCTTAAATGACAAGTAAGTATTTTCATATGGGATCTAAGGACTGCTTCTACATCACTAAAGACCAAATCCAAGGCTACTGTTGGTGGTTCATCAATATACCTAGGATTAAAAGAGAAAATCATTAAACATCTTCTCTAAAACAATAAGACAGAGGGCTTTTCTATTTTGTATATATCACAAAGCCATGAACTATCATACTTAGGGGAGCGATTTAGGACCATCATGGTCCTCTTGTTTGAATACACAATTGTTTCGAATAAATATTGAACATAATGATCAGCGCATATCTAAGGATCGTGGAAAACAAAATAAAATAAATCAATAAGGTTAAAATGACCTTAAATGACAAGTAAGTATTTTCATATGGGATCTAAGGACTGCTTCTACATCACTAAAGACCAAATCCAAGGCTACTGTTGGTGGTTCATCCCCTGATATATTGCTTTTGAATTGATTGATTGTTTGTTTGTTTATTTGATTGGATTTTAACGCGGCTTAAGCACCTAACCAAGGACTCCTAGTGTTTCTACCACCTTTCCGAGCCTTCAGCTGGCTATTAAGGTCTTGCAAATGGATATACCATGGCGACGTTGTGACTGTTGTTCATGTTGTGATGTTCATTAGATAACCGCATTTAATAATCGATCGTCTATGCAGTCTAATTGAACGATATTTTTGCTGTCTGGTTGTACTATTTGAAAATAGGATTATTATCTTTTATTTCCGCCATGTAGGCGCGCAATATCTCAAAAAACATAAATATAAAGAATAGAGTACAATATAGGCAACACAATGCATAGGAACCCATCTAGATACAAACATTGAAAATAAATAACGAAATTTTGAACCTTTTCTCCGTACAATCGTGATCTCGTGATCTTCTTTTTGTGTATTTTTTTCAGTAAGGAAAAGTAAATCAAATATAGGAATTGTTTATGACGAGCTATTTGGATTTGGAGTGCTACTCTTTTGCCTAAACTTACTGTATTGCGAAACCGAAAAGCATACAAAACAAGAATTTTATGAAAACGAGATATACACAAATTGAAAGTAGCGAAATAACGAGAAAGTAGCGAAATAACGAGAAAGTACCCTCGTTAAACCGAAACCGAAAAGCAAGAGTTTCCCTAAAGCGGTAAACGGAGTTAAAAGAACATATGATTAAACAAACGGTAGAAAAGACAAAAAGGCATAAACGGGCTTAGAAAACACCACATATCGTTGTACACGAGATTTGTTATTCAAGTTGTATTTACGACATTAGGGATACAAAACAACCTATTTTGTTTGTTTGTTTGTTTGTTTATTTCGTTAATTCGTAGTTGGTGTCGCATGTTAATGACCATCAATTTCGAATTTATAAGTTGAATTTTCAGTCGGAGTTCAAAGGGCGTGACCAACCAACCGTCATTTCACACGCAGACAACATTTTTTTTTGTTAGCTTCACTCCTTGAAAACGTGGTTGTTGAAACACTCCTTCTTTTATAAATCCGTATTTGTCAGTAACACGTAAAGACATCAATAACTTCGGACTGGAAGCTGATGATTCACCTCAAAACCGATCAAAATATCATAATTAATCTATTACCAGACAGAAATTTTAGACTGGTCCAAGGTGAAAGAGGTTCCAGACGACAAGTTTTAGTTGGTGAAACGTAATTTTCTTTTGAGGATGAAAACATTGTGGAAAATAAAGAAATTGCTTGTAACAAGCAATTTCTTCGTTTTCCACGCTGTTTTACCAAGTATTTTTCCTGGCGGGGGGGGGGGGGGGCGTCAGAAAGCGTTACTGTGTGTGAATTTGATAAGCTTTCTTAACGTTCAATATTTGCTTTGTTGTCAAATATTGATAAGGAATCACTTTGTGCTCATAATCTTCACCTTCTCCGAAACGAGTTCACTGGTGAGCCTGTCCCAATCTAACGAAACGTGTTCACTGGTGAGCCTGTCCCAATCTAACGAAACGTGTTCACTGGTGAGCCTGTCCCAATCTAACGAAACGTGTTCACTGGTGAGCCTGTCCCAATCTAACGAAACGTGTTCACTGGTGAGCCTGTCCTAATCTGACGATACAACCAAGTAATTTCTTTATTTCCCACCATGTTTTTCGAATCTGTTTTCTCGCGTAAAAGGATGTGCGGGAATGAGCTAAAGACTTTTCCTTTCATTAGAGAATAACATTTAATCAACCATTCAAAATATATCTGAGGGCACCAACATGGCATTGGAACCACAAAATGCCCATTTCGGTTGTTTACAGTTGATGGTGTTCCAAAGCTGGGCGCATTTTTATTACATTTCTATAAGCAAATAGGTAGCTTCGGTCTAATATCACTTCATGTTATGGAAGGTCTTACCTATTCTTTATTTTTTTTTCCATTTTAATGATAACTAATTTATAGGCTGTCGACGATTTTACGAACTGCTACGTAACGGCGTTCTCACGAAATACAATTAAGATCTTCTAACCTGGAGGGCGAATTGAAAGCGGCCGTTGAACAGATTATCATGACATTTTGATACAGGAAAATTGCCTGCTTTTGTAACAGTTGTTAATGTCATTTTCACGGTAAGTAATCTTTCTTCGTGTTAAATCTGCTGCATTCGCTGAATTTGAATTTATTTTAATGTGATATATTCCCCATGCCCTACATTGAACCACGAGAATTTATCGATTGAGATCTGTAGTCTTCGGGTGATGTCGAGAACGACTGTATTGCTAGTGGAAGCTAATGACGTTATTGATACGTCATGGAAAGAACAAAATTAATAAGGAAATTTTCGGTGTAATCGAAAGATAACGTTTTTACCCGATGAATTCCGGTTCCATTCTTGCTGTACATCGCTGGCTTATTTAGCGTCTCGTAACGCGAAATAATTTGCTTATTTTCTTTCTTTTTATAAATTATCATTTTCAGTACAAAATCAGATAGATCTAAATCGCATTCTTATAATTATATGAAAGCAATCCAAATAGAAACTTGAATATTGAGAGCCATTTTTTTCTTTCGTAATCTGTGCAAGAGCAGCTTTAACAGATCAACAATATTCACTATATTTTTAAAACTTACATGAATTTTATTCCTCAACTTCATCTGTTGATACAAAAGCTGATTTAAAAAAACGTTGGACTGTTTCGAAAAAAGATGACATATCTGTTATAGATTTTCGTTGCATAGATTTTTTTAATCAATTTCAGAAAAGCGACTCGTAAACTTAATGGTAAAGTGGGGTATCGATGTTTTTGAAACCTGGATAAAAAAGATTTGTCAGGTGTCGAAAAAACCCTCAAACGAAAATTCAGTACCTAAATTTGAGTCAGTCAATGTCTTGGCGGTAATCTAATAGGTTTAAAGTGGCTTTTTGTGGTTATACATGAAAGGTTCAGCGGAATTCCAGGATATCACGGAAATCGGTTGTTGACATCGCATGACCTCATTTGCATGTGACCCAGTCAACGGAAAGTAACAAATTGACAAGCGAAACAACCAACCTCCTAACTCCATTCGGAGTTATTAGACGTGACCAAAGAAGTTAGTAGACGGGGCTAGGGAAAACTTTTGTAAGAAAATATTGTGGAAAAGAAGAGATTGCTTCTGCTCATAAACATTTTTGTGATTATACTATGTGGAAACAAAACGTGTTTTGTAATTATACTTCGTGGAAACAGAACGTGAATCACAACGTTTTTATGATTATACTTCGTGGAAAGAGAACGTGATGCATAAACGGTTTTGTGATTAAACTTCGTGGAAACAGAATTTGAATCATAAACGTTTAAATTTGTGTTTATACTTCGTGGAAACAAAACGTGAATCATATTTTTTTATTATACTTCATGGAAACAAAAGGTGAAACATAAACGTCTTTGTGATTATACTTCTTTGAAACAAAACGTTAATCAGAAACGTTTCTGTGATTAAACTTCACGGAAACAGGATACATTTCTTGTAAACGTTTTTGTAATTATACGTTGATGAAACAGAACGTGAATCATTATCCGCGTTTTTGTAATTATACTTTGTGGAAACAGAACGTTAATTACAAACATTTTTTTTTATTATACCTCGTGGAAACAGAACGAGAATCATAATCGTTTTGGTGATAATTCTTCGTAGAAACAGCACGTGAATCATAAACGTTTTTTGTGATTATACCTTTTGGAAACAGAACGTGAATCAGAAACCTTTTAGTAATTATACTGTGGAAACAGGACGTAAATTATAAACTTTTTTTTGTTTATACTTCGTGGAAACAGAACGGGAATCATAAACGTTTTTGTGATTATTCTTTGTGGAAACAGAACGGGAATCATAAACGTTTTTGTAACTATACTTCGTGGAAACAGGGCGTAAATAATAATCTTTTTTGTGATTATACTTCGAGGAAACAGAACGGGAATCATAAACGTTTTTTATTTTTCTTCTTGGAAACAGAACGTTAATCATAAACGTTTTTGTAATTATACTTCGTGGAAACAAGACATAAATTATAAACAGTTTTGTGTTTATACTTCGTGGAGACAGAACGTTAATCATAAATGTAACTATATTTCGTGGAAACAGATTGTAAATTATAAACATTTTGTAAGTATACTTCGTGGAAACAGAACGTAAATCATAAATAAACGTTTTGTGATTATTTTTCGTGGAAATATAAGCTTTTTTGTGATTATACTGCGTGGAATCTGAACGCTGAAAGTTCTCTATCTTCTTCTTATTATTAATATTTTTATAATTTGCATAAGGTAACGTCGTTTTTCTCACCCAAATAGTATGCTGAGCTTTGGAAAATATAAATCTATGCTAAAAAAAATCAAAGAAAACAAAGTTTATTATCCCAAACTTTTCTGTCTGTCACACACTAATCAATAAAATATGCCTTGAGAATTATTTACTTTTACTTTAATTACATGTAAAACTATTGGTGAGATAAATTGTTTTGTTTCTTTTCCAACATTAATCGCACGATTCATAGTCTCTATTTAAATTTTATTCATATTTTATTTACCATAACATAACATGTAGTTTATTCACTTATATGGCATGAACAATAATGGTCATCATCATTACATAATATTTTAAACAAGTACAAATTAACACATACGTTCAACAATGGCAAACAAATGAAAGAATAATAAACTTATTGTGTTGTTTTATTTCTTCGAAATATGCGTGAATCACCCTTTTTATTTATCTACTTTTTGTTACTCGTTCTTGGTGCTATAGGTTTTGGTACTGGGTGTATTATCAGTTTTGAGAACTGGGCACAACAAATATATCTAGGCATATTTCGTGATGATTGGGGTCTCGAAGTAAACGTTGATAAGACTAAAACAATGGTATTTAGGAAACGGGGTACAATAAAACATGATGAATGTTGGACATATAAAGGGGAAATTATAGAATGTGTTGACAATTTTAACTATCTTGGTACAGTTTTTCATTATACCGGCAGTTTTGCTCAAAATCGTGAATACATGTCGTCAAAGGCATTAAAAGCTTTAAACACTTTGTTAGCCAATTGTTCAAAGCTCAAACTATCAACCAGTACCATATGTCAATTGTTTGACGCCTTCGTAGGTTCCGTCCTTAACTACTCTAGCGAATTATTGGGATATAGCAAGTCAAAAGAGATTGAGAGAATACACTTAAAGTTTTGTAAAAGAATTCTATATGTAAATACTAGGTCGAGCAATATGGCAGTCTGTGGTGAGTTAGGCCGATATCCTCTGTACATATCGCGATATATACGTATGATTAAATACTGGTTTAAGCTTATGAATACTAAAAATATCATTCTGCGGAACGTTTACTAAGAGCTTCATTATAATTCATTAAATGGAAAGAAAAATTGGGTTAATGACGTTAATAATATTTTAGACAGTTTTGATTTTCAGAAGTTTTCAATAATCCATATTCATTTGAAGCTTCTTCCATTACACCTCTTTTAAAAGACCGTATGCTAGATTGTTTTAAGCAGGAATGGCACGAAAAGATTGCAAATAGTAACCCTTTAGTATTATACAAACATATTAAAACAACATTCGCTTTTGAAACATATTTAGATAAATTACCGATATCGCTTCGATCTTTTCTTTGTAAAATACGAATTTCAGCACATTCTTTGCATATTCAGTCTGGCAGATATGCTAGAAATAGAACACCGAGAAACGAAAGACTCTGTCAAATTTGTAACAATGGTGATGTTGAAGACGAATATCATTTTTCACTCGTTTGTTCTAAGTATACACATTTGCGTAAAAAGTTTATCAACAAAAAATACTGGGATAAACCAAGTATGTTTAAATTTATTAACTTTTTATCAAACTCGGACTATACCGTTATTTCACAGTTTAGCAATTACCTCAAAATGGCATTTTCTATAAGATTTGAAACTCAGTACACTTAAATGCGTAGGCCGGTGTGATGGTGCCTCATGTCTATATAGTTCCATATGGGCATGTGGCGGCATGGCACTAGGGCTGCGTAGTAATAAACCATGCATTATTGTATAATATTGTTTTGTAACCCATATGTGAATATATGTCATCCTCTGAAAGATATTACGCATTGAAACCATTAACATCCAATACATATACTTCATTACTAATAATTTCTATCTGAGCCATCAACTTTATCTAGTATGGGCGAGTGTGCGAGAAAGAAGAAGGACGAAAGGATGGAAAGGGAGCGTGAGAGTGATATGGTATGGATGAGACCGACCTCGTAATTACATTATGTATTGAATTTGTATGTGACTATGTACTATGTACTCTTCTAATAAAATGTTTGTTCTGTTCATATTTCAGACGAGATTTCAGTTTCTCTACTTTCTATTATCATAACACAATCTTTAGCAGTAATAAATGAATTATTTTGTTAGTTATTCACGCTCTCCCTAACCATTCGAGTTTTTGTAGATATAATTAATAATAATAATAATAATAAGAAGAAGAAGAAGAATCTTTAGAGGTAAGTTAATCTTTTTCATCAGTGAGCCTTCAAAGCCTGGCAACAATTATTATTATTTTACCGTTTATAACGCGAAATACGAAAGTGTCAATTAAGTAAAAACATTGTTTACTTCGGAAGTTTTACAATAAAGTCGATTAAATGATAACTAAAAAAAAAAAAAAAAAAAAAGATAATAATCTTGTCACGTGGTTAAATATAGATTTATAGTTCTTGCCCTCCGAATAATTGATTATTCAGAAACAATTAAAATACAATATATTCAAAATAAAATAATTAAAAATGCAGAAATGTTTTTGCCGGTGACATGAACGCCAACCTTGAAAAGGTTAAACATGTGAATATTATACAGGTAAATCAGCCTTTAAAGAATTTCCAGTTGATGTTATACTATAAGCATGTATTAATTGAGAATTAACCCTTTCCTGTTTCATCCCTGGTTTTTACGTTCCTGTGATTTTATACTTGAGAAAACATTGTGGGTAAAGAAGAAATTGCTTGTAACAAGCAATTTCTACTTTTCCAACAATATTTTCTTACATGTAGGTTGGTTACTTTTCAAATCACATCCAATTCTAATTGTTATCTGCAACTTCTTTCAAATTGGAGCAGATTAAAATTTCGAGAAACGGGAAAGATTTAAGGTTACCTTTATTCAAGCATCTCTTATAAAACTCCGACCATAAGTGCTACGAAGTAGCATATTATGTATGTTACTTTCCAGAGAACGTGTGATTTCGAAAGGGTTTACACTTGTAGAACAATATTAATACAAATCCGCCCATCTATTTACTATCATGCAAACTATTCAAACGTCATCTGTCGTTATCTTTATGGAATTCCGTCGTCGTTCACCTGAACAATTTATCAAACAGGGAACTTTAAAAACCCTTTCTTCCCCTTAAGATCCTCGTCGTGGTGGTTTATTTACCTAAAATGATATCCTAATAGTCATCGTTGTCGTTCTAAAACCTCGTGACTACAGCTTGAATCAAGCTGTAGTTACGAGGTTTAAGAATGACAACGACGAAATGCCTCATTGTAGGTATCGGTATTGATACCTTAAGAACACGAAATTAATATGTTTCCTGCATTTTTTTTTTCACATTTCCTCTTTTTTTGAGACTTTATTTTTAAAGGATCGGAACAATGTCTTCAAAGAAATAGAACTCCTCGAGAGAAGAAAATTCAAATCAAAATTTAAATCTTATAGTTATTTTACAAACAAGTTAGAAGAGGCAAAGGAAACAACAGTGAATAGCGAATCAGTCAGGCTTTGCATCTGTCGTCAATTTTAGAACAGCTTATCGTGCATTATTTCGCTTTGAGGTTGTTGTCACTGAAAATGATAAAACTTTATAATGACTGCTCTTATTCCCAAACAACAAAAATTTAGACTGGTCCAAATTGAAAGAGGTTGCAGACGACAAAACAAAGTTAGTTGAAACTGATAAATAATGGTCATATGATATAGAAAACTTAATGAAAAAAGGAGAAATTGCTTGTCTCCTTTTCTCAACATGTTTTCCCAAGGTATTTTTTCGCCAGCGCATAAAAAGCGGGATTGTTTGGGAATTTGATTAAAATGGAAAGGCAGTAATCATTCGTAAAGTGTAGCTTGAGAAAAGGTTTTGGATCGTGGCTTTGAATAAATTTTCAACCCAAACTTATGAAGTAAATAGAATGCAATACTATCCAAATAATTTGACAATGATTTCAAGTTGTTATATTCTGATGTCACCTAGACCTGTCTAAAAGACGATACCTTTGAGAAACCAAACTATGTAGATTTTTAGTAACGATCTTAAAGCTACATGTATTGCGTTATTTTGCTACCGATTTTAAGTAAAACCGTTATGCGATATTGAATATATGCAATACTGAAAAAGGTAGGTTGTATGTAAAACAGTACCAACATTGATTGATTGATTGATTGATTGATTGAGGTTTAATACCACTGTTATCGGTATTTCAGTCATATCGAGACGGCTGGAGCACCTAACCATGGATTTCTGGTATTTCTCACACCAGTACTACCACTACATCCTTTCCGAGCCTCTAACTGCTAATCTTACGATTAACCACCCATTGGTGGGAGAAAAATGTCGGGAAGTATATTATGCCGCAACCGCTGATAGAACCCTCAACCTCTTGATTGAGAGTCCCACGCGCTACCACTATGGTCACGTGACATCAACATCATGAAAAAAACAACAACCTTTTACTCTCGAGTACACAGTTAAACATATTTTGGCTGTTATGTTCGATTAAACCTGATCGGTGACTGTTTATTATTAAAGTAGGGCCAAACAGTCAGTGAATGTTGCAAACCTTTAGCTTTCCGAACTCTAACTGACTTCCAGTAAATTCATGTACCTTGATTTCTTTATTTTCACAGGCTTTTTCTCCTATTTTATGAATATACACATAGCCACCAATCCTCACGGACTATATTTATGCCCCCGTTGCTTTTTGTTATTTATGCGAGATATCTCAGTTTGTTCGAGAACGCTTAACTAAAGTAACGCTTTATTTGATGTGAGTTTGATAAGTCTTAGAGGTAGATATCGATTGTTTTTTCATGACACAGATTTTAGATATTCTTTTTCTCTTTCATACACTATTTTAGTAACATATTCTCAAAATTAGTTTCGCGAAAAATTAGAGGTCCTTTTATCAGAATAAACCGGAGTATTTCCTAATAGTCTACGTAGGCTGTTAATCTATTTTTAGATTAAGCTGAGACAGTTGTATTGAATATTGGGTCATTCACGCGGTACGTATTACCGTTGGAATCCCGCATTCAGTTTTAAATTGCTCATACCAACGTCATTGTTAAGTCATCAGGAGTAAAGCTCGCTAGCCGGTCTTCAATCATTTAAGCGTTAATACGAATATAGACACTTACCCTTATTTTGCGCTTACCATTTGATATGACATAATTTAGGACGTTGGTTGTTTCGCTTGTCAATTTGATATCTTCCGTTGACTTTTGGTCATATGCAAATTAGATCATGCTATGTCGAGAACCGAATTCCTTGATATATAAAAATCACCTGGAATTCCGATGAATCCTTCCTATATAACCATAATAAATAAACATCTGACTCTAATTTAAGTATAAAATGTTCATCTGGGCGTAGTTTTCGGTATTTGGCAAGTATTTCTTATTTTGGTTTTAGAAACATCGATACCTCCCTTTAAGTATGTTCGTCTTGTATATGATAAATCTTTCTCAAGAATCAGGGAGGGTACAAAGTTGATTAACTCTATTTGTGATCAAATTGAATTAAGTTGATTTTATTTCGCTCCTGGTCTTAATTTGAACAAAAGATTGAAATATGAAATACAGGTTCTTGAAAATTAAAAACAGAAATAGATAAACAAAATAAAAGAATACGTGATTCATTTCGTTTAGTGTAAGATTTTGTTGTATGGTAAGGGTGAACTATTCGAGATATGAGAACATACTTGCATCTACTTATCTTCACTGATTACGCAATATCATCTCATCAATCCTACATCTTACACATCCTGGATTCATTTTAGACACACTAAAATCAAAGCAATGAAGGCATATTAGAAGAAAGCTCGCTTTCTTACCAAATTAACTTTCTGGTCAAGTTTTAAAGACATTTAAGTGTAAAATCTAACCTGCTAAAGAATTTTTTAATTTGACCCTTGTCATTCTGAATAAAATCCTTTATAGATTTGTATAAAATCAAAGGGTTGAAAGCACTAGTAGTACTTTTTGTTCAGTTGTCAATACTTTTTTTAAAAAAATAATTTCATAAACAACTCTGGTTTCGAAAGGACAGGCAGGAGATGTAGAATAAGATCTGCAGTCTATGTGCAGTCTGATTTTTGTCTATACCTACCACTAAACCGGAATATTCTAGATTCAGCCTGACAAGGGTTAAGATTAGTAAGCTATCATGAAGACAAACATATTGAAATTTCAGGATGTTCGAGACAAAGCTGTAGGTTCTAAAGTGCACATATGACAACTGACGGATCGCTTGCCACATCAACTTACTCATACAGAAAGGTCCACCCTATATTGAAAGGCATTATTTTTCAAATTTTATGGCTAGTAAGATGTAGCTAAAACATATAGTTGTTGGTTGTCTGCATAAATGTCGTAACTACAACTTGAATAAGCTGTACATCTTGGAAAGGTTTGTCATCGAAAGTCAAAATTCAAACTCATTCGAGATATTGAATTGGGAAATATGTGTACAAAGTTGTAATGAAATCTATTGTAAATGAATTTGATTGGTTAATTGAATGATATGGTTGAACGGCATTTCTAACAGTATTTCAGTGAATTGAATGAGTTCGTGCCACAATATTCTTTCCTAACCTCAAGCTGCTCATCCCACATAGGTTTACGATTATCCACCAAATAATCGCAGCAGCCGGGGATCGAACCGAATTGAAATTGAGAAAGTTCTCATGTTTCTTCGTACGTACGTAGGGACGGATGGACAGACAATGTGAATACTATCGGCTTTTTTTCTTACTCTCGTAGATGGATTAAAAACATGAACAAAAAAAGCGCGTTAGATAAGACCCGCGAATAAATCGATCTAATGGGTTGTCACTATGACTCAACAACCATAGCCCGCTGTTTCTATTTGTTCAAGATAAATCTATTTCGTGTATCAGTTAATGTAGTCTGATCTATTGAATTTAACAAACCATTTCCCAGGTCTTATCAATCCCTCTGTCAATGTGTAAGATTAACAAACACTACCATAAACATCACGCGGAAATAGCCTATCTTGCTCTATAGAGACATTTCTTTAACCCATTCTCACTCATTGACGCTTTTAAACACCCCTCAATATGAAAGCTTTAGAAAACATTGTGGAGAATGATGAAATTGCTTGCTACAAGCAATTTCTTCATTATCCACAATGTTTTCTACTCTGAAAGACAAAGTTATTGAAGATTTCACCAACGTAAAATTGTGTCTGCAACTTTTTTTGAATATGGACTGGTCCAAAATTTTATCGCGTGGGAATAGGTTAAAGCAAACATTTTTATTGGAGTGCCAAGCACTACGAAATGATCTATATATGTGAATATATAGACAGGTGATAACGTCACTTATACATTTATATTCTGAACCCTGAACATTCCTGTTTTGCTAGGAGGTGCAGAAAACATATGTGCAGTCTGATCCCTGCCCACACCACCTGTTTATCCCCATCAAGCTGTAGTTGTTTATAGAAATCAAAGTACCGTACGCACTGTAATTGGTCGTCACTGAGAAATTGGACATATCGTTGCATTCCGACTTTATAATTAGGGTAAAACAACTTTAATTTCTATTACTTTCACAACACGTAGGTTCTATCCTAGTGTATGATATTTCCGTGAATGTTAATTAGAACTTATATCATTTTACACGAACGTAAGACCTTGATGCAACATGGGTACCGATAAAAAGCAACTTTTTATGAATACTAAATTTTTAAAAATTCTCGATTGTTAAATAGTCATGGTTAGATCATCCCGCCAAGCTTTTTTTATGAAGCCAAAACAGACAAATTATGGAAATATGATAACTTAAGTTTAAGAGCAAATGCTGACAACAGGTTCATGAAATTTCAAAACCCTCTCTTATTCTGGGCAGAAATTAACAAGTTCCTAAACAGCGCTGATTATAAACAAAGGAAAAAACAATTGATACTATTCTTTGGGCGAATTCTTTAGACAGCTTGAAAGCATAATAATCAAATTTGCTTTCCAGAAGAACTTTCAGTACTTTGATTAACTTATTGCTGGAAAATAATTGAGTGGCAGTATCATCTTTGTTTACACCTCGATATGATTGAAAGAAAGGGTTGGTTAGACGCGTTCATCACTGGCAGAAAATCCTTGAAGCATTCATCTTTAAAGCGTGTGACCGTCCAGTTTTCCTTTACTCCTTTTGATAATTCTTAACGTGTAAAATGATTTTTTTTTCTGTTTTCCCGTCAATTTTCAATTCAATTCAATTCAATTCTTTTATTTCGCTCTGTTCCTTTACAGAAAACAAGAGGTAAATGTACAATCATGAAACAAAGTGTCAACGAGGCATATATATACATGTACATGCAATGTAGATAGATGAGTTTACAAATTAATAATTATTTCGAACTATTGGTAATACTCAATTTTTTTTTCAGAAATGTTCTACAACATTCTTAATAAATTTGCATAGATTGATAAGTACTACTTTATTTGTGGTATTTAATAGCAATTCAAATTTACATACATTATGCTTCTCTGTGTATTTAGCTGGTAAATAAGATTTTCTCGAATTTTTGAAAAAGGTACATTCAAATGTATAATGGTATTCATCACCAATGGAATTATGACAGAGATTACAGGTTCGTTCTCTTATTTCAGTTTTAGACCATCTTCCTACTTCAATCGGTAGTTTGTGATTATTAGTTCGAAATTTTATCAAGTATTCCAAAAGTGCAGGGGGAGTATCAGTTAAATATTTTTCTTGTCCGAATTTCTTTTTTATCAATTTATAGGTGTGACAACTATCGTTATTTTCTAAGACACTAAACCAAGAATTTATAAAGAGATCTTTAAGCCTTTGTTTAACCGTAAGTTTTAACCATTTTTCATTTGGAAATGTTTGGTTGTCCCAAATGTTGACCAAGCCGCATTTTATTAAAATATTTTTAATGTTGTTTATCCATTTAAATAGGGGAATATTTTGCGTTTCTTCTGAACTGCATAATCTTTTATAAATGTACATATATGTATCTTTAAGGAGTGAGTTATGTTCACCTGATATAATTTTTGTCCAGAAAGACATGCATCTAAATTCTATATCTACTGATAAGGGGAAAACGCCAGTTTCTCCATAGACATGGCAATTAGGGGTTGATTTTTTCATATTTAGTATATGTTTTAAAAACTTTAATTGAACTTTTTCTAATACATCAATGTTTTCAAAGGCCCACAGTTCAGAGCCGTACAGCAATATAGGTTTGACTGTTTTCTCAAATAAATCGATTTGGATATTTAATGGTAAGGAAAACTTTTTTATTTTACGCAGTAAACTATACATGGCTCGTGTTGCTTGTTTTGCAATATCGCGTTTTGATTTATAGAATGTGCCTGTGCGACTAAATGTTATTCCTAAGTATTTGTATTCATTCAACGTTTCAATTGGTAATTGATTATAAGTAAAATCGTAATTTTTCGGCCTTCCTTTAGAAAAAACAACGACTTTGGATTTATCCGTATTGACTGTCAATTTCCAAGATTCACAGTAACTCTGATATAAATCTAGAGCGTTTTGAAGATCGGTTTCTGAATCTCCTATCAGAACCGTGTCATCTGCGTATAGAAGCACAAAAATCTTTATGAACAGGTTAAGGTCATCCTCTGAAGATATTTCAGTACCGTTAAGTATCCCAGAATTATTAAAATAATCATGTAAATCATTGAGGTAGAGAGAGAATAATATCGGCGATAGATTCTCTCCCTGTCTCAACCCATTCATACAAGAGAAGAGATTCGAACATGCGCCGTTAACACGAACACATGATTTGATATCAGAATACATATTTTTAATAAGACGTAAGCATTTGCCGTTAATGTTTACTGATATGAGTTTTTGCCATACACCGTCTCTCCATACGGAGTCGAATGCCTGTTTTAAATCGATAAATGCACAAAACAATTTTCTCCTCGACTTATATGCTAGCTGAATTAGGGTGTGTAATATAAACATGTTGTCAGTTGTTGAGAATCCCTTCCGAAAACCTGCTTGGTAATCGTTTATTATATGGTTTAATTCAGTGTATTTGTTGAAACGCGTGTTAAGTATACTGGTAAATAGTTTGCCGAGACAGCTTAAGAGTGTTATGGGTCTAAAATTTGAAGGGATGGATGGATCGCCTTTATTTTTGTAAATAGGGTGTATAATGCCGGAGGACCATGACTTAGGGAAAATACCCGTATCTAGGATTGTATTAAAAAGCTTATGATATACGTGTTTCATTGAAGATAAGCTGTACTTTATATGTTCATTTACAATTTTATCGATTCCACAAGATTTATTATTTTTAAGATTTTTTACCGCTTTTTCTATTTCTTCCAAAGTTATTTCGCAATTAAGTATATTATCGATATTTTCGTGAGTGACGTCATTGTTGACTTCAGGTCCATGCGCATCGGCCTGGGTCGATAAGTTGACATCCCTAAAATAATCATGAAAATCTGTTATATTACATTTTATATCTTTTTTATTTTCTGTTGAATTTAGAATCTTCCAAAATTTGCGTGGATTTGATGTTTTAGTGTTACAAATCCTATCTGTAATTTTTTGGCGTTCTAAATTTGAATACTTCGATAGGGTAGATTTATAATTTTTACTACTTCGTTTTAAATTTAATCTATTTACTTCGTTTTTACGTATTTTGTAATTAAATTTGGCTCTGTGAAATTGTTTTCTTGCCTTTGTACAGTCATTTTTAAACCACCTAGGTAATTTGGAATTAATTTTAGAGTTGTGAATGACACAGTTTTGATTTATTGATTTTGGTTGAACATAACCAAAGCTGTTTTTAGCAGCATTCCTAAACAAGTCACCTATTTGATCAACTACAGAATTGATATCTTTTTCGTAGTCTAAACTATGTTCTTGAATATCAGATATATTACTTGAAATTTGATTCAAAAACGTTTGGTCAATATTTTGTTCGAAACTAACACTTTTAAGACTATCCCATAATTTGATGTCGGTATTTTCATGCTCTAAACAAGTGCATTTAAAATCTGACTGAAAGCATACATGCAATGATACTGGACAATGAATATCTGATAAAAGAGGACAAAAATCGAGTACACTAAGACGTTCGATGTGACGAAATAAACTTGAACTACATAAGAAATAATCTACAGTACTAACATGTTTAGATGTAACACATCCCGTTAAATCACCTTTAGTTCTTCCGTTAAGAATAAATAGATCATTCTCTTGTGTAAAATCGATTAATTTATAACCATAGTTATTCAAAGACTGGTCACTGTTTTTCCTCTGTATATCAATATTTGTATTTTCAAAAGCTTTCATTTGGGAATTATATTCTTCGATCAACTCGTCCGAGTTCAAAGATCGAAATATACATTCGTCAATGACAATATAATCATCTTTGTCTTTTGTGCGTGAGTTAAAATCTCCGAACAACAAGTGATGTGAAAAAGAGTCACCAAACGAGTCCATTTCTTCCTTGATAATTAAATATGGATCATCGACAGAGTATGGTGAATTCTCGGGGGGTATATACAATACTCCACCGAGAATATCACCATTCTGTGTCAACTGATTTGAAACTTTAAACCAAAGTGCGTGCTTGCTTTTTGATCCCAACACATTTACATAATCTGAGATGGTATCTTTTATCAACAGTCCTATTCCACCAGACTTTCTATTTGATAAAGGTGACCTATTGTTACAATAAAACGAATAACCATCAATATGAAAATAGTCTGTATCATCTAATTTTGTTTCTTGCAGTCCAATAATGTCATATTGTTTAATTGTCTCAAGAAATTCTGGGGAGTTTTGCTTACTTATTAAGCCACAAACGTTCAAAGAAAGAAAACTAAACGAATGAGAGTTATTTTCTGATGGATCGGTCAAACGTGTCGTTTCGCTACCTGAGTCACGAGATTCTCGTGCATTTAATCGATTAAACTGTTTATTCATCCCGCTACAAGGTTGTGAAATCAGACAATCACGTGAATTGTCTAGACTTTTTGATCCGCCCGCACATTCCTAATGGCAGACCAGACCCCCTGCGTCGTTTGTGCACGTGTCGGTCACGCTGTTCGGATCGCCAGCTGAATTTAACACTGATTGCGCCTGTACTAGTACACTCGAAACACTTTGATTTTCGGTTATTTTTGACTCGCTCGATTTATATTTTTTAACATTTTCCTCTTCTAATGGGGATCGAGCTTTGTTTTTGCACCCTTGCGATGGTCTGTTTGGTGTGTATATCTGGTTGGTACTGTCACTGAGTCCTTCATATCTATTTAATAAGGATACTGGTCTGATTGGCTCATTATAGTTAGGGTGCCAATCTGATCGTGGTCGTCTATTTTGTTGGCGATATTCACGATCTGGTAAACCGGGGTTATTGGTTTTATCTTTGTCGGGTATGTATTGGTTTCCATTGATAAACAGTTTATCACGGATCAGGGCAACTTTGTTATCTTTGTTGGCTTTGAATTGCCTCATGATCGGATAAAGCACTTTTCGCCTCTGCTCTATTTCATATGGGAACTGCTCTCGCACGGCAAAACCGTTTCTCTCTTTATTTAAGTCGAACGACTCTTTTCGCACATACTCCCTATCACTATATCTTTCGAACTTTGCAACTATAGGTCTGATCTTTGGGTTTTCTTGGTTTCTCTTCTTCGCTCCTATCCTATGAACTCTGTCGAATGTTATATTGTTGGCTGATTCAGGTGATTCTTTTAGTACTTGATATTTCAAAAAGTTTCTTAGAACTTCTTCAGTATTTTCTTCTCTCTCTTCTTCTACTCCGAAAAATAGTAAGTTTTCCTGCATTGATCTTGCTTTAAGCTCAAGCATCTCATCTTGTAGTTTTTCATAGCTCGAACTTATTGTTCTAACGCTTTGCTCTAGATTTTTGTTTATTGACTTTAATTCTGATATTTCGACATCCGTTTTTTCTTTGGATTCAACGTATGCGTCGAACATTGCGCTCATCCCTTGGCACGATGTTTCGAATTCATTTACTTTGGATGAGATTCGTTGGTTTTCTGCCTTCAAGTTTTGCACATCTATTTGGACATGTTCAATAATGTTTTCTATTTTGGTGAGTTTTGACACGTTGCCCTCGATTTCTGTTAGCCGTGAAAGCACATTATTGTTTGTTATTTGGGTTTGTCTGAGCTCGTGCTGTATTTGTTGTAACATTCCATACACCCCGTTATCTTGAATTCCTTGTTGGGTCATTGTGTTTTGATATAACGGGTTCTGCACGGGGTATTGTTGGTAAACACAATGTTCTGCATTATTCAACATTGGTGGGGGTTGGGACAATGATACAAAATTCTGAGTCATTTCTGCGTTTTTCTGTTGTACTTGCGAGTCAGAAGCTTTCGGGGTGGAACCTGATTGATGATCTTGTGTATCATTTGACTTTCTTCTATCGGGTTCCTTTGTGTTCGTGTTATGAGATTTTTCTGTTACCTTTGTTGCTCCGTTTCCCGCCATTGTCAATCCTTTGTCCGCCCCTTTGTTTTTTTTTGTTGCCAGTCATATTACCTTTTGTCCATATATTTCACCTTCGTAAACTCTTTCTGTATCTAGATCCTGTATTTCTATGTATGTCTATGTATGTCTCTAGCACTACTATTTCACAAAATAGGCACTTGTAGCTTAAATTTTATTCCGTTTTGATCAGAGTAAAAAATAGTGCGTCCATATTGGTTGCCTCGTATACATCCAGTTGGGCTAAAGGCAGTTTTGGTAAATTGCAGCGACACAATCTCGAGTATATGGTCTACGACCAATTAAAAATTGTCAAGAGAAATGTTGATCCATAATTAGAGCCTTGCAGTGTTTACAGTCCTTTGATTAGATGCAATTCTTATCAAGAATTTTATTCGGCTTGTCAAGATTTTAAATGAAATCAACAAAACTTCAACTGACCAATCGCTGACCTCGCCTGCTTGCTCCGTTGGCCCGGCGCATTGACTGTGAAAGGAAGTTTGACTCACTTTTTTAACGGCGTTATTTTCCAAAAATTTAGCCTGTAACATGTAATAAAACGTGGATTGGTTGGTTGGTGACCTAAACGTCGTAACTAAAACTGGAATAAGATGTAGTTTCTACATTTTAATAGTCAACCCAAACACAAATGCTTCCCATAATTGACGGTCAATGTTGGAGTTCATCTTCACTCCCGGTCGAAATAAATGATTTGATTGGTCGATTGTTTCTTTAATTGACAGACGCGATTGGTCAATAAGACTCTTCTAATAGATACATACCTACAGACTTTGCTTTTCGTTAACCCTTTCATGTATAATCACTGGTTTTTACGTCCATGCAGTTTTATACTTAAGAAAATATTGTAATAAAAGAAGAAATTGCTTGATACTAGCAATTTCTTCTTTTATCACACTATTTTCTATCACATAGAATGGTTTTGTTTCAAATTGCACTCACTTTTCATTGCCGTTTGCAACAGTCTAAAATTTTGAGAAACAGGAAAGGGTTAAGCATCATACAACTCTTTATATATGTGTGTAAACTAAGCGACTATTCTGAGATTCAAGGCAATTACTTCTTTGCCTCCAATTAGGCGCTCCATTACAACTGTACAAGCAATTTTTCCTTCTCTCACAATGATTTATACCCAATTTGGCACCTTTATCCTATTTTGAAATGTCGTATGCTATTTCTCTCAATTTGAACCAGTGTGAAATTGTGTCGTCTATAAATGGGTTAACTCATTACCTGATGACAAAATTTAAGACAGGTCCAAATCTAGAGTAGTTGCAGACGAAAATTATGATTGCACTAAATTAAATATAAATGCAAAATAAAGTATTGTGAGAAAAGGAAAATTGCTCGTGCCAAGCATTGTCTCTTCTTCTCGCGGTGTTTTCTGGAGCTTTTTTCGTCCTACGGGCGTAAAGTGCGGAATAGTGTGGTCATGGGCTATGAATGGTGTATGCAAAAACTAGTGGAGGCAAGGCAAAACTGTACACAGTCTCCAGTCTGTACTTTATGAGATGAACTTGCAGGCAACGTTTGAGATACTTTTGAAATACACAATAATTTCTTTTAATGACGTAGGCATTCAATGGCAGTTTGCATTCATTGAGCTTTGAGAGGACCTGAAAAAATGTGTCTGTTAACTTAAGCTATATACCAAAGCTGACACTTTGCTCGATACTCAATTAAATCAGCTGGGTAGTCATGCAATTTTTTAAAAGCTTCAAGATGTATACTTTTGTAAGATGTTTGTGTCAAAACATTATTTTATTCATTTATTAAGTTCACAGCACACAAACTTTAAAATCATTTTGTTGAAGATCAAGTCTGGTAAGATATACAATTTTCAAGCTTTCTTGTTGCAAATTATTTAAGATATGAAGAGTTTTTTATGTTTTCATGGAGGTATGAACCGAAAAAACTAATCACACTGTATGGATACGCGAAGCGGATTCTACATAAGTGTGATTAGGTTTTTCGGTTCATACATCCATGAAAACAAAAAATATTCTCTTCATTTCTCATGATCTAATAGCACTGAGCGTAAAGGGCAACAAATTTACAAATTTTGTTACCTTTTTGTATGGGACTATTTTGTGCGGAAGCATACAAAATGTATGCGTGCTCTAAATTTTGTTCATGGAGTTATGAATATTTTTTTTCGACCAGGACGCCCGTTTCTTATAGACAAACCTAAGATTAAATTATGAGTTTATGGTGGCCATTTGAAGAATGAATGAAAGTGAATGCTTCTCTTAAAAGGACTACTAAAATAAATTTAGGTTTTATTAACCTCTTCAAAAAAGTGTCCATTCCATAACTTTAAAAACCGTTTTGTAGAAACAAACCTGGAGACTTAAACATTTAAGTCCTTTGCTAGAAGTTTATCGTCTAATTAAGAAAAAAATATCATAACAATCTTTAGAAAAAAATCTTATCTTGTATATAGTGGCATTTATTTCTAGGAAATATACTGGATTAATTTTAAGTGTGTTTTTTTCACTAAATTTGACGGGTTACAATAGAAATAGTTAAAATGCATTACTTCGTTTTTCAAAGCGCAATTTGATTTTGACATGTATGTAAGTAGGGTGTACTTAATATATTTTCTTTCTTTAGCTGGTGAAACCCCCCACTTTTGTGTTGTTTTCCTTTCGAGCACCTGGTTAAATACTCTTAAGAAATTATTTTGAAAATCTGAAAGTTTTTGGTGAAACTGTAGAGATTGGCCTTATTAAAGAAGTTAGGTTCCAGTTAGATGCCCCATTAGAAAGCATGGCTTCGACGAAATACAAGTTGAGTTGTCATCCATTTCTATTCTGAACGTACGTAAATTATTTATTCTTAACTGATCACACTGATGTGGCAATACATTCAACTTCACATTTACTGCTGTTAAATGGAAGTTCCTAATAACAGCGTTTTCCTAGTTAACCGATCTAAAATAAATTCAGAATTGGACCAGTTCGGGAACATTCCGACTTCAGTTCGCATTATAGGGCCTTCGGATGGAGCCCTTAGGGGAAGGCATGAGCCTAAGGCCTTTGAAGAATTTCTGCGAATGATAATCTAGATAAAATATGACGTGTAATTTATTTTTGTTAATATTTTCTTGATTTTACCATGGCATCCTGCTTTTTTGATGAAATATATTTTTTCTATCTTTTCAGGTATTTACATGAGGACTATTACTATTTTTTAAACAAAACGTGATCGACAAATCGACTTTAAAGAAGAAGGACGGATAGACGGACGAGAAGACAACTATCGATTTAAACAGCTTACTCAGCCGGAACACTTTCTTGAACTAATTAATGTTCACTTGTTAGGGGACTTTAAAATATTGTGGATCCAAAGAGAGTTTTTGTTACTAAACAAAAGCACCGCAAGTATGTACCATCGCTCAGCTTCAGATGCTGGATAGCTAAACAAAAATTGACGGATCGCGGGTCACACCTACTGACCTCTGACAAGTTAACTTGGCGGAGATATCAAACGGCGTTAGTTGTGACCAGGATCATAAAACAAAAAGAAAATCGATGGTTGGCGACCTATACGTCATAAGAGAGCGTAGCTAAATATATAGTAAGACATTTAAGTAGCAACTCCGTCAAAATGCTTAACACAAATGTTGGAGGTCAATACTTACTATCGGTTTAAATGAATAATTTGATAGAGATATTTTTTATTTACATCAGCAGTTGCGAAATAGGGTTATATATAAAGCAAGAATATGAACTACGACTTTTATCTTAAGCAGAGAAATCTGCATAAATAGTCTAAAGGCATGTAAGTGTATGTAAAATATGTTATGAGAATCGGTCAATACAATAACGAGGTGTTGAAAAGGTCAAAGTTTGGATATGACCTTGACCTTAAGATTTGGAGTCTAAATCAAGTGAATCAGTCTTACTCTCATCGAAGATTTCAAGTGTGTGAAATAGGACAATCAAACCATGTAAACAAAGCTCGAAGGTCATTAGACCTTCTTCCTTCGGGTATGACCTTGACCTTTAGTGCAGGGGCATGGATCAAGCACAGCACGCTTATTCTCAAGGCGTACAAGTTCTAGGATCAAGAGATAAGCAAGCTCAAAATTTGACCTTATATCATGAGCTGTGACCTTTACCTTTAGTGAAGTAGCCTGAATCAAGCGCATCTCAAGAATGTGGAATGTTTTGGGAATTCTATGAAGACATACCACAAATTGTCAAAATGTTTTTGTTTTTTTGTTTTGCACAACGGAAAGAGCAACAAGATTGTAGCACACCTTAAACTTTTCTCTAAAAGGCCGTGCTTGAAATATAGGGTCCTGTAGAATTAATCCAATAGCAGACAACAAATTCTAGAACGTTACAAACAAAAAGAAGCTGCAAACGACAATAAGATGTTGATCGAATTTGTCGTTTTGGGTAAAAACATTGTGAATATTGTAGAATTTGCTTGAAACAAGCAATTTCTTCATTTTCCACAATGTTTTCCAGAAGCTTATTTTTCAGCGCCAAATAGCGTTATTTTATGAGATGGCTTAATAACTTTAACTGCAACAGCAAAGTTTAACTCTGTCAATCTTTAAAAGAATGTGGATGATTGGTGTTACAGTCTCACAGAGTCAGTCACTATATGGACAAAATAAAGATCCTACACTAAACGATTTTTTGATATAATAGTGTAAATTCAAAAACACCGATAAATGGCAATAAATACTTCCAGTTAGATCATTTTTACACCCGTAAAAATTATATAAAAAGTTTATTGTCTGTGAAGTATTTACATTTAGGCGTATCAAGAAGATTTATGCCTTAATTGTGCGCATATTGACTATCCTTTTTTGTGTCTCTGCTGAAGTTAGTAGACTTACATGTTTGAAGACTTGAATATCAGTTTCATTCTTATCCCTTCGCAAAATCTGTTAAAATGATATATCTACTCATGATGGAGAACAGCTGTACGAGATTATGCTGAAATCCAAGAAATAATAAGTAATGCTAATTATAAGTTCTTTTTAAAACAGTCAAATGAGAGTTAGGTATATAGTCTGTATCTAAGCTATGCATATTTAATGGACTATATTACCACTACATGGGTTCGATCCCCGGCGGCGGCATAATATCCTTTCCGACATTTGTCTCTCACGTATGGATGGGTAATCGTAAACCTAAGTGGATCTTGAACAGATTTTCATGAAAATTTGATACAGGAAAATTATCTGATTTTAAGATGGTTATTACTATCATTTTCACGACAAATGTTCTTTCTTCCTGTTAAATCCACTACATTCACTGTAAGTTCAATTTAATGTGATATATCCCCTTTGCCCTACTTTCAAACAGCGGGATTTAGGAATTTATCGGGTGAGTTCGTTTGCTGTAATGCTAGCAGAAGCTAATGGTGTAATGGATACGTCATGGAAACATATAGGGCAATATTCGGTGCAATCGACAGATAACGCCAACGAACCCCGGTTCAATTCGGGTTGTACTTCGCTGACTATTTTTGCGTCTCGTAACGCCAAATAATTTTGCTTCGTTTATTTCTCTTTTTAAAGTTATGAACAGTCGAATTCATTACATAATCGTCTTAATAACCTTCTAACAAATGTCTGAAAGCATTGCAGTAGGTAATTGAGAGTCAAATTGTTGTTGTTGTTTCATACTTATGAGCAAGACTCGCTTTAAACGGTATTATTTTGCAAAATGGTCAGTAACGAATAGAAAGCTGAAATAAGCTGTAGTCACAACATTTAAGTTGCCAAACCAACAGAATAGCTAAACATAAATACCGGTCTAAATGCCAACTGTAGTTTTCAAAGGTCAAATATATAATCGGCCCAAAGGCTTTAACCATCTAGCGTATTCAAACCGAATTTGAAAGGAAGGCTTTGATTTCGGACAAAAATTGTTGGGATTCTCCAACTCAAGCAATCGAGTTTTTTCCTAAGTGTGGTGTGTAAACCTCTGATTGCACACACGCTTATAAACTGAATACATCGAATACAGGCTCGTAGAAACAGGGAAGGGGGCTAAGCCCCCCTTATTTGATACGATTTCAAAAAGACCCCTTTTTTCGTACAAATATGCATACGCACACATAGAAAATCTCCCATTTCCAAACTTAACAAACACACACCCTCTCCGAAATGAAAGGTTTTCAAATTATCCACCTAATTTTGAACTGCTTCTGGCTTCGAATATACGAGTGTACAGTTTTACCTACTTTGGGGAACATAAAGGTCTCAAGATATTAAAGATAAAGAGTTAAACGTCCCTATTTAATCCCTGGTTTTTACGTCCCTATAGTTCTATAATTGAGAAAACATTGTAGTAAAAGAAGAAATTGCTTGTGAGAAGTAATTTCTTCTTTTCCCACAAAATTTTCTACCTTACAAAATGGCAATTTTTCAAGTTAATTCCATTTTAAATTTTCGTCTGTAAAACCTTTGGATTTGGACAGGTCTAAAATTTCGCAAATAGAAAAGAGTTAAAGGAGTGATTATCTAACCGAGTGTTGATTTTAAGAACTACTTATTGATAACGTTATCTCTAAGAGGAAGCAATCAATAATGATACGAGTATTCAATATTGGACTCGACTGTACTCAAACTTGATACACTACAGGTTGAATTTTGAGGGGTGGTTTTATGTCAGATTCGTTGATGTTGTTGTTGTAGGTGGTGGTGTTTTATTTGTGTATTCAGCATTTGCTGACCTGGAGCGATGAATTAATTATTGCTTAAGAAGTATAGTCTTGGTATATGGAAAAATGAATTCAACCTGAAAATACGAAATGATCTTGATTTTTACCTTCTTTCGACTTAAATGTTCGACCGCGACTGTTAATCAAAGACTCCACCAAAAGTTACCACTTTTTATTTAGTTGTAAAACCAAAAATCAAAATACTGGAAGTGCTGTAAGCTAGCCAAACATGGTTTTTTATCTTGATAAATAAACGAGGATAAAGTAACCTAGGAGTCGATCGATTACAACATGACAAATTTTTAGACTTGTTCAAATTGAAAGAAGTTACAGACGACAATTTCAAGTTGGTGGAATTTAGAAATATATTTGCCTTGTAGGGTAAATAACGTTTTGGACATTGACGAAATTGCTTGTTACAAGCAATTTCTTCATTGTCCACTTTGTTATTCAAGGCTTTTTTTATCAAGATGCGTAAAAAGCTGCATTGAGTGGGAATGGTTTAATAGCATGCTTTTGAAGGAGTTCTCTACAATTTGCATAAAGTTTGCAATATTCCTGAAATACATTAGGAACTCCTTTTCATGGCGTAGGTAATTAACAGATTTTGAGGTTAAGCCTCCAGTGTCAGTTTGCACTCGTTGAACTCTGAGAAGGCCTCAAAGTTTTGTCTGTTTACTTAAGCTATCAAGGCTGAGGCATTGCTAGCTAAAAATGCTTCACGTCAAACTCGAATTTCAAGTTTAATTCCCGTTCTAAATGAATGATTTGGTTGGGCAATCTTGTGCTGAAGCATACAAAGTAGCTACGTGCTCATATTTTGTTCATGGAGTTATGAATAATTTTTTTCGACCAATCACTACGCCCGATTTTGATTGACGAAACAAAATATCAAATTATTTTGATATGTCGTCTGTAGCTTCCTTCACTTTGGAACGCCCCATTTTTTGCGTCTGGTAATGGGTTTAGAGGGTAACGCCAAACAGAGACAACCTACGTCAAGACGACGAGGGATACTAACCAACCCCCCCCCCCCCCGAAAAAAAAACTGGTTCTTGTCCGGGCAAAAATGACACCGGTGTGAATAATTGTAGATATAGACAATGATTTTATCAAAAGGACAAAACTCAGGGAAACTAGAGGCACCTGAATTGCTGCACCGAACTGAATTGACTGATACAGCAAAGCGGCCAACGCTAGGCTGTCCAATTGCTTGATAGTGCCGGGGTAGAATATCTGTCGTAAAAGGGACATAACTCGTTCAACAAGAGGGCCGTTGGCCCCGGGGCGCTCACCCGAGATAAAGGCTCTTTTTCTTTCAACAGTCTAATTTCATGTTAAGGTTAGGATTATGAAACAAGTAGGCCACAATTACATATAAAGACTATGAACCTGGAGATCCAAAAGTGTAAATACAAAATTCCAAGGCTTTAGTGCTGATTTGAAGGAAGGAAAAAAAAATTCCATGGGTTATAATTTCAGAAATAAGAAAGAAGTCTGTGAACTGATGCTTCATGCCTATACCCCCCCCCCTGGCTCCGCCCCTGTAGACCCGAGGATCATTATTTTAGCTATTTTGTAAGAGATCAATATACTGATGCTTCATGCAAAATATCAAGGCTCTACGCCTTCTGGGTCAGGAGGAGAAGATTCTTTTGAAATTTCACTTTTGTTGCCATGGCAACAAGACTTTAAAACGGATTTCAATTCTTTTAGCTAATTTTAAGGGGGACCACATAAGGAACATTTCTGCCAAATTTGGTTCAAATCAGCCGAATGATTTTGGAGGAGATGTCATTTAAAAAATCGTTCTTCATTTCTATATACCCCTCCTTTAGGGCTCCGCCCCTGGGGAACCAGCTATTTTGTAAGAGATCAATATACTGATGCTTCATGCAAAATATCAAGGCTCTAAGCCTTCTGGGTCAGAAGGAGAAGATTTTTAAAGATTATTTTAAAATTTCACTTTTGTTGCCATGGCAACCAGAGTTTTTAACGGATTTCAATTCTTTTAGCTATTTTTGAAGAGGACCACCTAAGCAACATTTCTGCCAAATTTGGTTCAAATCAGCCCAGTGGTTTGGGAGGAGAAGTCATTTACAAAATCGTTCTTTATTTCTATATACCCCCCCCCCCGGGGCTCCGCCCTGGGGAACCGAGGATCATGATTTTAGCTATTTTAAAAGAGGTCATTATACTGATGCTTCATGCAAAATATCAAGGCTCTATGCCTTCTGGGTCAGGAGGAGAAGATTTTTAAAGATTATTTTAAAATTTCACATTTGTTGCCATGGCAACCATTGTTTCAACGGTTTTCAATTCTTTTAGTTATTTTTGAAGGGGACCACCTAAGAAACATTTCTGTCAAATTTGGTTCAAATTGGCCCAGTGGTTTGGGAGGAGATGTCGTTTAAAGAAATTGTTGACGGACGACGCACGACGCACGACGGACGGACGCCGGACAAAAGGGGATCACAATAGCTCACTTGAATATAGTCCCGTTATGTATGTGATTCAGGTTGGGTTATCTATAGAACTCATCCAATGTTCAACTAAAACTCTCTACACACTCTCTCGGATTTGAAATATTCGTAGTTCTTGCATGCGTGATCCATAGAAAAGCATTATGGAAAGTGACCACGATTCCTAGCTCTTTCCCCCTCCCTCTCTCTTCTGAAATTTTGAGACAAAGACCGATATGCAAGTTTCAACGAAGACACGAACAATGCTTCCTTATATGAACCAACCAAACCGTCACACCTTGGCAAGTCAAAAGATAGTCATTACATACAGGGCATCATTCGTAAACTCCAAGGAAAATCCGACGATGTACGGAAGGCATTTACTTTAGTGATTTCACACCTGAAACATTATTCTTTTAACAAACAAGCAGTTCATATTATGCTACATAATCCTTGATTCGAGCCCATTCACGGAACTCAAACATTGTGTATTTCTTTAATTATTGAATAGGAATTGCTGAGAGGAAGATTTCTTGATATAGTATTTGGGTCTCATAAATAGGAAAGCAAACTGCGAGAGGGGGCGAGTAGAAAGAATGAAATGAGATATATGTTTAGAGCGTTAGTCTAAGTAGACGGTTAGCCAGATTCAGACATACTTTTAATTATGAGAGACTAGATAAGATTAGACAATTACACAATAAGAGGTCAAGAGAGATTTAAGACTCTGTCAAAAGATTTACGCCATTGGAGGTGTACGATGGGAATGTAGGACGTTTTTGCCACGGACGTTTTTGCCACGGACGTTTTGGCCACGGACGTTTTGGCCACCACTATTGGAAAAACGGACGTTTTGGCCAAATTCATTTTATATGTACTTATCTTAGATTATTTAGCCAAAATATTAGTATTTCTTACTAAAAACAGATAGTATCATGTAATGATTATTTGAAAATTGTGATTTTGATTTTTTTTGACTCAATGTTTTTCTTAAGTACCATGGATATCAAAACAAGGTCCTGTTTGAGAAAGGGCTAATAAGCCCTTATAACCATTTGTTTTGTTTCTTTCCATTATCCTGGGAATTTTAGATATTTAAGATATTTTTACTTTTAGGTAAGAAAATGTAATTATAAGATTTTTTGTAATGGATGAACATTTCATTTAATAATTGCTTGATGAAGTCATACCATTATTTGGATTTTATTTTAAAGAATTAGTGGAATTAAATTCTTTCAGTTTGTGATTGTTTTAACTGCAGTTACAACATACTTGAATCATAACAGCCAATTAAAGTATATACTCGGAGTAATTAATTTGTTTGAAACAGTTTGCAAATGATCAAAGTTATCATTGTTTGTGATTGGTATGCGATATTGTGGAAATGAAGATGCAGAAAGATATATAAAGACAGCAGAAGGAATGCAGCTCCATTTCCACAAACCGTTTCTAAAAGTTGGACATTACAATGGATATTATTGACAGAGCTGAATCTAGGTTTGCACAACAGTGGGCCAACTCCCCCATCATACTTTAAAATGTTGGCCAATATGTTACAGGGTTTAGCCACAAGGGAACATCGAATTTTTTTCACAAAATGTCAAGTTCTAACTACCCTAAAATGAAAGACATATTAAACATACTGAAACAAGGAACTTTTGGTAAACAGCATTAATTCTCTTCATTCCACCGTATCTTCTTTAATTTTCGGAAGATAAACAACAATGCAAAAGTATGGGTCATTTAGCACATCTTTACCTTCCTATCTATTTATACTGAAAATGACTATTATGAAGAAGCTTACCTTTCCTCTCAATAAGTAAGCAGGTGTCTAGCCAGACTTTGTTGGTAATTGTTTTTCAAATAGAACTTATATACAAAATTCTTATAAATTTTCATTCATTTCTTGTTTGGTAAACATTAAGTTTATACACCTCACTGAATATTCACTGAACAGATTTCAAAAATAAACTATTTACACCAGAGAATCTTTTTTAATTATGTTTTAAAATTCTTCTATCCTTTTTTTGATTTCCACAGTCTTAAAGCTGTACAAAAATCTGCTTCCTCTAGGGGAGGACCATCAATTTTGATACACATTAGTGTGTTGAGTGATTTTTCCTCCATTGAGCATCTCCTATTGGTTTTGATACTGTTTTGGAATGAAAAGCCTCTTTCGCAATCAGCAGTTTGATATGGCAGGACCAAAAAGATTGAAGCAAGTTTGATCATGTTTGGTATGGCATCTTTATGATACATATACAGTAATTTCCAAAGCCTCTTAGAACTGTCTCTTGGATATTTTTGTTGTAAAACTAATTTCTTTGAAAGTGACCATTCAATCCTGCATTTTTCAGCATCAATCAGTTTACTATTAATGGTTCCAGCTCTTTCTACACCTTGTCCATAATGATGAATCAACGTTTCTAGTTCTCTCTTACCATACTGGTCTCTTTCATCTTCATTTAGAAAGGAGAGGGATCTCATTCCAAAAATGTGGAATGCTGATGCAACATGATTTGCCTCTTCAGGAAATCTAATGGATATGTTTTCATGAAGTTTGTCACAAAAGTTAGACCTTATTTCCTCTAGAACCTTTTCTGATCCTTTGAAACAAATAGTTTTTTTCCTTTGAAAGTTGCCTCTAATAAATTTCCATCTTTATCTTTTTTAACTTTCAGCTGCTCAAAAAGTTCTTTCTGGAAATGACCATTTCCTTTCCTGGTTTGCTTGATTTGGGACAAGAGATGGCTTAAGGCAGGAGAAACTGCACCGAGATCAATATCTTGTTTCTGTAGCAAGAGGGATATCTGTGATACTATTGGCAATATGTCCATCAGCATATGAAGCACAAAGAGAAATTTATAATCAGTTAATTTCTTCAAAAACCCCCGACACTTTTTGTCTGAATGTTTTTCATAGTGACTAATTATTGCTATACCTTGAATACTGCAAAACAGCCTCATAGAAGGCCAACCATCTAATCTCATGGCATTCCTTTAGCTTAACCTGTGGATCATCCAACACTTTTTGAATTTCTTTCAGTTCACAAGCTCTATTGCCTGACTTTGACCCACCAAAAAAGTAATACAAGTCTGAAATCACTTGCTCAAAATCTTTCATATATGGAATATTTCTAGAAGCCTGAGACGTACACAAATTAAAACGTAGTGCCATGCAGTGGATTGGAATAAGATGTGGTCTAAGGTTCTTCAATCTTGCTTTTCCTACCAACCATAACTGCCGCTCCATCACTCCAAAATCAAATGATCTTATTAACAGGCAGGCTTTCACCTTTCAAAACATCCATAACATAATTAACTAAAACTTCTGCATCAGATTATCTATCTTAATATTTTTTGCAAAAAAGTTTGTGGTTCAAAGTCCTCATTTACGATCCTAATGTACATAACCATCTGTTTAGAAACACTGATGTCTGTTGACTCATCAATTAAAATTGAAAACAAATCCGAGTTTCTCACTTTGTTCATTTTAGTCTTGTGGATTGTTTCTGCTATACATTCCATCAATTCTTTCCAGCGGCCTTGGATGAATATGTAGCATCCTTTCCCACTTCTAAGTTATCAAGCTCAATACAACCATTTAATTTCTGCAACATTATAACACTGGAATACTTGCTCAAATGAATGTCTTCTTTAGCCATCCAGAAACAGGATCTCATAGCAGCAGTCAGTGCTCGGTCACTCTTTTATGTGCCTCATCAGTTGCCTGAAATAGTAAATTAAAATCTGTGAGCAAATCTCACAAAAATTTAAAATCAAGACTTGATAAGATAACCCAATCCCACATAATTCCTCTTAAGACCCTTAAGAATAAGGCTTTAGAAAACATTGCAGAAAGTGAAGAAATAGAGGATAATCAACTGGTTACTTTTGATATAAAAAATCTCTCAAGAGAATGCGTTGTTAGGCGTTGAAAAACGAGTCCGAAGGACGAGTTTTTCTAACGCATAACAACGTATTCGAGTGAGAGATTTTTTATATAAAATATAACCAGTTGATTTATTATATTCGAAACAGTTTTATTTTTCAATAGTAGATGATTTATTTCAATCATATTCGACATCATCGGCCCTAGAAACCGTGCGAATTAATATCAAAGGATTTTAAAATTCAATAATTTGTGTTCGCCATCTTGGATTTTCTTTCCAAGCGGGCGAGTTTTTAAAAGGAATTTTGAGGAAAAGTCCGTTTTTTAAGACACTTACAGATTTGCAGTGTCAGGCACAAAAATAATTTGGGCGAAACATATACTGCATCTAAGGGCGACAATTTGATCGCCGATCTAAAGGCCCCGGGATATTTCGAACATCGATCGACGATTCATGACTTGGACAGAATCATAGGATAGACAGTCTGTGATCATTCAGTCTCCTGACTTGGGCGTACAAAACAAGCTCATGCGGGATAGGTTTGAGTGTCTATCACTTTAACTGCAATATCATCAGTATTCGAGGAATAATTTTGGACGTTACGGAAAATCGTTATTGTTTAATACCAGTTGTTAACAAAACGGTTATTTTGATGTTGTAGTTATGTTCGTTAATTTCTCCTTATTCTACTGTTTTTTAATTGATTTTTAGCCTTAGAAATTGAATGTAAGGTAACCGAGCGAGCTGGCCCTTTGAAAATAAAAGTAGTTCCAAATTTTCGGAGTGAAAGTTGATATCATCACATCTTCAATTTAAAGTAGGTCTGGTCATTCTCGCAAACTCTTGGACTGAGCTATAAGCGAATATGTTATAATGGTCGTCTATGGAAAATGATTTACTTCCCTTAGACCTATTGTATTTTTAGAGTCTGTCATTTTGTTGGTGTACCGTAATAATTACAAGTCATGAATTTACACCATAATCCCTCTTCAACTAACTTGTCCGCACATTTTTTATTTTTCTAAATGGAAAAAATAGCCTTCTATTAAAGGAAGAATACACATAAAATAAAACTCACTTGACTCATATTTTGTCTGAGAGCAGCTTCCTTTAGAGCCTCACAATGGTCACTTGTACAATAATTGTAGCATGAACCCGATGTAAAGACATTTTTTTCTTCTGGTCACTACACACGGTGCATATCATTCCTCTGTCAGTTTTTCTTAGCCATGGATATTCTTGAAGTCATGTCTTTTGAAATGTGTGCTCAAATTTCCTCTTTGTAGTCAACGGTTCAATTTTGTCCCCAGCATCCCCGGTTTCCAAGTTTTGAGATTGCGAGTTTTCTGCAATGTCCGGTTTTTTTTGTTGTGGTTTAACAACTGAAACAAACTAAGTTGCTTCGCCATGTTTTCATAACCATGTGCAAGAATGGCGGGATTAGGTGCTGTACATTTCCAGGTAATGTGTGTGTATTGAGCCGTGATAAAGATAAGAAGACCAAGTGGTTACACTCCTGTCCGTTTTTGCCTCATTAAATAAAGAGCAAAAAGGGCCCACTTTCACAATCTGTAGCTCCTCCCAAAAGTTTCGTTGGGCCTTAAATCTTAGTCCGTCTTAAAGAGCAGTCTTTGATCTTGAATTACAGGCCAGGAAAATGGTATCATTAGGGATAAGGTTTTTCGCAAATCTTCATTCTGCTCATCAACCCATGAAATTGTTTAGGCTCGGAAGTGAAAGTCTTGTAGGGTACCACCTTGAAATGTCAGTTTCTACAAGGAAATAGTTCCCTGATTAAAGCTTTGAATCACATGCATGACATGCAGCAGTGATCTCTCACTCTGCAGAACCTAACATCAAGCAACTTGCTGTTGATTAAAAGTTGAAACAGCATGACAAAAGGAGGAAATCAAATTTTCTTAATGGACTACTTTAGGGTACAACCACCCGGAAGTAAATCCGGAGTGGAGTACAACCACCCGGAAGTAAATCCGGAGTGGAGTTGACCCAAGTATCGATTTTTTCCAGGTTAGTACGTATAAAGCTTTACCAGATAAGATTACTCGGTAGGGGTTTTCTCAGCAACCAAAAATGAATTTAGGTTGTACGCACTGCTTATTTAATTATGCGCCAAAGTGTAAATTTTTGCGTGGCGTGTGCCGCACAAGTTGCCGTTTTTTGCGGCCTGAAATTAATTATCGCGTGAATCCCGCAATCCCGCGCCCTAGATTCAGCTCTGATTGATACTAAGCGTGGTGGTAAAAGATGTGTTACAATGGATATATGTATACGTGTGAGCATGTAGGAAAGGAGAACAATCAGATAACTTGGCGTTGTGTTAAACGAACCTCTTCAGAGTCATATTAGAAACCACTAATGACTATGAAGGTGCAACATTGAAGACAAATCATAACCACCTATCCGACAATGTTGCTGTTGAGATTGAAATAGCCAGACAAGGAATGAAATCAACAGCCAAAACTACCAACGACAAACTAAATGAGATTGTGACATTCACCACATCAGCTGCTTCAGATGTAGTCAAGGCCCGGTTACGAGCGAGTGATAGTATTCGCCACCGAAGATCATGTCAATCAACTAGCAGCCTGCGACAAATGGTGCATGGATGGTGTGTTTGCTGTTGCGCCTCTCCTCTTCACCCAGTTATACAAGGATTTGTCAACGGCGTATACATAAAAAAATCAAAATCACAATTTTCCAATAATCATTACATAATACTACAAGATTTAAGTAAGAAATACTAATAATTTAGTTCAAAATCTATAATAAGTACATTTAAAATGAATTTGGCCAAAACGTCCGTTTTTCCAATAGTGGTGGCCAAAACGTCCGCCCTCCGTTCGCGTATTACAGTTGATCAAAAGGAGAATGTTATGCTTGACAATTCTGCGTGCATGACACGAGCGTATAACCCATTCCAACACGATAAAAATTTAGACCAGTCCAAATACAAAGAAGCAGACGACAATTGTAAGTTGATGAAATCTTTAAAATCCTGGTCTTTTTGGACAGAAAACATTGTGGATAATAAGGAAATTTCCACAATGTTTTTCAAAGCTTTCATAATGAGGGACATTTAAAAGCGTCTCCGTCTAGGAATGGGTTAAGAAAATGCTAGTTTTTGATTTCTGTATATGGGTATATGTTTTTGTGCGTTATTCACGCACTTATGTGCACGAATGGGAATGCTAGTTTAAGATTTAAGGAGGAAGGCTTACTCGGAAAGTAAAAATTGAATTAGAACTGAATTCCATAGTAACTGTTATGACCCTTTCAGCGCATTTAAACTTCTCATTACTTTTAGTCCTTTGATTACTTTAGACGCTACGTTTCAAAACGATACAAAATGACGAATTTACGCAGTTTCGTCACTATCCAAGTCCTGAAACTGAATATCTAGGCCAACCATGTGTTTGTTGTTTACATCGATAATTTGTCCTTATACAATCTTTCGTGGCTTACAATTTGTATGTCGAACAAGAATTTTATTACAAGGATGTTTGAAATGAATGAAGCGACAACTTGGCACCCACCTTTCGGTATTTAGATATGCACAGTTCCGAAAAACGTCCATTATGAAACTCAAGCGCAGGACCTGTATATTTTCCGTCAGTAAGTCAAGTGAATCTTTATAACCTTCGATTTCCGGGGGTTATTTTTTGTGAATGGATAGTATGATCGAAATATTATGAATTGGTTCTAGTAAAGCAATACATATTTGCATGGCGTTAAGTCTCTCATAGACAAGGAAGGAATTCTAGCGACTCCTAGCTCATTTGGTAAACCTGGCTGCTAAAAGAATGTTTATGGATGAAAACATCGACATTCAGTATTTGTCCTCCCTTGCATGTTTTGGTGAATTGGCCAACATACCAACAAGAGGACAAAGATGGTCCTAAAGCGCTTACCCCAATCATCTTCTAATTCAAGTGCTTTTTGTTTAACAAGAGGACCATGATGGTCCCCAATCGCTCCCCTGAGTATGATGGTTCATGGATTTATGATATATGTATACAAAATAGCAAAGCCCTCTGTCTTATTTTTTGGAGGAGATGTTTAAGGATTTTCTCTTTTAATCCTGATATATTGATGATCCCACCATATAACACTTATTTCCTGAATAAGGCAATGCTTTGAAGTATAGACATCAATACATACCAAATATAAAAGCTCTAGGCCTACTGGTTTGGGAGAAGAAGATTTTCAAAGATTTCCTTCTTAATTCCGTTGTAAAAAAGGGATCGCACCGAAATGGCCTAATTTTCAGAATACAGTAATTCTTTGAAGTATTTGATAGAGGGTCAATAGGTGATATTACATACCAATTATCAAAGCTCTAAGCCTTATGGTTTGGGAGAAGAAGATTTTCAAAGATTTCCTTCTTTATTCCTTTGTAAAACCAGGGAACGCACAGAAATTGACTAATTTTCAGAATACATTAATTCTTTGAAGTATTTTGGTAGAGGGTCAATAAGTGATATCAAATATAAGTTTATTAAGCTCTAAGCCATATGGTTTGGAAGAAGATTTTCAAAGATTTCCTTCTTTATTCCTTTGTAACATCAGGAATCGCACCGGAAAATGGCTAATTTTCAGAATTCGTTAATTCTTTGAAGTATTTTGGTAGAGGGTCAATAGGTGATGATACATACCAATTATCAAAGCTTTAGGCCTTATGGTTTAGGAGATTTTTTAAGATTTCCTTTGTTAAATCTGGGATCGCACAGAAAAGGGTTAATTTTAAGAGTACAGTTATTCTTTGAATATCTTGGTAAAGGGTCATTAGGTGATGATATGTACCAAATATCAAAGCTCTAGGCCTTATGGTTTAGGAGGAGATTTTTTGATAATTGTTTACGGACGGACAATTACCGATAACAATAGCTCACCTTGAGCACGTTGTGCTCAGGTGAGCTAAAAGCCAACTTAAGCCAATTGATTATAACAAGTTTCATGAAGATTGAGCCAAAACTGTGGCATATTGAGTGTAAAATACATAACTTGTCAATAGAACCTCCAACTGGGTTCTTCGATCTTTCAGACCTAACAGTTATTCTAGCAAAATTTCAAAAAGAATTGGCAACACGAGTGCCATAATCACAATATACGCCGCCATTTTGCTGCTGTTTCACGAAAATAATTGTACAAACTACTTATTTTAACAGAACCAAATTCAAAACATTTGCAGACTACTTTTATATATTGTCAAGTTCAAACTGTTTGTTACGATTGATTGATTAGATGGGCTCATAGACTAAGTGTCAAGGGGCATGACTCTTGCAAAAATAAATGAACCATAAATCCTTGATCCATGTACACCTACAAATCATGGTGATGACATTGACCAAGTTTTTATTTAAATCAAGACAAAAAGTTAGGAGGAGTTGCATTCAAAAGGCTGCAAATTCGATAAGCCCTAGATACTTAGTTTTAAGGGGGCATAAGTCGGAATAATTAATGAACCATAAAATACTTGATTCATGTACACCTATAAATTATGGTGATAGCATCCACCAAGTTTCATTTAAATCAAGCAAGAAACTTAGGAGGAGTTGCATCCACAAGGCTCCAATTTCAATAAGCCCCAGAGACTAGGTTTTAAGGGGGCATAACTGTGACAAAAATCAATGAATCATAAAATCCTTACTTCATGCACATCTACTAATTAAGGTGATAATATCCACTAAGTTTCATTTAGATCCAGCCAGAAACTAAGGAGTTGCGTTCACAAGGCTGCAATTTCAATAAGCCCAAGAGACTAAGTTCAAGGGGCATAACTGAGGCAAAAATCAATGAACCATAAAATCCTTACTTCATGCACATCTACCAATTTAAGGTGATAACATTGACCAAGTTTCAAAAAGATCCATCAAGAAACTTAGGAGTTGCGCTCACGAGAAAATTGGACGTACGTACGTACGGACGGAGATGACGCAAATATATGACCGCCTTCGGCCTGTGGAGTACAACAAAGAAATTGTCAAAGTATCAATCCTTATTCCTATCAAAAATTAGGGATCGCACAGAAAGAGCTAATTTTCAGAATACAGTAATTCTTTGAAATATCTTCGTAAAGGGTCAATAGATGATGATTTGTACCAAATATCAGAGCTCCAAGCCTTATGGTTTAAGATAAGGAGATTTTCATAGATTTCCTTCTTTATTCCGTTGTAAAATAAGGGATCGCACAGAAATGGACTAATTTTCAGAATACAGTAATTCTTTGAAGTTTTTTGGGAGAGGGTCAATAGGTGATATTACATACCAAATATCAAAGCTCTAAGCCATATGGTTTGGGAGAAGATTTTCAGATTTCCTTCTTTATTCCTTTGTAAAATCAGGAATCGCACAGAAAAGGGCTAATTTTCAGATGTGGTAATTCTTTGAAGTATTTTGGTAGAGGGTCAATAGGTGATGATACATACCAATTATCAAAGCTCTAGGCCTTATGGTTTAGGAGAATATTTTTAGATTTCCCTTATTAAATCTGGGATCGCACAGAAAAGGGTTAATTTTAAGAGTACAGTTATTCTTTGAATATCTTGGTAGAGGGTCAATAGATGATGATGTGTACCAAATATGAGCTCTAGGCCTTATGGTTTTGGAGAAGATTTTCAAAGATTTCCTTCTTTATTCTGTTGTAAAATCAGGGATCGCACAGAAATTGACTAATTTTCAGAATACAGTAATTCTTTGTAGAGGGTCAATAGGTGATATCACATACCAAATCCTAACTTCATGCACATCTACCAATTAAGCTGATAACACTGACCAAGTTTCTAAAGATACATCCAGAGGAGTTTGCGCTCACGAGAAAAGTGGACGTATGTACGGACGGACAGAGAAGATGACGCCAATATACGACCGCCTCTGGCGGCATATAAGAACTGTTGCTTGTAGAGTACAACAAAGAAATTGTCATTCAGGCTCCTTTTCCAATCGAACATTTCCATAATTAATAGGCTGCATCATTATGACCTAGCATTTATTCTGACCAGTTTCATAAAGATAGTCATAGCTGTGGCCTATTGTGTGTAATTACTTACATAAAATTGTCCACCCGGCACATTCAAGGATCACAAAAACTCACCAGGAGCACTTTAAGCTCAGGAAAGCTACAAATCAGTTTTAAAATTTGAATAGGCTTGAAGCAACGGGAAACATTTCAAGTTCAAAACGAACAAAGCGTAAAGCCGCCTTTTTCAAGACATCCAATACATGAATTTCATATACTATTTAGGCGCCGAGATTGCAAAGAAATCGCTGGGCTGGGCAAATCGGCAGCTCTTTGAATTTATGACAAGCTCTGCTGTAGCAGTATTTTGCTATTCATAGTGTCCATGGAATAGCGTTCTCTTATTGTGTCAACTTCTTTTGTTTGATTTGGCGTTGATGACCACCACATCGACTAGCACTTTTCATAACTTGATAGCGCTCTCGTTCACTTACCTACCCTTGCATTCAAAACGCACATCCAGGCACACACTGCCTTTTCTTGGCAAATGAGAAGATTTCGAAGAACAGATGAACCGAAGATGGTAATGTACAGAATCAAAACATGAATTTTGTCATAAACGCCAATGGTCACGTTTGAAAACCAATGTGGTAAGGATAGACAAATTGCTGCAACCGTCTGCCAATATCAAAATGTATTAACCCTTTCCTGCACAATCCCTTGTTTTCACGTCCCAGTGATTTTTATACTTGAGAAAATATTGTGAGAAAAGAAGAAATTGCTTGTCACAAGCAATTTCTTCTTTTCCCACAATATTTTCTAACCTAATATTTGCTTACTTTTCGTATTGCGCCCATTTTTCAATTTTGTCTGCATCTTCTTTCAAATTGGACTGGTCTAAAATTTTGAAAAACAGGAAAGGGTTAACTGAAAAATCACCCATCTATAAAAAGAATGATGAAATTGTTCTCCTACAGAAACGACACAAGAAACCACGATTAACTGCTTATGATAAAATGGGATTTTATCAATACATTGAAAACTTTTTTCAAAGGTTGCTTGTTCTTTCTCATAGTAAACAAATTTCATACTAGTGGGACTACAGTAAGATGCATCAATGCTTTGGCAATGTCGTTTTTTAACTAGACAATTATCCCGGATCGACGTTAATGCTAAGCACTTACATATATGTAGGTAATAGTTTTACTTTCATTTGTGTCAACCATTGGTAATGCTGTTCTCAAACCATCGAGTCAGCGACCGTTGGCAGACCAATTTAGTGTAAGCACAGTTTTGACAAGTTCGATATATAAACCAAGCTTGCTTCGATATTGTGCTATGGGATCCTATCAAACCATTCCCATACAATCACCTGCCCGCTAAGATTTTGGTATATGAAGAAATTGCTTGTTAAGAGTAGTCTTTTCGTTACAACAATATTTCAACTCAAATCTTAAGATCTTTCAACTTTAAAATGTGTGAGAACTCTTAATTTGGACCAGTCTAAAGGTCTGTCATTAGGACATAGGTTTAATCCATACAGGGAGGATAATCGCCCAAGTGCCAGATGTTAACCTTGTTTAGAGTTTTCAGAGTATTTGAGCTGCACAAGACAAAGGCCTTTATATTCAATTTTAGTTCTACCAAGATTCAAGTGTCTTGATTGGCTGAAAGTTTCCTTTCAATCTTCCATGAACAAAATTCTGAGCACTAACAATTTTGTATGCTTTGGCATTCATAGATCCATACAACTTTATTCAACCCTTTCCTGGTTAATCCCTGGTTTTTACGTCCCTGTGATTTTATAATTGAGAAAACATTGTGGAAAAAAAAGAAATTGCTTGTTACAAGCAATTTCTTATTCCACAATATTTTCTACCCTACCAAATGGCTATTTTTCAATTACAATAATCTTTAAATTTTCGTCAGCAAAACTTTTGAATTTGGACGGGTCTAAAATTTTGCAAAACAGGAAAGGGTTAAAATTAGCAAAATATTGGCTTTGCTTGATGACATTAAATGGTAAAAAATGAAGGGAAAAGTTTTGTTATCATCAAGGTATGAGCCTAAAACTTCAATCATGCTAATGTATGAATCCGCCATGCGCACTGCCCAAGAGCAGAACTTGCTTGTGACATCTTCATCCCCCCCCCACAAGATTAGGGGTTTTCCTACCTTTTCAAAACAGGGACCTGGGACCCATGATTTTGGGAAAAATAGCGCGTAAATCGGCCAAATTGGGAAATATCAAAATATGTTGTCTCAGGTGGATTTTAACCCTTGTCATGCTGTATAAATTACCTTATCGAATTGCTGTGAAATCAAAGGGCTGAAAGCACTGATAGAACCTGTTGTTCAAAAATCAATAGTTCCTTTGTAAATCAGCTTCATTAACAACTCTGACAGGAAAAATACAAGCAGGAGGTGTAGACTAAGATCAGACTGCACTTATGTGCAGGCTGATCTTGGTCTATATCTCCTGCCAAAACCGGAATATTCCGGGTTCAGCATGACAAGGGTTAAGTACCATCTAACACATCTCAAGGTCAGTGAGTTTACCGAAACTGGGTTTCAATGATAAGTATTTTAAGGTTGTATTACAGCCTTAGAATACTTCTCATTTAACCCATTACCACACAGTGACGCCCTCAATTAAACAAAGAGTAAACCTTGCTAAGAATGGAGAAATTGCTTTTAACAAGCAATTTCTTCATTCTACACAATGATTTCTACTGAGAAAGTGAAAAAAATCAAATTTTTCTTCAACTTTGAATTGTTGTCTTCTACTTCCTTGAATTTGGACCGGTCTAAAATTTCGGGAAATGGGAATGGGTTAAACCCAGTTTGGTTGTAAGGGGTATCATAAAGTTTGACCATAAATATTTGATCGGACAATTTAGCTCATTCCCAAACAATGAAGCTTTTTGACAACCCTTGAGAGGAAGGTGTGAGAAATCATTGTAAAAATGGGTGAATAGCTTGTGACAATTAATTTCTACAATGTTTCCTAAGACCTTTACAAAAAGATAGATTTTTAAAATGTCTAAAACAAGAAATTGTCGTCTGCAACTTCTTTGAATTTGGATCAGTCTATCATTCCGTTGTAGACCGGGTTATACATGTAGGTTAAACCAGGGTTAAACAAGTGAAAGTGTATAACAATGTAATCTATGGTTGAAGGGAAAAACCAATCAAAATGCAGTTACGAAATTTTGGTCCATGTATTTGTCTTTAAAATTGGTAATTAAATCGTCTTAATAAGGAAAGGTTGTAACAGAAAAGTCGTTTCTATCATCCTCTATATCTTTTGACCACGAGAACAGTAGATGATCGAAATCGTAGGTGTCAACATGAATGCATTTTGCCAATCTCGATCAATGTCTGCTGTTACTTGTATTTGTTACAAAAATATCAAAAGTAAAAAGAAATTCAAATTTGAGGTTCATATTTTTCGTTCAAAAAATACCCTGAAAATTTTCTGAAGATTTTGGTTTGCTGCAAATTTAAAGTTCGGCCATTCATAAACGAAAATACGGTATCGTAGAAGGTCGGAATCAAATTAAATTGAATTTATAACATAATATTTGATTATATCCTTTATACAGTTATATAAGATTGACCAATACACACGAGGAAAGTGTGTCACTGTGAGAACACAACACAGTTGCCTAGACAGTCGGCCCCTTTGAAGTGAGTTGAACCTCGGAGAAATTTACAGAGAGGGCAAGGAATTATGTGATTTTTTCAGCTTAAATAATATTATATATTATCTCGGATATGATTTGATATTAAAAGTAAGTAATTAAAGCTAATTTTCTAGGAAACTTTGAATTTTAATCCTTTAAATTTCATCTGGCTTTGTTTATGTACGCACGCTTACAATAGCCTAATCCAATTAGTGCATGCGAGAGTGACACAATCTCGTTGTCTGATAGATAAACAGCGGTCAATAAACAGTATCTGTGTGGTTTGTTTTGGGTTTTTTTAGAAGTATTAGAGAAATCGGCGAGCGTAACCAATATTATACAAACTCAAATGATGGCCCCCCATTTTACCAGTTTTCGGCAGCCGGAATTGGGGGAATTTCACTCATAATTTCGGGAATTTTTACCTGAAAATTAGGAAATTTTATGCGTTTTTCCGATTGGGAAAGGGTCCGGTATTCGGCCCCAAAATCGGCGTAGGAAAATCCCTGAAGATGCTTCATAACCCATTCACATATCATACAAATCATATTTTGGAAAGATGGCTGACGGACAAAGAATATAATAGCTCACCTAACACTTATTGCTTAATGCCATTATCTGCCAATATTTCATAAGATTATATGAGACAAGAATACTTTTTTCTCTTTAATTGATAATCTACACAGTCAATACAATGTAGAGTTAATATATCCGCACCACTTTTCCCATTGAACTCTTGATGTACAAGGCCTTTACGTTCTGCCAGTTTTTCTTCAGTAAAGACACCAGGAAGTTGATGGCCAGTGAAATATTCTGGTACAGCTGTTCCTGGGTCATAGCAACATGACCAACACAGGTAGATAAGCATAACACCTGGAATAAACAAGACAAATTGTTAAAATGTAAGGGTTCTTAGATAAAAACTGCAGAAAATATCTCTGGATATGGTGAAAGCATTTCTGGTGTATTTCTATGGTTAAATAAGGGGTTCACTTTGCCTTCAAATATGGCCGGGCTCTATATAATCGGCATACAAATGCATTTATTTCAATGAAAATTTAGTTTGAGTAGAATATGACAAAAGTCCTGAATCAACACTTGTAGTCCAAGGCTGAAATATGTCCTCCAAGAGACATAGCCACAATATAAGTGGGGCCTTCAACCAGTTGTTTTAGTTGGAAAACAGAAAAGAATTGGCATAGCTTGTGGTTCAATATATTTTTCAATAATATGTACATGGGCTCAGAAGTGAAACTAATCTTTGGTTACTATGTTACCGTTAACTCGACATCATCAAATATGGCCAATGGGTTGTGGAGAAACCTCAGCAGATGGACAGATGGATGGAATGATTAACAGACAAAACAGCGGCTATATGCTCCCCCTTTTGGAAGCATAAAAATAGATCATTATATATTGGCAAAATATTATGTTTATATTAAACAGTAGAAGATATTGTGGTTAATAAAGGAAATGGTCGGTCCCATTTTCTTGATTACCAACGTTTTGAAGAATATCTATTCCCACACGACAAAAATTAATCAAACCAGTCATCTAAAACAGGTAACACTACAAGGTCTTGTTTTGATCCGTTTATTGAAAACTAGTTTTAAAATTCGAATTTCAATGACCAATCTTTTATCATCTACATTTTAAATCGATAATGCTGTTAAGGACTTAGAACTTTCCATAGGGTTTTAAAAAGCTACAAATCAATTATGAAATAATGATTTCAATTTTCTTATCCAGCTGTTCTTTTTTAATCAATGGAATTGAATAATCATAACTCACCTTTTTCAACTGAAACTTAATGGTTGCCTTGCTTTCTTCTATCTTATTTAACATAGACTCTTGATGTGACATTGGTGCTGGAAACTTTCCAGCCTTGTTCAAGCCTGGGCCAAGGATCTTAGGCAGCTGCTTGATCAGGGTATCAGAAGCCAAGAAGGAGCTGTATTTCTTAGCTGAAAATATCAAACAAACTCTGATTTCTAGAAATCTTCACTCTGTATTATCTTAAGATACTTTGCAGGAAATGAAACTCATGATGATATACTCAATGAGATTCAAAAATCTTCAGACGAACAGGGAACAATAGGGCCAAGATGGCCTTATCTGATAAATCAATTTATACCTTATATAAATTACGGGTCATTATGATTTCCAACAAGTTCAATATAATTTATTTCTATTGGTTTAAATGTCACTGAACAATCTTTCAATTACATTATGGGAAAGTTCACTTATTCATGTGCCTCCCTGGAATCACCAGTACTGGTCTGGAGATGTGTGCCCATGGACATACCATCGTGACAAACAGTTCAATTAGGATTTGAACTTTCAACCCTCGACTTCTCCCAGGTTACTAGTCTGTTGCCCTAACCAATGAGCCAGGTTGGACAGCTTCATTAACATAAAGGCAAGCAGTGTGATCAGAAGTTCACTAACAATGATATTGCTACCAAGTCCCTATTTCATTTTGATGGAACAAATTTATTTAGAAGTAGAGAAAAGTAATTTCCTTTAAAAATTTTAAAGGTTATTAAAGGGTAAGTCTTTTTTTAAATCGTCAAACTAAATTTCAGGGCTAATCCAACTTGTATTGGCCTTATTCCAATTCTTTAGTCATTTTTTCTGTACCATTTCTTCTTCTAAGGATAACCAAGGGAAAAATCCTGTGAATTAGGTTCTGGCTTTCTTTCTAAACTACTATGATGGATGCAAGTATACGATTTAAACAGGTACATTTTATGGACCGACGTTCAGATCGACGAAAACGATTCTCGTATTTAAAATGTCTGGCAATATTTTTATAAAAAGTTGGCAAGTAATAAAAATTCAACGTTTTTTACGGACTTTTTCAGTTTCAAGGGTTTTACAAGGCTAAACCATGTTAAGTGTTTACAAGGCTTTTAAAGGTTGAGGCTGATTTAAGGGATTTTTCAAGACCTGTGAAGACCATGCCACAATATAGGGTGAATGTTATTCTCAAAGCATTATCATTTAGGAATTTTTGTAGACAGAAATGCTTCTGAAATGTAAAATTCCGAAAGTCCACAACAAAGGGCTTACATTCATCATAGAGTATTAATTTGAAGTTTTTGATAGAATATCATGAGGCAATGCTGCATGCAAAATTTGAACATTCTAGGTTTTGTAAACAGGGAGGAAAAGATTTTTTCAATACTTCCTGCTATAACTCTATTCGTGTAAAATCCAGATGCCCACAACATAGGGCTTCCATTGATCCCAGAGTAACAATTTGAAGTATTTTGATAGAGCATCAAAATGCATATTTTGTAATCTCTACGCCTTACAGTTTAGGAGGTGAAGATTTTTAAATCCTTTTATCAGTTGCCATGGCAACCAGAATTCTTCATTATTAACAATGCTTTCTACCCAAAAAGACAAAGAATTTTGAAATGTAACTAAAAGTTGTTATCTGTTGAATCTGAAATTTCTTGTGCGGTAATGTGTTAGGAATGATTTCTGTGAAGTTTGGTTGGAATCTGATGATGATTGAAATTGTGAACAGCTTGACTACAGACAACAATCGAACGCAATGGCTGACCTTGTTGCAAAAGTTTATGCTAAAATTGTGACTGGTAGAACAAACAGCAACGAGGATAGTGTCATTATGGCCCTTTGGGAGTCAATGGGCAGGGCCAGCGATAGGTTTTGTTTGTTTGAATGGGGTTTTACGCCGCTTTCAACAATTTTTCAGTTATATCGCGGCGGCTGGAGCACCTAGCAATGGAATCCTGGTATTTCTCACACCAGTACTACCATTACATCCTTTCCTAGCCTCCAGCTGCTATCCCACATAGGTCTACGATTATTGACCCATTGGTGGTAGACAAATAGTCAGAAAGGATGAGTGCCGCCGTCGGGGATCGAACCCGGGACCTCTAGATTGACAGTCCGACGCGCTACCAACTGCGCTATGACGGCGGCCCAGCGATAGGTGAATTATATTAAGCATGAGAAAGATTGAGCTACATTTGAGACCCCTGATATTCTCATACAGCCCTATTTGCCTGTAATATGGGATTCATGTCACCAAATTAACCCTTGTCAAGCTAAAATATATCCTTTTTCAGTTTGCGTTAAATTCAAAGGACTGAAACCACAGGATGCAGAAGTTGTGTGTCAATATTTCTTTTGACATCTAATCTTATAAATCACTAGGACTTTAAAGGATAACTAGTAGTGTAGACTTAGATCAAACATCACTTTTGTGCAGGCTGATATTTGTCCATACCTCCTGCCAAAATAGAAATATTCTGCGCTCAGCATGTAAAGGGTTGAAAAAGGACTTCATTTCATATCTCAAATCGATAGTGCAGAGTAAGGTCAGACAGCACATATCCTCATAACCAGCTGCCAAAATAGGAAAGGAGTTAAGAGCTTTCTGCCACAAACATTTTTAAAAAGGTTACCATAGTAATCTGCAACTTTGATCCTACTGTCTTCTAAATTGCTATCTTATCCAGGAAAATACAGACTCCATAAAATTTAGTTTTTACCTAATTTTTTCACCAGTTTCTTGTCCTTGTTAAGTTTTTTCAGTGAGTCCGCGTCCATACATGGGATATCATTGGCCTTTGCCTGATCACAGTGGACCTGGTCTCCCAGCACACATATCTTCATCTTTGGCTTTGGTACATGAGGCAGTCTAAAAGTAAAGGCTTGCATGAACAACTTTATCCTTACGAAAACATTTTCAAAAACTAACTGATTAGACTTGATCCATTAATAAACAATAAAACTTTAGACTGGTTCAAATCGAAAATAGTTGCAGACAACAATTTAACCCATTACCAAACAGAAAGATTTTAGTCTTGTCCAAATTGATGTATCGTGCAAACAAATCAAAGTTTATGGAATTTAAGATGTTTCAATTTTCTGGGTAGAAAACATCGTGGAAATTGAAGCAATTTCTTCATTTTACAGAGAGTTTTCCCATTTTTTTTTCTTGATGGGTGTGGGAACAGGTTTACATATGAGGGCCATTGAGCCTTGGCAAAAATCTATTTCTTCCACAGATTAGTCCTTACTGGCACCATGGCTCTGCCTCTCAAGTTCCAAAAGCTAGGATTTTAGCAATGCTCATAAGAGTCCAAGAACAGACTCTGAATGACTATTATCAAGCCTCTAGGCATGCTATAATTGGGGCAGAACACTAAAAAATTGTATTCTTATTTAATTGTAATTTTCAAATTTCATTTATTTCAGTTATTTTGAAAGGAGTTCAAATCAGAGTATGGAGAATACCTTTAAGAATTCCTTTTTCTTTGAAGACACTATCCCCCTTTTTGCTCTGCTTCTTTAGACCCAAGGGTGATAACTTTACCAATGGCTCTGCCTCTCAAGTTCCAAAAGTTAGGATTTTAGCAATGCTCATAAGAGTCCAAGAACAGACTCTGAATGACTATTATCAAGCCTCTAGGCATGCTATAATTGGGGCAGAACACTAAAAAATTGTATTCTTATTTTATTGTAATTTTCAAATTTCATTTATTTCAGTTATTTTGAAAGGAGTTCAAATCAGAGTATGGAGAATACCTTAAAGAATTCCTTTTTCTTTGAAGACACTATCCCTCTTTCTGCTCTGCTTCTTTAGACCCAAGGGTGATAATTTTACCAATTTTGAGAGTGCAATGTATTGATGTCTCATTCATTTACCAAGGCTTACTTGGTCAGGCAGGGTGTTTTTGAAATTTTTGATTTCAGTTTACATTGCCATGGCAATATGTTCTAAACAGAGAGGAGAACCTACTGGACATTTCTGATCATGATGGTTATTGGCTCTAAAGCGTACAACCATGTTTGTTTGATGGTCTGAATGGGGTTCAACACATATTTTAACAATATTTCAGTTGTATTAATAGCCCTACTTCCATTCCGATCCTCCACTTAGGTTTTAGATGATCCATCTATTGTTCGGAGACAAATAAAGTAAAGAACAAGGCGGTGCCGACGCATCAGTTTAGAAATATTTAACAGGGGACAAATTATGTCAGGACTCGCCAGTGGGTAGCCAATTAGGTATATGAAACCTGAAAGCTACTCTACTGACACGAGATTTTGAGCATAGTTCCTGTGTAAATGAAGGAGTGCTCTACCAAAGCTCAAATATAATCCTAGTGACACATAAGAGATCTAACAGGAGATACTATAGTCAAATATAAATGTTTTAGGCTTGTTTACTCAGGATGAAAATTTTCAAGATTTCTCTCTTAGTATTACGGCAGAGCCAAAATTTGACGAAAGGAGTCATGTCACTAGGATGTAAAGATTCCAAATACCAATGCTGGATCACACAAGATTTTAAACAAGCTTATTATAATGGTTGCACTTTGCAAGAAGGGTACTAATTATATTTCCTTAGCCATGGTTTCCCAATTTGTAGCAATACAACCCAAAATATTAATGAGCAGAAGATTTAATTCAACCCCACATTTTGATGAGCAGATATAACTCTGGAAAACATAGGTAAATAAGAAACTGTGACAAGCTTATCCTTCTCTCCCAATGCTTTTTTTATTACAATAGTTGAATTCAATGTCCTAGTTGCATGCCTAATTTTATAACATGACACGTAAAATGATTATTCTCCCGGATATAGCCCTGTCACAAAAAGAAAGAAATAATCGGGAAAAAGGGTTTGGACAGGCAGATAAATGAAGATGCGGCTATATTCTCACCCTTTTCAAGACATATTAAAATTCATTGTACGACCTTGAATCAGCTGGAGGCTGGGAAAAGGCTTAATTTTAATGCTTGAGTTTTAGCTTTGCCAACCTTGGAGCCATCTGATTTTTCATTACAAATGGTACATCTACTCATGATTGAGAGAACAATTGTGCAAATCTACCCATAATTAAAGGAACTTTTTAATGTTTGACCTTTAAAGGGAGGTATCGAAGTTTCGCAAACCTAGAAAGAAAAATTTATCAATCGCCAAAAAATACACTAAAATGCACACTTAATGCTTAAATTTGAGTCAGAATTTGTCTTCGCCATAATCTGATAGGCTTAAAGTAGCCTTTTTTGGATATAGGAAAGGTTCAGGTTATTTTTTATAGATATCAAGGAATTTGGTTGTCGACAACTCATGACTTCATTTGTATATGACCCAAGGTCAACGGAAGGTAACAAATTGGAAAGCGAAACAATCAATGTCCTAAGTTATGTCAAATTAAAAGGTTGTTGCAAAACTATGGTGTCTATATTCGTAATAACACTTAGGACAGTTTTAGACAGATCTTTACAGAATTGTAGACAGGCTAGCATACATAACTCCTGATGATGCATTGAGGATGAATTGGTGATGTTGTTTGAGCAAATCAAACTGAAAACAGGATTCCAATGGTTATACTCACCGTGTGAATGACCCAATATTCTTTGCAACTGTCTCAGCTAAATTTTAAAATAGAGTAATAGCCTACGTAGGCTATCAGGGAAATACCCTGGTTTTTTCAGAAAAGGACCTCTGATTTAAGCAAAACTACTTTTCAGAATATTGTATTACTAGATTGTTGTCCCAGGACAACTGCTAACGAGCCTGCATAGTTTTGTAGGCATCCTGCTCTGGACAAGCACAATTTTAGTGTTTGACCTTGAGCTTTGGCCTTGAACTTGAAGCTATCTATAAAAATTCTTTCAAATGGCACATCTACTCATGATGGAGAATAATTGTGCCAAGTTATTTTGAAATACATCCATAATTGTATTTTAGTGTTTGAACTTGAGGAGTGACCTTGACATTCGAACTATACAAAAATTCTTTCAAATGGCACATCTACTCATGATGGAGAATAATTTTGTCAAGTTACTTTTGAAATCCATCCATTAATTTGGGAGTAATTGTCCAGATAAAATTCGGACGGACTACCGCACATACTCGACTTGTCATAGTGACAACCATGTCTCGCTTATTGCAAGGGGGAATGAAAAAATGGTATATGAGAGGGAATAAGAATACTCTAAAACATCGATACCTTCCTTAAACCGTGACCTTGACGAATTTCCAAAAAACGTGAAAAATGTGTCCGCCCAATGTCATAAGGAATTCACATGAGCAGTTTTGTGCAATTAAGCCAAAGTGTTTTATACGAGAAGGAATAAGAATAATCAAAATTTGTGAAATGAAAAAAACATTGATACCTTCCTTTAACTGTGACTTTAACAAATTTCCAAAAACTGGGAAAAAAGTGTCCACCCAATCTCATAGGGAATTCACATGAGCAGTTTTTTGCAATTAAGCCCAAGGGTTGTAGGCGGATTGAGAGACAAACAGAATTAGTTAGATGAAGCAACGACTGTTTGCCTGTCCTTCAGGAGGCTTTACATGGAAGAGGAGAAAACTGTTGTCTGGTAAAGTATTCGATGACTCCACACAAAACATTACAAGAGGGCCAAATTGATCCTATATCACTTACCTGAGAATGATTTCTCAAGGTCTGACAAGGCCAGCCCTACAGAGCATTCATTTTTTGGGATGCAACATTTCATGAGCAAGTTTTGAAAAGGGTCACCAAAGGAACATTCCTGCCAAGTTTGGTCCAAATTGTCCTGCAGGTTTATGAGATTTTTAAAGAATTGTTTCATTATGTCTCTTTAAGTCTGATAAGCCCTACCTACCATGCTCTCAATTTTTCCCAATCAAACATTCATAATCCAGTTTTGAAAAGGACCACCCAAGGAACATTCCTGCAAAGTTTGACAAAACACAATGTTTTCTACCTAAAAAGTTGAAAAATCTAAAATTTCATAAACTTTGTTGTCTGCAGCTCCTTTCAATTTGGACCAGTCTAAAATTCTGTTGTCTGATAACTGGTTAAAAAAATATTTCATGACTTCTCTTTAGTCTGATAAGCCTTGCCTGCTACCCCCCCCCATTTTTTCACTAGTCAAAATTTCACTAACAAGATTTGAAAAGGGTCACCAAAGGAACATTCCTGCCAGGTTAAGTCCTAATTGGTCTCAATGGTTTAGGAGGTGGATTAGATTTTAAAGAATTATTTCATGATTTCTGTCTTGTAAGCCCTGCCCTGCCACTCCCATTTTTGGACAAATCAAAAATTCACGAACAGGTTTTCAGGGTTTTCCCTCGACTATCAAAACAGGGGGTCATTTTGCAACATAATGACCCCTATTAATAAGATAAAGAAGAATGTCTAGCTATTTTAGGGGTCATTTCTGAAAAATTGGGGTCAAAATTCAAAGAAGGAGGGGGTCAGGGAAAACCCTGAGGTTTTGCAAAGGGTCACCCACTGAACATTCCTGCCAAGTTTGTTTGAATTTGGCCAATTTGTTACAGAAGATTTCTAAAGAATTATTGACAACTTCTGAAGCACAATGATGGACACAGGGTGATCACAAAAGTAAATCTTGAGCACGTTGTGCTCAGGTGAGCTAAAAAGCAGGAATGCCAATCATTTCACTTGTTATGCTCAAAGGTAAACATTTTTCAAATAGCCCAAGAGAGGAATTCATTGTTGTTTAAATAATTAAATATATCCCAAATCTTTAATGCAAATGCTTAGACACTAGTGTAACCAACCCTTAATCATATCTTACCTGTTACGGGAATGATCAATGACAAGTAAGGCTGCAAGTAAGATGGTCGGAGTTGGGTACAACTTAATGTTCCAACACCTACCCAGTTATTTTAAGACCCTGGGTGAAGGTCCGTCAGGCAGAGCCCAACTACCATGCATTACCCACTACATTACAGGAAAAATTCTGAAGACTTTCTATAAATTTTTATGAGTTGTTGATTACCTTTACAGTTCCAGAAAAAGCAACTGATTTTGCTATTTCAACCTTTAAAATTTCATTATTTGTACATAGATCCCCTGTAGAATCGTCTCAAGTTTGAACATGGGGTTCGAATATGATATCAAAGTAAGATCTTTACCACTTCTTCTCTTGACCAATTCCCAAACAAATAACACTTTTTGACACCCCTCAAGAGAACCAATCAGTAAAAAACATTGTGTACAGCAAAGAAATAACTTTAAACAAGTTATTTCTTCATTTTCCACAATGTTTTCTACCCAGTCAGTTGAAAATATATAAAAAGATTAACCAAATTTACATTGTCATGTGAAACTCCTTTCAGTTTGGACCGGTCTAAAATTTTGCCGTCTGGTAATGGGCCAAGTCCTGTATATAGACTAAGGTCAGTGGGTTTCTATTGGCTTTTATAAGTACAGATTTCAAAAATAAGCTGTAGCTAGGCTTGTTATAAGAGAGTAATAATGATCTGTTATGCCAACCTTATATTATGGGTTCTCATTAGGATTGTCTTGAAGAAAAAATCTCAACATAGGGCTTGATGCACAAATAATGAAATATTACATTTTAAAATCCCCAATTGGGGTCTTCTTTTAAACAAGAACTTGAAAGAAAATATTGCACAAATAGGAAAGCCACCTGACTTTTCATTCAATGAGAGTTCTTATTCATAATCATTTGAAATTGAAGAATATACCGAGAGTGGAGACCTTACTATTCAGTTTTGTACAGAGATATATCACAGTAATAGTTAATTGTAGCTTGTGGGATAATGTTGGCGGAACATCTTTGACATTAAAATGCAGCCAGACCTGATAGTGCCAGCAAAACGTTTATCCTTCTGTGGATCATAGTTCTTCAGAGAGATCTGGAGCTCTACAGACTCTGTGAACTTTCTTTTCTTCTCCTGGGATCCTTTAAGGACACTAGCAATAGCTTCATTCAGGGCGTCTCTCGATACTTTACTGAAAATAGAAAAGAAACCCAGTAACAACTGTCACCAAATAACAGGTACAAAGTAAATTTCACAAACAAGAGGGCCGTTATCCCTGGGTCACTCACCTGAGAAAAAAGCTCTTTTTCTTTCAACAGTCTAATTTCATGTTAAGGTTAGGATTATGATACAAGTGGGCCATACTTACATATATAGACTTTGTACCTGGGGATCCAAAAGTCTAAATTACAAATTCCAAGGCTTTAGGGCAAATTTGAAAGAAGGAATTAACTTTTTCCTCCCTCAGAATCCATGGGTTATAGTTTCAGAAATAAGAACTTACGCTTCATGTCTATAACCCCCACTCCCGGGGCTCTGCCCCTAGGGACCCAAGGATAATGATTTTTGCTGCTTAGTAAGAGGTCAATACACTGATGCTTCATGCAAAATATCAAGGCTTTACGTCTTCTGGGTCAGGAGGAGAAGATTTTTAAAGATTATTTTAAAATTTCACTTTTGTTGCCATGGCAACCACAGTTTTAACAAGTAGCAATTCTTTTAGCTATTTTAACCCTTTCCTGTTTATGAAATTTTAGACTGGTCCAATTTGAAAGAGGCTGCAGACAACAATGAAAAATACATGCAATTTGAAATCTAATCATCCTCTGTGGTAGAAAATATTGTGGGAATAGGAGAAATTGCTTGTTACAAGCAATTTCTCCTTTTTCCACAATGTTTTCTCAATTATAAAATCACAGGGACGTAAAATGCCGGGTTTGTCCAGGAAAGGGTTAAAAGAGGACAATCTAAGGAACAATTCCGCCAAATTTATTTCAAATTGGCCCAGTGGTTTGGGAGATGTCATTTTAAAATCGTTCTTTATTTCTATATAAACCTCACCCCCCTGGGGCTCCTTGATTTTGTGAAAACTTCATGAAATTGAAAATTTGAATTTTAAAAATTCCGAAATTGGTCCTTATTGAGAGCACTGAAAGGCCACCAACCAAAATCATTTCTGTAAAACTTCATTTACCGTAAAAATTCTAATAGAAGCCTGCGCATTTATAAGAATCACAAACTTAAAGAAGGAAGTGGATGGGCTTTCATTAGAGGCTAAAGATTTGCGTGATGTCAAAAATGTGATCAAAGATTCCTAATCTTTTGTACGGTCTCATCCAGACACAGGCAAAAAAGTTAAGTCCTGATATTTTGTGTCATTATAAATCAAGATGACCAACTTGTAAAATTTAGACCTGTCCAAACAAATAAAACATCAACACCAATCAGACTGTGAGATTGAAGCAAGCTTGCTATCTATATAATCTGCCCAACTCCCCTTTTGGGTATTACTGGCAGGTAATGCTTGGCTCAGATGTTTGCGTTTTTGGTAAAACATCTAAAAGAAGAGATGTTATTCTTCTTAAGTATCACCTTTTCAATCGAATTTTTTCAATATCTTGATTATTGAGTATTCGGAACAAGCCAGATAGCAGAGAAAATAAAAAGATTACCACAAATATACATTTTCTCGCTATATTCCAAAAATTAAATCAGATCCCAGGGCTCTGCAGAGTGGGCGACTCAGGCGAAAAAGTCGCCTGGTTTCATAAAACTTCGCCTGATTTGCTGATCAAAGCGAAGTCGAAGTCGCCTGGAATTTTCGGGAAGTCGCCTGGATACGATAGGTGATAACCAAATCTGGCCCAGTGGCTATAAAAGTATGGGACAGCGTGTAAATATACAACTGTCGGTCGGAAGCCCTTTGATCGTAAATCAAGCGTGTATCGATACTGTAGTCGCGAGGCCAGCAGATTATCATTAATAGGGGTATGTTCTGGCAGCTAATAGTCAACATGCTTGCTTCATTCACACCTACGCCGATTGGTTTCGGCAATGCTGTGTATACTCTCGGCACTAGAAATCTTTATTTAATATCCTTTTCCTTCTTATGTTTTAATTATTTCTGTAAATTAAGTTATCATCAGTCTACGAGATTTGTTGCTTACTTTCACATAATGAGAATAATGGCCGACATTTACGGACGCCGTGTCATTTAACAGAAGTCAAAATTTTGTTTAAAATTTGAAATCTTGATGAAAAATAATTCTGCCGAAAATCTATGTAGAGTAAATTAATTTTTCATTAGAATCCTTCAATTTGAGTTATCTGCTTTAATTGTAACAAGTGTAGTCTGAAGAAAATTATGGCAAACAATTTAAAGGGTGCTACGATCTTTTCCTGAGATTCTTGTTATGATACATTCTATCCAAAAACTAAATTTCACTTACTTGTGTTGGTAATAATTCCTTTACATAACATGTAATCCTATAAAATGGAGCAAATTATCCTGTGTTAACTTTAAACCTCTGCATGTACAGTCTGGTTTTGTGTACTGAGCAGTAACCCTTACCCTTTACACACTATAACTGACTTAATCACAGAGGACCTTTTTTGACCAATTAATGACAATTTTTATCCATTTTTATGTTATCAGGTAATGTGCACAGACTTTAACTCATTACCACACAATCCCCCATTTTGACATCTTGAAATGTTTTTATGGGAAACTGTGAAAAAGGGAGGAAATGTTTGCAGCAAGCATTTTATCCTTTCCCCACATGTTTCTACCCTCTTTGGCACCTTCTTTCTTATTTAAGCTCACTGTGAAATGTCTTATTTAGCTTCTTTCAATTTGTACCAGTCTGAATTTTTTCTTCTGGTAATGGTTTGATTGAATACATGTTGTTACAATAAAGTCTTTTCTCATTTTCTGCTTCAAATAGAAACACTACTCATTTCATTCAGACTGCCTATACACTATTTGCATTTTTTTATTAGTTGACTTTTATTATCATAAATGAATCTATTATGAAATATTAAAAAAATAAATTCAGAATCTAACTCTTGAATTCTCAAACCTAAAAAAAGAAAAAAACAAAAGTATTTGTTCACAGGAATAAGATCTTTATTGAGGACTGAAAGGATAAGCAGTATTTTCTATGTTTATTGCATGATACATAATATAAAATGCAACTACTTGGTTGTAAAGCTATTTTATTTTCTTATAGAAATGAGGAATACGCGCAAAAACTTAATTTTTGACGCGATCCACTTCTCCTGAAAGTCTCACCACTTCTCCCCATTTTTAAAAACTTCTCCCAATTCTCAGAATAGTGAGAAGTGACTTCTCCCAAAATTCTGGGAGTCTGCAGAGCCCTGGATCCCAACATGAGCAATAAATTAGCACTTAGTGGGTATCATGTATATGCGATAATTGGGTAACTTTCTTTTACTGCAAGGGGTACAGCGGGTGATCAAAGGAGCCGCACCAGGTGTTCAGCTATTTCAGGTTGAGTTTCTGGAGTAGACATGCATGTCTCATGAGGAGAAAGACTCCTGTCATTCTGTGTATAATTTTAGTAGACATACTTAGGCATTTTATCTTTGGGATTTAGTTCAAAATTTAGATAGATATTTTTTTATGCAACAAGTAAGCTTTACTTTACAGGTAAAACAAAAACCTACATTGCACATAGAAAGTTTTCCATAATAATATAGATATATACTTTGCACAAATCGAATGGAACAATGTAAATCCGTTGGAATTGGCCGATGTTGCGTCATATGTTCAACAGTTTTCTCCTATACGTTTGAATTATTAAATAATACTTGACTACTTTAGTACATGATTGTCGATCAATTATCGTCTGAGGTACAACTACAATCTAGACCACAGGGAGCAGTTACATAAGCTAGATACACTGCAGCTCCACTATAACGCTGTTGGTGGGGTCCAAGAAATGAAACAGCGGAAGAAGTGGAGTTATTATGCTATAACGCTGCCCCCCCCCCGCTGTAACTTAAATTTTCAACCGTCGGAATCAGAACTAAACACCCGATAATTCGTGATAGAATTCCTGTAACAAGTTTAATTCTATACAAGTTACTAGTCGGGAAATGAAAATCAACAACTGTTGTTACGAGATTTTAGCAGAAACCGACGAAATTCAGCGTGCGGAGAATTAAATTCTAACCTTACCTTCCCGGTCTATCAGGATTGAATAATCCGTAAATTTCTACAGGTCTACAAATTGTGGTTCTCTTTCTCCCAATATTAAGAAGCTAGAATTTTTACCAGACACATGTTTTATTATTATGATAGTCGTCGGCATTTATCTAATTGAATTTATTTTTATTCGGACGTAAATATTTCCATCCGTAGACAAAAGGGATAAAATCTTAGTATCTCGCATATCGACGGCTCCTTGGAGACCGATGAGTTGTTTTGAACACCTGGGGTTACTGAAGCGTTCAGAAAATGTCGCGTGGATCACCCTTCGAACCTCTTTCGTGGTAATGGACTTGGTCTAATTTCTTTACCATTGTTAAAAATACGGTAACAATAAATCGACAAAGAACTCTATGTGAACCTAGTCTTTTACGAATCGGGAATTTAAACCGACCAGTTGCACGTATACATGTAGCGGCTAACTTTTAATCGTAAAAATGAAGGTCATAATAATCGAAAAATATCCGAGACGGTGGAATGTCTGGTTTCATAACGACAAGAGTAAAAAATATGTCAGCAAGAATTACACGGGGTATGCGTCTGGCACGTGTCAACTCCGGAAACTCTCCCATAAATAGCTGAACATCTGGCGGCGGCGCCTTTGATCACCTTTCCTCCCTCAGAATAAAATAAACTGTACTCAAAAAACCTTTACTTCAAATTTGTCGACGTGCTTTTTGGCGTGTTTGATCATACAGAATGGCATTAAATTTTCAGATTATTGAAAGAAATTCGGAAAAATGACGGTATTTTATTTTAATCTACTTATATTATCTATCCCGTTTAAGATGAAAATCTTCCGATATTGTGACATTTACAATTAAAATTCACGTATTTTCTGTATTTAGCGAAAACGTCGCAACTACGACTGATTGTTTTCTAAGCACATTGTCGCTTTTTATCTTGAAGCCACTATCCTCTACGAGCTCCGGATACCAGCAAACTATGAAGTAAAATAACAAGAGGCCCATGAGGGCCTGAGACGCTCTACTGGTTATCAAGTTTTCCGTTAAAGAAATCTGATATTTAAGGAAGCTAATTGCTCAAAGAAGAATGCATAAAGAAAACAAGAGGGCCAGAATGGCCCTAAAATCGCTCACCTGACTAATGTAAGATGATTCAAAATTGAAATTGGCCCAATGGTTACTGAGGATTTGTTTGTTTGAATGGGGTTTAACGCCGCTTTTAACAATCTTTCAGCTATATCGCGGCGGCTGGAGCACCTAACAATGGATTCCTGGTATTTCTCGCACCAGTACTACCACTACACCCTTTCCTAGCCTCCAGCTGCTATCCCACATAGGTTTACGATTATCTACCTATTGGTGAGAGACAAATGTCGGAAAGAGTATTGCCGCCGTCGGGGATCGAACCTGAGGAGATGTTTAAAGATTTCAAAGTCAAAAACTGCCCTACCCTTCCAAGCCCTTATTTGGTCATCAATCAAAATTCTAGAAAAACTTTTGAAAAGGGTCACTCAAGGAACATTCATACCAAATTTGGATGAAATTGGCCCAATAATTACTGAGGAGAAGATGTTTAAAGATTTCAAAGTCAAAAAAGTGCCTGACCCTGCCACGCCCATATTTGGGCATAAATCAAAATTCCAGGAACAACTTTTGAAAAGGGTCACCAAAGGAACATTCATACAAAGTTTGGTTGAAATTGACCTAACTGTTACTGAGGATAAGATGTTTAAAGATTTCAAAGTTAAAAAAACTGCCATGCCCATATTTGGGCATAAATCAAAATTCTGCGAACAACTTTTGAAAAGGGTCACCCAAAGAATATTCATACAAAATTTGGTTGAAATTGGCCCAATAGTTACTGAGGAGAAGATGTTTAAAGATTTCAAAGTCAAAAACTGCCACGCCCATATTTGGGCATAAAAACGAAATTCTGGGAACAACTTTTGAAAAGGGTCACCCAAGGAACATTCATACCAAGTTTGGTTGAAATTGGCCTAATTGTTCCTGAGGTGAAGATGTTTAAAGATGTCAAAGTCAAAAACTGCCACGCCCTGCCACACCCATATTTGGGCATAAATCAAAATTCTGCGAACAACTTTTAAAAAGGGTCACCCAAGGAACATTCATGCCAAGTTTGGATGAAATTGGCCCAATGGTTACTGAGGAGAAGATGTTTAAAGATTTCTAAAGCAAAAAACGGCCATGCCCTGCCACGCCCATATTTAAATCAAAATTCCACGAACAACTTTTGAAAAGGGTCACCCAAGGAACATTCATGCCAAGTTTGGTTGAAATTTGCCCAATGGTTACTGAGGAGAAGATGTTTAAAGATTTCTAAGTAAAAAACTGCCACGCCCTGCCACGCCCATATTTGGGCGTAAATCAAAATTCTGCGAACAACTTTTGAAAAGGGTCACCCAAAGAATATTCATACAAAATTTGGTTGAAATTGGCCCAATAGTTACTGAGGAGAAGATGTTTAAAGATTTCAAAGTCAAAAACTGCCACGCCCATATTTGGGCATAAAAACGAAATTCTGGGAACAACTTTTGAAAAGGGTCACCCAAGGAACATTCATACCAAGTTTGGTTGAAATTGGCCTAATTGTTCCTGAGGTGAAGATGTTTAAAGATGTCAAAGTCAAAAACTGCCACGCCCTGCCACACCCATATTTGGGCATAAATCAAAATTCTGCGAACAACTTTTAAAAAGGGTCACCCAAGGAACATTCATGCCAAGTTTGGATGAAATTGGCCCAATGGTTACTGAGGAGAAGATGTTTAAAGATTTCTAAGTCAAAAACTGCCATGCCCTGCCACGCCCATATTTGGGCATAAATCAAAATTCCAGGAACAACTTTTGAAAAGGGTCACCCAAGGAACATTCATGCCAAGTTTGGTTGAAATTGGCCCAATGGTTACTGAGGAGAAGATGTTTAAAGATTTCTAAGTAAAAAACTGCCACGCCCATATTTGGGCGTAAATCAAAATTCTGCGAACAACTTTTGAAAAGGGTCAGCCAAGGAATATTCATACCAAATTTGGTTGAAATTGGCCCAATAGTTACTGAGGAGAAGATGTTTAAAAATTTCAAAGTCAAAAACTGCCACGCCCATATTTGGGCATAAAAACAAAATTCTGGGAAGAACTTTTGAAAAGGGTCACCCAAGGAACATTCATACCAAGTTTGGTTGAAATTGGCCTAATTGTTCCTGAGGTGAAGATGTTTAAAGATTTCAAAGTCAAAAACTGCCACGCCCGGCCACGCCCATATTTGGGCATAAATCAAAATTCTGCGAACAACTTTTAAAAAGGGTCACCCAAGGAACATTCATGCCAAGTTTGGATGAAATTGGCCTAATTGTTCCTGAGGTGAAGATGTTTAAAGATTTCAAAGTCAAAAACTGCCACGCCCGGCCACGCCCATATTTGGGCATAAATCAAAATTCTGCGAACAACTTTTGAAAAGGGTCACCCAAGGAACATTCATGCCAAGTTTGGTTGAAATTGGCCCAATGGTTACTGAGGAGAAGATGTTTAAAGATTCCTAAGTCAAAAACTGCCACGCCCTGCCACGCCCATATTTGGGCATAAATAAAAATTCCACGAACAACTTTTGAAAACTGCCACGCCCTGCCACGCCCATATTTGGGGGTCAATCAAAAATCTGCGAACAACTTTTGAGAAGGGTCACCCAAGGAACATTCCTACCAAGTTTGGTTGAATTCCGCCCAGTGGTTACTGAGGAGAAGATGTTGAAAGAATTGTTGACGACTTCCGACGCACAATGGACAAAAGGTGATACCAAAAGCTCACCTTGAGCACGTTGTGCTCAGGTGAGCTAAAAAAAGGGGGCTTTATCCCCTTTATCATTTTAAGCAACAATCCTCAAGGCCCCTTTTCCCATGTTTCATGACGGATCCACTCCATTTCCAAAAGAAAGTTACCTTATGACCCTACAATCATTCTGTGAATATTTCATCAGAATCTGATAATTGTGGACTTAATCACATAAACAGGATTGTTTTGAATGAAAATCAATAAGGCCCCTTTTCCTGTGTTTTCTGATGGATCAATTTCATTCCAAAAGGAACTTTCCTTACAACCCAACAATTGTCCTGTGAAATTTAAAAGACAACTTGATAATGATTGTGATCTTCATCACATACACAAGAATGTTTTGAATGATAATCTGTAAGGCCCCTTTTCCTGTGTTTTGAATGCCACAATTATTCCATGCATCTTTGAAGAGAATCCAATAAAACTGTTGACTTTATTGTGTTAACAAAGATATCAAATTCAAGTTCTCATAAGGCCCCTTTTCCCGTGATATTTTACTGTTGGTTTTATCATTCTATGAAAGTTAAAAGTGAATCCGATGAAATATTGGGAATTCATTATGTTTACTAGAATATTTAAAAAAAAATCATATGTCCCCTTTTTACATGATACTTGATGGATTGTACCCAGTTCTGAAAAGAACCATCTAATTATTTGTACAATCATTCTGTGAAATTTTGAAGTGAATCTGGTGAAATCAAGGGACATCATTGTGTCAACCAGAATATTGAAGAGAGTTTTTCATAAGGCCCCTTTTTATGTGACCCTTGCTATAGTCAGATCCACTGTCAAAATCAACAATTGGAATGATGGTACAATCAATTTGTTTAATCTGTGGAATTTATTGTGTTAATGAGTTTATAGTGAAATATTCATAGGGCCCCTTTTCTCATGATACTTTACAGAACAAACCAAATTTCAAAAGGAACAATTCTAATGAAGGTAGAATCATTCTTTAAAAGTTAAAGAGAATCAATGAAAACAGTGGACTGAATTGTGTCAAGAATTTTTGTAACAAAATTTTCATAAGGCCCCTTTTCCCGTGAAACTTAACAAATCAGACCCAATGTACAAAGGAACAATCCTAATGATAGAAGAAAATTATAAAGACTGAGGACTTTATTGTAATAATGATGTTTTGTAATAAAATTTTTATAAGGTCCCTTTTCTTGTGTCACTTAACCAATCAGACCTAATTTACAAAGGAACAATCCAAATGATGGTACAATCATTCTATTAAAGTTTGAAGAGATTCTGATAAAGACTGAGGGCATTGTTGTGTTTATGAGGATTTGGTAATAATTTTTCATACAGCCCCTTTTCCTGTGATACTAGACAGATCAGGCCCAATTTGGAAAGAAACAATCCTTATGATGGTACAAACATTCTGTGAAAGTTTGAACAGAATCTGATGAAAACTGCAGACTTTATCTTGGTGTCAAATTTTTAAAATAAAGTTTTCATAAGGCTCCTTTTCCTGTGATACTTGAAGGATCAGGTCTCATGTCAGCCTCAACAATCATGATTATTGTACAATGATTCTGTGAAGGTTTGAATAAAATCCAATGAAAGCTCTGGACTTGGTTACAAGGATTATAGATAAAATTCTCTAAAGGCCCCTTTTCCCATGATACTAAACAGATCACGCCTAATTTGAAAAGAAAGAATCCTCATGATGGAATAATCATTCTGTGAAAGTTTCAACAGAATCTGATGAAAACTATTGACTTTATTGTGGTACAATGATTTTAAAATTAAATTTCATAATGCTCATTTTCCTGTGATACTTGACGGATCAGGTCTAATGCAAACATCAACAATCATTATTGTACACTTATTCTGTGAATGTTTGAAGAAAATCTGATGAAAGCTCTGGACTTTGTAACAAGGATTTATAAATGAAATTTTCATAAGGCCCCTTTCCTGTGCTTCTTGACAGTTCAAACCCTGTTATGAAAAGAATGATAGTTATGACCTTCCAATCATTCTGTGAAAGTTTCAACAAAATCTGATCAAAGCTGTGGGCTTTATTGTGTTAACAGGGTTTTATTAATTGAATTTTCATATAGCCCCTTTTCCCATGTTACTTGATGGATCTGAACCAATTCCAAAGGAAACTCTTCTTACAAAAGTATAATTATTCTGTTTGAGTATAAAGACAACCCCATCTCACCTGTGGACTTACAAGCATTAATTAAGATTTTTTTAATTGAATTTTCCTAAGGCCCCGTTTCCTATGTTTCTCAATGGATCAGACCCAATTTGAAAGGAACAATCCTTATGATGGTACAATCATTATGTGAAAGTTTGAAGTCAATCAGGTGAAATCTAGGGCCATTATGTGTTAACTAAGATTTTTTTATTAAATTTTCATGGGGCCCCTTTTCCCATGAAACTTGATGGATCAAACCTACTTCTGAAAGGAACAATCCACATAATGTAATAATCATTCTGGGAATGTTTGAAGAGAATTTGTTGAAAACTATGGACTCTATTGTGTTTACGAGGACTTTTTCAATCCAGTTTTAATCGGGCCGCTTTTCCCATGGTCCTTGACTGATTATACCAAATTTTGCAAGGAACAATTCTTATGATGGTACAATCATTCTGTGAAAGTTTGAAGTCAATCAGATGAAAACTGTGGACTCTAGAGTGTAAACAAAGATCTTTGAATTAAATTTTAATAAGGCCCCTTTTCCTATGTTTCTTGAGGAATCATATCCGATTCCAAAAGGTACAATCCTTATGATGGTACAATCATTCTGTGAAAGTTTGAAGAGAATCCGTTGTAAATTGTTGGCTCTAGATTATTAATGAGAATTTTTTATTAAACATTTCATAAGGCCCCTTTTTCCTGTGTTTCTTGAAGGATCATACCTAATTTCAAAAGGAATAATCCTTATGATAGTACAATCATTCTGTGAAAGTTTGAAGGGAATCCGATGAAAACTATTGACTCCAGAGTGTTAAAGAGTATTTCTTAAAAGATTTTTCGATTAAATTTTCATAAGGAAAGGAACGATCCTTATGTTGGTACAATCATTCTGTGAAAGTTTGAAGAGAATCCAATGAAGACTGTGGACTCTATCGCGTAAACAAGGATTTTTAATTGAATTTTAATTAAATTTTCATAAGGCCCCTTTTCCCATGTTTCTTGACAGATCATACCCATTTTCGAAAGGAACAATCCTTATGTTGGTACAATCATTCTGTGAAAGTTTGAAGAGAATCTGTTGAAAACTGTGGACTCTATCTCGTAAACGAGGATTTTTTAATTAAATTTTCATAAGGCCCCTTTTCCCGTGTTTCTTGAAGGATCATACCTAATTTCAAAAGGAATAATCCTTATGATAGTACAATCATTCTGTGAAAGTTTGAAGGGAATCCGATGAAAACTATTGACTCCAGAGTGTTAAAGAGTATTTCTTAAAAGATTTTTCGATTAAATTTTCATAAGGCCCCTTTTCCCGTGTTTCCAGATGGATCTGACCAAATTTCCAAAGGAACAATCCTTATGATGGTACAATCATTCTTCGAAAATTTAAATACAATCTGATGAAAACTGTGGACTCTAGAGTGTTAACAAGAATTTTTTTATTAAATTTTAATAAAGGCCCCTTTTCCCCTGTTTCATGACAGATCAGACCCATTTTCAAAAGGAACGATCCTTATGCTTGTACAATCATTCTGAGAAGTTTGAAGAGAATCTGATGAAAACTGTGGACTCTATCGTGTAAACGAGGATTTTTAATGGAGTTTTTAATTGAATTTTCATAAGGCCCCTTTTCCCGTTTTTCTTAACAGATCAGACCCAATTTCGAAAGGAAATCCTTATGTTGGTACAATCATTCTGTGAAAGTTTGAAGAGAATCCAATGAAGACTGTGGACTCTATCGCGTAAACAAGGATTTTTAATTGAATTTTAATTAAATTTTCATAAGGCCCCTTTTCCCATGTTTCTTGACGGATCATACCCATTTTCGAAAGGAACAATCCTTATGTTGGTACAATCATTCTGTGAAAGTTTGAAGAGAATCTGTTGAAAACTGTGGACTCTATCTCGTAAACGAGGATTTTTTAATTAAATTTTCATAAGGCCCCTTTTCCCGTGTTTCTTGACGGATCATACCCATTTTCGAAAGGAACAATCCTTATGTTGGTACAATAATTCTGTGAAAGTTTGAAGAGAATCTGATGAAAACTGTGGACTCTATCGCGTAAACGAAGATTTTTTAATTAAGTTTTAATTAGGCCCCTTTTCCCGTGTTTCTTGACAGATCTGACCCAATTTCGAAAGGAACGATCCTTATGATGGTACAATCATTCTGTGAAAGTTTGAAGAGAATCCGATGAAAACTGTGGACTTTATCGGGTAAACAAGGAAAAGTTTAATGGACGGACAGCGGACGGACGGACGCCGGACGGGAAAAAGCCATCGCTATGGCTCTAGTGGCCTTCGGCCAGTAGAGCTAAAAATTAAGCTCAAGTCAATTTGTCTCATTTCACGGTTGCGCATTACTTTAAGAACACGTCCTACCGGGGACTAAAGAAAATTAAGAACGCCGAGAGTGGAACAGTGTGATATTTCAATCGCACCATCTTCAAGGTTTGTAACTGAAGGATACCGAGGAGCGTGCCTATTCACTATGTTTTAAAAAATATCAATGACCTTAGGCATTGATCATCTCAATGTCAAACAGTAAGACCAAACAATCAAAACGATTTTGTAAATTCAAACACTACGCGTGTTATCAATCAAACAAAGCAATTACCTCCGAACTAATGCATTAATGGCCAGGACCGCCCACATAAGGTGTTAAAAACTTACATGGCTTCGGGTAATTATCAATTTTTATGTGCAACCCTTTTTCTTCGGACGGGCCGAAGACGGGATGAAAAAATCGCGGCCAAATCAGAATTAACCTCGTATCTCAGCATCTGCAACCCAAAATGCCCCCCCACCCTCCAAAATTTTGGGAGCCAAGCGAACCCCGCGTTATAATGGAGTCAGCGCTGTGCCGGGTAGCGTTGTAGAGGAGTTGCAGTGTATTAGCTAAAATGACCCAAAAGTCAAACCAGGCCTTTTGAAATACTATATATAGACAAGGGATACAACTCAGAATTCCTGAGATCCCACCCGTCTGTTTTAAAAGCCTCTAAAAATTACACTTCTTTGTTTACACATTTTACAGTTGTGCATATTTGTCACATATAATCATTTGTAACCTTGACCCATCCATTCCACGAAAACTATACAGCTTTCGCAGTATTGACAACTTTCTTAAAGAAATACACCTCGATTTTTCTTGATTGTCGAGAAGTAGCACCTTCACTTTTCATCAGTAAATAGCAAATCCCAGATAAGCCATTCATTTCTATTATGCATAGAGCAATGGTAAATTATAAATTAAATACATTTTTACCTTGAAGTAGTTAATTCTGATGATTCCAGAGCTCTCCTAAGCTTATGAAGTGTTGCATCCTTTCTAGAAGTCAAAAGGCAGCCATGTTGTTTTTTATGATAAACATCCATAAAGCCCAAACGGATGCAAAAATGTGTAAAAAGAGGTAATGGAAGAGAAAGGCCACAAGTAGGATGTAAATGCCAAGAAAAGAACAAAAAAATGGATTTCAGAATAGACTAGATGAGAAAATTCTATTCTTAAGGTACTTATACCACCATTATAGTTTAAACAAAATATTCATTATTTATCAATGGCTCTCTAATCATTTACTAGAGCCCAAGATATTGATTTGCATGTAATAAGTTAGTTAGGTTAGAAAAATAAATAATTGAAAATGGGACTTTATGAGCTACAATTAGTTCAGGCTTCAACATCATTAACTTGAAACAAGTCAAGACCAAAGATTGACCCCTGTGGGACGCCAGATAAAATCCATAGCTCACCTATGACGACTGTTATTTGGCTTCTAAGATGGAAGGGTGAAATACAACAAAGCGTCTCACCCTACATACCATGCAGCTGCATTTTGTAACAAAGTTAAGTTGTTGACTTTAATAAGTACATTGCTAAAATGAAATATCAAATATTTGTTTGTTAGCAAAATTTCTTATTTTATGAAAAGTCTTGAATTAATCATATTAGTTTTGTTTCACTAGACAAAACCCTCTCTCATCTCTTAATGGAATCTTCACTAGCTGAATCTCTAAGTCAATGGAAAGTTCACCAGCAGGATTGAGAATATAGTAACAAATAAATAGTATAACATTTCTTCCTGGAAATGGATTGAAAAATAACTTTTAGTATGCAGAAGTTTATGAAACAATGTGATATGCTATTTGTTGATAGCCATTCTGAAAAATGAAATATGAATACATGAATTCTTTTACACTGAAGACTATTCTACAGTCATTTGTTTAAATTTATAAAGGTAATGATATTCCTGTGAAAATCCTATCAAATTTGTTTGATAGTTACGTTACACCCATTCTTAATTATAATTGTGAAGTCTTGGGTTTCATCCAATCGGAAAATATTGAAAGAATTCATAAGAAATTTTTGAAGTGCATGCTCAATGTAAAACAGTCAACTAAGTCTCTTTCCCTCTTATCGGAAATAGGAAGATTCCCGCTTATAGTTAATAGACATATTCGTATAATCAAATATTGGCTAAAACTGTACAGTTAAAAGAACAATTGTATTTTAACATCAATATTACAAAGCCAGCGGTTAGAAATTGAAAAAGAGGCCGAAGTTAAAAACTGGAGTAATACAGTTTAAAAACTATTAGAGACTTCAGTGAAGTTTGGTTTTATCCTGATTTGGTACATTTTGAACAATTTAATCCGACTTTTGAAAAAAGAGTCAAAGATATATACATAAGTAAATGGCACTTATCCATAGATGCTTCTTCCACCCTAGTTTTGTTTCGTAACCTTAAATTCAGTTATGAAATATCAAATTATATTATAGTCCTTGAAAATAGAAAACACGACAATATATTAGCAAAGATTAGATTATCCTCACACGATTCAAAAGTCGAAACAGGTCGCCACCAAAATATCAACAAAAATGATGGAACATGCAAATTATGTACCTTTACAGATATTGAAGACGAATTTCGTGTCACTTTCATTTGTCCCTATTATAAAGATTTAAGATCTAAGTATATCCCTACTTTTTACCATAAACATCCATTATGTATAAATTTTACACTACATTATGATACTCTCATTATTAACATTGTAAAACTAATATTGTATATTTAGGTGACTGTTTTTTTCCATTGTGTTTTATAACATGTTATTTTTTTGTACTAAGAGCTAATATGCTCAACATCTGTAATAAACTTATGTTCTGTTCTATATTGGATTAGACACCAACTGTGGTAGTTATCTTAGTAGTTAAAGCATGTTTATTTGCATGATATTCAACGTCATTTGTAATCTTGGTCATCAATTAAGATTTAATTCAAAAGAACAGGTCTACGTATAGCTTTAAATAAGTAAATTACCGGTATACTAGAAACAGAGTATATAGATAAATTTCATTTGGTAATACGTTTTTTTTTGGTAAATGTTTCTGTGTAAGAAGAAGTAAAAGCAGTATGAGTTGATGTAAATCTACTATTGAATTATAGTGATTGTTATTATCTATTTTGCATTCCTCTTTAATGGGTTATACTTTAACTGATTCTAATTGAAATTTGCACATAAACTTTGAATTAATTAATGAAGGAAAACTGTTTTAACACACAAAGTGAAAAGCAAATACAGTCAGCATAGCTATCTATACAGTCTCTGAATCAATATAACTCAGAAAATTTGAGGGTTAAAAGATGTATCTTATCTCCAAAAGCAACTTGTTCTGATCTTGTTTCAATATTAATTAAATATATATATATATATTTTTTTTTTCTTATTGCTCATGTCGTTTTTTTAATTCTATCGAAACACTTATTTCTTTGCTTTTGATTAACAAACCTTGTAGAATTCCTATTCTCATAAAAAAGTATTAAATGAGCAATCAAAAGAGATTATCAAAAACTTTGGGAAAAGAGGAGCATCATTGTTACCTATGTCACCACAGCTTTATCTTTTATCTCTGTGGATTTTCTCACAAAAATGCATATCTTTGAATTTGAACAAACTTCAGAATATATTCTTTTTAGAAATTAGACGTCTTGTATCAGGTTAGAGAAACATTGATACATATTGGACATATTATTCAATTTTCATATCATAGGGCAATGAGTTATGAATTAGAAATTGTCACTTCAACTACCCTCTATTTCAGTCATTGGCCTTTCAATGCAACTTGCATCCCACTTGTACCATCCCCCCCCCCCTTCCTGACAATAGTGAGATGAATTTCTGTAAGAAAGTTGTCAATAGTATACTGCGAAAGCTGTATAGTTTTCGTGGAATGGATGGGTCAAGGTGAAAAATGATTATATGTGATTATTGATGCGACGAATATGCACAACAAAGAAGTGTAATTTTTAGAGGCTTTCAAAACAGACACGGGTGGGATCTCAGGAATTCTTAGTTGTATCCCTTGTCTATATATAGTATTTCTAAAAGGCCTGGTTTGGGTCATTTTAGCTAATATCTAGCATACGTAACTGCTCCCTGTGATATAGACTGTACCTTTTCACTTGTCAAAAAACCAACAGATAAATTTACTGGAAAATATTTTTGTTAATCAGTACACCTCAAGAGGTTGCAGAACACTGCAGTACAATGTCTCTGGTACAACCAATGAGGAGTATGCCACAGGTCTGATTTCTGGTAAAGTTAGAAAGGAGGCTGAACACCTTTACAAGTATTCTGTCTGGTGTATTTATTAAACATGTTCTCTATATCTTTTTTTCCGATACCCTGCAAAACGGCCTTACGTCAGCGCTTAAAATTATTCAGAAGTTGAAATGAAATCTTTGATGCATATACAAATTAAACATTCAATTCAAAATGTCAATTCAGAGCAAAGATTCTATCAGATTTATACACGGAGTAGACAATCACCTCATGATGGAAAGTTGGTCAAAGCGGAAAAGGAAGTTGCAAAACCAAATCTCGAAATAGACGAGAACGCAACGAGATTATCAATTGCCATTCATGAAATTTTCGCAACTACTTCGAAATTCACTTCTCACAAGAATGAATCTCTCACATTTCAAAATAGAATAATGAAGAGTTAATGTTCTGGTATGGTTGTCACAGAAACAAACCAAATTGTCCCGTCCACGGTAAAAACGTGTTTCTTTTCCCTTCCAGTTTGAAGAAGTCTGGTGTATGAAGTGTATAACGAGTGGGTGGGGTAATGTTTTATTTTAGTAAGGTTAAGACTTCTTATTAGCTGAAACGAATTCAGTCATAACTAAAAGATTCGGCACATGATAATCATGCCAATAACAAGTCATTTCAGTGAGAAACAGGTAAAAAGCTGGGAATATTGTTCAGGAATTTAATTCAGTTAGAAGATTGGGTCTCCCTAAAAAGCGTCGAGAAACGCCGGGAACTGCCGGGAATCGCCGAGAGATCTAAATCGGCCTCGAGAGGCGTCGAGAGATCTAATGAAGCGTCTTGGTATAGAAATTTATGTATTAGAGATCATAATTAACATTGGAATTTCATATGTGTTTTAAAACTGATCCTATTTGGTTTATTTTATGAGGCTGTGTAGAAGTGCCGAGAGATCTGACTCGGAGCCGAGAGGCGTCCAGTGATCTAGGGCCTACCTTGGCATCTAGAAACCTGTATCAGAGACAGTTATTTGCATTTGAATTACAAAATTCAGAGAAGTATGATTTTTAGATTAAGTATTTTTGTTTCTTTTTATGGGACTGTGTAGAAGCGCCGAGAGGGATGATCCGAGAGATCTGACTCAGAGCCAAGAGGCGAAAAGAGATCAAATTTGGCGTCGAAAACATAGAATTCTATATTAGAGACAATAACTTAATATAAAAATTTGAAATTAAATGAATTGACATGGTGATTTTAAATCTGAAATATATGTATGTGGAATTATTTTTTCATGAGACTGTACACACAACGAGAGATTTTACTTAACATTGATTATGTCCGACTCCTCTTAGTTCTCTGAATCAATACATGTACTGATTCAGAATAAGCCCATAAGAATTATGAGATCTTGTCAAAATAAGTGTGAAAATCGCTGATTAGTAGCACACTCCATTAACCGATCTCATTAAAGAAGGTGTGAATTGGATATTGACATCAAACTTAACTCTTTTTCAATTAATATCAAACAATCAAATCTTTTATTTCACTCAGGTATACAATATACAACATGGGATTATGAATTGCAAAACATAGACTTTAAAAACTTAATACGAAAAATATTATGTATGGTAGATTGTAAAAAAAGAACAAAATCATTATTGACAACTTCTCCCTTTTTTACAATGTTTTCTTCCCGACTTGTCATATTTAAAAGCAGACTAAAATCAAAACATGTCAAAACTACAACATTTCCAAGTCGAATACGAACGGGTTAAAGCTGCAATGTTACTCCAAGGCCCAAATTACGTAAATATTTGCAAATCCATTTGATACAGGTAAACGTAATCTGGGCTGTTACAGGTCGGACGAAATCAAAATCCAAAATTAAAGGCGTTTTTAAAGCTATGAATCTTTATTTTTAAAGAAACTCGCCTCCCAAATATGGAAGAGAATACATCTTTAAATCAAGTTGAGTGAATATTATGAAATACTCACTCTAATGCAATCACCGTCACCAAACAAAAACAATCGACAAAAAAACGAATGGATATAGAAATATAATATGTCCTTAAATAAGGCAAACTTATCATAATTAATCGTTTCTAGACATTAGTTTGTGTTTCTCGGCGCTTCTCCAGGTCTCTTGACGCTGAATTTGATCTCTCGACGCCGATTTAGATCTCTCGGCGCTTCCCGGCAGTTCCTGACGTTTCTCGACGCTTTTTAGGTAGACCGAGAAGATTGGATAGAAAATCATGGATTTACAGTCTGAAATCTAATTAGAAGAAAACAACAACAATATCCTCAATGATCACAAAAGGAAACTTTTATCCTGTAAAAGTAATAAAAGAATATTTATCTGATGAGACTAGGGCATATCCAACAGGTGCATTGATTTATTCTTCATTAACTGCTCTAATTCAATTGTTCCATACAAGCTTCATCTCCTTAGCAGTTCAAACTATACTGAGAGTTACCAGTCAACTCCGTCCATCGAATAACTCCGTCCATCGAATAACTCGTCCTGGTCAACTCAGCCCCAATATATAATCCATAATAAAATATATGGTTATTCGTAGAATGTGTTTAAGTTTTGTTCAAATGATGCAGTATAATCTTACTATTTTTATCTTCAATATTTTCAAAATACATTTTTTTTAAATATTATTATATCGAATCATTGCATGAATATGTGCAATTTTACTGACTGTTAAATTTCAATTCACATAGCATATGTTTTGTGTACTCAGAAGTTACCTTTACCACTTATTCAACTCTGTCAGAATAAACCCTTTTTAGCTCACCTGAGCACAAAGTGCTCAAGTGAGCTATTGTGATCACCTTTCGTCCGGCGTCCATCCGGTGGGGTTTATATAGAAATAAAGAACGATTTTTTAAATGACATCTCCTCCCAAACCACTGGGCCGATTTGAACCAAATTTGGCAGAAATGTTGCTTAGTTGGTCCCCTTCAAAAATAGCTAAAAGAATTGAAAGCGGTTTAAAACTCTGGTTGCCATGGCAACAAAACTGAAATTTTAAAATAATCTTTAAAAATCGTCTCCTCCTGACCCAGAAGGCGTAGAGCCTTGATATTTTGCATGAAGCATCAGTATATTGACCTTTTTCAATACAGCTAAAATCAAGATCCTCGGGTCCCCAGGGTCGGAGACCCGGGGTGGGGGGGTGGGGTTTATATAGAAATTATTTAACCCTTTCCCGTTCATTCCCTGGTTTTTACGTCCCAGTATTTTTTATACTTAAGGAAATATTGTAGAAAAAGGAGAAATTGCTTGTAACAAGCAATTTCTTCTTTTTCTACAATATTTTCTACCCTATTGATTAATTATTTTTCAAATAAAATCAACTTTTAATTGTCGTCTGCAAAACCTTTGAATTTGGACAGGTCTAAAATTTTGCAAAACAGGAAAGGGTTAATTGTTAGTTTCGTCTATCAAAAACGAGCGTTCTGATTTAATTCATACCTCCATGAGCAAAATTTTAAGCACGCAGCATTTTTGTATGCTTCCGCATAAAACAGTTCCATACAAAAAGGTATCAAAATTTGTACAGCTTTTGGTTTTTTCGCTCGATGCTATTAAATTATAAGAAATGAAGAGAATGTTTTTTGTTTTCATGGAGGTATGAACTGAAAAAACTAATCACACAATGTATGAATCCGCTTCGCGTATTCATACATTGTGATTAGTTTTTTCGGTTCATACCTCCATGAAAACAAAAAATATCCTCTTCATCTCTTAAATAAAGAATGATTTTTTAAATGATATCTCCTCCCACACCACTGGGCCGATTTGGACCAAATTTGGCAGAAATGTTCCTTAGGTGGTCCCCTTCAAAAATAGCTAAAAGAATTGAAATCAGTTAAAAACTCTGGTTGCCATGGCAACAAAAGTGAAAGTTTTTCTAGCTTACAGTACGTTTAGTTCTTTGATTATATTCATTGCTCATTGAAAATAAAAAGAATCTTCTAAGTTGTAAAGCTAATTTTATTTTCCCATAGAAATAATAAATGCCCGCCAAAACTTATTCAAGGTGATCCACTTCTGAAAGTCTCATTACTTCTGCCTATTTTAAATTTAAGACTTTTTCCAATTCTCAGACTAGAGAGAAGTCACTTCTCTACAAATTCTAAGATTCTGAGATAAGCACCTGTTATACACTACCCGGCTACATATAAAGCAATTGCTCACAATATTGTGAAATACATTAGTGTGTGGAAAAAGGATCTCCCTTTTTTTTTTTAAGGGGGGTATGTATGTAAAAAACAGGGTGTCCAGAACCCGGCCCGTAAATCTGGGATATTTCGGTCTGTTCACTATCTGAGATTCTGCAGAGCCCGGATAGAGTCGAATTTTGAAAATCATCTTCTCAGAAACCAGTTGATGGATTTTGACCAAAATGCTTAGGAATGATTGTTGGTGACCAATCATCAGTGTCCCTCATAGAATTTTGCTGGGTTAAATAACATGGCTTTGATTGGAAATTCAAATGTCCATAATTGGTTTATAGTGCACATTTTGAAAATCATGCTTTCCAAACTGGATCACTGTTTTCAATTAAATTTTTAAGGACTTATTTTTTGGTAATTTTCAACCCATGTCGTGCTGTATAAAAAATCTTTCAAAATTGCATGAAAATCAAAAGGCTGAAAGCGCTGGTAGTACTTGATGTTTGAGAATCAATATTATTCCTTTTGAAATTTTGTAAATACCTCTTGCAGGAAAAGAATAAACATGAGGTGTAGACTAAGATAAGACTGCAAGCAATTTCTTCATTTTACACATTGTTTTCCCCAATGTTTTTTAGCTCACCTGAGCACAACGTGCTCAAGAAGAGCTATTGTGATCGGTAATTGTCCGGCGTCCGTCTGTCCATCTGTCCGTCCGTAAACAATTATTAAAAAATCTTCCCCTCCCAAACCATAAGGCCTAGAGCTTTGATATTTGTTACATATCATCACCTATTGACCCTATCAACGGAAAAGTTAAAAATAAATAATGATATCTTTAAAAACCTTCTTCTTCCAAACTATAAGGCCTAGAGCTTTTATATTTGTTATGTATCATCACCTATTGACCCTCTACCAAAATAATTTAAAGAATTACCGTATTCTAAAAAATAGCCCTTTTCTGTTCGATCTCTGATTTTAGTTAGAAATGAATAATGATATCTTTAAAAACCTTCTTCTTCCAAACTATAAGGCCTAGAGCTTTTATATTTGTTATGTATCCTCACCTATTGACCCTCTACCAAAAGACTTTAAAGAATTACTGTACTCTTAAAATCAACCTTTTTCTGTGTGATTCCTGATTTTACAAAGGAAATCTTTGAAAATATTCTCCTCCTAAACCATAAGGCCAAGAGCTTTGATATTTGGTACAAATCATCACCTATTGATCCTCTTCCAAAACACTTCAAAGAATTATTGTATTCTTAAAATTAGCCCTTTTCTGTGCGATCCCTGATTTACAAAGGAATAAAGAAGGAAATCTTTGAAAATTTTCTTCTCCCAAACCATAAGTCCTAGAGCTTTGATATTTGGTACATATCATCAGCCATTGACCCTCTACCAAAATACTTCAAAGAATAAATGTAATTTGAAAATTATCCCTTTTCTGTGAGATCCCTGATTTTACAGAGGAATAAAGAAGGAAATCTTTTAAAGTCTTCTTCTCCCAAATGATTAGGCCTAGAGCATTGATATTTGGTACATTTCATCAACTATTGACCCTCTACCAAAATACTTCAAAGAATTACTGTATTCTGAAAATTAGCCCTTTTCTGTGCAATCCCTAATTTTAGTTAGAAATAAATAATGATATCTTTGAAAACCTTCTTCTCCTAAACCATAAGGCCTAGAGCTTTTATACTTGGTATGTATTGATGTCTATACTTCAAAGCATTACCATATTCAGGAAATTGGTGCTATATGGATGGATCATCAATATACCTAGGATTAAAAGAGAAATCCTTAAACATCTTCTCCAAAATAATTAGACAGAGGGTTTGCTATTTTGTTTATATCATCAAGCCTTGAACCATTATACTCAGGGGAGCAATTTAGGACCATCATGGTCCTCTTGTTTTGAGGAGTGTCCAAAATCGTCATAATGTGAAAATGGGTTAACCAAGAATTTCTAAGTTAAAAAAGCGTCAAAATTCAACTTAAATAAATGTCAGACTAACGAATCTTTGCCTAAGCTTTGACATGATGGTAACAAAGGCCTGGGCAAAGTTTCAGAACAATATCATTAATAGAAATAGAGATAAAGTTTCAGAACAATATCATTAATAGAAATAGAGATAAGAGACTTGCACCAAAAACTTTAGTCAAAATTAATGTCTAGGCTGAAAAAATGATCAAAGTTCCCCTATTCTTGGTTAAAATTCTTGATTTAAGTTTTATTGACAAATGTCACATTTCAGTTATATCTCTGTTTCTATTAATGCTATTGGTCTTAAGCTTTGCACATGCCTTTATGACCATCATATCTTACCCTGTGAAAAGATTCATTACTCTGACATTCATTTAACCCATTCCAACTCAACAAAATTTCAGACTGGTCCAAATTGAAGGAAGCTGCAGACTATATTTTGAAGTTGGTGGAATTTAAATTTTCTTTGACTTTTTGGATAGAAAACATTGTGGATAATGAAGAAATTGCTTGATACAAGCAATTTCTTCATTTTCAACAATGTTTTCCAAAGATTTTTTCTTGAGGGGTGTAAAAAGGAGGGCTTGTGTGGGAATGGGTTAACCCATTATCATACATCAGAAAATGTTTCCATGCTGTTACTCAAAAGCCATTTGATTTTGGCCCTTAAAACTTTATACACATGCATTTCATGATCCAGGGAGATGCCCGATTATTTTCGGGCCATGTAGGTCAAATGTCAAGGTTACAATTGACTTAAGGTAGAAAACTGTTTCTGTGCTCTAACTGGTAAGCATTCAAATTTTACACATACATTGTCCATGACCCAAGGATATGATTGAAGTTTGTTTGCTCATGCTTTCAACAAGTCTGAAACTTTGTTGTTGGAAAATGGAATTGAAAATATTATGAGAAAAGGAGAAATTACTTGTAACAAACAGTTTCTCCATTTCTCTCATTGTTTTCCAAAGGCAAATCCCTTCAATATGTACAAAAGCAGGATTTTGTGGAATGGATTAGTGAATTCCCAGACTATTCTGCTTTTTTAGGCATCTGAAGAAAAATGCTTGCTAAAACATGGAAAATGGAATGATTACTTGTCACAAGTAATTTTGCTATTTCCCACAATGGTTTTCCCCAAAAGACAAATGACTTTAAAATTCCATCAACGTAAAATTGTTGTCTGTAAAATCTGTATATTTTTACCAGTCTTAAATTTCATCATCTGGGAATGGAAGAATCCATTCCAACATGGCAAAGGCTGCTGTCATAGTGCTGTTGGTAGCATCTCAGACTCCTAATCTTCAGTCATGAGACATCATGAGTTCGATTCCCGGGCCAGGACAGCACATATTCTTTCTGACATTTGTCTCTCATCCATCCATTCAATCAATCAATCCAAAATGGCAGAATTTGAGACTGGTTCAAACTAAAAGAAGTTGCAGACAATTATATTAAAATTGAGAGATTTTTGACTATCTTTGTCTCTTTGGGTAGAAAACAAGGTTTAAGATGATGAAATTGCTTTTCACAAGCAATTTTTTCATATTCAACCTTGTTTTCTTCAAGTATGTTCTTTTGGGCATAAAAAACGGGGATTGACTTTGTGTAGGAATAGGTTAAGATTTGTTGTTAATTGCAGGATGTGGAGGTTAGTCAGGAGGCTAAGATATTGTGTATTGTCCGAGACATGTTAGACCCGAACTCTAGCAGCATAAAACACACGTTGAACCTACCAGCTTCCATGTCTGTTCAGATCCTCATCAATGAAGTCGCAAAACAGTTTGGATATGCCTATGGTTCTATTTCACTGAACTATGAGAGGAAAGAAGGGACATCTATTCATGAGGTTTGGGTTTGAGTTTTGTCAATGAAGTTAACCCTTGTCATGCTGATCTTCCTATGATATTCCTGGTTTGGCAGGAGGTATAGACAAAGATCAGTCTGCTCATAAATGCAGTCTGATTTTAGCCTTCGCCACCTGTTTGTCCCTATTAACCCTTTCCCGTTCAAATACGGGATTTTACGCTCCAGTGATTTTATACTCAAGAAAACATTGTGGGAAAAAGAAGAAACTGCTTGTAACAAGCAATTTCTCCTTTTTCCACAATATTTTCTACCACATAGGATGGTTTCTTTTCAAATGGCATCCAGATTCCATTGTCGTCTGCAACCTCTTTCAATTTGGACTAGTCTAAAATTTCCAAAAACAGGAAAGGGTTAAGTAAGTGTTGTTTATATCATTTAATTTTCAAAATAAATATTGACCCACAACTAGTGTTTTCAGAGCTTTCAGCCCTTTGATGTGTGTGTGATTTTGATAAGGAAATTATTATTCCCCAAATGTTTTCTGGGGTATATTGGATTCAGCCTGTCTGTCTGTTTGTCCATCTGTCTGTGTACACAATACTACCAATTTTGTTTTGCGTACTCCTCCTTCAGTTTTGCTTCAATACCATTGAAACTTTACAGGGCTCCTGCTGCCGTTCACTAATGGCGCCAAATGCGACAAAACAAAAATTCTGGCTCCAAAATTGGCGAAGTGACCAATTTACTGGCGACAACTTTCAAATGACAATTCCCCCATTTGGCACCATTTAATAAATTGAAGTTGAAGAAAACATCACTCTCGAGTTTGATCCTCCCCTACATAATTCAAGAAGGTCCAAAATGAAAGAAGTTGCTGATAACACTTCAAAGTATTTGTTGAAGAAATCATTGTGAAAAAATGTTTGTTTAAACTCAATGTTTTGGAAAGCTTCATTGATCCAAATCATAAATCACAGGATTAGCATTTAGAAGGGTTCAACAGAGCATACCTTTGTTATAAAAGTAGCACAAACAAAAAAGAAGTTGTATACAGTATCTTTCTAGTTTCATTCAGTATTGTCACTTTCTTAACACCTTTTTAATTCAAATTAGTCAGATAATTAACAACTTATTCAACATTATATAGATACATAACAGGTTATTTTTTTCAATTCTTTCATTCAATTATTTATACACGCTCCTCTTTTGTCTACAATTGGCACCAATTGGCTCCATGTTTTTGCCACTGGAATAAAATTTTCCAGGGGAAGCCCTGCTTTATACAAAGATAAACCATGTGTTGAAGTTTTGCAAGACATAATTTTTAAGTCTTAATTCCACATGGTTCAAGAATTATCTCCCCTTGAACTTAGACATTATTGATGCTTTATTGACACATACAGCTATTTATACTACCCATTTTTTACAAGCATATCTCCTTTCCATCAAATTTTTGAGGATTGTACTTCATCAGGGCATCAGAAAGTGTCATTATGAGGTATCAGGTTAACCAAATCCCCTTTTTTAGAGCCTCCGAAAATTTTTTATAGACAATATTGATGATTTGTGCTCAAATAGATCTTTGAAACCCATGGTTGAATGAAACAGTAGAAATATTAATACATGTACACTGCTCAAAAATGTAAAGTGTAGTCACCTTTATTTACAAAAGGCCATTCAAAGTCAATAACTATGCAATTAAGTGTATGCTAGGTTGTCTATAACTTTACTCACTTACCTTTCTTAACCTTTTTTGAGCATTGAATGAGGTTCTTAGGTTACTTTTATCTCAACAATAACTGACAAGAGCATGCAAGGAAGTTTTCTAGAATTTTGTTTTGCTAATAAGTGATGGGTCAAAAAGATTTCGTTATTTTCTAAGACAAACATGAATCTTTTTCCAAATTTTGGCTTACCAGAATGACTATTAAAGCGCACATTTTTTCTTAAAGGAAAACAGAAGATTTAAATCTAACTTCTGACAGTTCCTGTTAATATTTTTTTACTTTGTAGTATTGTGCACGTCTTTATCTGTTTTGATTATCATGTTGTTGCTTGTAGTGGGCATTCAAATTTACACAGTATAAACCTCTGCTGTGAAAGAGACCAGAAAACAACTCACTTCAGAGCCAAAGAGATTTATTTATTTTGTATCTTTTTAGGCTTTGTATCAAAATGTGCTATGTTAGTCACTCACACAGTCACTTTCAGTAATAAAGTGTGTATAAATCTAAAGCAGATGCCTTCCATGAAAATCTTTTTCTCTTTCCTTGTTTTTCAATAACTATTTTTGAGGATACAATAGTATTCTTTAAACACATATAATGATACAAAGACTCCGGGCACTATTAATGAATTTATCAATATCCAATAAAGTACCTATGATGCAGAGTTAAATCTTGTCCTGCTGAATAACTTTCCTCTTTTGTCGATACTGGAAAACTTTTACATAATTAGATCAGTTTTGTGTTCAAATTTTTTCTCAAAACAACAATAAGCAGGTAGTAAAGGCTAAGATCAGACTCCACATCTGTGCAGACTGACCTTTGTCAATACACTTGCCAAATCCATTGTTAAAGCAGGAATATTCTCTGATCAGCATGACAAGGGTTAATATATGGTTGCTGATATTTCACCCATTCCTACACAACCTCACATTTTTACAATTCTTAAGTAAAAAAAGCTTTGAAAACATGTGGATTAAGAAGACATTGCATGTTATAAGCAATTTCTTCATAATCCACAATGATTTCAACCCAAAAATGATTTTTAGCTCACCTGAGCACGTGAGCTATTGTTATCACCTTTCGTCCGGCATCTGGCCATCGTGCGTCGTCCGTCAACAATTTCTTCAAACAACATCTCCTCCCAAACTACTGGGCCAATTTGAACTAAATTTGGCAGAAATGTTCCTTTGGTGGTCCCTTTAAGAATAGCTTTAAAAAATTGAAATCTGTTAAAATCTCTGGTTGCCATGGCAAAAAAAGAGAAATTTTAAAATAATCTTTAAAAATCTTCTCTTCCTGACCCAGAAGGTGTAGAGCCTTTATATTTTACATAAAGCATCAGTAATATGACCTCTTTCAAAATGGCTAAAGTCAATATCCTCGGGTCCCCAGGGGCCGAGCCCCAGGGGGGTTGGGTTTATATAGAAATCAAGAACTATTTTTAAATGACATCCCCTCCTAAACTACTGGGCCAATTTGAACCAAATTTGGCAGAAATGTTTCTTAGGAAGTCCCCTTTAAAAATAGCTAAAAAAGTGAAATCTGTTAAAATCTGGGGTTGCCATGGCAACAAAAGTGAATAATCTTTAAAAATCTTCTCCTCCTGACCCAGAAGGTGTAGAGCCTTGTTATTTAACACGACGCATCAGTATATTGACCTCTTTCAAAATAGCTTAAATAGTGATCCTTTGAAGCCCAGGGCCGGAGCCCCAGGGAGGATTGGGTTTATTCAGAAATCAAGAACATTTTTTAAAGGACATCTCCTCCCAAACTGCTGGGCCAATTTGAACCAAATTTGGCAGAAATGTTCCTTTGGTGGTCCCTTTAAGAATAGCTTTAAAAAATTGAAATCTGTTAAAAACTCTTGTTGCCATGGCAACAAAAGTGAAATTTTAAAATAATCTTTAAAAATCTTCTCCTCCTGTCCCAGAAGGCATAGAGCCTTGATATTTTGCATGAAGCATCAGTATATTGACCTCTTTCAAAATAGCTTAAATCATGATCCTCAGGTCGTCAGGGGGGGAGCCCAGGGAGGGGGGTTATAGGCGTGAAGCGTCAATTCACAGACTTCTTTCTTATTTCTGAAATTATATCCCACGGATCCAGAGGTAAATAAAGGTTAATTTCTTCTTTCAAATTTGCCCCAAAGCCTTGGAATTTGAAATGTAGACTTTTGGATCCCCAGGTTCCTAGTCTATATATGTAAGTATGGCCCACTTGTATCATAATCCTAACCTTAACCCTTGTCATGCTGAACCAGGAATATTCCTGTTTAGGTAGGAGGTACAAGCAAAGATCATCCTGCTCTTAATTGTTTTCAAAGATAGATATGTTTTCAAAAGAATTATTAACCCACAATAATTGCATCCAGTACTGTCAGCCATTTGATTTTAATGGAATTCTAAAGAGGACTTTTATTCAACATGACAATAAGTAATATGAAATTAGACTTTTGAAAGAAAAAGTGCCTTTATCTCAGGTGAGCGCCCCAGGGCCAACAGCCCTCTTGTTTAAAAATACCACTTACTTGAAATTAATGTCTGCAACTTTTTGAATTTGGACCAGTCTAAAATTTCATTGTATGGTAATAGGTTGACAATGTTTCTTTTTAGAGCTCAAGCTCATGCATCTTACTAAGGTCTTCCTTTTCTTCAGATGTATATGGAAGAATACAAGGAGCATTTTTTAGCTGATATAGTTGAACCTGGAACTAAAAGGCATGATTTTTACATCACAGAGAAAGAGGGTGTGACCCCTAGAAAGTTACCTCCCCCTCCCCCTCCTTTACCCCCAGTACAGGTAGGTAGATGTTCTTAGAACTAAACAAGATTTATATTTCACTAAGATTGTGACCTTAGAAAATTTCTTCCCTTTCCACCTCAAACTTCAACCCTAGTTCAATAGGCATGTATATCATTTAGTTATACCTTTAACCGCACTGGAGCTTTAACCCATCACTAAATAACAACATTTGATATAAATACACTGGAAACACAAATTACATTCAAATAATTCTTAGGCCATGACCATTGTGCAGTTAGTTTCATGTCAGACTGGCAATCATGAGGTCAAGGGTTCAATCCCCAGCCTAGGCAAATATCCTATCCGACATTTTTCTCCAACCAATGGGTCCATAATCATTAACTTAAGTGGGATGGGAAGCTGGAGGATCAGAAAGGATGTAGTGGTAGTGCTGGTGTTAGAAAACAAGGAATCCATGGTTAGGTGCTCCATCTGCCGCGATATGACTGAAATACTTTAAAAAGAAGCATTAAACCCCATTCAAATGTACAAACAAATTATTTCTTAAATCTAATTTCAATATTTCGGCAGAATACCTTTTTCAAGAATGAACCATAAATTTTTTACTTCTACATTTTTAGCTCACCTGAGCACAACATGCCGAAGGTGAGCTATTGTGATCGGTAAATGTCCAATGTCTGTCTGTCCGTCTGTCCATAAATAGTTATTAAAAAATCTTCTCCTCCTGAACCATAAGCCTAGAGCTTTGATGTTTGGTACATATCATCACCTATTGACCCTCTACAAATATACTTCACAGAATAACTGTACTCTTAAAATTAGCCCTTTTCTGTGTGATCCCTGATTTTATTAAAAAGGAAACCTTTGAAAATCTTCTCCCAAACCATTAGGGCTAGAGCTTTGATATTTGGTATGTACCATCATCTTTTGACGTTCAACCAAAATACTTATTTTCAGATTACAGTTGTAATCTGAAAATAAGCCCTTTTCTGTGCGATCCCTGATTTTATACAGGCATAAGGAAGGAAATCTTTCAAAATCTTCTCCTAAACGATGACCCCTAGAGCTTTGATATTTGGTATGTAACATTACCTATTGACCCTCTATCAGAATATTTCAAAGAATAACCATATTCTGAAAATTAGCCATTATCTGTGCAATCCCTTATTTTAGATAGGAATAAAGAAGTATATATTTGAGAATTTTCTTCTCCCAACCCTTAAGCTTAGAGCTTTGATATTTGGTACGTATAATCAGCTATTGACCCTCTACCAAAATACTTCAAGGTATTACAGTATTCTGAAAATTAGCCCTTTTCTGTGAGATCCCTTATTTTACTCAGGAATAAAGAAGGAAATCTTTGAAAATCTTCTTTTCCTTAAGGATAAGGCCTAGGGCTTTGATATTTGTTATATATAATCAGCTATTGACCATCTTTCAACTTCCTCAAAGAATTACCATATTCTGAAAATTAGCCCTTTTCTGTCTGATCCCCAATTAAGAAAGGAATAAATAAGGAAATCTTTGAAAATCTTATTCCCCTAAACTATAAGGCCTCGAGCTTTGATATTTGGTATGAATAATTAACTATTGACTCTCAACCAAAATACTTCAAAGAATTATAGTATCTAAAAATTAGCCCTTTTCTGCGCAGTCCCTGGTTTTAGATAGGAATAAAGAAGGATATCTTTGAAAATCTTCTCATAAACAATTAGGCTTAGAGTTTTGATATTTGTTATGTATTGATGTCTATTGACCCTTTCCCTAATTACTTCAAAGAATTACTGTATTTAGGAAATTGGCGCTATATGGTGAGATCATCAATATACCTAGGATTAAGAGAACATCCTTAAACATTTCCTGTAAAATAATTAGACAGAGGGCTTTGCTTTTTTGTATAGATCATTAAATTGTGAACCAGCAAACTCAGAGGAGCAATTCAGGACCATCATGGTCCTCTTGTTACATAATTTGTCCATTAAGTTCGTAGACCTATGTGGGATAGCAGCTGGGGGCTAGGAAAGGATGTAATGGTAGTACTGGTGTGAGAAATACCAGGAATCCATTGTTAGGTGCTCCAGCCGCCGCGATATAACTGAAAGATTGTTGAAAGCGGCGTAAAACTCCATTCAAACAAACAAACAAATTGTCCATTAAGTATGTTAAATCATGATGTCATCAATGGATATATGATATTGATGAAGACAAAACATTTCACAGTTTATTGCAGGAATATTGAAATCAAGTTAAAGGTAGGTACCGGTATCCATGTTTCTGAAACCTAGATAACAAAAATTTGCCAATTGCCTAAAAATACACTCAAACAAATGCTTAACACTTAAATATGAGTCAGAAAATGTCTTCACAGAAATCTGAGAGGCTTAAAGTGGCTTTTATTGGTTTTATAGGAAAGGTTCAGCCAAATTCCAGGTTAATTTTAGATATCACAGAATTCAGTTATTAACACTACTTGACCTCGTTTGCATATGACCCAAAGTCAATGGAATGTAACAAATTGACAAGCAAAACAACCAACGTCCTAAATTATGGCCCACGAAATGGTTGGCACAAAACTACTGTAAGTGTTTTTGTATTGACACTTACAACAGTTTTGGACTGATCTTTACAGAATTGAAGACAGGCTAGCATTTTTAACTACTGATGACGTAAAGATGGTGTTGGTTTGAGCAAATTCTAACTGAATATAGCATTCCAAAGGTTATACACACCACCAGGGCTCCGGAAATCCGATAAATTGCCGGTCTGGACCGAATTTTGAATTGCCAGACCGATTGGAATCCCCAAAATTAACACCAAAATCGGTCCGAAATTTTCATCAAATATTGATAAACTCGCCCACCATCTATCAAAAACCATTTGAAACCGAAATAATTCAATGGTTTCACACATTACCAGCAGATTAAGAGATAAACAAAAGTGCCAAAAATCGATAATTAGTTTACCAGCCGGCCAGTCTAATGCCCATCCGCACGTGGACCTAATTGCAGTTTCATGCTTGACCGAACTGCGGGTATCGAGTTTTGTAACCTATTTGCAATAGCATAGAATAGAGCAAATAGTAACCGGTTTGATTTACACATGTTCGAAGAAATGGACATCTAATACTGCGTCGATTTAAATTGCCGTTACTCGTGAAACTGATTTACTATAACATGGGATGCGTATATAAATCGAGACATGAACATGCTTCAGTTGCCGTTCGTTCAAAGTCAGAATAGCTCAGCACAACGCTTTTATGAAATTAATTTAACACAAGTAAGTGGGTGAGACCGGGTTTCAAACTTATATAAAAAAAGTCACGTCATTAATATATGTTTTAAAGTTTTTCATTCACGGTAAGAAACATAGCCGATAGAATTCAAACAATTATTGGAAATCTGCAGAATACCGATGATTTAAATATAAACGGAATCGACAGCTTAATAATATCCCTAGTTCCATCAATAAAATCAAATTTTACTTCAGGGGTGGAAAACGTCCCAATAATAAAATGGAAATCAACTACGATAAATAAATGACCGAGATTTGTGAACAAATTCCACAATAGGAACATTGTGCAACACGTGGGCAACCCACTCAACTTGGTCTTGTCGGTCTTTTTGATGTACGTCATGACTCTGTGATCTCATGGGGTAGAATGGACTGACCCGACATTTTTGTGACGTCAGCTGTGTTTTCCATCAACAGACGCTCGCGTTTAGAAAATCGACATGACTGTGTTAAATAAACAGAACTTAAGATTACTAGCTTATGAAAATGAAAAAGTATATCTTTACTATAATTAAATCGGCGTTACTCTATAAAACCCGGAAAATTTAATAATGTAATTTATTTGTCTATCTAATTTTACAACATATTGGATTTTCGTGGACTGCCGTACATTGCTGGAATTGTAATTTATACTCAGCCGAATTTTCAAAAACAAAATGAAAGTAGGATCTGTCAGTTGTTTTCATCTTTCTTCCATTCAATGAAGATTATAACCATCTTCGAACATTTGAAAAAGAAGGCAACTACTGAATGAATGATGAACCCTTTTACTTACGGGGAAAGGTGAAAAAAGGCGGGGGTATTCGTTTTTGTTGGCGTAGGGGGTGGGGGTGGGTTGTTTTTGCCAGCTGGGGGGGGGGCAATATCCCGGACCGATTTAGATTTCCAAATTTCCGGAGCCCTGCACACCATGTGATTAACCCAAAATTTGTTGCAACTGTCTCCTCTTAATCTAAAAATAGATTAACAGCCTATGCAGGCTATAAGGGAAATACCCTGAATTATTCTGTTAAACAACCTCTGATTTTCACAATACTACTTTTCAGAATATTGTATTAAAATAGTATATGAGAGTGAATAAGATTAGTCAAAATCTGTGATATGAAAAAACATCAATTCTCTTCCAAATTGAAACAATTTGCAGATAATAATTAGGAAATTGCAAAATCCTTTGTCTTTTTGGGTATAAAATACTTATGGACACAAGCAATTTCTTCAATTTCAACAATGTTATCCAAAGCCTTTTTATCTCCACTGGTTGAAAACCAGCAAGCTATTGTCATGCCATTGTGTCTGTAGTCCGTGTGTGCATGAGTGCGTCCATCTGTAAACTTTAAAAATCTTCTCCTCAGAAAGTAATGAACAGAATTCAACAAAATTTTACAGGAATGTTCCCCGAGTGACCCTTCATCAGATTCCTTCAAAGAATTTTAATCAGATAAAAGATATGGCTTTAAGGGGGGGGGGGGGGGCAATTTCCATATATGGTGAAATCTTTAAAAAATATCTTCTCAGAAACCAAATTTTATAGATTTACCTTTAAAAATCTTCTTCTCAGAAACCAGTAGATGGATTTCAACCAAAATTCACAGGAATGTTGCTTTGGTGACCCTTCAGATTCCTTCAAAGAATTTTGATCGTATTAAAAACATGGCTTTAATGGGTTGGGCTAATTTCTAAATATGGTGAAAGCTTTGAAAATGTTATTCTCAGAAACCAGTTGATAGGTTTCAACAAAAATTTCACTGGAATGATCCTCTGGTGACTCTTTTTCAGATCCCATCAATTAATTTTGATGGATTGAAAACATGGCTTTTGTGTTTGTGGCTTATGTCAATATATGGTGTCCAGTTATTTTTTTTAAACATTTGTTAATACCTTTTTCATCTGATTTAGTGAATAGATTGCCTTTTATAGAAGAATGAAAAAGTTGAAATATTAAAAGAATTCATTTGCATAATTTTTTAGCCACACAATGTGAATATGCTTCCTTTTGCTTAATCAGTACAAATAGGCCTGTGGAGCAATACAGGCACTCAAGCGCCTCTAGTTTCTTGAGGAATATGAAAAAGCAGGATTGTGTGAAAATGGGTTAATCATGGTTACTGAAGGAATACTAGGCAGAAATTGATTCACTACGAAAATGACTCATAGCTTGTACGACTTTGGGCTCTAAATTTAACAAATTACTAGACAGCAATCTATAATTTCATACCTTTTTAAATGTTTTCAGTTTGGACCAGTCTAAAATTTTGTCATCTGGTAATGGGTTAAATTCAGATTGCTGTTGTTCTGTTCTTCTATGATACATTCAAATATATTTGTGATAAAGCTGTTAAACAAAAGTCTGTATATTTTGTGTTTCAGCCAACAGATGCTGAAGAAGGTACCAGCTCTCCAGAGAAGTCCAATTATTTTAGCCAAAACACAACATTTGAACCTCGAACTTCCTACAGCAGCTCTTCCACTTCATCCTATATGTCCGATTTTTCTTATGCATCTTCACTTACCAAGTCGGAGACAGGTTGGTAGATACTAGAACTGTCTATTCAAGAAAGGGATTGTGCTTTATAGGTCATGGTGACCTATTGCGATTGTGTTTTGTCCGTTGTTTTGCGTTGTGTGTTAACTTTTTACATATTTGACTTCTTCTTAAGAACCCATGGATGGATTTCAACCAAGCTTGGCAGGAAGCATCCTTACGCGAAGGTGCTTCAGATTTGTACATGTCATGGAGTTTTCTCCCCTTTGGGGCCTATAATTGGCCAAAAAGGGTACAACTTTAAATATCTTCTTGTCATGAACTAGCTGTCAGATAAGATTCACATTTGTTATTTAGAGTCTTTAGGGCAAGGACTATCAAATTTGTACAAGAAAAAAAAAATATGTCTACAAATGGCCGTGCTGGGGGGGGGCAGGTGTGTGTATGTGTACATAAGCTAACATAGTTACAACTCTGAAAATCTTTCTACCAAGCCAAAAGACCTACAGCTCTGATATTTGGTATGTGACATCATCTAGTTGACCTGTATCAATATTGTATAAATTATATCCAGGGTCAAAATTAGCCCATTCCCAGATGTAACAAATTTAACATAGGCTTATATAGTGAACATTTCAAAAATCTACTTCTCCCAAACTAGAGGGCCTAGAGCTATTATATTTGGTATGTAGCATCATCTGGTGGATTTCAATCAATATTGTATGAATATTGGCCCCAGGGTCATAATTAGCCCATTCCTGGATTTCACAAATAAAACATAGGCTTATATAGTGAAAATTCAAAACTCTTCTCCCAAACTGGAGGGCCTAGAACTTAGATATTTGGTATACAGCATCACCTGGTGGACCTCCATCAAGAATGTACAAATTATGCCCCAGGATTAAAATTAGCCAATGCCTAGATGTCCCAGATTTAACATAGGCTTGTTTAGTGAAAACTTTTAAAAATCTGCTTCTCCCAAACTAAAAGGCTTAGAGCTTTGATATTTAGTATGTAGCATAATCTGGTGGACTATAAAAAAATTTTTGTGCTCTTTGGATTTAGGTGACCGATAAGGCCCTATGGGCCTCTTGTTGTCATTGCTTACGTCCATTATTGGTTAACAGTGAAAATTTTGTGAACACCTCTTCAACTTAAGTTAGTAAATGAATTTTACATAAACAAACTTGCATGTTTTTATCCCATTCCCACACAAGCCGTCCTTTTTACACCCCTCAAGAAAAAAGCTTTAGAAAACATTGTGGAAATTGAAGAAATTGCTTGTATCAAGCGATTTCTTCATTTTTCTCATTGTTTTCTATCCCAAAAGACAAAAAAATTTAAAATTCCATCAACTTGAAATTGTCATCGGCTGTTTCTTTCAATTTGGACCAGTCTAAAATTTCGCTGTGTTGGAATGGGTTAAAACATTGAATATTTTGAAAAGCTTCTCCAGAACTATTCCAAAGGTTATAGTGACCAGACTTATTTGCCAGGAATATGGCAAAGACGATTCAGCTCTTAATGAATTCCAGAAATTACCATTTGCTTTAGAGTGATACAGGTGCTCAAGCGCCTCTATTTTGAAATTTGAGACTGGTCTGAATTGAAAGAGGTTGCAGACGCCAATGAAAATTGGATACAATTTTAAAGGAAACCATTCGATGTGGTAGAAAATATTTTGGGAAAAGAAGAAATTGCTTGGTACAAGCAATTTCTTCTTTAAACACAATGTTTTCTCAAATGTAAAATCAAAGTGACGTAAAATCCCTGGTTTATACAGGAAAGGGTTATTTTAAAATGATGGTGGAATTGATATATAGTTTTGTCCTGTCTTTTGTCAGCAAAAGTTGTTAACTTTAGCCATTTAACCTATTCCCACACTTTCCCTCTTTTTAATGTTCCAAAAAATGAAGCCTTGGAAAAGATTGTGGAAAATAGAGAAATTGCAATGTTTTAAACCCCAGAAGAGAAAATTTTTAAAATTCCATCAACTAAATATTGATGTCTGCCACTTCTTTGAATATTTACCAGTGTTAGATTTTGTCCTCTGGTATAGGCAAAATTTTCACTGGTTAATGCCATAACTTTCATAATTACTTAAGATATGTATTCTTTGAGATAATACCTTTCAACCTTTTAAAGTTCAAGGTCACTTCAAATGTCAGTGTCACTTTAAGGTCATATTTATCCAACAATGGCAATAACTTTTGGCAGGTGAGTGCTAGGAATTCAATTCCTATGTTTTTCCTTACAACTCAGAAATATCATTTTGATAGCAATACTGTTCCATATTGTAGGTTATGTTGGGTTGGTTAACCAAGCTATGACCTGTTATCTAAACAGTCTCATCCAGACCTTATATATGACCCCAGAATTCAGGAACGCCATCTATAAATATCATTTTGACAGTGATAAAGGTGTAAAGAACATCCCGTATCAGCTACAGCGACTTTTCCTCATGTTGCAGGTAAGAATTATTAGCTCACTTAAGCACAGATTGCTTGGGTTTAGTATTGTGATCTGTCCCTCTGTTCACAATTATAAAAATCTTTAGATCATGCTCTTTTTAATTTTTCAAATACTTCATATGCATGTAGACCTCTGTTTCCATAGCAATGGATTGAATCAAATAAAAATTGCTGTCGGACAAAGAAGATATTTTTCAAAAAATATAATTTCATTTACAAGATCTCTAGGCTTAATGCAGTATGAGTGACAGTCAATGCAAGATAAGTAAATTTTTACAAGTCAACTGCCCTTTAAGACAAATGCCATTTTTTTTAATTGTTTGGAAACTGTTTATGGTGGTCTATTATGCTATTTGGACTATATTTAATGGAGATATTGGCAGTATACTTTATGGTGCTAAAGGAGTGTACTCTATTGTGATATACAGAGTCTACTTCAAGATGCTTCAAGGGGTGTACTCTTTAGTGACACAGGGATTTAACTTTATGGTGCTATAATGGTTTTATTTCATTACTCTTTATGACGCTGTAAGTGGCATACTCCATTGTGCAATAGGAGAGTTTACATTATGAAGCTAGGTCTCCTGCAGCAGATCACTAATGGCGACGATTGCAACAAAAAAAATTCTGGCTCCAAAATCAGCTATTTCACTGGTGACGACTTTCAAATAATTGTGTTTTCCTGTGAAACAAGGGAAAAGGATGTTGATTTTATTGAAAGGATGGTCAACTTGTGAATATATCATTCTCACTCACATTGATTGATTTAGGAGACTTGCAATTGTAATTATCAATGTCAATCAAGACAAATTAGTTAGGCATTGCTGACCTTATTGCTCAAGTAAGTTTGGGTTTCAAGCAGCCACCTGATACCATCATGTGATCAAAGATGAAGCAAAGTCATGATGCTCAGACTGGAAATTTGACGATCTTTAATCCTCTTTCAAATTTGTAATTCATTACCAGAAATTCAACCCTGTTGTCCAGCATTGAGATGATATTGGCATTTTTTTCACATGACAATTCACTTGATTTTTGTACGTTTTAATAGATAGAAATTGAAGAAAAACATCATTCTTGAGTTTGACTCTTTCCTACAACATTGAAAGAAGTTGTACACAATATTTCAAAGTGTTAAATTATGATAATTGAACAATCATTTTTAGAAGAAAACATTGAGGAAAAAGGAGAAAATGCTTCTTTTCACGCAATGTTTTGCAAAGCTGAATTGATTTATATCACAAAAACACAGGATGAAGTTGAAATAGGGTCCAATATGATTTTTTCTTCATAATGGTATTGAGAACGATGGAAAAATCATCAGTATTTTCACCTTTTCACAAAGTTAACAATTAACATTTAATTAACAAATTGTTTATGTGACACTTCAACTTGTTTCTTTTACATTCATATTCCTAACTCTCAAACCTTAATCATGATTATTTAGAAATTTCAAGTTATTTGTTTTCCATGAATCTCTTTCATTCACTAGTTCAAGGCTCCATTTGGCACCAACTGACTCTGATAATTTTCTGATAAATATTTTGTCTTGTTTGTAATTTTAGACTTCCAAGAAAAGGGCAGTAGAAACCACAGATCTCACAAAAAGTTTTGGTTGGGATAGCTCTGAAGGTAAGTAACAGGGTTCCCATGAGTCAGGGAAAATCAGGGAAAAATGGAATTGTGTAAAAGTCAGGGAAATGACGGAATTTTGATGAGTGTCAGGGAAATTTGAAAAATAAGGCAGAAGTCAGGGAAATGTCAGGAAATTTTGAACAGACTGTCAGGGAATTTTTCATTGGAGTAGTTTTCAAGGCTAAGGCAGTTTCTTATGTTTTTGGCTTAAATTGCTAAAAGTACTGATTTCCAATTTCGATAATTATTTTTAAAAAAAAGAAAAGAAACTGAAGGGATTTGCGCCCCTTGCCTCCTGAGCAGAATTGATGTTTCTGTGATAGTTTCAGTTTTGTTGTTCACTGAATTGTGTTCAACATTATTAGAATATCAATGAAGTGATCATACCAGATGTTGTGACAGGGAACAACTGTGCACACTAAGGGTAAGAAGGATGTAGTCATTATTTAAAATGTGTATAGCAATGGTAATTCTTTGATAAAATTGTTAAGGAAGAGGGAAACATCAGTTGAAACGTCAATAAAAAGTCAGGGAAAAATCACTTTCTTGTCAGGGAAATGTCAGGGAATTTTGGAACTGCCAGAGCGTGGGAACCCTGAGTGAGAAATAACTGTAATATGATTGTTAGTAAAGTTTGCTTTAACTTGTAATGCAACTTTAGTATAATGTGTCTGAAGGGTCACATTATGTTATTGTCCAAGTTTTCTGTCCATCTCTATGCTAGAAATATTTGAGTGGGCAATATCTACATTTTCATCGGGAATGAACTCTCTATGATGCCTTTTTGTTCATTAGTAATGTTTGCTTTGGCTTGAGAAAAAGTTGTTGCCATCAATTGCGCCAAATGAAAAAAAATTGTTGCCATCAATTGTGCCAAATGAAAAAAAAAGTTTGGGCCAAAATGAGGAGGTGTTTGTGCCAAGATCGAATATATCTTAACTAAACATTTATTACGTTAAGTTTTATGTTGTATAATAAATAATCAGTAAATATTAAATCAGGATTTTATCCTCTTCAATTAGTGCTTTCAGTACTATAATTAGAAATTGATTCATTGATTTAAAAAAGATATAGGGAAGGGAATTGTAATAAGCCATTTTAAAATATGATTGATTTCATAATGTGAATTTTAAAGAAAATAACACAGAAAACCAGAAAAAACTTCTAAAATCATGTGAAACGACAAATGATCATTGCCTTTTGTTATTGAACTGGTGTTTTTATTCAAGTGTTTATTTTACAGCCTGGCAGCAACACGATGTACAAGAGCTCTGTCGGGTCATGTTTGATGCCCTAGAGACCACCTGGCTAGGTACAGACCAGGAAAACTTGATAAATCAGCTTTACCAAGGAAAAATGAAAGACTACGTCAAATGTTTGGATGTAAGTGTTGAGTACTGTTTGTTCTTGTGAATCCTTAACCCATTCACACACAGTGACGCTTCTTTGATGCCCCTCAAGAAAAACAATTGGGAAAACATTGTGGAAAATGAAGAAATTGCTTGATACAAGCAATTTCTTCATTTTCCACAAAGTTTTCTATCCAGAAAGTTGAAAATTACAATTTTATTGACTTTAAATTCTCGTCTGCAACTCGTTCTGGCCCAGTCTAAAATTTGGCTGTCTGGTAATTGGTTGAATGAGATTATCAGTTTACAGAAAAGGGAAAATGATACAAGATAGAAAGCTAGGAAGTTCATCCATTTTCTTGTAGTGAGGAGCATTTTTTGTCCCGATGTAGACTTCCATGATTTACTTTGAACCAGTTGGATGAGTAGCAGATGGCTCAGATAGATTGTTATGGTTATTCTGGTGTGAGAAATGTTAGGAAATCATTATTTTGCTAGGTAACCCTTATCATGCTGAATTAAATCCTTTACAGAATTGCATTAAATTAAAAATATTGACAGTGCTGGATGCACAAATTGTTGCTTAATACTTTTGAAAAAAATATTTTATGACCAACTCTGGCTTTAAAGAGACAAGCAGGATGTGCATACTAAGATTAGACTGCTCGTTTGTGCAGGCTGATCTTTGTCTATACCTCTGGCCAACAGGAATATTCAGGGCTCAGCATGACAAGGGTTAATGAAAAACTCATTTGTTCTGTCCATTACAGTGTGGCTATGAAAGTGCTAGAGAAGATACCTTTCTAGATATACCACTTACTATCAGACCTTTTGGTTCTAGTACAGCTTATGGAAGTATTGTAAGTACAAATTTGTTTTATTAACCCATTCCGGCACAATGATGCTTTTAGAAGCCCCAAGAAAAAAACTTTGGACAACCATGTGGAAAATGAAGAATTGCTGGTGCCAAAATGTTTTCTTTACATAAAGTTGAAAAAATCTTAGCTTTCATAAGCTTGAGATCGTCGTCTGCAACTCCTTTCAGTTTGGACCAGTCTAAAATTGTACCATAGGGTAATGAGTGAAATGTGACCTGGCAAACTAAAAAGGAAGATCAGGGAATTTATATAAATGACATTTGAAATTCGATTCAGTACTGGTCAGTCTTAAGATACTACATTCATAAAAGCTGTCAAAAGAGAAAAAGTTTTGGATCCTGTTCAGCCTGCATGCTTCATGGTCACAAATGATCAAGTTATTAATTAACCCATTCCCATACTTTGGACCATTTTTACTCACCAAGGAACAACAATGTGGGTAAGCATAGTGTAAAATGAAGAGATTGCTTGCAACAAACAATCTTTTTATTTTCCACAATGTTTTCTACTAAAAAAGTTGGAAAGAATCCCAAAAAATTTAAGTTGTCAGCAACTTCTTTCAACTTGGACCAGTTTCTTGTGTGATAATGGTTTATCGAAAACAGAAAAACTTAAGACTGGTTCAAAATAAAAGAAATTGCCGACAACAATATTTAGTTGATGAATCTTTATAATTTTGTCTTTTAGGGTAGAAACATTGTGGATAATGAAGAAAGTGCATGTAACACGCAATTTCTTCATTATCCACAATGTTTTTCAATTTTTTTCTTGAGGGGGGTAAAATGATGGGATTTATCAATGAGTTAAATGAGTCTTTAATGATTTTGAATTATTTAATCCTTGAAAATGGAAAAAAAGGTAAAAGTCATATTGAATAAGTTAAACTTCAAAGGACTCTTGGTTTATTAACCCAAAAATGATTTGGTTGGTTTCAGAGTAAGGGAGATCGGTTTTGCCTGTTATATTTATCCCCAAACTATACTTGGCTGCATACCTAACAAAATGTTAGTCTTCATTAAATAGATTTACATATCTGACTCTTGTATGAGCTACATATTATGTAGAGTAAATTTTGAACTTTTTGTCTTTAGGGTGAGGCATTGAAAGCATTTGTGCAACCAGAAACTCTGGAAGGAAGAGACCAATACTTCTGTGAAAAATGTGATAAAAAATGTGATGCTCATAAGGTGAGAATTGACAGATTGATGGCCTTATCTACTGACTCTGATGACAAATCCCTTTGATTCTAGGATGTTCTGCTTTCATTTTTATACGGAGTTATTTTGCGAATATCATAGCAAAACCATGTAACCAAAAAATTAATCCTTGGTTGGCGACCTAAATGTTGTAACTACAGCTTGAATAATAAAATGTCGGCTAATGTCGGAGTTTAAAATTCACTTCTGGTTGAAATGAATGATTTGATTGGTTGATTGATTTGGATCGACATATGTGATTGGTCAATTATTGTGTGACTGGGTCTATTTGCAGCTACAGCTTTTTATACCTGGGGTCAAAATGGTATAATATCTTTCTTTTTATGAAAATAACCAGGTAATTGCTAATTTTTTGGAAAGTAATCAAATATGCAACTCTTTTACTATCTGAAGTGAAAAATCTTACATACCATGGTAATAAGGTATGTAAATCGGAGCTGAAAAGAATACTTATACACTTAACAGGATTTTTTGTTCATTAAATATAAAAGGTTTATTATGCCCTTAATTAAAAAACAAACAAAAGGTTGTTAGTCATTGCCATACATTTATGAGTTTCAACAATATTAAGTTCTCTTTATGAGGTATTAAAGGGAGTAAAAGTAAAAAGCATCTACCTCTTTAAAATGACATTTGAAAGTGTGTCTGATATGAAATTATTTATTGTTATGGTCTTCAAAAGATAATGTTCAGTTATGCAAAATGAACAAAAAGAGTGCTAAATCTACCTAAACAGTGAGTTGATTGTTTTGATAATCTCACTTAATCTTTGGTAAAATTATTAAGTGATAATCAATCCATCCATTTAGATAATCTCATGGAAAGCTTTCAAGAAAGACGGCGCCCGTCTTTCGAGTCTTGTGAGTCGTCTGTCATCAATTTCTTTTAACAACATCTCCTCCAAAACCACTGGGCCAATTTCAACCAAATATGGTGGAAATGTTCCTTAGGTGGTCCCCTTTTAAAATAGCTAAAAGAAATGAAACCTGTTGAAAACTATGGTTACCATGGAAACAAAAGTGAAATTTTAAAATAATCTTTAAAAATCTTCTCCTCCTGACCCAGAAGGCGTAGAACCTTGATATTTTGCATGAGCATCAGTATATTAACCCCTTTCAAAATAGCTTAAATCATGATCCTTGGGGCTCAAGGGGGGGGGGGAGCACCAGGGGGATGGGGTTTATATAGAAAAAACAAACAATTTTTAAATGACATCTCCTCCCAAACCACTGGGCCAATTTGAACAAAATTTGGCAGAAATGTTCCTTAGGTGGTCCCCTTTGAAAATTGGCAAATAAATTGAAATCCATTATAAACTGTGGTTGCCATGGCAACAAAAGTGAAATTTTAAAATAATCTTTAAAAATCTCCTCCAGACCCAGAAGGCCTTGACCCTTGATATTTTGCATGAAGCATCAGTATATTGACCTCTTTCAAAATAGCTGAAATAATAATCCTAGAGTTCCTAGGGGCGGAGCCCCAGGGTTTGTTTTTTTTTTTATAGAAATAAAGAACAATTCAATAGAAAAATCGAGCGATTTTACATGACGTCTCCTCCCAAACCACTGGGTCAATTAGAACCAAATTTGGATATAATGTTTCTTAAGTGGTCCCCTTTAATAATTGGCAAAAGAATTGAAATCCGTTAAAATCTCTGGTTGCCATGGCAACAAAAGTGAAATTTTAAAATAATCTTTAAAATTCTTCTCCTCCTGACCCAGAAGGCTTAGACCCTTGATATTTTGCATGAAGTAAGTATATTGACCTCTTTCAATATAGCTAAAATCATGATCTTTGGGTCCCCAGGGGGGATTCCTAGGAGGGGGTTATAGGCATGAAGTGTCAGATCACAGAATTCATTCTTTTTTCTGAAATTGTAACCCATGGATCCAAAGGGAGAAAAAAGTTAATTTCTTCTTTCAAATTTGCCCTAAAGCCTTAGAATTTGTAATTTAGACTTTTGGATCCCCAGGTACATAGTCTATCTGTAAGTATGACCCACTTTTGTCTTAATCCTAACCTTAACATGAAATTAGATTGTTGAAAGAAAAAGTGCCTATATCTCAGGGGAGCGCCCTAGGGCTAACGGCCCTCTTCTTTATCTGTAAATTAATGATTTTGGTAACTAAAGTTCAATAGTGCAACAGAAATTACAAAAATATATCTCATAATGTTAAAGTTGAAACTATTTATTATAGGATAGTAAGAATGTTGTAACTATGACCATTTTATTGTTATTTCAGGGTTTAAAGTTCATTTCATTTCCTTACCTTCTTACCCTTCAAATGAAGAGATTTGATTTTGACTACACAACAATGCACAGAATTAAATTAAATCACAGGTATTTATTTATCTTTAACATACATGTCTAAAGCTGAAAAGTTTTTGTGTAAAATCATTGCAAATACTGTTGTCATGGTAATTCAATACAACACAATAAGGCTTTCAGATAACTTAAAAGAGAAAAATACCTGGCAAAATTACTGTATGAAAAGAAAAATTGCATATAATAAGCACTTTATGATTGTACCATGATGCTGTTTGCTAGTAATGTACCATGATGCTGTTTGCTAGTAAGATACCTATGTTTCATTTCATCCCGTTTTTGACTTATTTTCTATAATCTATTTTATTTTGGAAAAGTCAAAACTTGTGCAGTTTCATGTTCAGTTTAGATGGTTGGAAGAATGTACAGTCGAATCTGTGAACAGCAGCCAGTCAAGGGAGAGGGCCAAATTGGCTGCTGTACACAGATTGGCTGCTGTTCACAGTATCAATAGGGCGGCCATTTTGTCATACCATTTTGGGTTAGCTCATTATCAGATCACAAAACTTTAGACTACTCCAAATTCTAAGAAGTTCTAAACTTCCATTTCAAGTGTCTTTTAAAAAAAGAAAAGGCACTTTGAACCATTTGTACCATTTAAGATAGAAAATATTGTGACAAAAGTGAAAATATCCTGAGAAATTCTCGTTTACGTTTAGCAACATTTTGGACCTGGGTACGACCTACACCAAACTCACTAGCAATAATCCTAGAAGAACGTTCAGAGTCAAGCATACGAACCACTTTCACACGATCCTCTAGAGAGAGGAACTTACGTTTAGAGAGCGACATGATAGCAAAATTTGACAGCAAAAGCAAGTTTTCATCTATTTTAAAGACCTCAAGAAATCGTTTTTCTAATTGTGTAAACAACCTATAATGCTCAAGTTCATTTTATTCAAAGAGATCCGACAACTTAAAAAACTCCGTCTCCTCTGATCAATAATCATCGCTCAAATAGATAAAATCGACCAAATAAAATAAATATTAATGGCTAATTACACGTCAATTAATAAACTGCAAGGGATTAAGTCGATAATTATTTGTTTATATCTTGTACATTAAGATAAGGCGACTTCGGCAGTTACTATAGTAGTGATTATCGATTTTTTCGAACACGACTAATTAAATCGCGTGTTTTGTTTAGATGACCGTTGTTTAGGTGCGATATATTGTTGACAATAGACCAATTAAGGTGACCGCTGGCTGCATTTCAGGAGATCACGCTATTTACAGTGCAATTAAAGAAGGAATTTGCACGGGGGAACTCGAGTGGCCGCTGTTGGCAGATTGGCCGATGTGCATAGTTGGCCGCTAACACAGATTTGACTGTAATTTTAAATTCTGGTCATTTCGTTTTGAATCAGTTGATATTTTATCATCAGAAATCGGACATCTTATTGATGAGTATATTAACCCATTACCAGATGTCATATTTTAGACTGTCTAAAAGAAAGAAGTTGCATAGTTGATAAAATTTTGAAACTCTTTTGTCTTTAGGAAGATTAAAAAAAAAGCTTCTAACAAGGGATTTCTTCATTTATCTCATTTTCCAAAGTTTTTTCTTACATAAAAGATAGGATTGTGTTGCAATTGGTAAACCAATAATCAATTTTAGACTGGTCCAAATTGAAGAGGTTGCAGACATGTTAAAAAGTACTGAAGTTGAGAAATAAAGGCTGGAATATTTAGAAAACCATTATCATGTGCTTGCTGTTTGATACATGTGTTCTATACAATTATATTTGCTATTTTATTTATGTACACAGAATGACGTTCCCTGATATTCTTGACCTCAATTACCTGGTAGATGATACGGTAAAAACCAACACTAAAGATGATTGTTGTAACACCATTTTACCAGACAAGAAAACAAATATCACCGCTATAGAAGATGATGATGGTATGTTTATGATTACTGAACCCATTCCCACAAAGTGATGCTTTTTGATGCCCCTCAAGAAAAGAAATTGGAAAACATTGTGTGAAATGAAGAAATTGCTTGTAACAAGCAATTTCTTCATGTTTCACAATGTTTTCTATCCAGAAAGTTGAAAATAAATCTAATATTAATTGTCATATCTAACTCATCAAATTGGACCAGTCGAAAATCTTACAGTCTGATAATGGTTAATAATGAAGAGAAAACTTTGAGGTACTATGTGATGATTTATCGTTTGGATTTCGGAAACTCTGACAGTTTACTTTTCTTATGTAACTGTCAAGGGCTTGAAAATTCTTCTGGTCTGCTCATGCAGCACAATATATATGCAGGTTTAATGACAAAGATTTTTTGCACCCTCTAATATCTGGTTGCCGGGAACCTGTTGGAGGTGCTTTTGTTGATGTTTTACTCTTGTCATACTGAATCTAATCCTTTTCAGAATTGAATTACAATTACCCTCGCGGTATGGGTTTTCGACCTAATAATGAGTTTCAGTTTTGGACTTACTAAAATTTATTGTATTATAGAATTCCTGCATAAAATATCAAAGTATATGCTCTTTAGTTTTTTTCTTCCTTCTAAGCTTTAATGCATTGTTATAAATATTCTTTTCTTGTATACGATTCTGGTCAAGATTTTTGGGGTCAGTAAAACAGCATCATATGTTTTCATCCTATTTCATAAATAGGCCATTTACAGATGTGGAAACAAGATTTGAATATAGAATCCGGTCATTTTCAAAATACAATGATTTACCTTTCTTCATATGTATATTTTAAAGTAACTGTTACAAAATAATTATTTAATAACTAATTTGCAAATGGTGCTGAACCTGTAATTCCGTGCTAATCCTAGCCTACATAAACAAAAAGGCACTTAATTTTGAAAAAAAATTAATACACTTCCCCAACCTTTTACACAAGGTTTGTTGAGAATGTAGTTATTCATTTTATATAGCCTGCAAAGAATTTATAGAGTTAAAGGTGAAATATGTTTAAGAATATTTGCTGTATTTTATTTATTATAAACTGTAAGGACTGGTAAAATATAAGAATCATCTAATCTTCATTTGGAAAAGAAGCTATGTATACTAGAGAAAACCACTAGACAGTAAAGTGACATCAAAATTTGATGTCAAATCACCAATCAACATAGCTAGATTTTATAAGATTCTTCTAGATTTATCTTATTTGGAGATATACAAAGGTCGAAAAATGGACTTAGCAAAAAAAGTAGCGCTTCACACTCAAATAATTCTTCTGCCGATAGAATTGACCTGGAACATGTTTGAAAGACTTATTATGATAGCTATGTTTCTAAACTTATTTTAGACAACATAAAAATTTATTGTACAACAACCTTTCCTCATAAAATAAGTAAAACATGAATTGGTGTGAAAACATATGACGAACGAAAACATATTCCACATCGATAAAGGGTTGAAAGCACTGGCAGCCCTAGTGTGATCTATGGTTCTTTTGATCAAAGTTTCTTTAATAACTTTGATTTGAAAAGGATAAGCAGATGGTATAGACTAAGATCAGACTCCACCTATGTGCAGACTGATCTTTGTCTATACCTCATACTAAAACAGTAATAATCAAAGTTCATTAGGACAAGGGTTAAAAGATAAACTTAGTTAAGAGTCAAAAAGAGTAAAGTCTGATTATTTGTTTATTCTCAGCTGTTGATGAAGGAATAGAAGTTGAGGTTTCAGGGTCTACACTGTCCAGTACGGATGATTCTAGTTTGTCTAATGAAGCCCTGATTAATGACAGAAATCTACAGAATTCTGATCCAAAGGTAGGACAGAAATTTTAATCTTGTCTTTAAAAAATTTTCAATGCTTTGTGCAGACATACAGTATGATTAATTGTTGTGTTTCTTAAAAGATTCTTTGGTAACAGCAATGTAACCTACATATATTTGAATTGGATAAGTGGATCTCTCAGTTCTAAAGCAATTGCTCTACCTCATAAATATATAAGCTAGACTAATGTATACTGCAAGATAATATGGGAGTAAAAGCACTACTTAAATTCTAGCCATCAACCACTATACAACCTTCTTTAACATATTTGCTTTAATGTAGAACAGAAATTTATACCCATGTTTACTTATCAGCTTTTTTTGTTTTCTGAAAAAGCCTAGGTATTTCAAAAGACAGGTCAGCAGCTGCCTCAGCGTCGATTTTGCAAAAACTTTGACTATGTGATGTGTTTTAGCTCACCTTAGCACAAAGTGCTCAAGTGAGCTATTGTGATCACCATTTGTCTGGCGTCCGTCTGGTGTGCATTATATGGCCTCCATCAACAATTTCTTTAAAGAACATCTCTATCCAAACCACTAGGCCAATTTAAACCAAATATGGCAGAAATGTTCCTTAGGTAGTCCCCTTTAGAATAAGCTAAAAGAAATGGAATCTGCTCAAAATTCTGGTTGCCATGGCAACAGTGCAATGTTTAAATAATCTTTAAGAATCTTCTTCTTACCCAGAAGGCGTAGAGCTTTTATATTTTGAATGAAATATAAGTATATTGACTTTTCAAAATGCTAAAAATCATGACCCTCAGGTCCCCAGAACCATTGAGGTTTATATAGAAATAAAGAACACTTTTTAAACAACATCTCCTCTGTAACCATTGGACGAATTTGAACCAAATTTGGCAGAAATGTTCGTTAGACGGCCCCCTTAAAAGTAGCTGAAAGAATTGAAATCTGCTTAAAATTCTGGTTGCCTGGCAACAAAAGTGAAATTTTAGAAAAATCTTCCCCCTTCTGACCAACAATGCGTAGAGCCCCTTGCATTAAGCATCAGTTCATTGACTGCTTTCATATTTCTGAAATTATTACCCATGGATTCAGAGGAAGAAAAAAGTGTTCTCCTTTCAAATTAGTCCTAAAGCCTTATAATTTGATATTAAGACTTTGGGACCCCCTGCTACAAAACCTATACATGTATAAAGTGTGTCCCACTTGAATCATAATCCTAACTTTGACATAAATTTAGACTGTTGAAAGAAAAAGAGCCTTGATCTCAGGTGAACACCCCAGGGCCAAACGCCCTCTTGTTGTATTACTAAACACATTCATTTGAAACATAGAATATATGTTTACTATCAAAATGAAATAAAAATCTATTTCTATAAGAGGGATAATTCTAAGTGCAATTCTGAAATAATTTTGCATTTTTTTTTGACAGAAGTTTTACCCACCATCATACACTTGAAAAACATACGGTGTTCTTAATTGCACCCTACATTCTCTCAGACGTGGCCTAAAACCGGAAATAAATTAAACAAGTGATGTTTATTTATTCCAGGGTCCCTATGTGTATGAGCTGTTTTCTATCATGATTCATTCTGGCAGTGCTGCTGGTGGACACTATTATGCTTACATCAAGTAAGTCCTGTTTAACCTATTTCAAAATGACAAAATTTTAGACTGGTCCAAGTTGAAGGAAGTTGCAAACAACAGTTCTTAGTTGATGAAATTTTAAAAATCTTTGTTGTTTGGGGATAAAAAACATTGTTGATAATTGTTTGTATCAATCAATTTCTTCATCCTCCATGGGGCTTTTCATACCTTTGTAGAGGTGCGTTGTGTGGGAAGGGGACTGTATGGGAATGGATGAAAATTACTTAATCCACTCTTCTACAGAAGATTCAAGATTTTTATTTTCCTGAACCTATTTGGAAAGATTTTTCAAATTTGGTCAAAGTTCAGAAATTCTTATACGCCCTTCGAAGACGGGTTGTATTATGGGATCACCCGTGGCGTCAGGACGTCCGGGCGTCCGGCGGTGTCCACTTCTTTGTCTGGAGCATAACTCTGTCATCCTAAGTCCGATTGACTTTAAACATGGCAGTTATATTCTTCTTATCAAAACGGAGTGCAGTGCGCAATAACCATAACTCTACCTGGCCTATTTTTTGAGTCATTGCCCTTTGTTGTTTTTCATACTTGAATCTTGTCCGGAGTATATCTCTAAAAATATTATAGTTAGGATCATGAAACTTAATGGGTGTATAGATCTCACCAAGTGGGAGTGCAGTGCACAAGAACCATAACTCTACCTAGCCTATTTTTTGAGTTATTGCCCTTTGTTGTTTTTCATACTTGAATCTTGTCCGGAGTATATCTCTAAAAGTATAATAGCTAGAATCATGAAACTTCATGGATGGATAGAGCTCAACAAGTGGGAGTGCAGTGTACAAGAACCATAACTCTACCTAGCGTATATTTTGAGTTATTGTCCTTTGTTGTTTTTCATACTTTGTTTGACAAAAAATATTCATTCAAAATAACCTCAGTTCTATTCAAACCCCCAGTTAATATTAAGCAGTGTGACGGGTGTATCTTGTGACAATTTGGCACCTTGTTTTCCCCTTGAAAGGCCACATATTATCTAATATTATTTTTTGGTCAGAATGATATCTATGCCACATGCAAATATATACATATCGGTAAAAATTCTTGGTAATGAGGTCAATTCTTAGAAATACCTAGTTTATACTCTGGAGGCTACATTTTTGGATCAATATGTTTAGAACGCTTGTCTACATGATATCAGTTCTTTTGAGGTCAAAGACTAAATGACTTGGTTATAGCTTGGAAATATTTTGTTTTCACTAGAAAGCCATATTTTGTACTGGAATGTCAGGTTATTTGACAAGAATGTTTGTCTTCATGATATGCTTGATAAGTGGAACAAATAAGATCAAACTAGGTCACTAGGTCAAATCATAGAACTATCCTGTTTGTAGTCTACAGACCACAATTTTGGGCTAAAATATCTGGATATTCATAGTATACCATAGCACAAATTGTAATGTATCTAGAAGTCTGCTGGTCATTAGTTTTATTTTCTTTGCCAATTTTCTCCTAACCTATCAGATTAATTTGATTCAATTTTTGCACAGGCAATTAGTATCAAATAGGTGTTTAACAATAGATTCGACAAGTCAGTGAATTGGGAAAGTGACAGCTACTACATCGGTGTATTGATTGCAACTCCTAAAATTGATAACTTTCAAGGGGTATTAAATAGGGGATTGTGTTAATTTATTGATTGAATGGGGTTTAACACCACTTTTAGCAGTACTTCAGTCATATTGCAGCAACTGGAGCACCCAACAATGTTTTCCTGGTATTTCTCACCTCCAAGCCTCCAACTGCTACCCCACTTAGGTTTACGATAATCCACCCATTGGTGAGAGACAAATGTCTGAAAGGATATGTGTTCGTGGAAAACATTGTGGAAAATTCCTTGTTACAAGTAATATCTTCATTATCCACAATGTTTTCTACAAAAACAAGCAAACAATATATCAGATGCATAAGTTGATACATTCAGATCTGTTGTACTGGAGAAATATTGAATGATCCTGACTGAATCCCTAACCTGAGATAGCTGGGGTCCCATCCAATTTTCAGGGATCCTTGGGATCCTGGGACACTGTTAGTGTCGACCCCTGCTGATTGGGCCATATAATAATGACTGATTCTATTTTACTTTAAACAGAAATTTGGGAGACGGACAATGGTACAGCTTTAACGACCAGCATGTGTCTTTGGTAAGTTGTTTAGAATGATGAGATAGGGCATGAACAGGGATTTTTATTTACAGTTATACCACTTGGGGAGTTTCAATGCAATGTTGGTAATATCTGTGGGCATTTAAGAAGTTAATAGAGTTTTTATGGAGGTATGAAACAAAACAAATCTCACTGTGTGATTATTTTTGTCATTTTATACCTCCATGGAAACAAAATATATTCTATTCATTTCTTTTAATTTAATGTCATCAAGCGAAAAAAGAAAATATTTACAAGTTTTGATATATTTTTATGGAACTATTTTGTGCGCTAGCTTTTAATTTTGTTCATGAATTACGTTGGTTTTTTTTCCAGAACACTCCTTTCTGATAGATGAAACTTTAATTAAAAATTTAATTATAACCTGTTAGCTTGATATTTATTTGCTGACAAAAATAGATGTACATTGGTATAATCTTCTTCATTGTTGCATCCAGACGTTTGTCCGCATCTTGTTAACTCATTTTCCACTACAATTATGGAGGAATTTGAGCTTATGAATATTGCCTGGGTTTTGCTATTTTTTGCTGTCAAAGAAAAAGAGGGCTTAATGCAACATATCTTGTTAAGCTAACCCCTTTTCTATTTCTAAACTGATTAGTATGAAATTTTGACAGAATGCTCTTGGTCACCTGACCTTGTGCGTAGATCAAGTTTTTACCATTCTATATTGCATCATAGAAAAATGACCTTAATGTGGCTTCAAATATTGTGACTATGGCACTCTTGTTCAATATTCTAGCACCATCAAAAATAATGATAAAGAAAATGTTTCTAAATAAGCCTTGTGATTGACAGTTAAGTTTGGGGAACTGCCTTTCAATTATCACTTGAAATATATAAAAGTACTTACAATTACACCATCTAAGCATTTAGGGATTATTAAGTATGAAGCACCATGTCATTTAATTCTTTCATATCTCTTAAACTATTACCTCTAGATCCCGAGGGGAGGAAAAAGTGTTCTCCTCCTATATAAGTCTTGCAATTTGACTTGAAGACTTCTGGATCCCCAGGTATAGAGCCTATAGATGTATTAACTATGGTCAGACCCACATGTTAGACTGCTGAAAGAAAAAAAGCCCTTATCTCAGTTTAGCGCACCATGGCCAACAGCCCTCTTGTTTGTCGATAAGCAGCCGCCGTCATAGCGCAGTTGGTAGTGCGTCGGACTGTCAATCTAGAGGTCCCGGGTTCGATCCCCGACGGCGGCACTCATCCTTTCCTACTATTTGTCTCTCACCAATGGGTTGATAATTGCAGGATTCCATTGTTAGGTGCTCCAGCCGTCGCGATATAACTTAAAGAATTTTTGAAAGCGGCGTAAAACCCCATTCAAGCAAAACAAACAAAATTGTCGATAAGCTCATTTTATATCTGGACAAGTAATCAATTATGTCTTACTTGTTGGAGAAAAAAGGTGAAATTCTGCAATTCCTCACCACTCTAAGAGAGCTACCATTGGAAACTACCTTAAGCGGTTCTTTTACACAAGTAGATTTCTTATTTTGGTTTGTACTTCAAACTGATCTTGTTTTCTGTCAGATAGGAATTAAACATGTATTATATTTCAATGTTTTATTCAGATTACTGTAGAGGATATCAGAAAAACTTACGGGGGAAATAGCACAACTAGGGGATACTACTCCTCAGCGTATGCCAGGTAATATGTCTTGTTTAGCTTGGTTATATTTTGTAGATTCATCAATAAACTGTCAAAGACTCAAACGACAGGAAGGGTTGGATATTTTGATTTCAGATATGAAATGTTCAACTATTCTTCCCCTAACCAGTTACCATGTTTTAAGACTTAATCATATTCAATGAAGTAGCATACAAGAAGAAATAATAACCCATCCCCAAACTTCAAAATTTTAGACTCGTCCAAATTGAAAGATGTTTAGTTTTAAATCAAAGTTTGTTGAAATTGAAGAATAAGGGTCATATGAGGTAGAAAATATTGTGAGAAAAGAAGAAATTGTTCTATTGCTTTGGCGTGTAAAATTGTGGGATCGTGCGGTAATTGGTTAAAAATATCTGTGTTTTGGGATACAAAAAATTATGTGGATAAGGAAAAAATTACAGTAGAACCTCGTTAATTCGAATGTCACTGGTTCGTAGGTATGTGTTCGTTCGTATAATTTACGCGGTCCCGATCTTTTTCCTTCTTTATCTTTGTTAGAAAACTCTGTCTAATTCGAACGTCAGTGGTTCGTAGTTCGTAGGTCATTTCAAGTCCCGAAAGTATGATTATAGCACAAACTCCTATGTTTAATTCGTAGGTGTGATAAACTTATTGTCTCCAGTCACCACTTACCTTGATTTTCACACCTGCTGATCTATATGACAATCATGTGATATCATGTACCTTTAGTTAAAAGGGGCTGTTTGGGTTTGTAAGATGGGTAATTAATCGAATAAAGTTTCCCGTACTTATCGCCGAAAATTTACTTTGAATTGACGCACACCCATTAGTATCGGTGTTATTGCTCACTTAGAGATTCTATCACTTTATTTTATTCTGCGGTCACTTTCTTCACAATCGTCTGTCCTTCATTTTATGATTTGATGATGGAATACTCAGAGTGATTTGATCCAATGTATTGTAAAGGGAAATCACTCAGATTGAGTCTACCATTTGATACAGACACCGTGCTTAAAAAATGCCAAAAATTAACACACAGATTAAAGCATAAAAATACAAGATGAGTATTTTTTAATGTATTTTTATGTATTCCTCAATTAATATTTGCAGGTCTTGTGTAGACAAATTAACCAATTTAGAATCGATTCCTAAATGGGAGACAGAACAAGACCATGTCAGATTCCGTGTATCTCAAACAGCCGACTCCTTGCCCTCCGTTTTGTTCGTACTAGGCTTAATTCGTATAAATTTCCCCGGTCCCTTGCGCTACGAACTACCGCGGTTTTACTGTACTTGTATCTTGCATTTTCTTCATTTTACGCAATGTTTTCCGAAAGTTTTCTCTTGGGAGTCTTATAAAAAGCAGAATTGTGTGGGAATTTGTTATTGCTATTCTAAAGGTACTCAAAATCATCAGTATACGATTAAAAAACTAACAGTAACCAAAGGTGTCATTAAGATACAACAGTTTAGGATGACATTACCTGTCTTCATTATACTATAGATGTCTGTAATTTTAAAGGAACTGTTGTTTTTTTTCTATGTTATTTACAATATTTTAAGTGTTTTGCCTGTTTAACCCAAACCAGATGACAGAATTTTAGACTGGTCCAATTTGAAAGAAATTTGCTGATGACAAAAGTTTATAAAACTTGACTTTTTTTTCAATTTCCTTGGTAGAGAACATAGTGTAAAATGAAGAAATTGCTTGTTGCAAGCAATTTCTTCATTTTAAACAATCTTTTCCCAATTGTTTTTCTCCAGGGAGGTAAAAAAGCATGATTGTGTGGTAACGGATTAATTGATATTATTACAAGAAGACAAAATATTATTATTATTATATACCATGCTTTTTATTGGCAATATATCGTAGTTTTCTAATATGATTTTTAAATTGATGATCATAATATATCATAGTTTTCTAATATGATTTTCACATAGATGATCATCATTATGTTTCAGTTCTGCAAATGCTTACATGTTGATGTACAGACAGATTGACAAAGACAGAAATGCAGGTATTGATTCTTGAGATTTTAAAAATCATTGGTTTGTGGTTTGTCAATATGAGATGACCACTTTGGGGAGAAATAATCAGATCATTTAAACACTTTAATCAGAAAAAAATATTTGCCACAACAATAAGCATGTATATCAAGTTGAACAATTTTGAAATGATGATCAACACTGCTGGTTCTTGAACTAATTCTAACATCATGGTCATGTGTTTCGGGGTTCAAATGGCACTAGCTGGCTCTTGTATTATAGTTATTCAAATCATTTATTAACCTATTACCAGACGGCAAAATTTTAGACTGGTCTAAATTGAAAGGAGTTGCAGACAACAATTTAAAGTTTATGAAATTTTAGATTTTTTCAACTTTCTAGATAGAAAATGTTGGATAAAATGAAGAAATTGCTTGTTACAAGCAATTTCTTCATTTTTTACAATATTTTTCCAATTGCTATATTTGAGGAGCGTCAAAAAGCATCACTGTGAGGGAATGGGTTAAGCAAAACAAAGTTCATTTTTATCTCTAAATGTTCTTACTGCTTGTTCGAAAATTAACAGGATAATATTAACAATGCTCTACCCATGTGACCCTTGTATGAAAGCCTATGTAAGAAAGCTTTGGAGATGAAAACTGAAGTTAAAGAATATGTAGTCTGTTATACATACAGGAACCATCTTGTGACTATGAAAAGTCTGACCTGGACTAAAACTTTTTATTTCAAAGCAGACTTTCTGAAAGCAGATGGTCATTCTACCTTACCAAATGTATGTTTTAAAAAAACTGTTTCTGATTGACCTTCATAAGATTCTATTTCTATTTAAAATATTTGTTTAATTGAGATTCTGGATGGTCGATTTTGCAAGACAGTTTGCATGTTGAATTAAGGATGCAACCTGATTGTGTTTTATAGTTAAAATCTACTTTTAAACTGTATTATGTGACACAGTAAAAAGAAATTAACAGTTAAAAAGAAGTATAAATTGGTAATGATAAATTGAAACCTTCTTTTTCTTTTATTTCTTATTTTCCTAGAGTACCTTTGTATTGGTTTACATTTATGATGACTTGTGAATAGACCCTTTATTATATACTTGTCTGTTTTAGTGTCCATTGAAACTGATACATTACCAGTACATGTAAAGGAAGAATTACGACGATTAAATGATGAAGAGGAAGCAGACAGAAAACAGAAAGAATTGGATAAGTCGACTTGTAAAGTAAGAATATTTGCTTCATATCTGTTATCTGAGGTAGATTTGTGGGCTCAGCTGTATTTAACCCATTTCCATACAACAAAATATTTAACTGTTCAAATTCAAAGATATTGCAGGCAACAATTTAAAGTTGATGAAATTTTAAAAGCCTTTGTCGTTTAGGGTAGAAAATATTGTGCATAATTAAGAATTTGCTTGTAACAAGCAATTTCTTCATTTTCCACAATGTTTTGTAAGGATTATTCCAGAAGGGTTGTAAAAAATTGGGTTTGAGTGGGAATGGGTTAAGTCAGCTAATTTGTGAAGAAATGTGAAGTAATTGTCATAACCTTTGTTCTGTCAGCGTCAGTATTGGTGCTGTGGTTGTGATTTGAAGGGAAAGCTTTACCCTTTGTCATATACATGTAATTATTGTAACTACTTATGTGAAACTTGGAACATGTGTTTTATCACAAGAGCTGTCTATACTATCTGGGTAACAATTTGGACATTATCCTGCATCTGTAGCTCAGCATTTACACTTGTGTGAGGTGCCCTGGTTGTAGCATTTGTGTCTTAGCACTGTTGTTTACAGCCACCGTCATAGCGCAGTTGGTAGCGCGTCAGACTGTCAATCTAAAGGTCCCGGGTTCGATCCCCGACAGCGGCATTCATCCTTTCTGACTATTTGTCTCTCACCAATGGGTCGATAATCGTACACCTATGTGGGATAGCAGCTGGAGGCTAGGAAAGGATGTAATGGTAGTACTGGTGTGAGAAATACCAGGATTTCATTGTTAGGTGCTCCAGCCGCCACTATATAACTGAAAAGATTTGTTGTAAGCGGCATAAAGCCCCATTCAAACAAACAAACAAAACTGTTGTTTACCTCTTGCAAAGAAATATTATTATATCATGTCTCTGTTATTGCTTGATAATTTACATGAAACACTGTTATATTTACTATACCATTTAGTACTGACAACATTAGGAATTTGAAAAGAGGTAATAGTCTTATAATAGGGTTGATTACTTTTATAAAGGCTTTTCCACAATAAGTGTGGTATTTTTCAGGAGAAATTCTATTGATGATTATTTTTATATTTCATATACATAATATTGAATCAGGCCAAACAGATTCCTTCAATATTTGTCAAACTTCCAAATTTCTTGTGAACTGAACTCTCAAACTATAGTTGCATTCAATAAAAAGTTTTTTGTCCAATAACTGCATACAGTTTTGTGACAAAAACCTTATTCAGGGAGCATAATCCGTCTCTGACGGCTCTCGTTTAACCCGTTCCCACACAAACATGCTTTCAACATCTCTGAGGAGCAAACCTTTAGAAAAAAATACGGAAAAAATGTGGTAATTACTTGTCACAAAAAGAAAATCTAAATCTAAAAGAAATTCAAAATTTCATCAACATTAAATTACCATCTTCAACTTCTTTTTCTAATTTAGAGACCAGTTTATAATTTGGTCAAAAGCAAATGATACAAATTCACTCTGAGTTTTTAAGAATAGTTTTTAATCTGTATGTGTGGTTTGCAGATCAAGTTGTTTTGCTGCCATCCAGTACAAAAAAAGAAAATGGAACATAAGTTAGAGATCCACAAAGATAAAACTCTAGCTGAGGCCACTGAAATTGCTTATGAGGTAGGAAGTTTATATGCTACAAATACATTTGTGCTTTATGAAATAGACTTCAAACTATTGAATCTTTTTGGTTAATGTATAGGATGCCCGTTATCCTATAATTTAGGCCATCAAAATATTATGCTGACAACTGTAGACTTATTTTATTGGGTTTATAAAGTAAAAGAAACCTGTTAGTAAAAATAAATCTGATGATATACCATTTCAGATCAATAGAGAACTAAAAAGTATACTTTTTGCAATATTTTAAGTATCAATCATAAATTTTGTTGGTTGATATAGAACTAGTTGTCTAATTCCAGATGTTTGAGCTAAACAATATTGTTCCGAAGGATTGTTGTCGTATTGTTAAATATGACGAGTACCAGGACACCCTTGAGTGTTCATTTGAGGACGAAGATGATACTAGTATGGAGAAATTACTGGGTGGGGTAAAACAGAGCTATAGTTTTGACTTGCTGTTAGAAACAAAGAGACCAGATCAGAAATTCCAGGAGTACAAACCCGGGGGTAATTATTCTTTTATATTGCACATATCCATTGACTTAAACAACAACAACAACAACCTCAAAATAATATAAGAAACTGATAAGATGAAGCAAATTAACTTTTGCTGTTAATATCATTCACTCTGACATCTTCGAAGTATGTTGCTAAGAAAAACCGTGTAGGAAAGGGATATTTCTCCCGATTGTTTCTTTTCACATGAATATGCTCTACCTATTGAAATACTGTGGAATCATGTAATGAGCATTTTATCAACATCTGTGTTGCAAACAACAGAAATTTGCTATCAAATAGGTCATCTTGTTCTTGGACTGTAATGTTTGTGCTATTAAGCAGTGATTTGCTAATACCAGGGTTGCATTAACCCGTTATTAGATGACACAAGTTTTGACTGGTCCAAATTCAAAGATGTCTCAAACAACAAGTTTTAGTTGATGAAATTTTGGAGTTTTTACTTTTGGGATAAAAACATTTCTTCATCTTCCACAGTGTTTTCCACAGCTTTTCTTTCATGAGGGGGGGGGGGCATCAAAAAGTATTATTGTGTGGAAATGGGATTTGGCTGTACATACAATTGTTTCCACTGGCCAGAGCTATTGTCACAGTTTTTTGCCTTTTGTTCATCCATCCAGATAATTTCACTTTACAAATCTTCTCAGAACCCACCTCATGAATTTTAATAAAATTTGGCAGGAATGTTTTAGTGTCACCCTCTATCAGATTCATTAAGAAATTTTGATCCGATACAAATCATGGCTTTATTGGTCGGGCTAGTTATTCACTTATTTATTATCATGAAGAAAAGTGGGGTATATTGGTTTAACCAAATATGTCTGAACATCCATCAGTTTGTACGTCTGTAGATGTTTCGTTTCCGTGTTCTAACTCTTGAAACAAATGACTTACAACCATGAAACAGCATACAATTGTCGACAATGATTCAAGGAAGTGCCCCTTTATTTTGGGGTTCAATAGGTCAAAGATCCTACTGATGGAGGTATAAGCCACAGACAAAATATTGGTGGGGGTATAAGCCACTTTACAACATTAAAAGTTTGTATTTATATCATTTAAAGAAAATGTAAAGAAAAAAAACTTTCCAGAAAGTGTCTGTTCAATTTCAAATAAATATCGAATAAATGTTTCTTTCAGTTCAATCAATTGATAAGCAAATCCAAACATAATGTAAGGACTAACCCATTATCAGACAAAACATTTTAGACTGGTCCAAATTGAAATAAGTTGTAGAAGACAATTTCAAGTCATTGAATTCTTATTTTTTTATGCTCTACAAAGGTCAAGGTCACCACTCTAGGTTAATTGTTGAAATTAAGCATTTCCAGAGTATAAGTCCATCAACTATGGTTGGATTTGGAATAACTAAGTAGATGTACAATTTGAAATAGATCTTTCCAGAAAGTGTCTGTTCAATTTCCAATTAATCTCGAATAAATGTTTCTTTCAGTTCAATCAATTGATAAGCAAATCCAAACATAATGTAAGGACTAACCCATTATCAGACAAAACATTTTAGACTGGTCCAAATTGAAATAAGTTGTAGAAGACAATTTCAAGTCATTGAATTCTTATTTTTTATGCTCTACAAAGGTCAAGGTCACCACTCTAGGTTAATTGTTGAAATTAAGCATTTCCAGAGTATAAGTCCATCAACTATGGTTGGATTTGGAATAACTAAGTAGATGTACAATTTGAAATAGATCTTAAAGGGAGGTATCGATGTTTCTGAAACCTAGATAAGAAAAATTACCAAGTGCCGAAAAATAAACTCAAACAAACATTTAATACTTTAAGTTAGGTCAGGTATTGTCATGGTGATTATCTAAAAGACCTAAAGTGGCTTTTTCTGGTTAAATCCGATGTGTTCAGCGGAATTCCAGGTTATTTTTAGATATCACGGAATTAGGCTGTCGACATTAGATGACCTCATTTGCATATGATCCAGTCAAATGAAGGTAACAAATTTACTAGCGAAACAGCCAAGTCTTAAATCATGTCACATGAAAGGACTGATCTTTACAGACTGTCTAGCGAACAATTCTCCTGATGACGTAACAATGACGTTGGTTTGATGTAATTTGAACTAGATGCAAGGTTCTAACGGTTATTCGCGCCATGTGAATGCCCTATAATCTTCGTAACTGTCTCGGATTAATCTAAAAATAGATTAATAGCCAACGTATGCTAATAGGGGAATACCCTGCTTTTTTCTGATAAGCGACCTCATATTTTTGCAAAACTACTTTTCGGCATATTGTTTTCAAATAGTTTAGAAGAGGAAATAAAAATAATTAAAATCTGTGACATGAAAAAAACATTGATACCCACCTTTAAGATAGCTCCAAGGTCAAGGTCACAGCTCAAGGTCAAACGTTGAAATTAAGCTTGTCCAGAGCATAGTTTATTATATTGATTATAATTTCAATATAACTAGGCACAATTTTTCTCAGTCATGAGTAGATGTGCCATTTGGGGAAAAAAATCGGTTAGCTCCGAGTTCAAAGTCACAGCTCAAGGTAAAATGTCTCAAATAACCATGTCCAGAATATAGCTTCTAAAATTAGAGATGGAATTCAAAATAACTTAACACAAATTTTCTCTATCATGAGTAGATGTGTAATTTTAAACAATCTTCAAATGGCTGCAAGGTAAAGGTCAGATGTGAAATTTAGCATTTTCAGAGCATGAATCCTTCAATTATGGATGGATTTGGAGATAAATTACACATTATTTTCTGTCATGCATAGGTGTACCATTTGAAAAGTGTATTCATATAGTTCCAAGGTCAAGGTCACAGCTCAAGGTCAAACATTGAAATCAAGCATTGTCCAGAGAATGGCTCCTTTCATTATGGATGGATTTCAAAATAATTCTGCACAATTGTTCTCCTTCATGAGTATATGTGACATTCTAAATTTATTTGTGTAGATCCAAGGTCAAGGTCACAGCTCAAGGTCTAACATTGAAATTAAGGATGTCAAGACCATAGCTCTTTCAATTATAGATGGATTTCATTTTTACTTGGCTCAATTGTTCTCAGTCATGAGTAAATGTGCAATTTGAAAAATAATATCGGATAGCGTCAAGGTCACATCTCCAGGTCAAAAATCAAAATTAAGCATGTCTTGGGCATATCTCCTAAAATTGTGGATTGATTTCAAAGTTACAAAATAGATTGTTCTCTATAGTGAGTAGATTTGCCATTTTAAACAAATTCTCAGATAGCTCCAAGAACAAGGTCACAGCTCAAGGATGTACTCTGAAATTAAGCATGTCTGGAATAAGGCAAGCATATACCCACGTCTGCATCTGTGGGTCTGTCTGAACCCTTTATACTGTTTATTGTTTACTTTTTGTGACAGGGCTATATTTTTGAGTATAATCCCTCTTTGACAGCTCTTGTTTTCTTTCTGGTAGAAAAATTGTTGGAAATGAATAAGTTGCTTGTCACAAGCAATTTCTTGGTTTTCGGAAATGTTTTCCTCACTATCATTTCTTGAGGGGTATCAGAAATAGTCATTGTTTTGGAATGGATTAACTTCACTTGTGTATAAATTTTGTAGGAGTAACAGTTAAAGTGTATCTAGCAGACATGGAGAAGGATCATATAATAGAACCAGCAGCAAGTGTCCGCGCCATTCTGGTTCAAACTGTTGGCGAATTTAAAACTCTAGTAGCACAGGTATGACTTCTATTTATTATTGAGAGAGTAAATCCACAATGAGTTACATGAACTTGACCCTTTCCTGTGTAATTCCTGGTTTTTATGTTCCTGTAATTTTATGATTGAGAAAACAATTAAGAAAAAGAAGAAATTGCTTGTTACAAGCAATTTCTTCATTTTCCTTAGTATTTTCTAACCTCCTGAAAGGCTATTTTTCAAATTAGATGAACTTTAAATGTTTGTCTACAGAACCTTTGAATTTGGACAGGTCTAAAATTTTGCATAATAGGAAATGGTTAAACACATATTCTTGTGATACATCATAATCTCTAATGGCTATAGAATATAAAGTAATTGAACCTATTTCCACATATTTCCTGCAGTTGAACAATTGTTTTAAAAGGAACACTGGATTTTGCCTTTTTCCATACATTCATCTTGAGTGATTTTTTGTTGCAAACCTCTCTCACAATTGACCAATTATGCTAGCCCTACCCACATACTCTGTTTGCCATGCTTACTGACTCCTACAGTAAGTCTCAATTTTATTTTAACCCTTTTCTGTACAATCCCTTGTTTTCATGTCCCTGTGAATTTATACTTGAGAAAATATTGTGGGAAAAGAAGAAATTGCTTGTCACAAGCAATTTCTTCTTTTCCAACAATGTTTTCTAACCTGTAGGGCCGTTACATTTTGAATTTCACCCACTCTTAATTGTTGTCTGCATCTTCTTTCAAATTAGACTGGTCTAAAATTATGAAAAACAGTAAAGGGTTAATTAATTTGCAAAATGTATGGCCAGTAACATGTAACAAATTAGTAGGACAGTTGGTTAAACACCTAAAAGTCATAACTACATCTCGAATAGGCTGTAGTTTTGATGGTTATGTCACCAATCCAACTAAAAAGGTCAATAAATGGCGGCCAATGTAGGAGTTCAAAACTCATTTCTTGGCTAAATGAATGATGTCATAGGTCAGTAATTTGATTGACAGCCACAAGTGGTTCATTCTGAAGCTATTGAATTTCTGATTGAAAATGCTGGTAGTAATGATGTTCTGTGACAAAATCTTGGTTAAGCAAAACCTTGCATGTTTAAACAGAATCTACCATTTGAGTAAACAAGTTTGAACATGAAACTTTAAAATAATAAGAGAGCACATAGTTATGTGACACAAATTCTGTGCATATGATAACAAATTGTATACTACTATTTCTAACTCTCACTGCTGAATTTTATGAATTAATCCAAATATATATAAGGAGCAAGTTTTATGATTATTATAAATACTGTATTACAGGTTCTGAATTTACCCCAGACAAACATGAGATGTGTTCTAGAGCGGTTTCATAATGACCTCAAACTATTACACAATCCTAATAAAACACTGAAAAGTGAAGGATTCTATAAAACTAACAAGGTAAGATCTTGCATGTTTAGTTAATTTTATACTTAAGGAAAGTAGTCTTGATGTTCAATTAATATACAGACATCATAGATCAATTAACCCATTACCACACAACAACGCTTTCTGACAACATGAAGAAAAAAAATCATGGAAAACTTTGTCAGATAAGAAGAAATTGCTTGTGACAAGCAATTTCTCCCTTTCTCACAATGTTTTCTACCCTATTTTGTACTTATTTTCCGTGTACCTACCATTGGCTTCATGTCAGTTATCACACCAGTACAACAACAACTTCAATCTAAGTCACTATTCACCCCATCCACTGCAATACACTACTTATCTCTGGCTGATTTATGAGAGATGACAAGATTTATGAAGCAGGTCATAAAGCTTTACTCAAAACTAGTAAAATATTTGCTGTGTTTTGCATGATGAAATTAACCTTTTCCTGTTCAATAACTGGCTTTTACATCCCTGTGACTTTATAATTGAGAAAACATTGAAGAAAAAGATGAAATTGCTTGTAACAATCAATTTCTTCTTTTTCAACAATATTTTCTACCCTACTGAATGGTTATTTTCAAAATAAATCCACTTTAAATTTTCGTCTGCAAAACCTTTGAAATTGGACAGGTCTAAAATTTTGCAAAATGGGAAAAGGTTAAGTTATAAGAAATGACAAGAATATTTTTTGTTTGAATTGAGGTATGGGCCTGAAAACTTAATCACACTGTATGAATACGCTTCTTGCGCTTTGTGTTTTCAGCTCAAAAGGCAGAGTTATTTTTTATTCTATCAGCCTAAGGTGATCGTCTACAAATTCTTTGAAATCTGACCACTCCAAAATTTTGTTGTGAGGTGTTGAAAGATAGTAAAATATTGATTTAAAGCACCCAAGTGTAGAGATTATTACAGATATGATAGTATTAAAACCTTTGTTGTTTAGGTGTATATAGAGCTGAATGGGAGAGCTGAAGATGTTGAGTTGCCTTTTGAGCAATAAAGAAAATTTATTTGGCATGACAAAAACTAAATGAAATAACTGTTAACCCATTCCCACACAATCTGGCTTTTTAATGCCCCTCAAGAAAGGACTGAAAACAATGTGAATGCTGTAGAAATTACTTGTTTACTTGTTTAGGTATATATAGAGCTGAATGGGAGAGCTGAAGATTTGGAGTTGCCTTTTGACCGATCTCATTTCTTTCGTTTGCTGGACAGACATCAAAACACAATACATATAAATGTCAACTTGCCGACAGAGGGTAAGTAATTTTCATTGTTCAATGCTATTTGTAGAAATGGTTGATGTCTATTACATCCCGTAAGAAGATAGCACATATATCAGAAGAAGGTCTAGTAGTAATTATCCCATTCTCACACAGGGACACATTTTGATGCCACTCAGGAAAAACAAACTTTAAAGCATTGTGCCAAATGAAGAAATTGCTTGCAATAAGCTTTTGTTATCCAGAAAGTTGAAAATTTCTAAAAGTTCCATGAACTTTAAATTGTTGTCTGCAACTCCTTTCAAATTGGAGCAGCCCAAAATTTCATGGTGTGGTAATGGTTAAAAAAGCTGCAACAAATGCTTTTTTGGCCATTTGTTGCCACCAGCCCTATGGACCAATGGCCCTCTCGTTTTGTCATTAGATGATGTCTAGGCTGCATCACATACTGAGTCATATGCAAAAGCCTTATGTGCACTCTAGATTGCACAGTCTTGCCTTAAATAAATTGATATTTTGTCCCGATAATATCTGGGCAAAGTTAGAATTTTGGTCAATTCGGAGGGAGGGGGGGGGTGTCTTTAAGTAAAATCTTGGATATAACCTTGTGTGCATTCTAGATGGCTCATTTTTGCCTAAAATATATGATATAAGCTTAGAATATTTGTCCCTATGATTTGAGTCACATGAAGTCAAAAACTGGGTCACTAGGTCAAGTCTTAGAAATAGCCTTGTGTGCACTTTAGAGGCTTCTTATTTGGCTTTATCTATTTGATGAGAATGTTTGGCTCTATAATATCTTGGCCAAGTTCTATTTTGGGTCACATGGGGTCAAAAACTATGTCACTGGGTGAAATCTTAGAAATAACCTAGTTTGCACTCAAGGCTGCATTTTTGGCTCAACTGACTTGATATTCATTAAGAATATTTATCTCCCTGTCTGTCAAGTTTAATATTTGGTCATACAGGTTCAAAAACTAGGTCTTGCTACTTTTCTTGCACTAGTGCCTTGAAACTATGGAAGGTCTTTGTTCTTGATTACTCAGACAAGATTTGATAAGGGGTCACTTTTGGCTAAAACTAGATCACTCGGAAATTTTTTCTTCTGCAGTTATTGAGTCAAGTGAGCACTTAGAGGCCAATAGCCCTCTTTTTTGAAATAAAGACTGGCCTAATTTGAATGAAAATAGGAAACAATTTTAAATTAAACCGTCCTATATGGTAGAAAATATTGTTACAGGCAATTTCATCTTTTTCCACAAGGTTTTCTGATGTATAAAATCACAGCAATGAAAATCTCAGGGGTTTACAGGAAAGGGTTAATCCTGCTAAGATCTTTATTGAATAACATATTCTTTTCTTTATCAATAGGGAATGACTAAGAAGCCTTTGTAATGCTGTTATGCTTTGTCATATCAAAAATCAAATCATCTTTTATTATGCCCCTGCATCGATAGATCGGGGCATATTGTTTTACCGGTGTCCGTCTGTCTGTCTGTCCTTCTGTCTGTCTGTCTGCAAAACTTAACCTTCCAACTAAACATTTTCCTATAACTTCAATCCTGATTAAGTTACAATGCTAATATTTGGTATGTAGATAGGTCTCAACAAGGCGCAACTGGGGAGGGTCATTTCATCAAGGTCAAGGTCAAAATTTTAACCCTTTTTCCTAAAACGTTACTCAAAAACTTAACCTGCCAACTAAACATTTTCCTATAACTTCATCCCTAATTAAGTTACAATGCTAAAATTTGGTATGATGATAGGTCTCAACAAGGCGCAACTAGGGAGGGTCATTTCATCAAAGTCAAGGTCAAAATTTCAACCCTTTTCCCTAAAAGGTTACTCAGAAAACTTAACCCGCCAACTAAACATTTTCCTATAACATCTTCCCTAATTAAGTTACAATGCTAATATTTGGTATGTAGATAGGTCTCAACAAGGTGCAACTTGGGAGGGTCATTTCATCAAGGTCAAGGTCAAAATTTTAACCCTTTTCCCTAAAAGGTTACTCAAAAACTTAAACTGCCAACTAAACATTTTCCTTTGACTTCATCCCTAAGTAAGTTACTATGCTTATATTTGGTATGTAGATAGGTCTCAACAAGGTGCAACTGGGGAAGGTCATTTCATCAAGGTCAAGGTCAAAATTTTTACCCTTTTCTCTAAAACGTTACTCAAAAAATTAACCTGCCAACTAAACATTTTCCTTTAACTTCATCCCTAATTAAGTTTCAATGCTTATATTTGGTATGTAGATAGGTCTCAAAAAGGTGCAACTCTGGAAGGTCATTTCATCAATGTCAAGGTCAAAATTTTAACCCTTTTCCCTAAAACAAAGAAAAAAAATAAATAAAAAACATCTGTTTCTAAATAATTCCTGTTTAGGGGGCATGGTGTTTCACAAACACATCTTGTTATCAATATCTCTGTCACAGTGGGACAGAATTTGATGATATTTCATAATATTTTGTCTTATTTTAGGACAAAACAGTTTTTCTTTTTCTAAATAGTTGAATCTTGAATCGTGGTTAAAGGGGCATAATGTTTAATGTTAGAAATAACAAATTTGACATGGGATATCATACCAGTGACATTACTTATCTGATCACCTTGTGACTGTTGTGTGTAGGACGTTTTCTGTTGTATGTTGGAAGGTTGGAAGTCATCAACAATTCTTAAAAAAATCTCCTCTGTAACCATTAGGCCAATTTTAATCAAACTTGAGTGTTCCTTGGGTGACCCTTTTCAAGATTGCTCCCGAAAAAATGGGACCATGGCAGGGCCAACCAAATCAAACTTAAAATAATTCTTTAAAAATCTACTCCACCTAAACCAGTTGGCCAATTTAGACCAAACTTTGCAAGAATGCTCCTTAGGTGACCCTTTTAAAAACATATTCACGAAATTTTGATCAGTGAAAAAAAGGGTATGGTAGATCCGACTATTGAGAAATAATGAAATAATTCTTTAAACATCTTATTCTCCTAAACCATTGGGGGAATTTAGGCCAAACTTTACAAGAATGTTCCTTGGATGACCCTTTCTAAAAAATGTTCATGAAATTTTGATTTGCGAATAAATGGGGGCTTGGAATGGCTATGCTTAGTGCTCCTTTTCGAAACTTTTTTGTGAAATTTTATCCATGCAAAATTCATGGCATGGCAGGGCTGGGCTTATCAGACTTAAACTTATCATGAAATAATTCTTTAAAAATGTTTTCATCCAAAACCACATGACCAATTTGGACATGTTGGGAATTTTTCTTGGGTGACCCTTTTCAAAAGTTGTTTTATATCAAATTGTCATTGTTTTTCATCAATTTGTTTATGGCAATTTCTAGTAGTTTGAAAAAATCAAGAATATGTTAAAGTGAAAAGTGTTTTAAACTGTTCTTTTCTTCCTGCAGGTGAAGTTGAAGAGTATTTAAAGATGTTACAGTCACGAGAACAGTCCCCAATAGGTCAAGACTCAGTTTTGGGCAGTGGGCCTAGTAGTGTGACAAACAGTGTAGATAATAATGTGGAAGTGTGCAATCATAGACCTAGTGTGTCAAGGTCATCTGCCAGTGAACGTGGAATATTGGCACTCGACCTTGAAATGAAGTCGTTAAAACTTCAGTCACAACTTAGTCGGAGTGATCCGAGTTTATATCAAAACAGTCGCACATCTGAGGATAGTGTTCAATTAGAATTTATAAGCAGCTTACAGAAACATGGTTCACGCACAAGTTTAGAGTGCCAAGACTCTCGCTCTTGTAGTCAATCAACTCAATCTACAAGCACTAGTGCGGAATTTAGTCTCAGTAATTTCAATTCTGTCTGTGATGGGACGTCTGATTCCCCAGATGAAGTGTTAGTGTCTCCTGGAGATAAAAGTCACGATAGTAGTGGTAATTCATGTGATAAAGGGAATGACCCTGTATTTAATGACCTTCACCCTGCACAGTCAGGATCAGAAAATACTGAATCATCAGAACATATATGTAATGACACGAAACCTTCAGCTAGTCTGCCTGAATATTCATCTGTGTTTAGTGATACATTGACTACAAGGCCTTCCAAAGATTCTGTCATACCTCAAACCGAGAACTGGGATGAAGCATCAACGAGTTTCGATAAAAATTCATCATATGTGACGACAGATGAGAATGGCATATCAGATGACGAATCAGAGAGGAAGTATTTTTCTGCGGAATTAGCTCACAATCAGAAAGACATCTCAAGAAGTATGTTTACTACATTGTAAAAATTTGAAATTGCTTTTGTTACTTTCAGTTTAAGTTTGCAACATGCATTTCCTTTGATATTAGATACAAGCAAAATCATTTGCTGCAAAGCAATATGGCAGAATTGTTTTAACCCATTCCCATACAATGATGCTTTTTGATGTGCTTCAGGAAAAACAATTGGGAAAACATTGTGTAAAATGTAGAAACTGCTTGTAACAAACAATTTCTTCATTTTACAGAATGTTTTCTACTAAGAAAGTTGAAAAAATCTAAAATTTTATTAACTTTGATTTATGGTCTGCAACTCCTTTCAATTTGGTCTAGTCTAAAATTTTGTTGTGTTGATCCATCAGAAAACACGGAAATAGGGGCCTTATGGATTTTCACTCAAAAAAATCCTGTTTATGTGATAAAAGTCCACAATTATTTGTTGAAAATTTCAGAGGATGATTGTAGGGTCATAAGCCAACTTCCTTTTGGAAACAGAACGGGTCCGTCATGAAACACAGGAAACAGGGCCTTAAGGATTGTTGCTCAAAATGATAAGTGGATAAAGTCCAATTTGTTAAGTTAAGCTTGACTATTCAAAGAATAGGGGGGCTATTCCAGTCACCTGGACGTCAACGTAATGTTTTGGTAATAATGGAGTTTTAACCCTTTTGGACTTGGAAACTCTTGGTTAAACCTTGCCTGCAACTGTCATATATCTTTAATATCTCTCTTTCTACCAAACCTATTACTTTGAATCTTTGCACATGTATTTGCGACAATAATATCAGCCTCTAGAATAAGATTCATTACTCTGAAATTCATTTCAGTGGAATTTTAACACTTTGGGACTTAGAAATTCTTTGTTAAACCTTATGTGCAACTGTAATATATCTTCATAACTCTCTTTTTACCAATGCCATTGCTGTGAAACTTTGCACATGCTTTTATGACTATCATATCATCCTCTAGACATAGAATAATTACATTTACATTTAATTATAGTATGGTTTTAACCCTTTTCAGACTTAGAAATTTGTTGTTAATATTGCGTGTCATAATTAATAATCTCTTTCAACCAATGCTATGTCTATGAAACTTTGCACATGATTATGGGACAATATTATCAGCCTCTAGACACAGATTCATTTATCTGAAATTCATTTCAATGGAATTTCAACCCTTTTCGTACTTGGAAAATCTTGATTAAACTTTACATGCAACTTTCACATATCTTTAAAAACTTTCTTTCTTCCGATGCTATTGGTTTGAAACTTTGCATAATTTTTTGTGACCAGCATATCATCTTCTAGGCAAATGTTCATTACTCAGACATTCATTTAAGATGGAATATTAACCCTTTTTCAACTTACAAATTCTTGTTTTTCATAATTTCAATTTAAAGATTTTTTATATCTATTACTACTTAGATATTATGCATAATGTGGACATTGAATTGCTCTTACTATCCAGCACTTAGATAGTCAAGCCTTGTTGTCCTCTGACAGCTGTTGTTATTTTATGCATTCTTCTTTAAGCATTAACTTCCTTTAATATCCTATTACTTTAATGGAAAACTGGATAGCCAATAGAGCATCTCAGACCCTTTTTTTTAAATGGAAAACTGGATTGCCAGTAGAGCATCTCAGACCCTCGTGGGACTCTAGTGGGTTTTTTTGAAAAAGGCCAATCAGATCTTTTGTATTGATCATTTATATTTCAATATGTAATTGATATCGCATGGAATTTCCAGCTGACCTGAGTTCAACATGCTCAAGGTGTCTTTTCAGGATCACCCTTTGTAAGTTGTGCATTGTCCATCATTCAACTGTTCATTTAACCTTTGTCATGCTGACCCCAGAATATTCCTGATTTGAAAATAGCTGTGGCAGGTGTATAGACTGAGATAACTTTGCACAGATGTGCAGTCAGATCTTATACAACACTACCTGCTTGTTCTTTTAGTGTTGAGGAAATATTTGAATACAAAGGAGACCTAAGTTTGACAAAAAAATCAGAATTTTGTTAAGAAAGGATAAATATACAGCAGGACATGAGTTAACATCTTTTCCTAAGCTAATTGGTCAATTTGATCAAATTTTGCACTTACAATGACAGACCATGATTTGAATTGGCCAAGTTAAATAGCAGGAGAGGACATTTTTTCACTTTGAGTGCTTTAACCCTTTCCCACACATTGATGCTTTTACCATTCTCAAGTTTAAAAGCTATGGTAAGCATAGTGGGAAATTAAGAATTTGCTTGTAACAAGCAATTTCTTCATTATCTTCAATGTTTTCTTCCTCAAAAGACAAAGAAAATTTCATCCACTAAAAATTGTTGTCTGCAACATCTTTGAATTTTTGGACCAGTCTAAAATTTTGTCAAGTGGTAATGGGCTAACAACTTCTCTCCTTCAACTACTAGGCAAAATTGGTTTCTTCAAGAATTGTTCATGAAATTTTGATTGGCCTTTGATATTTTTCCTATTCAACATGAATTCTTCCTACATGCACTAAGCAAATGATATTCAGCAATTTGTAAGTTATTCTAAACCTGTTTGTTTGACCCATTACCAGAAGACTAAATTCTAGACTGGTTCTATTTGACAGAAGTTGCAGACGACAATTTAAAGTTTGTGAAATTTTAGATTTTTTTAACTTTCTTGATAGAATACATTGTGGAAAATGACGAAATTGCTTGGTTCAAGTAATTCCTTCTTTTCTACAATGTTTGACCAAATGATTTGCAAATGTTTTCCTTCTAAAGGCTTGATTGTGTGGGAATGGGTTAACTCATTACCAGATGACAATATTTTAGACTGGTCCATATTGAAAGAAGTTGTAGACAACTTGTCAAATTGTGCTCAATTTAGAAAATAAGTGCTAAATGTTGTAGAAGAAATTGTGGAAAGGAGATGTTCCTTGTTGCAAGCAGTTTCTCCTTTTCCCTTAAATTTGTTTATGATCATATTTCATCAGGGTATCACAATGTGTCATTGTGTAGTAATGGATTAAGTAAGTTTTGGTACATGTAAACTTGGAGATCTGTCCAAAATTTTTAAAATTAACATTTATGTTTCAGGTTTGACAGTCTACGTTGATAAAAGAATTACCCTAGGTGCTTTCAAAACAGAACTAGAACATTATGTTGGCGTACCGGCTAGTAACTTCAAGGTAAAGTGTACAAATATACTGGAATTTAAAGTTTTAACCAGAATGGTTTTGATTTGGAACAATGTTTCCTTTGTTTGTGAAAGACATACTGTTGTTGGCATCTCAGTCTGTTTCTCAATCAATCAGCTGGAGGAAAGGATGTAGTAGTAGTACTGGGGGGAGAAATGCCAGCAATCCATTGTTAGGTGCTCCTGCCGCCACTATATGACTTAAATGGTGTTAAAGTGGTGTTAAACCTTAGTCAATCAATCAACTGTTCCTCCATCTGTCCGTCGCCATTTTTTGCTTGACTATTTGAAGAATAGGGGGACTAATCTAGTCACTTGGGTGTCAAAGCTGGCATCGGCTTAATGGTTTGGTTAAACCCTATGAGCAAGTTTCATATCTCAGTTTCTACTAATATTATTGCTTTAAAACTTTGCACATGCTTTCGTGCAATAGTATCAACCTCTAGGCTCAAATTCAATACTCTGACTTTCATTTTAGTAGAATTTTAACCCTATTTCGACTAAGAAATCCTTGTTTAAACAAGTGCACAACTATCATATATCTTTAATAAATCTCTTTCTACCAATGCTATTGCTCTGAAACTTTGTCGCATGCTGTTGTGACCATCATATTATCTTATAGGCAAAGATTCATTACAATTACATTTATCATAGTGGAGGTTTAACCCTTTTTGGAATTGAAAATTCTTTGTAAAAACTTAGATGGAACTATCATATATCTTTAATATCTCTCTTTCTACCAATGCTTTTACTTTGGAACTTTGCTCATGCTTTTGAGACTATCATATCGTCTTCTAGTCAAAGATTCATTACAATTTCATTTATTGTAGCCGAGTTTTAACCTTTCTCAGACTTAAAAATTCTTGGTTAAACTTTGCGTGCAACTGTCATATATCTTTAATAACTCTCTTCCTACCAATGCTATTGCTTTGAAACTTTGATTTTCTATATTAATGAACACTTGGAAAATTGCACATAACTGCAAACGGACTGCTCTAGTTAAATAATCCCTTCATAATTTATCTGTATCATTTCATAGAAACAAGAAAAAGGCAGCTAATATTCTTAAACTTTTTTTTGTGATGAAAGTTGGATCAATATGTGTCTTTTTCTTTTTTAGGTTTATAGGGTCTATACCAATAATCAAGAATTTGAGAGCATCAGGCTTGGTGAAACACTGTCTTTTCTTGAAGATGGAAGAGTAAGTAAATATTGAATCATGAATGTCATCTAACCTCTTCCCACACGGTCCTTCCATTTTACCCCCAAGAAAAAAGCTTTGGAAAACATTGTTGAAAATGATGAAATTGCTTGTATCAAGCAATTTCTTGATTATGCGCTATGTTTTCTATCCAAAAAGATGGGAAAAAAATGTAATAAAATAAAATTCCATCAACTTGAAATTGTCTTAAGAAGCTTCTTACAACTTTGACTGGTCTAAAACTTTGTTGTGTGGGAATGGGATAAGTGGCAGTTTTTATTGAAAGGTTAAAATATGTTGCTCTTTTAGAGATGCTGTAGACTGGTATTTACTAGAATCTTGCATTTGGTGTCCTTGCCTAGATGATATCCACTGGACATTTGGACTAAAGGTTTTACTAGCAACTAATCAAATACTTACTGCAGCAATTTTAGAAGCTGCACTTATTGTTGACTACATTGTATTTTCACTGTGAGGTGTCCTCCTGAGGGGAAGCATATAGACACCACTTTGTCTGTCTGTCATTCTGACCTATCCATCTGTCCGTCTGCTGCTATTTCTACTCAAACCTTGACGTAAATTGGATGAAACTGCACATGTGAATTCTTTATGATAATGCCCTGATGCATTTTTCTGTTGTTTTTTTTTCCCCTTCTTTTTTCAATAGCTTCAAGGTCAAGGTCACAGTTTAAGGTCAAACATTGAAATTGAGCATTTCAAGAGCATAGCTCTTTCAATTATGGATGGATTTAATAATAACTTTGCATAACTGATCTCTATCATGAGTAGATGTGCCATTTGAAACAAATTTTCAGGTAGATTCAAAGTCAAGGTCACGGCTCAAGTTCAAATATTAGAAATTAAGCATGTGTATGTGTTTGTATTTATTGCTGCTACCGTAACAACTAAGTGTCTTCTTGGGGTGTCGCTTATATAGGCATGTGCTATATTAATGACATATGAAGTTTCATCCAATTTGACCCAAGGGTTGTGGGGTTAAAAATCCATTTTTAGCTCTACTGGCCGAAGGCCACTAGAGCTATAGCGATAGCTTTTTCCCGTCAGGAGTCCGTCTGTCTGTCGTCCGTCCGTTAAACTTTTCCTTGTTTACGCGATAAAGTCCACAGTTTTCATCGGATTCTCTTCAAACTTTCACAGAATGATGGTACCATCATAAGGATCGTTCCTTTCGAAAATGGGTCAGATCCGTCAAGAAACACGGGAGAAGGGGCCTAATTAAAACTTAATTAAAAAATCTTCGTTTACGCGATTAAGTCCACAGTTTTCATCAGATTCTCTTCAAACTTTCACAGAATGATTGTATCATCATAAGGATCGTTCCTTTCGAAAAAGGGTATGATCTGTCAAGAAACACGGGAAAAGGGGCATTATGAAAATTTAATTAAAAATTCAATTAAAAATCCTCGTTTACGCGATAAAGTCCACAGTTTTCATCGGATTCTCTTCAAACTTTCACAGAATGATTGTATCATCATAAGGATCGTTCCTTTCGAAAATGGGTATGATCCGTCAAGAAACATGGGAAAAGGGGCCTTATGAAAATTTCATTAAAAATTCAATTAAAAATCCTCGTTTACGCGATAAAGTCCACAGTTTTCATCGGATTCTCTTTAAACTTTCACAGAATGATGGTACCATCATAAGGATAGTTCCTTTCGAAATTGGGTCAGATCCGTCAAGAAACACGGGAAAAGGGGCCTTATTAAAATTCAATTAAAAATCCTTGTTTTCACGATAGAGTCCACAGTTTTCATCGGATTCTCTTCAAACTTTCACAGAATGATTGTATCATCATAAGGATCGTTCCTTTCGAAAAAGGGTATGATCCGTCAAGAAACTAGGGAAAAGGGGCCTTATGAAAATTTAATTAAAAAATCCTCGTTTACGCAATAGAGTCCTCAGTTCTCATCAGATTCTCTTCAAACTTTCACTGAATGATTGTACCAACATAAGGATCATTCCTTTCGAAATTTGGTATGATCTGTCAAGAAACACGGGAAAAGGGGCCGTATGAAAATTCATTAAAAATTCAATTAAAAATTCTCATTTACACGATAGAGTCCACAGTTTACTTCAGATTCTCTTCAAACTTTCTCAGAATGATTGTACAAGGATCGATCCTTTCGAAAATGGGTCTGATCTGTCATGAAACAGGGGAAAAGGGGCCTTATGAAAATTTAATTAAAAAATTCTTGTTAACACTCTGGAGTCAATAGTTTTCATCGGATGCCCTTCAAACTTTGACAGAATGATTGCACTATCATAAGGATTATTCCTTTTGAAATTTGGTATGATCCTTCAAGAAACACAGGAAAAAGGGGCCTTATGAAATGTTTAATAAAAAATTCTCATTAATAATCTAGAGCCAACAATTTACAACGGATTCTCTTCAAACTTTCACAGAATGATTGTACCATCATAAGGATTGTACCTTTTGGAATCGGTTATGATTCCTCAAGAAACATAGGAAAAGGGGCCTTATTAAAATTTAATTCAAAGATCTTTGTTAACACTCTAGAGTCCTGATTGACTTCAAACTTTCACAGAATGATTGTACCATCATAAGAATTGTTCCTTTCAAAATTTGGTATGATCAGTCAAGGACCACGGGAAAAAGGGGCCCGATTAAAACTGGATTGAAAAAGTCCTCGTAAACACAATAGAGTCCATAGTTTTCAACAAATTCTCTTCAAACATTCCCAGAATGATTATTACATTAAATGGATTGTTCCTTTCGGAAGTAGGTTTGATCCATCAAGTTTCATGGGAAAAGGGGCCCTATGAAAATTTAATAAAAAAAATCTTAGTTAACATGTAATGGCCCTAGATTTCACCTGATTGACTTCAAACTTTCACATAATGATTGTACCATCATAAGGATTGTTCCTTTCAAATTGGGTCTGATCCATTGAGAAACATAGGAAAAGGGGCCTTAGGAAAATTCAATTAAAAAAATCTTAATTAATGCTTGTAAGTCCACAGATGAGATGGGATTGTCTTTATACTCAAACAGAATAATTATACTTTTGTAAGAAGAGTTCCCTTTGGAATTGGTTCAGATCCATCAAGTTACATGGGAAAAGGGGCTAAATGAAAATTCAATTAATAAAACCCTATTAACGCAATAAAGCCCACAGCTTTGATCAGATTTAGTTGAAACTTTCACAGAATGATTGGTAGGTCATAACTATCATTCTTTTCATAACAGGGTTTGAACTGTCAAGAAGCACAGGAAAAGGGGCCTTATGAAAATTTCATTTATAAATCCTTGTTACCAAGTCCAGAGCTTTCATCGGATTTTCTTCAAACATTCACAGAATAATTGTACAATAATAATGATTGTTGATGTTTGCATTAGACCTGATCCGTCAAGTATCACAGGAAAAGGAGCATTATGAAATTTAATTTTAAAATCATTGTACCACAATAAAGTCAACAGTTTTCATCAGATTCTGTTAAAACTTTCACAGAATGATTATTCCATCATAAGGATTCTTTCTTTTCAAATTAGGCGTGATCTGTCTAGTATCATGGGAAAAGGGGCCTTTAGAGAATTTTATCTATGATCCTTGTAACCAAGTCCAGAGCTTTCATTGGATTTTATTCAAACCTTCACAGAATCATTATACAATAATCACGATTGTTGATGCTGACATGAGACCTGATCCTTCAAGTATCACAGGAAAAGGAGCCTTATGAAAATTTTATTTTAAAAATTTGACGCCAAGATAAAGTCTGTAGTTTTCATCAGAATCTGTTAAAACTTTCACAGAATGTTTGTACCATCATAAGGATTGTATCTTTCCAAATTGGGCCTGATCTGTCTAGTATCATAGGAAAAGGGGCTGTATGAAAAAGTATTACCAAATCCTCATAAACACAACAATGCCCTCAGTCTTTATCAGAATCTCTTCAAACTTTGATAGAATGATTGTACCCTCATTTGGATTGTTCCTTTGTAAATTAGGTCTGATTGGTTAAGTGACACAAGAAAAGGGACCTTATAAAAATTTTATTACAAAACATCATTATTACAATAAAGTCCTCAGTCTTTATCATTTTCTTCAAACTATCATTAGGATTGTTCCTTTGTACATTGGGTCTGATTTGTTAAGTTTCACAGAAAAAGGGGCCTTATGAAAATTTAGTTTCAAAAATTCTTGACACAATTCAGTCCACTGTTTTCATTGATTCTCTTAAACTTTTAAAGAATTATTCTTCCTTCATTAGAATTGTTCCTTTTGAAATTTTGTTTGTTCTGTAAAGTATCATGAGAAAAGGGGCCCTATGAATATTTCACTATAAACTCATTAACACAATAAATTCCACAGATTAAACAGATTGATTGTACCATCATTCCAATTGTTGATTTTGACAGTGGATCTGACTAAAGCAAGGGTCACATAAAAAGGGGCCTTATGAAAAACTCTCTTAAATATTCTGGTGAACACAATGATGTCCCTTGATTTCACCGGATTCACTTCAAAATTTCACAGAATGATTGTACAAATACTTAGATGGTTCTTTTCAGAACTGGGTACAATCCATCAAGTATCATGTAAAAAGGGGCTATATGATTTTTTTTTTAAATATTCTAGTAAACATAATGAATTTCCAATATTTCATCAGATTCACTTTTAACTTTCATAGAAAGATAAAACCAACAGTAAAATATCACGGGAAAAGGGGCCCTATGAGAACTTGAATTTAATATCTTTGTTAACACAATAAAGTCAACAGTTTTATTGGATTCTCTTCAAAGATGCATGGAATAATTGTGGCATTTGAAACACAGGAAAAGGGGCCTTGCAGATTATCATTCAAAACATTCTTGTGTATGTGATGAAGATCACAATCATTATCAAGTTGTCTTTTAAATTTCACAGGACAATTGTCGGGTTGTAAGGAAAGTTCCTTTTGAAATGAAATTGATCCATCAGAAAACACAGGAAAAGGGGCCTTATTGATTTTCATTCAAAACAATCCTGTTTATGTGATTAAGTCCACAATTATTGTCAGATTCTGATGAAATATTCACAGAATGATTGTAGGGTCATAAGGTAACTTTCTTTTGGAAATGGAGTGGATCCGTCATGAAACATGGGAAAAGGGGTCTTGAGGATTGTTGCTTAAAATGATAAAGGGGATAAAGCCCCTTTTTTAGCTCACCTGAGCACAATGTGCTCAAGGTGAGCTTTTGGTATCACCTTTTGTCTGTCGTGCGTCGGAAGTCGTCAACAATTCTTTAAACATCTTCTCCTCAGTAACCACTGGGCGGAATTCAACCAAACTTGGTAGGAATGTTCCTTGGGTGACCCTTCTCAAAAGTGGTTCGCGGATTTTTGATTGACCCCCAAATATGGGCGTGGCAGGGCGTGGCAGTTTTTAACTTAGAAATCTTTAAACATCTTCTCCTCAGTAACCATTGGGCCAATTTATACCAAATTTGGTATGAATGTTCCTTGGGTCACCCTTTTCAAAAGTTGTTCGTGGAATTTTGATTTATGCCCAAATATGGGCGTGGCAGGGCGTGGCAGTTTTTGACTTAGGAATCTTTAAACATCTTCTCCTCAGTAACCATTAGGCCAATTTCAACCAAACTTGGCAGGAATGTTCCTTGGGTGACCCTTTTCAAAAGTTGTGCGTGGAATTTTGATTTATGCCCAAATATGGGCGTGGCAGGGCATGGCAGTTTTTGACTTAGAAATCTTTAAACATCTTCTCCTCAGTAACCATTGGGCCAATTTCATCCAAACTTGGCATGAATGTTCCTTGAGAGACCCTTTTTAAAAGTTGTTTGCAGAATTTTGATTTATGCCCAAATATGGGCGTGGCCGGGCGTGGCAGTTTTTGACTTTGAAATCTTTAAACATCTTCACCTCAGGAACCATTGGGCCAATTTCAACCAAACTTGGTATGAATGTTCCTTGGGTGACCCTTTTCAAAAGTTGTTCGCAGAATTTTGTTTCACCCCCAAATATGGGCGTGGCAGTTTTTGACTTTGAAATCTTTAAACATCTTCTCCTCAATAACTATTGGGCCAATTACAACCAAATTTGGTATGAATGTTCCTTGGGTGGCCCTTTTCAAAAGTTGTTCGCAGAATTTTGATTCATGCCCAAATATGGGCGTGGCAGTTTTTTTAACTTTGAAATCTTTAAACATCTTATCCTCAGTAACAGTTGGGTCAATTTCAACCAAACTTTGCATGAATGTTCCTTTGGTGACCCTTTTCAAAAGTTGTTCCTGGAATTTTGATTTATGCCCAAATATGGGCATGGCAGGGTCAGGCACTTTTTTGACTTTGAAATCTTTAAACATCTTCTCCTCAATAAGCATTGGATCAATTTCAACCAAACTTGGCATGAATGTTCTTTGGGTGACCCTTTCAAAAGTTGTTTGCAGAATTTGGTTTCACGCCCTAATATGGGCGTGGCAGTTTTTGACTTTGAAATCTTTAAACATCTTCTCCTCAGTAACTATTGGGCCAATTTCAACCAAATTTGGTATGAATGTTCCTTGAGTGACCCTTTTCAAAAGTTGTTCTAGAATTTTGATTGATGACCAAATAAGGGCTTGGAAGGGTAGGGCAGTTTTTGACTTTAAACATCTTCTCCTCAGTAACCATTGGGCCAATTTCAACCAAACTTGGCATGAATGTTCCTTGGGTGACCCTTTTCAAATCGTGTTTAGGAAATTTGATTTACGCCTAAACATGGGCATGGCCGTTTTTTATTTAGAAATCTTTAAATATCTTCTCCTAAGTAAGCATTGGGCCAATTTCAACAAAACTTGGCATGAATGTTCCTTGGGTGAACCTTTTTCAAAAGTTGTTTGTGAAATTTGATTGATGCCCAAATATGGGCGTGGCAGGTTGGGGCAGTTTTTTATTTAGAAATCTTTAAATATCTTCTCCTCAGTAATCATTTTGCCAATTCAACCAAACTTGGCATGAATGTTCCTTTGGTGACCCTATTCAAAAGGTGTTTGCAGAATTTTGATTTACACCCAAATATGGGCGTGGCAGGGCGGGGCAGTTTTTTTACTTTGAAATTTTTAAACATCTCCTCAGTAACCATTGGGCCAATTTCAACTAAATTTAAATGAATATTCATTTGGTGACCCTTTTCAAAAGTGTTGGCAAAATTTTGAATCATCTTACATTAGTCAGGTGAGCGATTTTAGGGCCATTTCTTTAACGGAAAAGTTGATAACCAGTAGAGCGTCTCAGGCCCTCATGGGCCTCTTGTTATTTCTACATAGACCCTAAACACACAATATTCCTTTACCTAAGGCCCACAACTTCAAAACTGAGCAAGCAGGGTATACTTAGTAAGATTTGACTCAAAGCTTTCTTGTTAAATCCTACGTAGAAATTTTTGAAATGTGGTATATTATACATGGGTTGCATTTAACAATTTCTAATAACCATTATAATTATTTCAGATCAATATAAAGTTGGGTAGAGCTTTAAAAGCAGGGGAATACAGAGTGAAAGTTTTCCAGCTTCTTGTTAATGATCCAGAGGTGAGTTTTATTTGAAGCAGTTTACAATCTGTGTTAAGATTTTGACCCATTATCAGATGGCAAAATTTTAGACTGGTCCAGAGTAATAGGAGTTCAAGAAGACAAATCAAAGTTTATGAAATTTTAGATTTTTTCAACTTTCTTGATAGAAATCATTGTGGAAAATGAAGAAATTGCTTGCAACAAGCAATTTATTCATTTTCCACAATGTTTTCCCAATTATTTTTCCTTGGGAGCAGCAATAAGAGTTATTGGGTTACAATCCCATGTAAAATATTTTTTTTGTTACATATTGGGAGGAAGGAAATCCCCTTCAGTAAAAAATAAGAAAACTTCTAAAATCTAGTTAATGTCTATTTGAATATGAAGGTATTTTAGTCATGCGCAGCTCAGTGGTCAGTCTTATTCTGAGAGGGTTGAGGGTTTGAATATCCATGGTCTAGGGGAAAAAAAGTAAGTACTTGCCCCAAAAAATTCCTATCAAAACTTGTCCCAATATGTTAACATTTCTTAACATTTCTAATTGATTTGAGCATTTTCAAGGTACAACATCACTATTTTTAACCTTGTTAATTAATCTGAGCATTTTCAAGATATGATACTTATGTTCGCCTGGTGCTAACTGTTATTGATCTTCATAGACCTTTACCAAGATTGAGGACAGCTATCAAGGTAAACATGAGATGATAACCTATTACCAGACTACACAATTTTAACTGGTCCAAATTTAAAGAAGTAGCAGACACTGAATGAAAGAGAATGAATGAAATTTCTTGTCTTTCTATAGAGGATACAAGTAAATTCTTCAATTTCCATAGTTTTTTGCCAGAGGAGTATTAAAAAAGTGGTTTTTCACAAACATATCTTCATAGACATGGCTCTTCCAAATATGAAAATTGATAAAGATTTTTTTCATTAATTCCTGATAGTTAATCCATTACCATATGGCAAATTGACTGGTCTAAATTGAAAGGAGTTGCAGATGATTATTAAAAGATTTTGAAATTTTTTACTTTTTCAATTACCTGGATAGAAAATATTGAGTTAAATGAAGAAATTGCTTGTTACAAAAGATTTTTTCATTTTACACCATATTTTCCTTTTTTTTTTTAGCTCACCTGAGCACGAAGTGCTCTGGGGGAGCTATTGTGATCGGTCATCGTCTGTTGTCCGACCGTCCGTCCGCCTGTTCACAATTACAAAAAAATCTTTTCCTCCTAAACTAACCATGGAATTTCAACAAAACTTCAGAGAAATGATCCTTAGGTCAAGCTCTTTCATAATACTTCAAAGAATTGAAATCCATGAAGAACTCTGGTTGCCATGGCAACGGAGTGAAAAAACTTAAAAAATCTTTTCCTCCCAAATGGTAAGGCCTAGAGCTTAGATATTTGGTACAAATCATCATCTATTGACCCTCTACCAAAATAGTTCAAAGAATTTCTGTATTCTGAAAATTAGCCCTTTTCTGGGCGATCCCTGATTTTACATAGAAATAAAGAAGGAAACCTTTCAAAATCTTCTTCTCCAAAACCATAAGGCCTAGAGCTTTGATATACATCATCATCTATTGACCTTCTACTAAAATATTTCAAAGAAATACCGTATTCTGAAAATTAGCACTTTTCTGGGCGATCCCTGATTTTATATAGAAATAAAGAAGGAAATCTTTCAAAATCTTCTTCTCCCAAACCATAAGGTCTAGAGCTTTGATATTTGGTATACATCATCATCTATTGACCATCTACCAAAAGACTTCAAAGAATTACTGTATTCTGAATATTAGCCCTTTTCTTAATGATCCCTGATTTTACATAGAAATAAAGAAGGAAATCTTTTAAAATCTTCTTCTCCCAAACCATAAGGCCTAGTTAGGAATAAATAATGATATCTTTGAAAACCTTCATTTCCTAAACCATTAGGCCTAGAGCCTTTATACTTGGTATGTATTGATGTCTATACTTCAAAGCATTACCAAATTTAGGAAATTAGTGCTATATGGTGGGATCATCAATATACCTAAGATTAAAAGAGAAATCCTTAAACATCATCTCCAAAATAATTAGACAGAGGGCTTTGCTATTTTGTTTATATCATAAAGCCATGAACCATCATACTCAGGGGAGCGATTTAGGACCATCATGGTCCTCTTGTTTTTCTACAGGGGTGTCTAGAAAGTCATTGTGTGGGAGTGGATTAATCATGTTCAAACCTTAACAAATAACTTTTACCATTCTCTTTGAATTTCAGCCTTCAAAGTTTTTGATAGATACCATCTTTGCTAGAGGAATGACTGTCCTAGAATCCAAGAAACAGATTATTCCAGAGCTTAAACTTTCTCACAATATGGAAATCCCATTAGAACGGTAGGAAAAAATTTTTCATGGATATCTATACCATGTATTGTTACAAACATTCTAGGATTTAACCTGTTTTCTTAAAAACCATGTTTTTTAATAACATTCAATTTTTGTCTACAACTTCTTAGATTACTTTGGGAGCCGCCGTCATAGGGGAGTTGGTAGCGCGTCGGACTGACAATCTAGAGGTCCCGGGTTCGATCCCCGACGGCGGCACTCATCCTTTCCGACTATTTGTCTCTCACCAATGGGTCGATAATCGTAGACCTATGTGGGATAGCAGCTGGAGGCTAGAAAAGGATGTAATGGTAGTACTGGTGTGAGAAATACCAGGATTCCATTGTTAGGTGCTCAAGCCACTGCGATATACCTGAAAGATTGTAGAAAGCGGTGTAAAACCCCATACAAACAAACAAATCTTAGATTACTTATTTTTAGCTCACCTGCACACAAAGTTTTAGTTGAGGTAATGTGATTGGTCATTGTCCACCGTCCTTCTTTCTGTTCGCCCGCAATTTCTTTAAAAATCTTCTACTCCAAAACCAGTTGCCAATCAAGCTGAAACTTTGCTGGGATGGTCTTTGGGTGAAGCTCTACAAAATGTGTTAAAAGTATTTCATTCCGTGAAAAACTCTTGCTGCGTTGTTTGAAAATTTGAAATTAAGTAAATCTTCGATATTTTTTTCCAGAAACTGCAAGACCAAAGGCATTTATATTTCATATGTAGCTTAATCACATGGTTCTCTGCCAAGTTTACAAAAAATTAAACTTTTAGGTGTAAAATGGCCCGCCCCTGAGGTCCGAAGTTTGAAAAATGCTTAATTAGAGCAAGTTCAAAAGACACCTAGTAAACTCTAAGCCTATGACATTCATACACGCCTGTATGGTAAAAAATGCCCTTTCCTTGGTGTCCAAAGTTGGTAAAAATGCTCAATTAGACCAAGTTCAAGTCTTTTCCTCCCAATCTACAAAGTCTAAGGCATTCATGTTTGGTATATAGCATAACCAGATGGTTCTTCTACCATTATAGCCATGGGATATAACAAGGCCCTGCCCTAGAGGTTGTTCAAATATCTTCCTTTCCCAATGTATAAGTTGTAATGCATTTATATATGGTTTATAGTACATCCAAATTGTTCTCTACCAAGGTTGCTAAAATGATACCCATTGGGTCAAAATGGCTCTGCCCCAGAGGCCCCAAGTTTGGTAAATTGCTCAAATAGAGCAATTTCAAAGTCTTCTCCTCTTTACACTGGTCTACATTAAAAGAAGTTACAAGCAGAAATAAAAATTTGATTGCAAATTAAATACAAGGAATTTTTAGGGTAGAAAACATTGGGAGAAACGGAAGAATTGCTTGTAACAACTAAGTTCTCCCTTTCTCACAATGTTTTTTAAACATATTTTCCTTGAGGGCATCAAAATGTGGGATAGTTTGGTAATGGATTAAACTATAATGCCGTAGTCATTCATATTTATTGTGTAGTATTACTGTATAGTTTTGTGCTATAGCCCAAAACTTAAATTTGTTTTATCTATTTGGCTCAAGCTGTGTCTTTTTTTATACAAAAAAATACTGTAATTTGCATATGTGTCAGATGAGAGATTTAGGACCATCATGGTCCTCTTGTTAGACAATTTTTTTTATAAATTCAAGGAATCTTATAAAGAAACATTTTAAGCAATGCAGAACCCCCCTTCCCCCCCCCCCCCCAATTCTAATCTCAACATTTTATCCCTATCTTTTCCGACAGTTGTCTCACCAAGGGGTGGATAATTATATACCTAAGTGGAATAGAGGCTAGGAAAGGATGTAGTGGTAGTACTGGTGTGAGAAATACCTGGAATCCTTTGTTTGGTGCTCCAGCTGTCACTATGTGATTGAAATACTGTTAAAAGAGCCATTAAACCCCATTCAATCAATCAATCCCAACATTTTATCAATTTCCAAAAATATTTATTATGGGTCTCAAACTCTGACTTTAGCTAAATTAAAAATTATCATTTACAAGTTCATTTAATGGTGGTATACATCCAGATACTTTTAATCTATAAAAGTTGATAAATGAGAATGTTAGATTGTGTCTGTGATCAAGAATAGTTAGTAGTATTGATGGATCACTAGCCAAGCCCTCTGGTTTCCAACAAGGAAGTTCAACTAAGATATCGAAATGAGGGTTAATTGCAATACTGTTCTATGTCACTGTACAATGTGTAGGCACTTAGAACAGTTTTGCAATTAATCTTTAAATGGTGTTTGTCTGCAAAATATATGGTTAGAAGTATAAAATAAAAGGTAAATTGTTGAATGATTTATCAATTGATTCTTTTTGATTGTCAATGGCAATCAATCAATTAACCTATCTCCAGAAGACAAAATCTTAGACTGGTCCAAACTGAAAGAAGTTGCACACAGCAATATCAAGTTGATTGAAGTTCAAAATCTGTGTCATTCTGGGTAGAAAACATGTCTCAAGCAGTTTCTTCAGTTTCCACTATGTTTTCCCTGGATTTTTTTTCCAAAGGAGCGTCAAATAGTGGGACTGTGTGAGAATGAGTGAATGCACTTATCAATACAAAGTCCAAGTAAAGTAAGAAGGAATCTCTGATTTTTATCTCAGATGTCGATTAAGAAAGAAGACATGGAAGAATCCTGGCACAATCTATGTTGACAAGCAAGTCTTTGAGGATGAGATTCCAATCTACCCCAACTGGGAGGTATTTTTGGAGGTCCTTGATGAGCCAGAAACCATGGTAACTACAGCACAACTTGCTGTGTACATCAGACGCTGGCGACCTTCCAAATTTGAGATAGAACCCTTCCAGGAGGTTATTATTACACAACAAACAGTGGAGGAACTGAAAGCTCATGTAAATCTTTAATCTTACTTAAATCTAATCTCAGACAGATCTGTCCATGAAATTGATAGAAAGGTTTCAAGGCTATCTCTGTCAGACTAATTCTATTACTGCTATAGAAAAAATTGTCCTAATCTATGTACTTAAAATCAGTTTAGGGAACAATTTTTATGCCCCTTCTTCAAAAGATCTGTGGTGTAGTATTTCACCATTGTTCATCAGGCATCTGTCTTTTTATTAGTCTGTCTGCAAAACTTTAATATTTACAATTACTTTCAGCCTATTTAAGATACATGACTTATATTTGAGATGTAAGTTCCTTTCATTGATAGGCATCAGTTGGCTGTAATGTCAAGGTCATCCATCAAGGTCAAGGTCACTTATCAAGGTCTCATTTCAAAAGAAAAGCTGTTATTGGGGTAAGGTATTTCACAAAAATATCTTGTTTACAACTTAATCCACCTTGATTTTCCTTTTTGGAGAACACATGAAAATGTTGGTGCCAGTTAAAGATTTAAGATTGATAGCCTTTTGCTGGAAATATAACTCGAGATCCTTTGATTTCAATGCCAAGACTCTTCATCATAACTATGGTTTTCACAGAAATGAAAGTTGATTTATTTGATCTGACTGAGTAGGCTGTAATAGTCCAATATAGACCATATCAACTGCCCTACTATTATATCACAACATCATGAATTTAATCCATTCTCTCAAAATCCCTCTTTTGAATGCCCACAAAAGAAAAGCTTTGGAAATCATTGTGGAAAATGAAGAAATTGCTACATTATTCCCAATGTTTTCAACACCAAAGATTAAAACTATAGAATACATCATTATTTATTTGTTGACTGCAAATACTTTGAATTTGATTAGGCCTAAAATTTGTTGAGTGAGAATGGGTATGTAAATTACTTTAACAGAAGCCAGGATGAGATATATTAGGGTTCAGTCTTTTTAGCTCACCTGAGCACTACGTGCTCAGGTGAGCTATTGTGATCCCCTTTTGTCCGGCGTTTGGCCGTCGCCCATCCCTCGTCCGTCGTGTGTCGTCCGTCAACAATTTCTTTAAACAACATCAACATTGCTATGGCAATAAAAGTAAAATTTTAAATTAATCTTTAAAAATCTTCTCCTCCTGACTCGGAAGGCGTAGAGCCTTGATATTTTGCATGAAGCTAACTCTTTCAAAATAGCTAAAATCATGATCCTCGGGTCCCAAGGGGCAGAGCCCCAGGGGGGCTGGGGTTTATATAGAAATAAAGAACGATTTTTTAAATGACATCTCCTCCCAAACCACTTGGCCAATTTGAACCAAATTTGGCAGAAATGTTCCTTAGGTGGTCCCCTTCAAAAATAGCTAAAAGAATTGAAATCCGTTAAAAACTCTGGTTGCCATGGAAACAAAAGTAAAATTTTAAAATAATCTTTAAAAATCTTCTCCTCCTGACCCAGAAGGTGTAGAGCCTTGATATTTTGCATGAAGCATCAGTATATGAACTCTTTCAAAATAGCTAAAATCATGATCCTCGGGTCCCCGGGGGGGGGGGTATATAGAAATAAAGAACAATTTTTTAAATGAAATCTTCTCCCAAACCACTTGACTGATTTGAACCAAATTTTGCAGAAATGTTCCATAGGTGGTCCCCTTAAAATTAGCTAAAAGAATTGAAATCTGTTAAAAACTCTGGTTGCCATGGCAACAAAAGAGAAATTTCAAAATAATCTTAAAGAATTGTCTCCTCCAGACCCAGAAGTCATAGAGCCTTGATATTTTGCATGAAGCATCAGTATATGAACTCTTACAAAATAGCTAAAATCATGATTCTCGGGTCTCCAGGGGTTGATCCAAGGGGGGGGGGGGGTTATAGGCATGAAGAATCAGTTCACAGACTTTTTTCTTATTTCTGAAATTATTACCCATGGAAAAAGTTTTTTCCTTCTTTCAAATCAGCACTAAAGCCTTGGAATTTGTTATTTAGACTTTTGGATCCCCAGGTTCATAGTCTTTATATGTAATTGTGGCCCACTTGTTTCATAATCCTAACCTTAACATGAAATTAGACTGTTGAAAGAAAAAGAGCCTTTATCTCAGGTGAGCGCCCCAGGGCCAACGGCCCTCTTGTTTTGAATCAGGCTTATATTTAGTTTGGTCCATGTTGAATTCTTTTCAAAACTAATGTGAAATGGCAATAACGGAAGTTGGCACCCAAAATATTGTAACTACGATTTTTCGAAGGCTATATTTACTAGGTTTTGGTTAGACACAGACTATATGTTTGAACATGATGTAATTGAGTTATGAAGATTAGTAAATACATAAGTTTTTAGTCCCTGGCTAAATCCAGCGAGCTATTGGTGTTGTGTTTGTCATGCGTCTGTCCATTCATATTTACTTTAACCCATTCCCACACAGTGACGATTTTGGACACCCCCAAGGAAAAACAATTTGGAAAACAATGTGTTAAATGAAGAAATTGCTTGTGACAAGCAATATCTTCATTTTCCACAATGTTTTCTTTCCAGAAAGTTGAAAAAATCTAAAAATTTATAAACTTTATATTGTCGTCTGCAACTCCTTTTGATTTGGACCAGTCTAATATTTTGCCTACTGGTAATGGGTTAAGCATCTTTTCCTTAGAAAGTATCAAACAGAATTCAACTACCTGGAAAATTTCACAGAAATTATCCTTGGCTGACCCTTTTTAAGATTTCTTCAAAGAATTTTTAGCAATTGAATGAGATGGGCGGGGTTAACTGCTGTATATTGTTAAAACTTTGAAAATCCTCTAAAAAAAAAGTGACTCTTTATCAGATTCCTTTAAATAAGTTTATTTGATCAGAAACATGGCTTTTATGGACTGGGCTAGTGTCCATAAGGTATATAGTGAAAATCAGTTGATGGATTTTCACCAAATTTTGCAGGAATGAGCCATTGTTGACCATTTATCAGATTCCTGCAAAGAAATCTTATTGGAGGAAAAACATGGCTTTTATTTTGGGGCCTTATTTCCATATATGGTAAATTCTGAGAACTTTGAAAATCTTGTCAGAAACCTGGCAATGGATTTCAACAGAATTCCACTAGAATGATTCTTCGGTACCTGTTTGTCACATTTTGTCATAGAATGTGGCTTAGAAAAATATATGGCTTTTATAGGTTGGGCTAATGTCAATATACTGTTTATTGTGGAAATTTTGAGAATCTGAATAAGTAAATTCAGGCTGGTGGAGGGAATCGGACACTCAAGTGCATCTAGTGTTTTAACCCTGTCCCGTTCAAATACGGGATTTTACGATCCTTTGATTTTATACTAGAGAAAACATTGTGGAAAAAGAAGAAATTGCTTGTAACAAGCAATTTCTCCTTTTTCAACAATATTTTCTACCAAATAGGATGGTTTCATTTCAAATGGCATCCAGTTTTCATTGTCGTCTGCAAACTTTTTCAATTTGGACTAGTCTAAAATTTCCAAAAACGGGAAAGGGTTAAACAGAATTATTTTTAAGTGAGTTTACCATATTTTAACCCATTCCCACACGATGACACTTTTAAACACCCCTCAATATGAAAGCTTTGGAAAACATGGTGGAAAATGGACCAGTCTAAAATTTTATTGTACTGGAATGGGTTGAAGAAATACATATGTCTGTTAATGATATACTATTTGATGATCCTGTTTTGCATTTGTTATGCCCTTCTCTTGTTTCAGATTTCAAAAGTCAGTGGGATAAATACAGATGATATTGAAATAGCCAAGGTTTGTTTATTTGCCATCTTATGCCCATTAACTTATTCCTGCACAATGATGCTTTCTGACTCCCCTCAAGAAAATAGAGTTAGAAGACATTGTGGAAAATGAAGAAATTGCTTTCTACAATCAATTTCTTCATTTTGCACAATGTTTCTACCCATAAAGAGGAATAAAATCTAAAATTTCATAAAATTCAAATTACTGTCTGCAATTTTTTTCAATTTAGACCAGTCTAAAAATTTGTCGTCTGATAATTGGTTTATCAAAAGATGTGGTTAACATTGTTTAACCTTTGTCAACCTGTTTGTTCAAAACTTACTAATTATTTATCAATTTCACCATGTTTATAAGTGGTAACGCTGATATTTGATATGTATGTGCATATTAATGTTGCAGGTCACATGGTCAGGTCTCGGTCATATTGAGCCTATTCTTATAAACTGAAAACTTACTACTAATTTATGAACCAGTTGAGTTTGTGGTCTATCTGAAAGACGCTGGCCTCAGATAAAAGGGACAAGGCTTCAAATCCTGCCTTGACCATGGGAACTTTTACTAACCAACAAAATCTTAGACTACTGCCAACTTGAAGAGGTTGTAGACAATAATTGAAAGGTCTGTTAAATTGAAAAATTATATGTTAAAGAGTTGGAGGTGGAAAATCTTCTTTTTCAAGCAACTCCTTTATTTCTCACAATGTTTTTGATAGATTATTTCCTTTTCAAGATAAAACACTCAAGATTATTATTAAAGGTTAAACAATGTTTATTTTAGGGAAGAGGTACATTCCCATATGATGTGTCCTTGCTAGAAATCCACACAGATCTAGACTGGAACCCCTCTGTGAGCTCTCTAGGGATGTGGCCATTGTATATATGTGATGATGGGTGTCTAGTATATTATAGAGATAAAACTGAAGAGGTTATGGAGCTAGATGAAGAGAGAAAGAAAGAAATAGAGAAAAAGGAAAATGCCAGGTAACTAATGATCGATTCAAGATTCAAATTCATTAATAAGAAATGAAGAGACCTCTGAAGTAGGCCTCAGTATCACTGGGTGGAAACGGGTCCCAGATATTGCTCCTCAAAATGGCTGCCATGTCAAAATATTAAGGAACCAGTGTAAGTATTTGTTCATTTTCTATTATTAAGTTATGTGCTCACGCTAATTAAGTCTAGTCTTAAAGACAGTATGTTTCTAAAATTAAGTTTACATATTCATTACGTCCTTTTCTCAAAGGATTTTTGTCAAAACACCTCATGAACCACGTGCTTACCATGAAGAGCCTTACCCCACTCGCATTTATTGAACCAAGATACAAAATAAGGAGTGTCATTTAAAAAATTGAATCGAGCGATCGATTTAAATACAATTCACGAAACAATGCTGAAAAAATAGGCCACTAACATTAAAATTTGACAAAGATATGGCCTTTTTTAGGTGGACTGTAGCAATTCTATTGGGCACTGGGAATTCATATCTAAGCTGTTTTGACATACTGGGAATTGCTTAAAAGGGTACTTAGAATTGCAATGTAAATTTTCTTAGTTTTGGCCAATTTTGTATGTTAAAGACTGAATAATGTATATTTCCTTTTGTCGGACAGATACATGGAAAAATACATTATGCAATCTGGAAAAATGATTAGCTTTTGTACTTTATTAGCTCCTCCAAACTAAATCGTAAAAAAGGACGTCTGTTTGGCAGGGGATACGGTACCAGAGCTCATGTCGAAAAAAAACCCATGTCTTTATAGAATTATAACAGTATTATAAATCACAAAATTAGAGGGCAATTGGTATCTTTATTGAAATATGTATGCAAAATTTGTTTACAAATAGTAAATGATTTTACATTTTATCCGAACCCTTAAGGATAAATCTCGGTAATTTTACACCAAGACTACCATATCAAAACGCTTAAGCTAATTCTACAAAATGATGTTTCATAGAACGCTAGATTTCAGAGTGCTTTTTGGATTTTCAAAGAAGCAAGCAAAGCCCACTTGTAATATACTTGAAGATTCGTTTCAATCGTGATTCTGAAATATACTGCGCAAAAATGAAAAATTCACTTTTAATTTCGGGACTTAGTGCTTTATGCCAACATGGCTCTTTGGTGGTATAAGCGCTTTGTAATTTTAACCATTTAGATGTTTCTTAATGACTCATACAAACTACATTGTAGCCAAAAATAAGTATATTAACTGTATTTGACATCGATTCTTGTTGCTTCAAAATGTGAATCATTTCAGTCCAAATTTAACTTATATTCCACGACTAAATGTTGTTAGATGAGACATGAAAGATACCAATAAAATGAACAGTACCGCTTTATTGAAGTTGGTTAACAATCTTATTTGTATATTTTATCGAGTAATCTGTTCTTTAAAGCTTCAAAACAAGTTTAAAGTTTTGGAATGATTGTCAATTCCCAGTACCCAAATATTTTGAAAAATTCAATCCATAGTATACATTTTTCAATTCCCAGTATCCCTACTCCTAAGTACGAGACTGTACGTTTACGACCATATCTCTTTCAATTTTGGAAGATGGGGCTGAAAATTTCAAGATATATACTTCAATGATAAAAGTTGAAAATGTTCGCTTCAGATTTTTTTAAAACAATGATTTTTTTGCTCATAGATGTAAAATGATAGAGGAATGTTTCAACTTTTGTATGAACATGCCCTACAAACAGTTGTTTTTAGCTCTACTGGCCGAAGGCCACTAGAGCTATAGCGATGGCTTTTTCCTGTCCGGCGTCCGTCCGTCGTCCGTTAAACTTTTCCTTGTTTACGCGATAGAGTCCACAGTTTTCATCGGATTCCCTTCAAACTTTCACAGAATGATTGTACCATCATTAGGATCGTTTCTTTCGAAATTGGGTTGGATCCATCAAGAAACACGGGAAAAGGTGCCTAATTAAAACTCATTTAAAAATCCTCGTTTACGCGATAGAGTCCACAATTTTCATCGGATTCTCTTCAAACTTTCTCAGAATGATTGTACTATCATAAGGTTTGTTCCTTTGGAAAATGGGTATTATCCATCAAAAAACATGGGAAAAGGGCCCTTTTGAAAATTAAATTAAAAATTCAATTAAAAATCCTCTATAACGCGATAGAGTCCAGAGTTTACATCTGATTCTCTTCAAACTTTCTCAGAATGATTGTACCATCATAAGGATCGTTCCTTTCGAAATTGGATCGGATCCATCAAGAAACACGGGAAAAGGGGCCTAATTAAAACTCATTTAAAAATCCTCGTTTACGCGATAGAGTCCACAATTTTCATCGTATTGTATTTAAACTTTTACAGAATGATGGTACCAACATAAGGATGGTTCCTTTCGAAATTGGGTCAGATCCGTCAAGAAACATGGGAAAAGGGGCCTTACGAAAATTTGATTAAAAATTCAATTAAAAATCCTCTATAACGCGATAGAGTCCACAGTTCTCATCGGATTCTCTTCAAACTTTCTCAGAATGATTATACCATCATAAGGATTGTTCCTTTCGTAAATGGATATGATCCGTCTAGAAACACGGAAAAAGGGGTCTTATGAAAATTTTAATTAAAAAATCCTCGTTAACACTTTAAAGTCCAGAGTTAACATCAAATTCAAATCAAACTTTCACAGAATGATTGTACCAACATAAGGATCGTTCCTCTCGAAATTGGGTCAGATCCGTCAAGAAACATGGGAAAAGGGGCCTTATTAAAATTTAATTAAAAAATCCTCGTTTACACGATAAAGTCCACAGTTTACATCGGATTCCCTTCAAACTCTCACAGAATGATTGTACCATCATAAGGTTTGTTCCTTTCGAAATTGGGTATGATCCATCAAGAAACATTGGAAAAGGGGCCTTATGAAAATTCAATCAAAAATCCTCGTTTATGCGATAGAGTCCACAGTTTCATCAGATTCTCTTCAAAATTTCTCAGAATGATTATACCAGCATAAGGATCGTTCCTTTCGAAAATGGGTATGCTCCGTCAAGAATCATGGAAAAAGGGGCCTTATGAAAATTTAATTAAAAAATCCTCGTTAACACTCTAGAGTCCACAGTTTTTATCAGATTGTTTTTAAACTTTCACAGAATGATTGTACCATCATAAGGATTGTTCCTTTGGGAATTTGGTCAGATCCATCAGGAAACACGGGAAAAGGGGCCTTATGAAAATTTAATCGAAAAATCTTTTAAGAAATCCTCTTTAATACTCTGGAATCAACAGTTTTCATCGAATTCCCTTCAAACTTTCACAGAATAATTGGACTATCATAAGAATTGTCCCTTTCAAAATTTGGTGTGATCCATCATGAAACACAGGAAAAAGGGGTCTTATGAAAATTTTAATAAAAAATTCTCATTAATAATCTAGAGCCAACAATTTTCAACGGATTCTCTTCAAACTTTCACAGAATGATTGTACCATCATAAGGATTGTTCCTTTCGGAATCGGATATGAGTCCTCAAGAAACATAGGAAAAGGGGCCTTATTAAAATTTAATTCAAAGATCTTTGTTAACACTCTAGAGTCCACAGTTTTCATCTGATTGACTTCAAACTTCCACAGAATGATTGTACCATCATAAGAATTGTTCCATTCAAAATTTGGTATGATCAGTCAAGGACCACAGGAAAAAGGGGCCCGATAATAACTTTATTGAAGAAGTCCTTGTAAACATGATAGAGTCCATAGTTTTCAACAAATTCTCTTCAAACATTCCCAGAATGATTATTACATTAAATGGATTGTTCCTTTCGGAAGTAGGTTTGATCCATCAAGTTTCATGGGAAAAGGGGCCCTATGAAAATTTAATAAAAAAATCCTAGTTAACACATAATGGCCCTAGATTTCACCTGATTGACTTCAAACTTTCACATAATGATTGTACCATAATAAGGATTATTCCTTTCAAATTGGGTCTGATCCATTGAGAAACATAGGAAAAGGGGCCTTAGGAAAATTCAATTAAAAAAATCTTAATTAATGCTTGTAAGTCCACAGATGAGATGGGGTTGTCTTTATACTCAAACAGAATAATTATACTTTGGTAAGAAGAGTTCCCTTTGGAATTGGTTCAGATCCATCAAGTAACATGGGAAAAGGGGCTATATGAAAATTCAATTAATAAAACCCTGTTAACACAATGAAAACCACAGCTTTGATCAGATTTTGTTGAAACTTTCACAGAATGATTGGAAGATCATAACTATCATTCTTTTCATAACAGGGTTTGAATTGTCAAGAAACACAGGAAAAGGGGCCTTATGAAAATTTCATTTATAAATCCTTGTTACCAAGTCCAGAGCTTTCATTGGATTTTCTTCAAACATTCACAGAATAATTGTACAATAATAATGATTGTTGATGTTTGCATTAGACCTGATCCGTCAAGTATCACAGGAAAAGGAGCATTATGAAATTTAATTTTAAAATCATTGTACCACAATTAAGTCAACAGTTTTCATCAGATTCTGTTAAAACTTTCACAGAATGATTATTCCATCATGAGGATTCTTTCTTTTCAAATTAGGCGTGACCTGTCTAGTATCATGGGAAAAGGGGCCTTTTGAGAATTTATTTATAATCCTTGTAACCAAGTCCAGTGCTTTCATTGGATTTAATTCAAACCTTCACAGAATCATTGTACAATAATCACGATTGTTGATGCTGACATGAGACCTGATCCTTCAAGTATCACAGGAAAAGGAGCCTTATGAAAATTTTATTTTAAAATTTTTACACCAAGATAAAGTCTGCAGTTTTTCTCAGATTCTGTTCAAACTTTCACAGAATGTTTGTACCATCATAAGGATTGTTTCTTTCCAAATTGGGCCTGATATGTGTAGTATCATAGGAAAAGGGGCTGTATGAAAAATTATTACCAAATCTTCATAAGCACAACAATGTCCCCAGTCTTTATCAGAATCTCTTCAAACTTTAATAGAATGATTGTACCATCATTTGGATTGTTCCTTTGTAAATTAGGTCTGATTGGTTAAGTGACACAAGAAAAGGGACCTTTAAAAAAATTTCATCACAAAACATCATTATTACAATAAAGTCCTCAGTCTTTATCATTTTCTTCAAACTATCATTAGGATTGTTCCTTTGTACATTTGGTCTGATTTGTTAAGTTTCACGGAAAGGGGCCGTATGAAAATTTTGTTACAAAAATTCTTGGCACAATTCAGTCCACTGTTTTCATTGATTCTCTTTAACTTATAAAGAATGATTCTACCTTCATTAGAATTCTTCCTTTTGAAATTTGGTTTGTTCTGTAAAGTATCATGAGAAAAGGGGCCCTCTGAAGATTTCACTATAAACTCATTAACACAGTACATTCCACAGATTAAACAGATTGATTGTACCATCATTCCAATTGTTGATTTTGACTGTGGATCTGACTATGGCAAGTGTCACATATAAAGGGGCCTTATGAAAAACTCTCAAATATTCTGGTTAACACAATGATGTCCCTTGATTTCACCGGATTCACTTCAAAATTTCATAGAATGATTGTACAAATACTTAAATGGTTCTTTTCAGAACTGGGTACAATCCATCAAGTATCATGTAAAAAGGGGCCATATGATTTTTTTTATAAATATTCTAGTAAACATAATGAATTCCCAATATTTCATCGGATTCACTTTTAACTTTCACAGAATGATAAAACCAACAGTAAAATATCACGGGAAAAGGGGCCTTATGAGAACTTGAATTTAATATCTTTGTTAACACAATAAAGTCAACAGTTTTATTAGATTCTTTTCAAAGATGCATGGAATAATTGTGGCATTCGAAACACAGGAAAAGGGGCCTTACTGATTATCATTCAAAACATTCTTGTGTATGTGTTGAAGATCACAATCATTATCAAATTGTCTTTTAAATTTCACAGGACAATTGTCGGGTTATAAGGATAGTTCATTTTGGATTGAAATTAATCCATCAGAAAACACAGGAAAAGGGGCCTTATTGATTTTCATTCAAAACAATCCTGTTTATGTGATAAAGTCCTCAATTATTGCCAGATTCTGATGAAATATTCACAGAATGATTGTAGGATCAAAAGGTAACTTTCTTTTGGAAATGGAGTGGATCCGTCATGAAACATGGGAAAAGGGGCCTTGAGGATTGTTGCTTAAAATGATAAAGGGGATAAAGCCCTTTTTTTTTCTTTATGCATTCGTCTTTGAGCAATTAACTTCCTTAAATATCAGATTTCTTTAACGGAAAACTTGATAACCAGTAGAACGTCTCAGGCCCTCATGGGTCTCTTGTTTAAAGGGAGCGTGGAATTTAAGTCAGTAAAACACCCATTGAATGTTAAGTATGGATATTGTGTCTCTTGTAATTGGTCCAATTAGAGCTAAAGAATAACAGAATAAAAGAAATTAGGCATTTACATACCAGTGTCGATGAGTCTGTAGATAAAAAATGGCGGATTTCAATTAAATTTTTAGCAATATCCGGGACCCATTTCCACCCAGTGAGTATATGGTATCATAGTTTGGTCTAACTGTTGCATTTTAAATTATTCTATAATTCTTTTCTAATTGTTCTAGCCCTGCCATAGCATGAGGACTCCTAGTGATGTGGTTTTGATACCTGGCGGTGAAGAATATCATTTCCGACATTTGTCTACCACCAATGGGTAGATAATTGTAAACCTTATTGGGATGAGCAGCTGGAGGCTCTGAAAGGTTGTAGTGTAAGTACTGGTCTGAGAAATACTAGGAATCTATGGTAAGGTGCTCTAGCTGCTGTGATATGACTGAAATACTGTTAAAAGTGGCAGTAAACCCCATTCAATGAATCAATCTAATTGCTCTAGTTAATGAAACTAAATTCTACAAAGTCAAAGTTTATATGCAGCATGTTTTGTTTGCATTTTGTGAACTATTAAAATATATGTCTACATTTTAATCACCAGATTATCCAAGTCTTCTTCCCGAGTAACCTATTCACCGAGAAAAGAACGAGCCTTGAAGATTTACACTGAAGAGCGTCCAGTAGCAAGCTCAAGTACAACCACTAATGGATCTCCAGACTTAGACTAACACCCTTCTGAGAAAACATCAAGATTCAATCTAACTTTTACAATCCATGGTTTTCTTTACCACCATGATACTGCACAAAAGTAGGCACAGTAAAAGAAATGACTTCGGGCAGGCTATTTCTTCTTTTGCCACAATGTTTGAGGGGTATTAACCCTTTCCCGTTTTCAGAAATTGTAAACTGGTCCAAATTCAAAGGCTTTGCAGACAACTACTTAAAGTTGATTTCATATCAAAAATAAATATTCTGTAGGGTAGAAAATATTGTGGATAAAGAAGAAATTGCTTGTAACAAGCAATTTCTTCTTTTTCCACAATATTTTCTCAAGTATAAAAACATGGGGATGTAAAAACCAGGGATTAAGCAGGAAAGGGTTAAAAGTATGATTGTGTTGGATTGAATTAACCTAGAATATTACTTTTCAATTTTCACCCACTTCATATTGTTGTCTGCAACGTGTTTCAAACAGAAACTTGATGTTGTCTTCTATTGTTGTTGACTCAACCCATTCCCACTCAGTGACGCTTTTGGAAGCCCCTCAAGAAAAACATTTGGGAAAACATTGCGTAAAATGAAGAAATTGCTTGTGACAAGCAATTTCTTCATTTTACACATTTTTTTCTCCTCAGAAAGTTGAAGAAATCGAAAATTTCAATAAATTGAAATTGTTGTCTGCAACTCCTTTCAATTTGGACCAGTCTAAAATTTTGCCGTCTAGTAATGGGTTAACCGATTACTGGCCCAGCCAACTTACTCAGTAGACTCTGTCCATAAACTCCAACAGGAAGTTCTACTTTGAATTTAAACTGCGTTATTTCGCAAAATTCATGGTTAGTAGCATCAAAGAAAAAATGTAGAAGGATTGGTGACCTAAATGTCGTAACTGCAGTTTGAATAAGCTGTAGTTACAAGGTGTATGTTGCCAAACCAACAAAAAGCTTAGTCAAAATAGCGGCCAATTTTGAGTTTTAAACTCCCTTCTTGTCTAAATGAATGATTTCATTGGTGGACTGATTATATAATTTAAATCAGTGATTGGTCAATTTTCATGTAGAAAGCAACATATGTATGGGAGATTTCCAAACTTTTGCTATGGGCATTTTTGATAAACCCTTTGGCGGTTCACAATATTAGACTGAAAGGATGTAACAGTTTGAGTATTATCCATACTTCCTTGAGAGCCCTGTACTTTTCCTTACAATTGAGCTTAATTATTCAAACTCCTGGTCCTAGTGATTGTAGTTGGCAGATAGAATAGACAAAGATCGGTTTGCATATACATTCAGCCTGATCTAGACCAAAACTACCCATTTGTAATTGACGGATCTCTGGCTCCATCCACTGAGCTCATACAGGAAATTCCACTTCGATATTAAACAGTGTTATGTTATAGCCAGTATCATCTAACAAGAAAAATAAACTGGTTGGTTGTTAACTTAAATCTCACAACTACAGCTTGAATAAGCTGTAACTACAACGTGTAAGTTGCCAAACAAAAATGGAAATGTAAGCCAATGTCAAAGTTCACTTTCAGTTGAAATGAATGATTTGATTGGTCGATTGATTCTTTCATTGACAGCCACAATTGATTAGTTGTATTCAGCAGGATAAGGGTTAACTGACGGACCTCCGTCCACGTCCACCAACATAAAGCATGTTTGTTTGACTGAGATATCCAATGCTGTAGTTACAACATTTTACCCATTATCAGACGGCAAAATTATAGACTAATCCAAGTTGACAGCAGTTGCAGTCGCCAATTAAAGTTTGTGAAATCATTTTTTTTTCATCTTTCTAGGTAGAAAACATTGCATAAAAGGAAGAAATTTCTTGTTACAAGAAATTTCTTCATTTTACACAATGCTTTCCCAATTACTTTTCTTGAGGGGCATCCAAAAGTGTCATAGTGTGGGAATGGGTTAAGTTGCCAAACCGACAAAAATGCTAAACATGAATATGGGAGTTCAAAATTCTTTCCCAGTCTAGATAAATCATTTAATTGGGCAATTTATCTGGCAATTAGTACTTGTAATCAAACGTAAAATTTTACTGGAATTTGTCTGGTATTGAGTACCAGCCACAGAGATATAACTGACATATTGTTAAAAGTGGCATTAATCTCCAATCAAACAAACAAACTAATATTGAGTCATCTGATAAACCCATACCAGTCGACAATATTTAGAATGGGCCAGTTTGAAAGAAGTTGCAGACGGCATTTCAAATCTTTAAAATAGGAAAATAAATGCCAAGTAGGGTAGAATATTTTGTGTGAAAAGAAGAAAGTTCTTGATTTAAGCAATTTTTCCTTTCCAATAAAGCCTTCTATAACCATATTGCTAGAGGGCTTCAAAAGGCATAATTGTGTGGTAATTAGTTAAAGTAAATTAAATCATGCTGTAAGTTATTTTGTGTGAAATCCTTGTAGACCACAATATGCTGAAACTACCAAATATTATGAATGTCTAATGATATGGAGTGATTATTTTGTATAGATAATTGTAAAATAGCCTAGAGTGTAAGTTGTTAACTATAGATTAAGGCCTTTTATCTTGGAAACATAACAGAGCAGCTTCATGGTGGAATTTCATAGGAAGCTTTTTACACCAATATGATTACAGATGTCATTGTAAACCCTTTCTGAAAAAACTCGGGATTTGTGTCACTGTGTTGTTTTTATTTACTTATGAAAACATTATGGAAAACGAGAAGTTGCTTGTAACAAGCAATTTCTCCTTTTCCCACAGTATGTATACCATATAGGATGTTTTCATGTCAAATCATGTCTAATTTTCATTGTTCTCTGCAACCTCTTTCAATTCGGATCAGTCTAAAATTTCAAAAGCTGGAAAAGAGTTAAACCATTACTAGAGGACAAATTTTAGACTTTACTTAAAAAAGTTACAGATGACATTGTATATTGAGCTAAAATTGGAAAACAAGTGCAAAATAGGGTGGAAACTGTTAGAAAATGAGAAATTGCTTGTTGAAAGCAATTTTTCCTTTTCCCACAAAGTTTTACATGATTGTATTTATACAGAGTGTGAGAAAGGGTCATTGTGTTGTAATGAGTTATTGTTAAAGCATACATGGTCAAAGTTGGATTGTTGTTTGCATGAAAGTGTTGTATTTGAATAAATAACATATGAGCCTATGTGTGACATTTCAAACCATCTTGCATGTGTGTGACTCGCACACTCGAGCACCGTGGACATCCATTCGGGGCAAGTAGAATATTTGCCGATTGTTTAAAGAAACTTTGGGTCAGTATCTATCTACAGAGCGCAGAGTGAAGACTCTGGTCAGACTGTGCAGATGCACAGGCTGATCTGAGTCTTTACTTGGCACACATGTGTAATGGTTGGAAATGTCATGCATGCGCTCATATATGACAAGAAAAATTATACATTCATTAGGATATGCTGATGTGAAATACCATTTAAACTTGCAGTCCAAAGTCATTTGAATTTCATAAGGTTTGAAGACAACATTCCACAAGGACCTGCTCTGTTGTTATAGAGATAAAGGTTTGGAAAAAAAGATGAGTGAAAACATTTAAAAGAGGGGATTTATTCTTCTGCATAGTGATAATGTTAAAAAATACATGGAACAGGAAAAACCCTAGAGGGGAAGGAGTAAAGTTAAGATGTGAAGGGGTTAAGTCAAATTTCGAAAGAGTAAAGATGAGATTGGAGGGGTTGAGTCAAGAATAGAGGGATTGAGTCAAGAATAGAGGGATTGAGTCAAGAATAGAGGGTTAAAGTTAAGATTGGGGGGTTAAATTCAAGATTGGAGGCTTTGAGACAAGAATAGAGGGTTAAAGTTAAGATTGGGGGGGTTAAAGTCAGGATTGGAGAGGAAATAGTCAAGATCGGAGGATAAAACTGTTCTTTATTACATGTACGTGTACTTATTACTCACTGAAACCCAATAATGTTGATTTTCATTTAGCTGTTGATGAAATTATTGTGAATGGTTTTCATAACAAATGGCAGAGAAAATATTTCTATGCTTGTACAGTCAGTCTTCCTCAACCAGCCACTTTTATAAAGCGACCACTTTTATTCAGCAGTTTTAATGAAAAAATTGCCTTTCCAAAAAGCAAAAGCTTTCGTGAAAATGAGGAATTTACTAAAACAAGTATCATAACTAAATCAAATGTAATTCGAACTAAATGAGTTTGAACAACATAGGATTGATTGAGAATTCTACAATGTTTTATATATATGCAAATTGATTGATGATAATCATGCCAAAAATAAATGTATTAAGCGACCATTCTTTTCAGCGACCACTTTTTTGGCGTCCCTTGAGTGGTCGCTGAATGCATGTTTTACTCTATTCAATATTTGTTTTCTGAGGCTGGAAAACATTAACCCTTGTCATGCTGTATTATTACCTTACTGACCTGCTGTAAAATCAAAGGGCTGAAAGCGCTGATGGAACTTGTTCAAATATCAATATTTTTTTTTAGGAATCAATTCCATAAACAACCCTGTACGGAAAAGTACAAGCAGGAGTTATAGACCAAGATCAGACTGCACTTATGTGCAGGCTGATCTTAGTCTACATCTCCTGCTAAATCCGTAATCTTCCGTGTTCAGCATGACAAGGGTTAAGGTCAAATTTAAAATATATTGTATTTTTGTGTGATTTCAAATAACTGTTTATGAAAGTGAAATGCACATTTGTCTAAATTTTATTTTAAAAATTGGATAGAATTAAAAGGTCGCATGTTAAAGAAAATGAGCTAGTCCAGAGGATAACTCCTGCATTTAAGAATGGATTTCCAAACAATTTCCATTATGAGTAAATTTGACATTTGTTACAAATTTTGACGGTCACAGGTCAATGTCATGTTTTAAATTGAACTTGTCTGGAGAATTATTCCAACAATTTTAGATGGATTTTAAAATAATTCCATGCAGTTGTTTACCATCATGAAAAGATGTGTCATTTCAAGCAAATTTTGAGATAACTTCAAATTTAACTTGTTCTAAGCATAGCTTATACATTTATGGACAGATAAAAAAACAAGAGCACCGCCCACAGGTGCCAACGCTCGGCTGCAGGTGCTGGATAATGCAAAAATTCTAAGTCGAAAAAGGGGCATAACTCTTGCAAAAACACTTATAGAGTTATCCCCCTTGATAGTCTAGATAGCTCTTGTGATGGCCAATACACATGCCAAGTTTCATGAGGATATCTTCAATAACTATAGAGATATTACCAAGGTTAAAGTTTGTCGTGCCAACGGAGACGCGAACGACGCCAAGATGATCACAATACCTCGGGTTTTTCTCTGAAAACAACCGAGCTAATAATCGCATAGATTCTTTCCCTATGATGAGCAGAATAGCTATTTGAAATCAACTTGGGGGCAGCTGAGATTTCTTGGTTAAACATTCAGTTGTTCAGAAAGATAATTCCCCCTTTTATATGGTTTGCCTCATCTATAATATATAGTATGTTTGTATGAATGGATACAATATACCTTAGAGGTTGACAAATAAAGTAGTTGTTAAACAGTAGAAGTATTCTTGTTTTCTATGTGAGCATTTTCAGCTCACCTGAGCACGTCATGCTGCAGGGAGCTTTTTAGATCACTTAGTGGCCATTGAGCGCCGTCCATCGTCAACATTACATTTAAACATCTTCCACTAAACCAATCCCCGACGGCGGCGCTCATCCTTTCTGACTATTTCTCTCCCACCAATGGGTCGATATCATAGACCTATGTGGGATAGCAGCTTGAGGCTAGGAAAGGATGTGATGGCGGTACTGGTGTGAGAAATACCAGGCTTCCATTGTTAGGTGCTCCAGCCGCCGAGATATAACTGAAAGGTTGTTGAAAGCGGCGTAAAACCCAATTCAAACAAACAATCCACTAAACCAGTCGGCCTATTTGGACCAAATGCGGTATGAATGATCCTTGGGAGACCCGTTTCAGAACTTGTTGGTGAATTTTTAATATCCAAAAAATTGGTGACCCTTTTCAAAACTTGTTTCAATCATGGGATTTCATGGGTTCGATCCACGGCTGCTGCACATATCCTTTACGGCATTTGTCTCTCACCGATGGATGGATAATCGAAAACCTAAGTGGGATAACAGCTGGAGGCTAGAAAAGGATGTAGTGGTGGTACTGGTGTGAGAAAAACCAGGAATCCATTGTTAGGTGCTCCAGCCGCCGCGATATGGCTGAAATACTGTTTAAAGTGGCGTTAAACCCCATTCAGTCAATCAATCAAAACTTGTATTTGAAATTTTGATTTGCGAAAACATTGGGGCGTTACAAGGCGGGATTGTCAGACATCAAGAAATCATGAAACTTTTTTAATACCTTCTCCGCCTAATTTGGACCAAACTTGAAACTATGAAATGATTCTCACGAGCGATATAGAGCCGTGTTAGCCCTCTTGTTCTTTAATGGTTCCATTTTATTATGCCGCCCCAAGGGCGACCGTATATTCGCCTCTTCGTCTTTCCACACGCCTTGATTTCTCCACAACCCTTTGTCCAAATTGGATGAAGCACATGTGAATTCCGTATGATATGACACCGACGAACTGTTCATGGTTTTAGGTTAGCACCAAGGTCAAAGTCACAGTAAAAGGTCAAACATTAAAATTGAGCTTATCCAGAGCATATTTCAATATAACTTGGCACAATTATTCTCTGTCATGAGAAGATGTACAATTTGAAAGAAATATTCAGATAGCTCAGATCAATGTGACGGCTCAGGTCAAACATTAAAATCCAACTTGTCTGAGGCATAGCTCCTAATTTTTTTTGATGTTTTCAAAATAACTTTGCACAATTGTTCTCTATTGTTAGTATATGTGCCATTCGAAACAGATTTTCAGATAGCTCCAAGGTCTAAGTCACAGCTTAAGGTCGAACGTTAAATTAAGCATGACTGGAGAAGGACAGGCATATAGCCGCCGCTTCGTCTGTCTGTCCATCCGAACCCTTTATTGTATACTTTTTGTGACAGGGCTATATTGGAGGACTATAATCCGTATCTGACGGCTGTTGTAGAGATTTCTATGTAGATTATCATTTTGTATTTTAACAGAAAAAAAAGGTTAAATTATTAAGGTGAATAAGTTTTAATTTTAGCTCTGCTGGCCGAAAGCTTACGAACTATCGTCATTGCGTTGTGTCCGTCGTGCATTTGTGCATCTGTCTATCCGTCCGTAAACTTTTACTGTAAATATCTTTTCCTTCAAAGAATTTTAAGGATTAAAGACATGGTTTTTATCGGCATTGCGTATGTCCATATATTGTATGAAGTGATTTTTTTTGAAAAACTTGATACCTTTCCATCAGACTTAGTTAATACTTTTTACATAATTTGACTTTACTTTTGTCAAACAATGAAAAATTTACAATTCTTCCCTAGAACAATTTCAAAGATTTCAGTGACTAGATTTCTCTGCCATATAAGGCAGAAATGATTCAGTATTGAATTTCTTAAAATACGATTTTCTTAATCAGTACCTTCAGGCCTATGTAGCGAAACATGCACTGAAGAACCTCTAGTACTGAATTCCTGAAAACATAATCTGCTAAAGGATTACAATAAGACCCGTAGTGCGATACATGCGCTCAACCGCCTCTATTTAAGTAAGATTGTTAAATCTTCTTTTGTGAACATCGGAGCTATACTTTGTTTTGGTGTCAACGTAGAACATCACATACTGGTGAACATTTCTAGATAACACGCATGAATGAATGAGGTTTAACGCCATTTTTAACAGTATTTCAGTTATACCGCGGTGGCTAGAGCACCTAACAATGGATTCCTGGTATTTCTCACACCAGTACTACAACTACTTCACTTCCTAGCCTCCAGCTGCTATCTCACTTAGGTTTACAATTATCCACCCATTGTAGAGAGACAAATGACGGAAAGGATATGTGCCGCCGCCGGGGATCGAACCCACGACAGAAGATTTGTTTGAAAAAGAAAATGTGTATGTTAACTCAATAATTTTCAAATCTAAGTATTGAATTTAAATAACGTAACTATTCACCATCCTGAGAAAATTGTTCATGGGCAGTCCTCAGATATGTAACTCAAGGTCAAGGGCAATCGTGTTACACAAGCAGAGCTTGTGTAGTCAAATTGGAAATAACAACTTTTAGGGTTTACAACCTGTTAAATTTTGCCAAGAAAGTATTAATTCTTCAGAAATATTCTTTGGAAGAAAATGCATTGTTCATTTCTTATTGGAGAAAATCCTCCCTTTCCTCTTCAGTCCCTCGTTTTTACGTCCCTGTGATTTTTATAAACGAGAAAACATTGTAGAAAGAGAAGACAATGCTTGTAACAAGCAATTTCTTCTTTTTCCACAATATTTTCTACGAAACTAAATTGTTATTTTTCAAAATCAACCCGCTTTAACATTTCGCCTACAAAACCTTTGAATTTGGACAGGTTTAAACTTTTTTTCAAAAAGGAGTACGAACAACATGGGGAACTTGTATATGATTTGTTCTTGTTTATTGTGTAACCAACAAAATGTAATTATAATGGATTTATAATGAGAAAAGTGATAAATAAATTATTGTGATAGCAGTGGTTTGATATCCCATGAATGCTTGGGCAGAATTTGGCCTCTGATATATAGTAAATGCAATTTTATATATCATGAACATTTAAATAATTCTTGAATCAAATATGTTTTTAATTTTTCCACAATGCTTTCTTAACATAATGTTTATTGTTTAATTTTCATTCCCTTTGAATTGTTCTCTCCAACTTCTTTGGATTTTGAAGTTTCGATTTATGTTCTTAAATAATGAGGTCAGAAATATCGACATATCTACGTGTTCGCTTACTACCCGCATTTTAGACTTGTTCAAGTTCAAAAGAATTTGAAATAACCCTATTGAAACGGATAAATTAGTCCAAACGGTGAGCCATATTATGGTACACCGTTTGGGTCAAAAGTCCCATTTTAATTGTCTTAGCACAATGAACGTGTGTACGCGTAATCAATATATAGGTAAACCCGTTTAAGATAAGCGTGCGCGCTTATATTTTGAAAGTGCAAAATATGAGCGTGCACGCGTATATAGTAAACACCTTCATATTGTGCGTGCACTTGTAATTTAGGCCTACGCGCACGTTTTATACCGTTGAATAGTCAGTAATAAGGTGCGCTCGCCTAAAGTTTGTGAGTGTACCAGTATTTTTTACTTGTGCTCGCGTTTATTTAAGCTTGTACCTCCTAAAGTGAACTTTTGACCCATTTAATGCGCCATAGATAATATCGGCTTGATTTACTGGTAGGTGAGCTTTCAGGGGTCTGTACTTCTTTTTCGGCAAGGTAAACGTCTTCTTGGTCTTTTTATCAAACAATTACAGTATTTGCAAGTAAACTAGCGTTAAACTGTTATCGATGCCTGAGGAATAAACTATTCTCCAGTCAGATACCTCAATACACAGGGTATCATTAACATTGAAATAGATGATATCGGTTAGATCAACTGGTAGGTGAGCTTTCAGTGGTCTATACTTCTTTTTCGGCAAGGTAAACGTCTTCTTGGTCTTTATATCGACGGAGTTGTTCACCCTCATATACACCCAGATGTTCTTCTCGCTCGTGTTGCTGTATGCGAACGACACTTCGCTGTGGACAAACCAATGTCCAGTTTTGGGTATAACAACACAACCGTCTTTGTCTAATATAAAAGCGCTTTGTCTCGTATCTCTTGTATGACTGTGTGTCCAATTTAATTTAGGATATGCTGAAATAAAAAAAAAGAAAGATTATGTCAAAGCGAGCCTAACACCAAAGTAAAGTTAAATATTCAGGATTTAAAATTTTGCGTAACAATCTCCTATTGGTACATCACTATTGAACTGGACTCTAATGGCAGTAGTTAATATGTGAATTAGCTCACAGTGCAAGAGCATTCGCAGATAAGACTTAAATGTTAAAAGAATAAACTTTGTTAAGTGGTTTTAGTCGAGAAGAAAAGGCTACACGCCGAATTTTCGACTTAGGACCTCCTATAGATATTACCATTTCGTTCTTTGTCCTGAATTTCTAGCTAGGCAAATGCCTGGAATTAACATTTTTAGACCGATAAGCCAAACTTTTCGACACTTATCCGTCAACTACAGTCAATCCTGCTCAAACGATCACCTCTGTTAAGCGACCATTTTCTCTGTTAAAATTCCCTTTCTAAAAGCAAAACATCTTAATTGGACATTTGTGCTAAAGATAAATGAGCGCATGCGTGACATTTCCAACCATTACACATGTGCGCAAAGTAAAGACTCAGATCAGCCAATGCATCCGCACATTCTGATCAGAGTCTTGACTCTGCGCTCTGTAGATAGATACTTACCCAAAGCTTCTTTAAACAATCAGCGAATATTCTAATTGCCCCGAATGGTTGTCCAGGGTGCTCAATATGTGCGAGTCAAGCACATGCGAAATACTTGGAAATGTCACACAGAGGCTCAAACATCAAAATTAAATCATATGTTGATGGATCTCATTAGAATCAACTCGACGAGACGATTCTAATGAGTCCCATCAACATTGAATTAAATGAGAATACAAAATACTTCAATAATTTAGTTATGCAGTCGAACCTGTCCTAATAGACGTCATTAAAAAGTGCATTAAGCGACCTCTCTCTTAAACGACCACATTTTGGCTGTCCCTAGAGTGGTCGTTTAATACAAGTTTAACTGTAAATCTTTCAATTGACCAATCGCGTTTGTCAATCAAGGAATAAACCGACCAATCAAATAATTTATTCAGCCGGGACCTGAGCTTATCAACTCCGACATTTGCTGCCATTTTGTTTACCTTTATTGTTGGTTTGGCGACTTCAACGTCGTAGCTACAGCTTGAATGAGCTGTAGTTACGACGTTTAGGTCGCCAACCAACCATTTCACTTTTTTGTTACATGCTACTGACCATAAATTTGCAAAATAACGCTGTTAAAAATCGAAGCGGAACTTCTTGTCGGAGTTAATAGGCGGGGCCTAGATAGTCAATTGGCGGGGCCAGCGATTGGTCAATTGCATATTATTTAACAGTATTGTTGACCTATAACAGTTAATCTTAACAACAAATAACCTTGCTTACCCGTTTCATTCAATGAAGAATTATTTTTCAATTTATCCAGAAGTCTTTGTTGAATTTCAAACTTTCCAAATAAACTAGTGTTTTCAGATGAAAGTTTGGATGATGTCGGCAGTGTTCCTGGTCTATCCTCTGAAATATATGAAACATGTTGAAAGCCTTTTAAAACTTATTCCCACATAATCACGCTTTTAAACAACCCCAAGAAAAAAAAACTTTTGAAATCATCATGGAAAATGGAGACATTGCTTGCAGCAATTCGTCTGCTACGCCTTTGAATTTGGACAAGTCTAAAAATTTTGAAAAAAAGTAAAGGTTGTTGTTGTGTTTGTATATTTATAAAGTCCTCACTATCTATAGGAAGATGTATTTTCGTTACTTACAAAATGTCATGTTTGGGTAATAATAATGTTTAACTTGTTTAGAAATATTTTCAACCCGGCACTAACCTTAACCCTAGTCAAACTGAACCCGGAATATTTCTGTATTTGCAGAAGGTATAGACAAAGATCAGCCTGCACATAAGTCTTCACCTCCTATTTTTTCCCCTTTAAGCCAGATTCCTTTAAATTTTCAAAAGAAATATTGACCTCATTAAGACCTTCCAGTGCTGCCAGTCCTTTGATTTTAAATCAAATCTTTAGAGAATTATAATTCAGCATGACGAGGGTAACCACCTAAGAACAAATTCCTCTTTCCCCCGATGAAGCAACGGGGCTGCTAGATCAAACAGGGTATTCCCGATTAAGAATTTTAATTGGGCTGTCCCTATTAAATTGTTTCAATCGAAAAATAACCGTTTTAGATTTCGCATAAATTGTAACTCCTACCCTTTATTTGGTTTATTAGAAATACCCACACTTTCTATCATTTGTTCAGAAATTCTCAAATGACCGAAACCGTGTTTTATCCATTACCACACAACAGAATTCTATCCGGGTCCAAAGAAACTGCAGTCTACTATTTTAAGTTTATGAAATTCTTTATCTTTATTCGTTTTTTAATAGAAAAACATTGTGAATAATGAAGAAATTGCTTATTTCAAGCAATTTCTTCATTTTCCACGATGCTTTCTTAAGGTTTCTTTAGAGGCGTGAAATAGCGGGGTTGTGTGAGGATTGCTTAAATCTCGGTCAACATTCTGCTATCATTTCACAGTTTGGCTCATGTTTATCCGGTTTCATCATATCCCCAATATCTCTCGACCCCCCAGATATTGTGTCTTCAGAAACTAGTAAACATCTTTTGCCTATCATCGTTGAGCATGCAAAATTTCGTAACTACAGCTTGAATAAAACTGTAGTTTCCACTTTTTACATGCCCAACGATGTTATATTTTCAAGATTTCTACTATAATAGCTTTTACATATACCCACAAGAGATTGGGGCATACAGCATTTCTCCTGTCGGTGATTTTGCCAGAACAAACTAATACATGCCCGAACTTTTGAATGATACGTGCTGTGGCTTTCCTTTTTCTCACCTAATAAAACCTTTTCTGTTGGTACCAAGGTAAATGTTGTCTATCAAGAACAAATTCTCGAAAATAGGCAGTTTGCAGGGGTATTCATATTTAATATCTTTTACTTAACATTATTCAAAGAGTATTCGGATTTTTTTTTTTTTTTTTTTTTTTACACAGAATGTATTAAATAGGCCGATGTCAAGTTGTTTCTCGATTTCATGCTACTGTCGGTTTGACTCCCGGTGCTTAGGCAGTGCTCTTATGAAAAACAGCTATCAATAGCAGCTGTGGCCTTAAGAAGATTTATTGAAGAAGCATGACGTCGGTGTGCGAGAAACATGTCGTAACTACAGCGTTATTAAAGCTGTTGTTACGGCATTTTGCTCGCACACCGAAGATAAATTCTCATGCGAATTAGAGACTTCAAGTTTTACGTTCACTCCAAGCTAGAGAAAAGGTATAAGTGCAAGCATACTTGTTTTGCCAAAGTATAACATTACAAATATAGAACAAGAATAGCTATTTATCTTCTGAAAAGTACATAAACCCTTCCCCTGTTCAATCCCTGGTTTTTACGTCTCAGTGTTTTTATACATGATAAAACATTGTGGAAAAAGAAGAAATTGCTTGTATCAAGCAATTTCTTCTTTTTCCACAATATTTTCTACCCTATTGAATGATTATTTTTTAAATAAAATCGACTTTAAATTGTCATCTGCAAAACATTTGAGTTTGAACAGGTCTAAATATCTGCAATACAGGAAAGGGTTAAAATAGAATTTAAAGTAGCTCGCCGCGGGTTTAAAAGAACTCGATCGAGACTCGACATATGATAATAAGAATTGGCATCGAGACAAAAAAATCGTGGTCGTAACCCCCTCCCTCTTTTGAGCACATTTTGATACCGTGTACAGCACATTTTTAGAACGAGGAAGGTAATTAAAGAAGATCGGATTTTCGGTCATTTTATGGGTTATTTTAGTTGAATTGAACCAGAAGAGAATTAAATATCATGATTTTTGCGATACTCCAGATTTTCGTCAACACATGATTGTTCATTTTCGCATTTGCCCTGGAAAAACATGCAATTTCTATCTTGTGAACTTAAACCTTGTCATGCTGAACCCGAAAATTTATTATACCTGCCAAAACTATGTTTGGTGGGTATATAGGAGTCAGCTTGTCGGTCGGTCGGTCCGTCCGTCCGTCGGTCGGTCCGTCCGTCTGTCTGTAGCTTTTTCGTGTCCGCTCGATTTCTGGGCAACCATAGAACGGATTTGATTCAAACTTCACTGATATTATCAGTATCAAGCGGAGATGTGTATATTTAATTTTGGTTACGGTCCATTGATTTTTGGCGGAGTTATGTCCTTTGGTGAAAAATCGTGCCCGCTCTATTTCTCAACAACCATTGGACGAATTTGATTCAAATTTCAAAGAAACACTCGGTATAAGTTAGACATGTGCATGTCCCTTTTTGGCTATTGTCCATTGATTTTTGACGGAGTTATGGCTCTTTAATTAAAAAGTCCATTTTTTGTTACGGCCCTTTGGCGGATGACACTTGCCTCTGGACAAGCGCTGTTTTGGGGTATTAGTCAGCTTTGCGACAATGTCTAGTTGCCTTGGCATGAGGGAAATTTGCCACATAGGGTAGAAAACACTGTCATGAAAAGAAGAAATTGCTTGTAGCAGGAAATCTATCATTTTTTCACAATGTTTCCTACACCTTTATTCTTTTAGTGTGTAAAAATGTGGGATTGTGTGGAAAATGTTAAATTGCAATCGAAGACGTAATTTTATACCAAATCGATATTAACCCTTTCCTGTTTTGCAAAATTTTAGACCTTTCCAAATTCAAAGGATTTGCAGACGAAAATTTAAAGTAGATTTAATTTTGAAAATAACCATTCAGTAGGGTAGAAAATATTGTGGAAAAGAACAAATTGCTCGTTACAAGCAATTTCTTCTTTTTCTACAATGTTTTCTCACTTATTAAATCATGGGGAAGTAAAAACCAGTGAATAAACAGGAAAGAGTTAACACCCTATAATCTTCTGCCCCTTGATTAAAAGTTTTCATAATAAGTTTTCCTACCTAATCAACAACCATTATTGTAATTTGGGGTTCTTTCAGTGGAACAAGATGAAAATTCGAGATCCTTTCGCCCCCCCCCAAAAAAAAGAAGAACAAATAAGGGGACGTAAGGTACCGTTAAAACCAGAAGTTCCCTCTGTCGAACTGTATAATCTATTAAAACATTCTCACATAATAGCCCCATTTTACGCATCTCAAGAAAAGGGCATTGGAAACTCTTCGGAAGATGCAGAAACTACTAGAGAAATTCAAATTGCCACCCCAAAAGACAGATACTGTGTCAGTCTCACAAACTTGAAATTATCGTCTACAACTTCTTTCAATTTGGACCAGTTTAAAAAAATTCTCGTTTGGTAATGGTTTAAAATCATCTATGATTGTACTTGTAGCAAGACATTTCTTCATTATCCACAATGCTTTCTACTCAAATAGACCACCACACACACAAAATATGACATTTCGTTAAGTAACAAGTTTAACCCATTTTAACACAATGATGCTTTTGGAAGCCCATAAGAAACACTGTGGAAAATGAAGAAATCACTTGTGAAAAACAATGTCTTCATTATCAACAATGTTTTCTACCCCAAAGACAAAGAGTTTTAGAATTCAATTAACGAAATATTGATGTCCTCAACTTCTCTCAATTTGGACCAGTCCAAGATTTTGTCGTGTTGTAATGGATTAATTCCCGTGTTTCTTTAACCTCGTTTATTTATTGTGATAATCTTGACAAAGAAAATTACTTAAAATCGTGCTTTGCTAGCTAAGGGAACTTTCAGTACTTTGATCCCCTTATTCTGTGACAGGTAGAATGTTAGTCACGATTGGGTCGCTCAGGACCACACGGAATTAAATAGTCCGCCTGGCCGGAATAGATTTTTTCATGTGTGTGAATTTCTGAATTCCACCCAGATATCGACCCAGATTGGCACTATCCTTAATACACATGTAAACAAAGTCTAACATCGGATCATGTCGAGAATCATGCATTTAATAACCATTTCCCGTACAATCCATGAGTTTTACTTCACTATGCTATTAAACTTAAGAAAAAAATGCTGAAAAGAAGAACTTGCTTGTAATAGGCAATTTCCTATTTCCCCACAATATTTTCTATCTAGGGAGTGAGGTTACTTTCTGAATTGTACTGATTCTGTAATGCCGTCTGCTACCCCTTTGAATTTGGACAAATCCAAATTTATGAAAAACAGTAAAGAGTTAAATTGGTGTAGAAGGTCGATAATCTAGGCAGATCAGATGGTAGAGCACACGACTTTAAACCTCATGATCGCAGATTCGATCCACTGTTTGACCAAAAATAACAAATTTATTGTATTTTGTGTGATACGTTTACCCGAGATCCTGTGTGCGGGTGCTATCCACCGAGCATACATTAAAGGACCAAGGCAAAGCTCTCAGCAGTCTTGCACTATCACCCGCAATAATTACCCTCTTCGGGGCGTCGCTTAAGTGGGCATGTGCTACGGTAGCAATCGTGGGCTCGATCCACTGCCTGATCAAAACTAACAAACTGATTGACCAATCGCTGAACCCCTCCCCCCCCCCACATTACTCTGCTAGTTCCGCCTATTGACTTCTACAGGAAGTTATGCTTCGATTTTAAACGTTGTTATTTTCGAAATTCATAGTCAGTAGCATGTAACAAAAACTTGAAATGGCTTGTGGGCGACCTAAACGTCGTTACTACAGCTTGAATAAGCTGTCGTTACTACGTTTAAGTCGCCAAACCAACAAGAATATTTCTGAAAAATCGCTGCGAATGACGGAGTTCAAAGATCAATTGGGGTTGAATGAATGATTTGATTGGTTGAATATTACATAAATTGTCAGCCGCGATTGGTCAATTGTCTGACGAATGAGAAGTTAAAACCGAGAGCCTGTGTGACGGTGTTTTATGTACCCATCGAGCATAATTAAGAACCATGGCGGAATCTTAGCAGTTTCGTCCTTCATCTAACGCTATCCCCCTCAATAACTAACCGTCGTCTTGGGTGGCACTCAAATCGGCATGTGCTACGGTAGCGACGATAAATAAACAGAAATACACATTCACATATAGTCTTGATACCAGACTCTTCTAAAAGGGAATTATATCTTTCCATAGCTGGACTAGGATGTCACTTGATTCCCCTGACTCCAAAAAGAAGTTTTTGTTCAGCACTAGCTACCAATATAAACTTGGATTAAATAGACATACTTGAGGAAAGTATTTAATACAAGAAAGGCCCACACAAAAATGACTGCAGCCAGTCTAACTCACATACGACAATCGCGGATCGACGCTGAGATTACGAAAAGTGTGAATGACCCATATTTTGTTCTTATCAAGCATTCACAGTTTTCTTGTGAACACTTTCGTTTTCAATTAACCCACTCCCACACATCAAAGTTTTAGACTGATCCAGATTGAAAAAAGCTCCAGACGACAATTTCAAGTTGATGGAATTTATTTTATCTTATTTATTCATTTTTTCGTCTATGTGGGTTGAAAACATGGTGGATGATGAAGAAATTACTTGATTCAACCAATTTCTTCATTTTCAACGATGTTTTCCAAAAACATTTTTCTTCATAAGCGTAAAAGGAGGGATTGTGTGGAAATGGGTTAATGTAAGAATCCTACAGGTAGAAATACCAACATAATTTTCAAATTGATTTTCTATATTTCGATGGCTTAGAGCAAAAGCATAGTATGGCTCTATACATAGTATGGAGCCATACTACCTTTTTGCTCTAAGCCCTCGATTTTGTTAATCGTTAACCATAATAAGATAATGGTTATAAATATTGATTCTTACCTTGTATAGTAGTCGGACAGGGAACATTCTGTAAATAAAAGAAAGCAAATGCTCCTGTAAGTGTCCTATCTATCTATCTTAATTGACAGAATGCCATCCACACCTCCGACAAGACAAGTTGACAAAAATTATAAACAACAATATTTTGATATATATGACCAGGGACTTGCGACGAACGGTAAATGGGCCACTAAAGAGTTAGAACTCAAGCATGAACAAACGATAGTTACGATGTTTAGGTCGTCTACAAACGATACAAGTTGAGTTGAAAGTAGAACGTCAAAATTTCGCTTCAATTTCATTTGATGATTTGATCTAATAGATGCTTTCAATTTTAATAATTCGCCGTTGTCAGTCTAAAGCATCGTAACAACAGCTTGAATCAAGCTGTTGTTACGATGTTTTAGAATGACAACGACGATTTACTTTCAAAAAGCTGGACTCAGGGCGTTGGAGTCGTCAGCAAAATGAAAATGACTCGAATAAATGTTGGAGTTAAACATAGTATTTTTGACAAATAGACAGCCGGGATCGGTTATTTACCAATTTAACTTTATAACGTGTAACCTACAACTTGCAACTGTTTTCATATCTTCTGTATCAACATATATTATTTGTGTATTTTAACCAATTACCAGACGGCAAAATTTAAGTCTAGTCCAAACTGAAAGGAGTTGCAGACGACAATTGAAAGTTTTTGAAATTATAGATCTTCTTAACTTTCTTGGTAGAAAACACTGTGTTAAATGAATAAATTGCTTGCTGCAGCACTTTCTTCTTTTTTCACAATGCTTTCCAGACTGTTTTTCTTTGGTGGTGTCAAAAGGTGTCATTGTGTGGGAATTGGTGAAAAGATGGAAAAAAAGTGCGTCGCTTGTTCCAACATATCAATATTGTATGAGTATTTAGTAGTCTTGTACCCGTCCCTTCACATTCGTTTCGGCGTGAGACGACAAAAACCTCGTAGCTACAGTAATCTCATTCAATCCTCTCCTGCACGATCCCTTATTTTTACGTCCTTGTGATTTTGTACTTGAGAAAACATTGTGGGAAAAGAAGAAATTGCTTGTCACAAGCAATTTCTTCTTTTCCCACAATATTTTCTAATTTCTAGGTTGGTTACTATTCAAATTACGATCCCTTTTATTTGCCATCTGCAGCTTCTTTCAGATTGGACCAGTCTAGAATTTTGAGAAAACGGAAAAGGATTAAATACTTGGGGTTTAGAGAGAATATCGTGATATTACTGGTGTGAAACGTTGTAGGAAACATATTGGGGTGCACAACCCGATGACAAATGACTGAAAGATTAGATTTTTCTTTAACACTATAGAAATGAAAATATAAAATATGAAAATATAAAATATCATTCTAACAAGAATATTCAGAGCATTGAAAGCATTTCGGACGTGCTTATGAAATATGAACCCATTAATAGATATCAGGATTTTGAACTGATCCAAACTGAAAGACGGTGCAGACGAAAATTTAAAATTTCTGGAAATGAACAAAAATGTTTATTGGGGTAGAAAACATTTTTAGTTTCGTCTATCAAAAACGAGCGTTCTGATTGACAAAAAAATTTAGCACACAGATAATCTACTTTTTATTATTCCCCACAATATAGTTCCAATTTAAAGGGTATCAAAACTTGTAAAATATTTGGCTTTATCGTTCGATGTCATCAAATTGTAAGAAATGAAGAGAATACTTTTTTGATTTCATGGAGGTATGGAACGAAAAACCTAACCACACTTTTGTAGGAAGTCGCTTCGTGTATTGATACAGTGTTATTAGTTTTTTCGTTTTATACCCCCAGGAGAACAAACAAAAAAATTCTCTTCATCTCTTAAATGATATTTTTGAAGCTCGATGAAGACATGCTATAAACGATTGCCGTATCAAAAGGAATATCAAAAATAGATTAATCGACCAATCGCGGCTGTCAATCAAGTAACCAATCGACCAATGAAATCTTTCATTTAGACCAGAACTCCAATATTGTCCGCCATTTTTGTTTATCTCTAATGTTAGTTTGGCGACTTAGACGTCGTAACTACAGCTTATTCAAGCTGTAGTTACGAAGTTTAAGTCGCCAACCTACTATTCTACTTTTTTGCTTGATGACATAAATTTTGCAATATAACACCGTTTAAAAATCGAAGCGGGACTTCCTGTCGGAGACGGTAGGCGTGACCAACGGAGTATGTGGGCGGGGCCAGCGATTTGTCAGTTAGCTAAACAAACTGTACCTACCTGCAGGGTTGGTTTCAAAACACCAAGAAACAAAGCCGTGACAGCAGAACACGATAATAGCACCGCCGTGACGACAGACAAACATACAGTTTTTAATGAACTACAGCCCGAACCATGGGTCTTATTTATCGATCTCTCATTCGTGAAACTTTGAGACTCCATGTCCAATAGCATTTGTATATACTAAGTGTATTTTTCCTTTTTTACAATGTTCTGTATAATCGTGGATTCATTTGAAAACACTTTTAACCTGCTCTATGCTATGTATGATTGATATAAATGTAATTTACTAAGTCAATTTAAACGAACAAAAAAACTTTTGGTTAATTTTCTTGAAATAAATTCCAGTAGAGTTTTATCAATTAATGCAGATTTTGAATGAACAAGGTTGATTGTTTATCGGATTTTATCAAAAACTATTGGCCTTTTCAAAGGAAAATCCCGAACAATATGACTTACAATTTGGAACCATTTTCTTACGAATACCTATTCATGATGCTATTTTTAGATAAATGTAAATTGGGAAATCAAATAAAACTTGGAGTAACACACACTAAAACATTGGTAGGAAGTAGAAATCTAACCCTAGTATCAAGTCGTTGTCAAACATTACCAGACAGCAAACTTTAACCCATTCCCAGACGGCAAATTTTAAGACTAGTACAAATTGAAAGGAATTCAAGACAGCAATGTAAAGTGTATGAAATTTTTGATTTGTTCAACTTTTTTGGTAGAAAACATTGTGTATAATGATACAAGCAATTTCTTCATTTTACACAATGTTTTCCTAATTGTTATTTTTGTGGGGCGTCCAAAAGCGTCACTGTGTGGGAATGGGTTAAGACGAGTCTAATTTGAGAGATGTTGCAGAAGAATGAAATTTTATAAATCTTTGTCTTTTTTTGGTAGAAAACACTGTGGGCAATGAGGAAAATGCTTATGATCAGCAATTTCTTCATTTCCCACTATGTTTTAGAAGTTGTTTTCTGGAGGCGTGTCAAAAGGTGGGAATGGGTTAAACCAGTTTTTTGTACTTTTATTTACTAGATTGGATGTTCTAGATTATGTACAAATTTGGTGTAGATCATCTCTTTCACTTATCAGTCCATTAGCCGATGAACGAAAATGATTTTTGGATGGCATTGTGGAAAGGGAAAAGCAATTGATCCTTTTTCTGATAACGTGTTCTACCTAGGATGGCACTTATTTTCCGATTTAGGCAATTTTGAATTGTAGTCTGAAATTTCTATTAAATTTTGACGTCTGATAATGGATTCACAAAAGACAGCGTTTTTACAGATTTACAAAACATCAGACAATAAATTTCAGATTGGTCAAAGGTCAAAGGAGTTTCTGATAACGATATTTTATCGATGAAATTTTAAAAATCTGTTTTTTGGGACAGAAATCATTGCATGTGGATAATAAATGAAACATTGTGATTGTTACAACCAATTTCTTCATTATCCCTTTCAATCACTGGTATTTACGTCCCTGTGATTTTATGTTTGAGAAAACATTGTAGAAAAAGTAGAATTTGCATGTAACAAGCAAGTTTTCCTTTTTCTAAAATATTTTCTACACTACTGAAAGTTAACTTTTCTAATTAAATCCGCTTTAAATCTTTGGCAACACAGGAAAGGGTTATTCACAATGTTCTCCAGAAATGTTTTTTGGGCGTCCAAAAGCAGGATTGAGTAGTATGGGTTAAGACCAAATCAATGTGTAGATCACTAAGGAAATTAACAGGGACACTAAACTCTATAAACTATAGTCACGATATTTTGTTTCGGAGATTGCGAGACCAGGCTAGTTAAATGTTAACGTTTAATTATATCCCTTGGCCAGGTATGACGCTATTTGACAATCCTCAAGAAAAACAATTTGGAAAAAAAACCATTGTGGGAAATGCAGAAATTGCTTGAAATAAACAATTTCTTCATTTTCCTCATTGTTTTCTACTCAGAAAGTCCAAAAAAAAAAAAAAATAAAATAAAAATCTGATAAACTTCAATGGTCGTCTGCAACTTCTTTCAATTGGGACAAGTCTGAAATTTTTGCCGTCTGGTAGTGGGTTGAATCATTTCAATAGACGGATTTCTTTATACTGGTCGGTATACACATCGCGAATATATGTACTTTGTCATTGTAGAAAAACTATCCTGATGAAAATCATTGCGTGAAAATAAGAAATCATTTGTGGCAATCAATTTTCTATTCCCCGCTGTTTGCTTTCATGTGACACCTTAACCCAATCACTTACAACTGCTTTTTGATGCAAACATAAAAGGATGTTTGAAAATATTGTGGAGTATGGAAGAAAATCTTGTTGCATTTTCAACAAATCTTTTTACCCCCCCCCCACACACACACAACAACACATACACACAATAAAAAACAAAACATAAAATCTAAGATCTATCAACTTGGAATTTTAGTCTGCAAAATGCTGTGGTTTGATAATAGGTTTAAAGTATGCATAGAACTTTAAACACTTTTAGTGGCTATATCGACGCGAATATAAAGAACTTTGAGAATTGGTAACGCTAAACGACAATAATATATAGGCATAGCCTATACGAGCAATATGACTTAACTATCATGTTTTAACTTGTATGGGAATGCGCACGCACACTGGTTTCAAAACAATGGATTTGCGGAAACTAAATGGGTCTAACTTAGGCTATGACAGTAAATCTCGGTAAGACGTCTTGTTGTTAGGACCCAGACCATCATAACTACAGGTTAAGAAAGCTCAGTTATTATGGTGTGGTAGCCAACGCCTATATTTGTCAGAACGAAAAGGATGATTTCATGTTGTTGTTTTTGTTTTGTTTTATGATGAGTATACGCATATGATTTTGCCACAATGCCCCTGGACCCTACCTTTCCCCTGCGGATTAAACTTTATTGGAATCTTATCAAATGTTTACCAGTCCGAGTTACTATAGAAAAAGTCCTGTATGTGTTTTGGGCGCAGTATGGTCGTAAGATATGTTCATTTAAGCCATTTGATTATAGACCCGACAAATTGAGACTCCGTAAAACAACTGACGGATGAATAAACCAATCAAATCATAAATCTAGACCGGTGATGAACTTTGGACTCCAACATCGGTCGACATTTCTGATAAGCATCTTTGTCGGTTTTGCGACTTAAACGTCGAAACTACAGCTTATACAAGCAGTAGCTACGACGTTTATGTCGCCAACCAACCATTTCTCTGTTTGGTTACATGCAACTAATCATAATTTTTCAAAATAACGTCGTTTAAAATCAAATTTGAATTCCCTGTCGGATTTCAGTGGGCGTGGCTAGCGATCTATCAATTGACCAATCGTTGACACCACCTACCTACTCCGTTGGTTCCCCCATTGGCTCCAACAGAAAGTTCAACTTCGAATTTAAATGGCGTTATTTTGCAAGATTCGCGGAAAGTAGCATGTAACAAAAAGTAGAGCGGTCTGTTTCTACTACTAGAATAAATTGTAGTTACGACGTTTAAGTCGCCAAATCAACAAAAGTGGTTATAGATATGGCGGCCAATGTTGAAGTCTAAAGCTAACTTCCAGTCTAAATGAATGGGTTCATTGTTCCATTGACTATTTGATTGACATCTGCGATTGGATAATTCATTCAGTTATATGCCGAGTTCTACATTCTTTAGATCTAGTTTCTTAGTCGATGAAGGCTATATCTTATCCGTTACACAATTTTCGATCGGTCCAAACTTAGAGAAGTTGTAGAAGATATTTCAAAGTTCAGTTAAGTTTTAAAAAAGGTGTTTTGAATAACGGAGGAATTGCTTTTTGGGAAGTAATTTCTTGTGTGTGTTATTTTTATTTTTTTTTTTATTTATTTATTTTTTTTTTTTTTGTATTTTTTTTCTTTTTTGAGGGCTTTAACAGTCGGGAGTATTTTGATATGGGTTAGTTCAAGCGCTGAGCAAAGTGAGAGTTCAGTATAGTTCGTATTTATTTCTGGTTCAAGTTTTTCAACGTTTCATTCTTCTCTGCAAAGTTTTTGTCTTAAGATAATCCCATATCATGCATTTTGTTCAATCAACGCTTGACTATGAGCCTATGTGCTTTACGTCGAAATAAGGAATATTGCGTGTTATAACATTAAAAAGAACGATTTTCAATCAAAGTAAAGCTATAATTGACCAATCGCTGGCCCCGCCCACTTACTTCACTGGTCACGCCCAACGACTCCAACAGGAAGTTTCGCTTTGATTTTAAACGGCGTTCTTTTTTGCAGATTTTATGGCAAGCATGCAACAAAAAAAGTAGAATAGATGGATGGAACTTAAACCTCGTAACTACAGTTTGAATAAGCTGAAGTCGACAAACAAACATAGAAAGTTAACAAAAATGGCGACCAATGTGGGAGTTCAAAAGTCATTTATGGTTTAAATGAAAAAAAATCATTGGTCGACTGGTAAATTGATTGACAGTCGTGATCGGGCACTACTTATTCAAAACGGCTCTCGAACAGATTTTATGAAAATTTGATATAGGAATTCTACCTGTTTTTTTCGATAGTTAATATTGTTATTTCACGATTATATACATATAGGATAATTGTTTGTTTCAGTGTAAGATCGATTTATATTTCATTGAGTGAACAACAAAAGCTTTATTTTCACGATTGGCGAAGCCACGAGTGAAAATATAGCTTTTGTTGGTTCACGATATGAAATATCATCGATTTTACTCGAAAAAACAAACGATTGTTCTATTTCTTTAATGCATAAATTAGACAAAATGCAAAAATTATAGGACAAATTTTCTTAAAGCGCGCCATTTTGCACGTGACTGCTATGCAACGCTTATGATGTCGTCACTTATTTGGCTCTGCTTAGATAACGTCAGATAGGGTGAATGGAACGAAAGCGGGGCATAAGTTTTTGATAATTTCACTGCATAGGCGGTGAGTTTATCAAATGATAATCTACCGTTATTTCTCGATAATCCACCTGAAAGCATTTAAGAATGCTCCTTCTTCGTGTTAAATCTACTAAATTCACTATAGATCTTATTTAATGTGATATATTCCCGATAACTTACTTTGAAACATCGGAATTTATCGGGTGAGGTCAATAGTCTTCGGGTTATTTCGATACTGACTGGATTGCTAGCGGAAGTCAATGACGTAATTTATACGTCATATAAACCACAAATTATGTATTTTTGGTACAATCGACAGATAACGTATTTACCCGGTGAAATCAGTTGTACATCGTTGACGTATTTTGCGTCTTGTAACGAGAAATACTTTTGCTTCTTTGCTTTCTTTGATAGCTTAAGTTAACAGACAAAATTTTAGGTCTTCTCAGAGTTCAAACGAGTGCAAACTGCCACCGGAGGCTTAACCACTAAACCCACTGAATGTCTACGCCAAAGAAGTAGTTATTGTGTATACTCGAGCACATTGTGTTAAAAATAACTGGCCACACGAATTAACTTTATTCAAATTGTAGAGAACACCTTCAAATGCATGCTGTACAACCCATTCCCATTCAATCCTGCTTTTTAAGAATCCCCACAAAAAAGGCTTTGGAAAACATTGTTGACAACGAAGAAGATTACTTAACAAAACAATGCTTTGCTAGCTTACAGTACTTTCAGTACTTTGATATGAAATTATGAACAGTCATTTGATTGCAATGTCGGCTAATCCACCATCTTTCAAATGTCCGAAAGCATTACAGTTATAAAGTTGAAAAATCAAAACCATTTTTTTCTTTCATAAACTGTGCGAGAGCCGCTCTAATTAACGACTGAGCCGAGTTTTCAAGACTCTAGACCACGGTCTGCACGAAGATAGAAAATTCTGCATTCTGATATTTTGATATTAATAGAACCATTTTCTTAAGTAGCTACATTTAAGAGAGCATATTTCGTCTAGGGATAACTTTCTAGACTCCAGTGTTAGGGGTCCCTAGTTCGATCCCAATCTTCATCAATTATTCGACCGAGTCTCCATTTGGGCTCATTTGCTGAATGGGACGTAAAGCTTCTTTATCCGTTCTCAACCAATTTGGCTTTTCGACAGATCGAAGCATAAACGATTTGAAAACATTCTAGAAAATGATGAAATTGCTTGTAACAAGCAATTTCTTCATTATCGACATTTTTTCTTCCCAACAAGGAAATATTTTTAAAATTTCAATAACTGAAAATCGTCGTCTGCAACATCTTTGAAGTAGGACCAGCATAAAGTGTTATCGTCTGGTAATGGGTAAGGGTCATAGAAGGAAGTAAATTAAAAATAAAAATACCGATTACGCCATGATAGTAAGATTGTAAGGTTGAATGATTGTACAACAATATCTTTATCGTTAAAACATGACCACGTAATCCCGCTTTTTGACGCCCTGAAGAAATATAGTTATTGATAACTCTGTGAGAAAAAGAGAAATGGCTTGTAAAGAACAATTCATCCATTTCTCACAGTGTTTTCTTCCTAAATTTAGCACTTGTTTTTCAGTTTTAGAACACTTCGAAATGAGAGCATGAGTGACATTTCCAACCATTTCACATGTGCGCCAAGTAAAGACTCAGATCAGCCTGTGCATCCGCTCAGTCTGATCAGAGTCTTTACTCTGTGCTCTGTAGATACTGACCCAAAGCTTCTTTAAACATTCAGCGAATATTCTAATTGCCCCGAATGGCTGTCCAGGGTGCTCAATGTGTGCGAGTCACGCACGTGCGAAATGGTTGGAAATGTCACGCACAGGCTCTTATGTTGTCCTCAACCTTATCCACTTGCGACTAGTCTAAAATACAGCTGATATTGAGTTAAAGCATTGGACCCATTTGTTTTCTGTAAATCAACTAACCGACATGGGTGATGTCAAGCGCCAAGGATTAGAAAGCGCTGGCCCATACTAGGTTTTATCTTATTTGCCTATTTCGAACGTTTTCCAACATGCCTGATTGCTTGGTAACACAAATGAGCTCAAATCAGAACAAAAATACGTTTAAATATTAAGTAACAAACATTTGCTTTACACGATCATTTTACCGTTTTTACAAAAAAATCCCGCAAACGGTGTCTATATCGTGGCGGGTCACATTTTACCCATTCCCACTCAGTGAAGCTTTTAGAGGCCAAGAGAAAAAGAAGTTTCGGAAAACATTTTTTTAAAATGAAGAAATTGCTTGTGACAAGCAATTTCAACATTATCCACAATGTTTTCTATACCCAAAGGTAGGAAAAATCCAAAAATTCATCAACTTTAAATTTTTTTCTTCGACATCTTTCAATTTGGACCAGTCTAAAATGCTGCCATGTGGTAATGGGTTAACCGATTTGTCTGATCGCGACTGTCATTGAAAAAGTCGATTGACCAATCAAATTAAACATTAAGACCGGGGATAAATTTTGAAATCCGACTTATTCGTTTAGCATTTTTGCTGGTTTGGAGACTTAAGGGTCGTAACTACAACTTCAACACGCTGAAGTTCCGACCTTTACGTTGCCAACTAAGTATTGCATTTGTAATACATTTTACTGACCCATATTTACCGTTTAGTACTCGGATTCAGTGGGCAGAATGACGGAAAACCCCCGTCGGAATCTTTTTTTGGGTAAAATCTTAAGGCGGTTGAAATTGTATTCGTAATTATTTGTTTGAAAATTTCGAAATATTCCTAAACCTATTGCGTGTACTTTAACGCAAATGGGGACGAACGACTAAAGTGAAGGAGGATTATGACTGGACCTGATAAAACTGCAGTTTTCTGTTTTATTTCGGAAAATCAGGAAAGGCACCTTTATAACTATTAAAGCGAAAGTTTATCCATTCCATCATAGTGCCGCTTTTTGACGCCCCTCACGAAGAAAATGCCTTGAAAAACATTAAGGAAAATGAAAAGTTACAGGCATTTTTTCAATTCCCACATTGTTTTCTTTCCAGAAAGTCATTGTTTTTTTCTGCATAGGCTTTGAATTTGGACCAGTCTATTTTTTGTCGTTTGTAATAGGTTAATTAAAGATTGTCGACCATGCAGTGAGTACGAATGGTCATTGCACACATAGGAAAACTGACGATAAATCTAACGATTCTGCGTAACAGATCAACATGTACGTCTAGTGTCATTCTTAGTTGTTACGGGGGATAGTGCAAGGATACAGGACGAAACTACTAAGAGCTCCGCCTGGTTCTTTAACGTGTTCGATTGAAAGCATCGTCACACGAGGCCTCGGTTTAACGTCTCATCCGAAAGATCATTAGTTACGTTAGTTGATATTGTCAACCCAGGGCTCGAACCCCTTTGTCTTGAGGTTTGAAGTAACAGTGTTGAACTTTATATCACTTTATATTTCTTAACAGCAATCAGCTTAATAAAATCTAGGTGGGCGAAACAGGGCTAGTCTTGCCCTAATCTTAAATCTCCTGTATCTACGTAAGACCGCGTTGTTAATACCAATGTCGTATTTGCTACGACGTATTTGACCAATCACAGCTGTCCATCAAAGTCTCAATCAACCAATCAAAATAATTCATTTAGACTGGAACTTTGAATTCCTACATTGGTCGAAATCTAATTGAGGCCTTTTTGTTGGTAAGGCGACTTCAACTTGAATAAGCTGTAGTTACGACGTTTAGGTTGCCAACCAACCGTTTTACTTTTTTGTTACATGTTACTGGCTATACTCCCTTTAGAATTATGCCATTTAATATTGAAGTGAAGATTTCTGTCGGGGCATATGGGCGTGGCCAGCGGAGTTAGTGGGCGTGGCCAGTGGAGTTAGTGGGCGTTACCAGCGGAGTTAGTGGGCGTGGCCAGTGGAGCAAGTTGGCAGGGTTAGCAATCGGTCAATTATGTAATGTTTAAAACTTATTACAAAACGATAAATTTTGGCCTATTCAACGTAAAGAATTCGAAGATAATTCTTGTCAGAAAGTAAGAAAACCTTTTAAGACAGAAATAATGTGGTAAAAAGAGAAATGGTTTGATACTGAATTGTGTCACTTTCCAATTATTCTACCTTATCAATACACAATTTTTGATTCATGAAAACACGGACATGTACATGTTTTATATGGCGCGGCAATAGCGTATAGAACTCCAAAAAAGGGTCCCGGGTTCAATACTCGGCCGCGGCGAATATCTTTTCTGATATAAGTCTCTCTCTATTGGGTGGATAATCGTAAAACAGTGGGACGCGCAGCTTGAGGCTCGGAAAGGATAGAGTGGTAGTACTGGTTTGAGAAATACCCAGAAGTGCTAAAGTCGCCACGATGGCGTTAACCCTCTCCCAATAAACACAATCTTAGACTACTCCTATTTGGAATAGGCAGCAGACGAAAATTCAAAGCGCATTTAAATTGAAAAATAATCAATGTAAAAGGTAGAAAACATTATAGAGAAAGAAGAAATTGCTTGTAACAAGCAATTTCTTCTTTCCCTGCAATGTTTCCTTAATGCAAAACCTATTGGTCGTGTAAACAAGTGATTGTACGGGAAAGGGTTAAACCCCATTCAATATATCAACATGTACTTTGATTTTCAATACAGACGAAGCCATAAAGGATAGAGGAAAATACAAACGTAAATTCACAGGATTCCAATAATAAAATAAGGTATTTGACCCATACTTTCAATACATTTTATTGGAAAGGTGGCATATAATAAAAGTCATCCCCACTCCAACCACATATCTGCTCCCCTGGCCGAGGGAGGGGACTCACCGACAGATACTTTTGATGGTTTTAATGTTGGAGGATCATCAAAACATCGTAACTTCGGCTTGAATAAGTTATGATCATCCATCGAAGATATTTTTCGGCAGTGGACATAATTTGAAATCACGCACGTGCGTATTATGCGTAATGGTAGTTGTGCCCTAGGCTACTTCTATCAGCAGAACCTTGGAATGATCAGAAATTGTCTGAGCTGGCAAGGATTGCTCCAGATAACACATGTTGCTCATAGATAACACGTGGGATGATTAATCCGAGTTTTACATGCTTTGACAGGTATTCCATTTTCCAATATTAGGTGTGTGTTTTCCTAAACGTGATAAAACGATATTTCCATCACTAGGTTTTCATTTTGGTAAATCATTGAGATGAATAGTTTCAAGTTTATTTCAAAATAGGTTCCCAATGAATAAATTTAATTGATATACCTTCGTTTGATTTTCCCTCTTATATGCGCTGTAGGGTCTCCACTTTGATTAATGGGTTTGGTAGTATACTTTTGGATTAAATAACATGCGTTTTGTCTCTTAATCGCGTGTCTTAGTTCTTCGTTATGAATCGCTTTCGACTCCCAATGACATCTTACATTTCAGTTCGACTGATTTGTAAACCCATTTCCACCCAATGACGATTTTAGAAGCCCAATAGAAAAGAAAAAAAGAAATATAATAAATTGGAAAACATTGTGGACAATAAAAAAATCGCTTGTTTAAGTAATTTCTTCATTATCCACAAACCAGTAAACAGGAAAAGAAAAAGAAAAAATCATAAGCTTGGAATTGTTGTATGCAGCTTCTTTCAGTTTTGATCAGTATAAAATTTTGTCGTGTGGAAATGGATTAAACAACACTAAATTTTACAATTTATATAGTCAAGTACATAAAAGGCGTTTGTTGCCAACCTAAACGTCCGTCCCTAAAGTTTAGATAAGCTGTAGTTATCACGTTTATGTCCCAAAACCAGCAGAAATGATTGACACGAATATCGGACGTCAATACTCACTAACGGAAAAATGAATGATTTGATTGGTCAGTCGGTTTTTCGGTTCACAGCGACGATCCCTCGATTAATTCTGAGGAGGAGCCCTGAATACAACTGGTTATATTCAGGAAGCGCATAAATAGGAAACATTTTGATAAAACCGAAATCTTGTTTAAATCATTCTCACACAATCCCACACAATCCCGCTTTCTGACGCCATTGGGAAAACATTGTGAAAAATGAAGGAATTTCTTATAATAAGCAATTTCTTTATTTTCCACAATTTTTTTCTACCATAGAGGCAAATTTTACATTTCATAAACTTGAAATTATCTTCTGTAGCTACTTTCTATTTGGACCAGTCAATAATTTTGTCCTGTTATAATGGTAAAAACAGTCAACCCTATGTGAACATGATGATACACGCCCCTTTTAACCTTTTCCTGTTTGCCGATTTGAAAGAAGTTGCAGACAACAACCAAAACAACCAACAGGGTAGAGAATATTGTGGGAAAAGAAGAAATTGCTTTTTACAAGCAATTTCTTCTTTTCCCACAATGTTTTCTCAATTATAAAAATCAAAGGGATCTAAAAACCAGAGATTGAACAGAAAAGTGTTGAGGGCTCGGCCATACGACCCTCGTAGGGACCAAATTTCTCAGAAATGGATTATTAAAATTTTCATTACAATTCTGTATAGCCCCCTGTATCAATAATATCAGCAAAGGCATCAAGACCGCTATGTAAAAACTTCATAGCTAAACGGAAACGTAATAAATTTTCAAAATTTGATTTTGGCAAAATAGAATATAATGACCGGATAGTCCAAAGTTACAAAACATCCCGATCTGTTCACGTTGGTGAGTGATGCCTTTTTATAACATATATAACATTAACAAACACCTTTAAGGTATAATTGGGATATCTATTGACAGGAAATTAATGAACTTTGCAGCAATAGAGCCTTTAAGATCTAAGATTGTACTGAATGATGTAAATATTTTTAAACGTGAGTTCTAACTCGAAACCTGGAAATCACCGGTGTCTCGAATACGACTACCTTCATTTCTCCCGCGTACGAGCGTGATCCGTTTGGAAGAGGAAAAAATTATGGTTTGGAAATTAAAAAAAAACACAACAAAAAACATACTTCTGTATATTATGAAAGCACTTTAGAGTGAAAGAAATGGGAAACTACCACAACTTTAAGATAAAAAAAGTGTTATGAAACAATCAGTATGCAAATAACATGACCGTATTCTTCAGTTTCATTTCAAATGAATAGCTTAGCGGAAAGAGTAGTTTTACCATTCGCCCAAACGTCTGTATGTCCGGCCGTTCATCCTCAAATATTATTGGTTTCACTTTCAAGCTAAAGATTGTTTCTCTAGAAATGGAGAGTTAGTGTATGAAACAAGCAGCAATCAATCTAAATGAAACCTTAAACCAATCCAACACAATGACGCCTTTGACGCCCCTCGAGAAAAACATTGTGTAAAATGATGGAATTGCTTAAAACAAGCAATTCCTTCATTGTCCACAATGTTTTCTACCCAGAAAATGAAAAAAACAAAAACAACAAAAAAACTAAAATTTAATTAAGGGTTAATTTGTCGTCTATAACTCCTTTGAGTTTTGATCAGTCTAAAATTTTGCCGTCTGGTAAAGGGTTAATCAAATATCATAGCTGGCACGAACATTCAGAGCCAGCCACTGTGGTGTAAACTTGTTCCTCAACCTTTTATCACTATCGAGATCACTGCTGTCAGTCATAAATCGATAGACCACAAAATATATTCATTTAGACCGGAAGCGAGCTTTGGACTCTGACATATCACTTTTATTGGTTTTGGGACTAAACCCTTTCCCATGTTTGGAAATATTAGACTTGTCCAAATTGACCGAGGTTGCAGACGACGATGACAATTAATTAACTGGATGCCATTTTAAATGAAACCATCATATGTGGTAGAAAATATTGTGGAAAACGGAGAAATTGATTGTTACAAGCAATTTCTTCTTTTTCCACAATTTTTTCAAGTATAAGATCACAGGAACGTAAAATCCCGTATTTGAACGAGAAAGGATTAAACGTCGTGACTACAGCTAATTCAAGCTGTAGTAACGACGTTTTGTTCGCCAACCAATGATTTTTTTTTGTCTTATGTCCCTTAGTAATCTAATTTTTGTTTATGCTCCTAACCAAACTAGTACCCAAATCAAACTATACCATGACGGAGGTCAATGCCGGGGCCAGCGACCCGTTAGCTATGGGATCTTTGAAAGGATAATAAAAGCGTTTGCTACATAGCTTTTTTGTTTTTTTTTTTTTTTGTTTGAACCTCTTAGGTTTCACACATACACACACACATATATATATAATTACTTTCTAATGAGTTGACCGATTGTTTTAACCCTTTCCTGTTAAATCCCTGGTTAACGTGCTTGTGATTTTATAATTGAGAAAACCTTGTAGAAAAGGAAAAAATTGTTTGTAAAAAGCAATTTTTTCTTTTTCCACAATATTTTCTATCCTACTGAATGGTTATTGTTCAAAACAAATCCACTTTGAATTCTCGTCTAAAAAACCTTTGAAGTTTGATAGGTCTAAAATTTTGGCAAACATAAAAGGATTTAAAAAGGACGAAAGTAGCGCCAGAGTAACGTCGTTGATTGGAGACCAGAGCAAAAGTACAATAGTATTCCGTGGGTGTAATATTCAAACCTCGTAACTACATCTTTAATCAAACTGCAGTTACGAGGCCTTAGAATTACACCGAAGATATGGCAGCTGAAGTGGCGATATTTTAATCCCCCCATAGACGAAATGTTTTAGAAAAATTGTACACTGATTTTCCAATATTTTGACATTAAACTTCCAATAGAATCAAAAGACAAAAAGCTTGATTACACAATACTCTTCCGTCATTGATAGAATAATAGTTATTGGCAGATTAAGTGACAAATGAACAATTTAGTTCCGACAGGAACTGAAAAATTACGTGTCATGAAAAAATCGTATTTCATACACGATATAAAACAATGCAGAAAGTAAGTGGGTCATAAAAACGTTCTTTCATTAAAATTAGAAACTACAATGGGAGGGAGAAAATATTAACATCGACTATGTTTACCTTATTTGAACATTACCACACGATAGAAAATAATGAATTTGACCGAAATAATCGTTTTAGAATGGAATGGACAAGTTTATGTAATACCACCTCTGCTAGAAACATTTGATTGTTTTCTATATGATATTCGAGATGGTACTTTGATACAGGTTGAAATTACTGACAGGTCAAACATTACCCAGTCTATAAAATTCGGAATGGTCCAAATCGAAAGAAGATACAGACGACGATTTGGGGGGAAAATCTTTTGTGTAGAAAAAATTGTGGATAATGAAGAATTTTTTTGTGATCAATTTCCACAATGTTGTCCACAGATTTTTCTCGATTATAGAAGTCGAGTATCCTGTAAACTGAGCTTAAGCTTTAGACAAGTGTCCTATTAATAGGTTAGTGAAATATTGACACTGACTAATTAAAATAAACTTAACATTTTCTAAATTCTTGTCCATCAATCAAATGATCGATGATGACGAAGTTGTTCAACATTAAATGATTTGAGTGAATTATTGAGATGAAAGTATCGGAATACATAAATGAAAGTAAATGTTATGTGCCTAAGAATAGTCTAGACTGCGCGCCCCCTCCCCCCAAAAAAACCAAACCAACAAAAACGACATGACATTGTGAAAATCAAAGAAAAAATGCCCAAAAACTCAAGGTTTATGAAAAAATGAATTATTTGATTTACATTTTTGTCTTTATTGAAAGTTGCGATTGGTAAGTTATTTGATCTAAAAAGGGAATATTTTTTTTCCAAATGCTCTCTAGAGTCTAAGAAATGTGTGACAACTTTTCTTTTTAATATAAGAAAAGCAAGTTTCGCCGAAATACGTTTCAAGTTTCTGAGATATTTCAAAAGGTTTTCGTTGAACGAATCGTCTAGTCCTTTGCTCCTAATTGTGTAAAAACAGACGGACCATAGAAACGCAATGCCGTTTTGATTGGTAAGCATACGTATACATAGTTCATTGGCTGACTCCTAATCTTCAATCATAGGTGTCATGGGTTCGATCCCCGGCGGCGGCAAAAATTCTTTCCGACAATTGTCTCTCACCAATGGGTTGATAATCGTACACCTAAGTGGGATAGCAGCTGGAGGCTAGGAAAGGATGTAGTGGTAGTACTGGTGTGAGAAATACCAGGAATCCATTGTTAGGTGCTCCAGCCGCCGCGATATGACTGAAATACTGTTAAAAGCGGCGTTAAACCCCATTCAATCAATCAATCAATCAATGTGTAAGCTTTGCTACCAATTGATACCTGGTTAACCGTCTTTCTCAAAATAGACATTCACTACATATTGCCTAAACAGGTTTCTTCAGTTTGCATCTTTGGACTTTCGCGCAAGTAAATCTAAGGGCATTGGATTTCGCGTTAATTTTTTACCCATAAAATTTACGGTTTTACTTTCAAAACAGTATGAGGAAATTGTTTCATTTTCAAGCCACTTGACACGAACCTACTTGATAACACGTGTTTAACCTATTCACACACAATGACATTTTTTGACGCTCCTCAAAAAATAAAATAGAGCGTTCATCATATCTGGTATTAATTGATGCGTGACATTTCCAACCATTACACATGTTCGCCAGGTAAAGACTCAGATCAGCCTGTGCATCCGCACAGTCTAATCAGAGTCTTCACTCTGCGCCCTGTAGATAGATACTGACCGAAAACTGCTTTAAATAATCAGCGAATGTTCTTATTGCCCCGAATGGTTGCCAGGGTGCTAAAGGTGTGCGAGTCACGCACATGCGAAATGGTTGGAAATAACACGCAGAGGCTCAATTAATGAAATAACTAGTTGAAAGGACAAGGTTTTATTTCATAAGGTTTCAAGAGGTCACAGAATGGGTTTGTTATTCTACATTATACCACTTTCTATCGGATCGCAGCTGTCAATCAAACATCAGAAGGCCAATCAAATCATTAGCCGGCATTGAACCCCGCCATTACCAGACAGCTTACAGCTTATTCACGTCGTAGTTACGACAGTTAGGTTGCCAAGCAACCATTTTACATTTTGGTAACATGTTTCAGACCATCCATTTTGCAAAATTTCGTCTTTTGATATCTGAAGCGAACTTCTTGTTGGGGCTCTGTGGGCGGGGCCAGAGATCCACCAATCGTTGCCCGGTTCGTACTTAGGGGTGACCAATCAAAGAATTGCATTTGATAACGAATTAAAACTTGAACCATAATGAGTGTGTAAGCCTTTGTTTAATTTCGCCGACTGAAGAATTGTGTTCCTAAACAAAAGATTTATAAAGATGCGGGATTCTCGCAGGGTAGCAAGTTTAAAAGATATATTGGGGTGACAACTCTTACTGAATAACTTCAGTAAATTGAATTTCCTTTCTTTGTCCAAGTATAAATGCTCTTAGTTTCATAAATAAGTGTGCACTTACTTTTGTTTTATTTCTCCTTTCATATTTTTTGAAAATAATAATGTTTGGTATCAAACTATAGTGTAAAGCTTAAAGAAAACATCTGGCTTATTTGATTTTGACAAAAAGAGAGTGTTTTTTTTTCTAAATTTAAGTGGAGATTGTATGAAAAAAAAAATTGTAAAAATAAACAAAAGTGGGAGTGGGTAAGATAGAGTAACAACTAGTTTCTGGTCATTGTCAGTATTTGATAGAAAAATCCATCTTCTAGTGTGTGCAAACCTATTTTAACTAAGCGGTCGTGATTACATACCAAATACACAGCACATAAGGCTTTGGATTTTCTATGAGTCATTCCAAATGCAGATAGCACTGTCAAATGATATTAGAAAGCTTAGTGACTTTAACCCTTTCCTGGAAAAACCCGGGATTTTACCTCACTGTTATTTTATACTTTAGAAAACATTGAGGAAAATTGAGAAATTGCTTATAACAAGCAATTTCTCCTTTTCCCACAATGTTTTATACCACATTAGATGGTTTTATTTGGAATTGCGTCCAATTTTCATTTTCGTCTGCATCCTCTTCCAATTTGGACCAGTCTAAAACTTCAAAAACAAGGAAAGGGTTAAGGACTTTAATCTGAAATTCTTATACAATGAACAAATATAGAAGATTTCTAACGCTGGATAATTGCTTGAGAAAATACAATATAATGTGAAAATGGAATCTCTTAACCTTATTGTAACTGAAATTCATTGACAGCCTGTGAGCTCCTTTCTAATTTCCCATTGAAAGTGACACGGATTTAGTTTTCGCATCATTGTTTTCTCAGTGATGTGATGCTTCAGTACTGTTGAGACATAACAGGTTTACTAGTCGAAACTTGAGTCAATCTGTAGATTGGTTGGATTTGACTTTCTGTTTCCATTTTTTTGTTTGTGTGTGTGAGAGAATATATCTAACAAATATGGTCTAAATACTCATAATACAGGAAGTTCCGCTTCGATTTTTTAAGGCATTATTTTGCAAGATTTATAGCCAGTAGCATGTAACAAAAGTTGAAATAATGGTTGGCGACCCGACGCTTAAGCCGCCAAACCAACAAATAAACTTAACAAAAATGGCTGCCAATGTCGAAGTTCAAAACTAAATTCTGGTCTAAGCGAATGATTTCATTGGTCGACTGATATTTTGATTGACAGCCGCGATTGGTCAATTAGATAACATATTCCCAATTCTAGTTAGAACTATTATGTATTTGATACAAGAAGATCTTGGAAATTATTTGTGTTGAGCGCGTTTTCCAGATTTCAGTGATGCCAATAAAACAGACCAGTAGGTCTGAGACAAAATCTTTGAAGATGCTCTAATCCCAAGGACGTTTTAGGAACATTTGACTCATGGCCCCGTTGATATATGAAACCGAGGTCCAATATTGGTAATGATCAGTCTGTACAAAAGAATGTCCATAAGAGCATAGACTATACAATTGAGATAAAATAATAATCGTAAGTCATTTCATTTTGATTACAGTCGATCTTGCTTAAGTGACATTCTTTATTAAGCGACCTCTTCATTAAGCAACCTAAATCGAAACCCCCTTTTCAAAATCAAAAGAACTTATAAAGAAGCCGCCGTATTGGCTTAAAACATATCATACCTAAATCTAATGGTGTTGGGACTCATTAGAATCGTCTCTAATGAGTCCCAACAGCGTAGAATTTAGCGAGAATTCTCTAATAATTTATGTATGCACTTGAATCAACCCTTTATATTGTTAAAAATAAACATTGAGCGACCGTTTTCTTAAGCGACCACTTTTTGATAGTCCCGTAAGTGGTCGCTATATACAAGATCTACTTTATTTTCTTAACTTTCCTTTTCTATAAATAACTTTTGCTCAGAAGGGACAAGCAATTTCTTCACTATCCACAATGATTTCTACCCAAAAAACAGATTCTTTTAATTTCATAAACTAAAAATTATCGTCTACAGCGTCTTTGAATTAGGACCAGTCTAAATTTTTGTGGAATAAGAATGGGTTAATCATACAATTCCATGCTTTAGGTTATCCATATTCAAGGACACGCGTACTTAAAACTCTTTAGATAATATACAAGGAAATCTCGACTTCCCTCAGATTACCTGTACAATCACTTGATTTCACGGTCGCTCGATTTAATACTATAGACAATATTGCAGGAAAAGAAGAAATTCTCTCTAACAAGCAAGTTCTTCTTTCCCTACAATGTTTGATTTTCAAATTAGATAAGATATAATTGACCAATCGCGGGCACCCCCACTTATGCCATTGGTCATACCCAGTGATTCTAACTTGAAGTCAAGCTTCGATTTTAAATTGCGTTAATTTGCAAAATTTATGGCCAGGAGCATGCAACAAAAACTGGAATAGGTGGTTGGCGTATCTACAGCTTAAATAAGTCACCAAACCAACACAATTGCTTCACATAAATGTCAAAGCTCAAAGTTGACTTCCGGGCTAAACGAATGATTTGATTGGTCGATTGATTTTACGACAGTCGGACAAAAAAATGCAGTGCAACAAAAATATCCATGATATAGCGATGCGAGGTTTCAATAACGATAAGTATAATAAACGGAATAAACAATATAGTTTACGGTTCGGGAACCATCCTCGCAAGGAACATGCTGGAGTTAGGACCTTTGGCTTGCGGAGATGTTTACACAAAGGGAAACAATCACGATACTTGTTTCTAAATACGACATGATAATCTCCCATTCATCGAATTTCAAGATTCGGCACATCTCGTTTCATGAAACCAGGTTCAGAGAATGATTTAACATCGCGAGAAAAGAAGGACATACGGCATTTTATCTTTTTATGTAACCTTGCACCGTGAGTTTGTCTTGAATAGTACGAAAATGCGGTCTACGTGTGACGAAGTTCAAACTGGAGACGGCATTACAAGTTTATTAAAGAGATGAAGAGAATATTTTTTGTTTTCATGGAGGTATGAACCAAAAAATTAATCACACTGTATGAATACGCGAAACGGATTCATACATAAGTGTGATTAGGTTTTCGGTTCATACCTCCATGAAAACAAAACAAAAATATTCTCTTCTTTTCTTATAATTTAATAGTATCGAGCAAAAAAGCAAAAACTTTACAATTTTGATACCTTTTGTATTGGACTATTTTGTATGGAAGCATACAAAACAGCGGCGTGACCAAAATGTTGTGCATGGAGTTATGAATATCTTTTTTCGACCAATCAGAACGCCTTGTTTTGATAGACGAAACTAAATATTACATTATGTCTAGATGGGCGTATATATTTCTCGTTAAATGTCGTCGTAATTCATTTGTAAACAGCGCAGAAGTCAAAAGTCCTTCTTGTTGTCATTAAGATATATTTGGATAGGCTATTAATTAAAGAATCAGTCCAAACAGTCGACCAATCAAAGCATTCATTTAGACTGTAATTGAACTTTAATTTATATGAAGCGTTTGTATTCGTTTGGCGACTTAAACGTAAATTATTCAAGCTGTAGTGACGGCACTTTGGTCACCAAACAATTATTTTATTTTTTTGTTACATGTTGATTACGTCGTTTAACCCTTTCCCGTTTTTGGAAATTTTAGACAAGTCCAAATTGAAAGAGGTTGCAGTCGACAATGCAAACTAGATGCAATTTGAACTGAAACCATCGTATGTGGTAGAAAATATTGTGGAAAAAGGAGAAATTGCATGTTGCAAGGAATTTCTTCTTTTTCCACAATGTTCTCTCAAGTATAAAATCACAGGAACGTAAAATCCCGTGTTTGAATAGGAAAGGGTTAATATCTAAATCTAGATCCGTCAATAAACCCATACACACATAATTTAATTTTCAGTATCATCTATCTAAGACGGGCGTTCTGACTTGTCGAAAGAAATTATTCATACCTCCATGTACAAAATTTTGAGCACGCAGCTATTTTACATGCTTCTGCAAAAATTAGTCTCATACAAAAAAGTGTCAAATTTAGTAAAGTATTTGCTTTTTTCGTTCGATGCTATCAAAGTATAAGAAATGAAGAGGATATTTTTTTGTTTTCATGGAGGTATCAACCGAAAAACCTAATCACACATATTTATGAATCCGCTTGGCATATTCATACAGAGTGATTAGTTCTTTCGTTTCATACCTCCATGAAAACAAAAAATATTTTCTTCATGTATGTTTTTTCTTTGAATTTTGGTTAGTCATTTTTTTACGTTTGGCAATTGGTTAAGGGACTACGCCTCGCAAAACTGCCGAAAATTGATGGTGTTACCGCTGTTTAAACCGTTACCAAACGAATTATGACTGGTTCATTTGAATGAAAATGCAGACTAGTAACCATTGAAAAACAAGTGTAAAAGGATGGAAAAAAAAATCTTTGTAAAAAGGAAACATTCTTTTTACGATCAATTTCTCCTTTTCGTTGTGTGTAACCGTATACTTTCAGCTAGTCGAAATTTGGTATAATGTGGTAATTAGCTAATGGTGATAACGAAGAAAACTAACAGTTCCACCATCCATTCTAGATCTCAAGACATTGTTTTGTAACGTAGTTCGATGAGATCTCACAGGTTTTATAGGAAGATCATCTGACGATCTTCATTAGGCCTGCCTGTTACATCACTTTGATAAAAACAAAACCCGCTGTTGCTAATGGTTACCATGATGACATTTTTAGAATATTATAAATCAAACAAATTTCAACATATCGTTACTTGACTAGCAAAATTTCGTAACCCCAGCTTAATCAAGCTGCAGTTGACCTCTGTAGTTACGAGGTTTATGTCGTCCATCGATGATATTCAATAATCAAAGCACTGAAAGTACTTTTGGGTACGATCTTTTACTTAACTACCGGTTATCGAGTCAATTGACCAATCGTGACTGTCAATCAAGGAATAAACCGACCAATCAAATGATTTATTCAACCCGGACCTAAGCTTATCAACTCCTTCATTGGCCGCCATTTTGTTTACCTTAATTGTTGGTTTGGTGACTTAAACATCGTAACTACAGCTTGAATAGGCTGTAGTTACGACGATTAGATCAACAACTAATCAATTTACCTCTCTGTTACATGCTACTGGCCATGAATTTTGCAAAATAAAGCCGTTAAATATCGAAGTGGGACTTTCTGTCGGAGTTAATGGGCGGGACTTACGTAGTCAGTGGGCGGGGCAAGCGATTGGTCAATTGACCAATCGCTGGTCTTGTCGTTTTACTCCGCTAGCCCCCACTATTGACCCCGAAAGGAAGTTCTGACTCGATTTTAAATGGCACTTTTGTGCTAAATTTATGGCCTCTAGCATGTAATTAAAATATAGGATAGATGGTTGGCGACGAAAACATCATTACTACAAATTGAATCAGCTGTAGTTATGACGTTTAAGTCGCCAAATAGATTAAGATTGTTAACGAAAAGGGCGCCCAATGTCGGAGTTCAAAACTAATATCTGGTATAAATGAATGATTCTATTGTTCGACATTTGATTGACATTTGATTGACAGCCGCGATTGCTCAATTGAGTCTGGTAATGGCCGACATTGGCCGACAATTTTGTGAAGCATTTTATCTGGTTTTGTGACTTAACTGTCGTAACTACAGCTTGAAAACATACCGTCTAACTTTATTGTTGCATGTCACCGGCCAAAGATTTTGTAGAATGACGTTGTTTAATATCGAAGGCGAACGTCATGTTGGAGGTCAGTGGGCGTTGCTAGCTGTCCATCAATTCTAATAACGTGTATTTAGCATCAATCTTTCTTATAATCCTTCAATTTGATTAACCATTTTCTGTACAATCACATTGTAACGCCCCCGTGCTTTTATTGTTGTTAAAATATTGTGGAAAAAGGAAGAAATTGCTTGTAACAAGCAATTTCTACTTTTCCCACAATATTTTCTACCCTACTGAATCATTATTTTTAAAAAAAAAAAAACAATTTTAAACTGTTGTCCGCAAAGCCATTGAATTTGGACCAGTCTAAAATTGTGTAAAACATGAAAGGATTAAAGGATACCATAGTCTCTATGACTGAATCAAGGGTGGTCTTCACTGACAATGATAAATTGACAAACAATCGATTCATTATCAACTGTCATCGCATTCACAATTAACACAAATTGTTCTAGCATCAAGTAATTCTCCAGACATAATCAATATTTCGGACAACTGCAAACAACAGTCAACACTTAATAGGTACATTTGACCTCATCTTTTAGAAACAATGTTACATATAATGAAGATTATCAGGTTTTGTCCAAATACGATTCATACAATATACATGTATATATTAGACAAAACTCTGAATCTTTTCTTAACGCATTCCCACACAGTGACGCTTTCTGGCGCCTCCCCCCGTCCCCCCCCCCCCCCCAAAGGAAAACACTTGGGAAATCACTGTGCAAAATGAAGAAATTGATTGCTTACAATTTCACTTACTTCAAATTGTTGTCAGAAACTCTACTCAATTTGTACCAGTCTAAAAAATGTCTGTCTGGTTTCACAGGTCCCAGTCTTCCCTGTAAATATTTTCGAGAAAAAGCAGATTTCATACCTACAGTACCAGACAAGTAGTAAAAAGCAGGATAGTTCAATGAAATAGAGGTGAGAATTCATGGTTCGGTCGCCTTGCCCTGTGACCCCGACAGAAAGTTTGTTTGTTTGAATGGGGTTTTACGCCGCTTTCAACAAACTTTTAGTTATATCGCGGCGGCTGGAGCACCTAACAATGGACTCCTGGTATTTCTCACACCAGTACTACCATTACATCCTTTCCTAGCCGCCAGCTGCTATCCCACATAGGTCTACGATTATCGACCCATTGGTGAGAGACAAATAGTCGAAAAGGATGAGTGCCACCGTCGGGGATCGAACCCGGGACCCCGACAGAAAGTTCAGTTGAATTATAAAAGGGCTTTATCATGTTTTCAAAATTTGAATTTAAGGTTATTTACGTTTAACCTAATGTTGGGTAGGCGATCTAAACTGTAGATCACCAAACTATCAAACATGCTTCACCAAAATGACGACTAATGTCGGAGTTCAGAGTTCACTTCCTGTTCGAGAAGGATGATTTGATTGGTCGATCAAATATTTATGGACAGATGCGATCCGTTAATTGGAAAGGAATTTCATTTCACCCACCTCTCATAACTACTTCACCATACTCTTAGTTTAGTGTTACTGGTACCTTTTACTGTATTACAAAATTTTAGACCCGGCGAAATTCAAATGTTTTGAAGGCAAAAATTTAACGTAATGAAGACGTAACGATGACGTTAGTTTGATGTAATTTAAACTAATTGCAAGGTTCAACGGTTATTCGTACCAGGTGAATGATCCTATATTCTCTGCAATTGTCTCGGATTAATCTAAAAAATAGATCAATAGCCGACGTAGGCTATTAAGGAAATACCCTGATTTTCTCTGATAAGCGATCTCAGATTTTTGCAAAACTACTTTTCGGGAATATTGTGTTCAAATAGTATATGAGAGGAAATTTAAAATCTGTGACATAAAAAAACATCAATACCTTCCTTTAAAGTGGATTTTATTAGAAAATAACCACTCAGTAGGGTAGAAAATATTGTTGAAAAAGGAGAAATTGCTTGTAACAAATAAACTTAAAATCTAGGGTGTTACTAAATGAATTTTAAGCGTAAGTCTGTAAACCCTTACAAAATCGTACCAGCTAATGTAGAGTATAAGTTGAAGATATGTTCATATTTCCCTACCAAAGGGAATTTGTTTTTAGTCCCATTCCCAAATCATTGATAAAAAAAGCCTGTCTCTTTAGCACTATGAATGCTTTGTTGTTGGGGTTTTTTTTACAGAATCCTAAGAGTATTGTTCACTTGACAAGATTTGAACTGATTATGGAATAGAAAGAAATAAACGAAATTATCCTTTTGACTGGAAAAAAACTTTTCAACAAAAATAGAATAGTTGGTTGGCGACCTAAAAAACACAATTGCTTTACATAAATGTTGGAGCTCAAAATTAACTTCCGGGCTAAACGAATGGTTTGATTGGCAGATTGATTTTTTGATTATTCCGCAATACAGGTATGATTTTAGAATTTCAGCCTTTATTGCTGATCTTGTCATAAACTGATGCGAGAGGTACCTTCATCAAACATGAGCTTGTAATTTTTCCAACAATTTACGGATCGCTTGGATCCCCAACTTACTTCATCGATTGATTAATCAAAAAACGCGAATTTGCAAAATTCAGGAACATAAAAGGAAGAGAATAAAGTCTCCGGACCACAAAAAATCTTAATGATAAATGTCGAGTCTAAACATTTAATTCCGGTCTATTTGAATAATTTGATCAGTCATTCGACAACGCCAATCCGCCATGTTTTCATGTTCGTGAAGCGCAAACATAGCAGTCTGGACAGCCAAAAACTGAATTTAGAATTAACGCTGACCGTCTTGAAACGCCAGTAGCTACCTGAAAAGCGTAAAATGCAGAGTGTGATCAGGCTGTGCGGATGCACAGGCTGATCCTAGTCTTTACTTGGAACCCATGTTGTTTTTCTTGTTGTTGTTGTTTTCATTGCCACGTAAATATTCATGATTGGATGTACTTACTTGAATGGCTTGAAACTAATAATTGATAACTTGAATTGAACTGTGTAATTAAGTTACATTTAAAATCAAGTTCAAAGGTTAAATTTCTAAGCTAAGTTTTTTTTATATAACCTTGACCTTTGTTAATTTACCCTTCTTAGATTCGTATCAAGCCCAGGAAACTAATTACCAAATTGAAGCCCTATATCTTAAATAGAATAGAATAAATCATTTAGTAAAGTTCTGAACTGAGACAGAGAGACAGAGAGACAGAGAGACAGACAGACAGACAGACAGACAGACGGTCGACAATAGAATGCACTGTAACAATAATATCAATGATATAGCGATGCGGGGACACAATATCGATAAGAATATTAAACGGAATAAACAATGTGTTTTACGGTTCGGGAACCATCTTCGCAAGCCAAAGCATCTAACTCCATCATGTTCCTTGCGTTCGTAAGGAACATGCTGGAGTTATAACTTTGGCTTGCGAAAGATATTCGGGAACATTTCTCTAGATAAAGGGAAACAATCACGATAATTGTTTCTAAATATGACATGATAATCTCCCATTTATCGAATTTCAAGATTCGGCACATCTCGTTTCATGAAACCAGGCTCAGAGAATGATTTAACGTCGCGAGAAAAGAAGGACATACGACATTTTATCTTTTTATGTAACCTTGCACCGTGAGTTTGTCTTGAATAGTGCGAAAATGCGGTCTACGTGTGACGAAGTTCAAACTGGAGACGGCATTACAAGTTTATTTAAAAGATGAAGAGAATAATTTTTGTTTTCATGGAGGTATGAACCAAAAAACTAATCACACTGTATGAATACCCGAAGCTGATTCATACATAAGTGTGATTAGGTTTTTCGGTTCATAACGTCAGGGAATCAAAAATATTCTATTCATTTCTTATAATTTAATAGTATCGAGCAAAAAAGCAAAAACTTTACAACTTTGATACCTTTTGTATTGGAAGCATACAAAACAGCGGCGTGACCAAAATGTTGTGCATGGAGTTATGAATATCTTTTTTCGACCAATCAAAACGCCTGGTTTTGATAGACGAAACTAAATATTACATTATGTCTAGATGGGCGTATATATTTCTCGTTAAATGTCGTCGTAATTCATTTGCAACCAGCGCAGAAGTCAAAAGTCCTTCTTGTTGTCATTAAGATATATTTGGATAGGATATTTATCAAAGAATCATTCGAATCAGTCGACCAATCAAAGTATTCATTTAGACTGTAAGCGAACTTTAATTTATATGAAGAATTTGTATTGGTTTGGCGACTTAAACGTAAATGATTCAAGCTGTAGTGACGACACTTTGGTCACCAACCAATTATTTTACTTTTTTGTTACATGCTGATTACGTAAATTTAATATCCAAATCTAGATCCGTCAAATGTCTAGTTTCGTCTATCAAAGACGGGCGTTCTGAATGGTCGAAAAAAAATTATCCATACCTCCATGAACAAAATTTAAGCACGCAGCTGTTTTACATGCTACCGCACAAATTAGTCCCATACAAAAAAGTGTCAAAATTAGTAAAGTATTTGCTCTTTTCGTTCGATACTATCAAAGTATATGAAATGGAGAGAACATTTTTTGTTTTCATGGAGGTATCGACCGAAAAACCTAATCACACTTATGTATGAATCCACTTGGCATATTCATACAGTGTGATTAGTTTTTTTCGTTTCATACCTCCATGTAAACAAAAAAATATTTTCGTCATGTCTTAGGAGATCCAGTTTCAAACGACCCTAAATAGAAAGGTTTAGGAAAACAAAGTGAAAAATTGAGAAATTTCTTGTTACAAAGATTTGAAAAATTATAAAGTTATGTATGGTTCTTCTTTGAATTTTGGTTAGTCATTTTTTTGACGTTTGACAATTGGATAAGGGACTACGTCTCGCAAAACTGCCGAAACTGATGGTGTTTCCGTCGTTTAAACCGTCACCAAACGAAAGAATTATGCCTGGTTCATCTTAGTGAAAATGCAGACTAGTAACCATTGAAAAACAAGTGTAAAAGGAAAGAAAAAAAACTTTGTTCAAAGGAAACGTTCTTTTCACGACCGATTTCTCCTTTTCGCACATGTTGTGTGTAACCGTATACTTTCAGCTAGTCGAAATTTGGTATTATGTGGTAATTAGCTAATGGTGATAATGAAGAAAACCAACCGTTCCAACATCCATTCTAGATCTCAAGACATTGTTTTGTAACGTAGTTCGATAAGATCTCACAGTTTTTTATAGGAAGATCATCTGACGATCTTCATTAGGCCTGCCTGTTACATCACTTTGATAAAAACAAAACCCGCTGTTGCTAATGGTTACCATGATGACATTTTTAGAATATTATAAATCAAACAAATTTCAACATATCGTTACTTGACTAGCAAAATTTCGTAACCCCAGCTTAATCAAGCTGCAGTTGACCTCTGTAGTTACGAGGTTTATGTCGTCCATCGATGATATTCAATAATCAAAGCACTGAAAGTACTTTTGGGTACGATCTTTTACTTAACTACCGGTTATCGAGTCAATTGACCAATCGTGACTGTCAATCGAGGAAAAACCGACCAATCAAATAATTTATTCAACCCGGACCTAAGCTTATCAACTCCTTCATTGGCCGCCATTTTGTTTACCTTAATTGTTGGTTTGGTGACTTAAACATCGTAACTACAGCTTGAATAGGCTGTAGTTACGACGATTAGATCAACAACTAATCAATTTACCTCTCTGTTACATGCTACTGGCCATGAATTTTGCAAAATAAAGCCGTTAAATATCGAAGTGGGACTTTCTGTCGGAGTTAATGGGCGGGACTTACGTAGTCAGTGGGCGGGGCAAGCGATTGGTCAATTGACCAATCGCTGGTCTTGTCGTTTTACTCCGCTAGCCCCCACTATTGACCCCGAAAGGAAGTTCTGACTCGATTTTAAATGGCACTTTTGTGCTAAATTTATGGCCTCTAGCATGTAATTAAAATATAGGATAGATGGTTGGCGACGAAAACATCATTACTACAAATTGAATCAGCTGTAGTTATGACGTTTAAGTCGCCAAATAGATTAAGATTGTTAACGAAAAGGGCGCCCAATGTCGGAGTTCAAAACTGATATCTGGTGTAAATGAATGATTCTATTGTTCGACATTTGATTGACATTTGATTGACAGCCGCGATTGCTCAATTGAGTCTGGTAATGGCCGACATTGGCCGACAATTTTGTGAAGCATTTTATCTGGTTTTGTGACTTAACTGTCGTAACTACAGCTTGAAAACATACCGTCTAACTTTATTGTTGCATGTCACCGGCCAAAGATTTTGTAGAATGACGTTGTTTAATATCGAAGGCGAACGTCATGTTGGAGGTCAGTGGGCGTTGCTAGCTGTCCATCAATTCTAATAACGTGTATTTAGCATCAATCTTTCTTATAATCCTTCAATTTGATTAACCATTTTCTGTACAATCACATTGTAACGCCCCCGTGCTTTTATTGTTGGGAAAATATTGTGGAAAAAGGAAGAAATTGCTTGTAACAAGCAATTTCTACTTTTCCCACAATATTTTCTACCCTACTGAATCATTATTTTTAAAAAAAAACAATTTTAAACTGTTGTCCGCAAAGCCATTGAATTTGGACCAGTCTAAAATTGTGTAAAACATGAAAGGATTAAAGGATACCATAGTCTCTATGACTGAATCAAGGGTGGTCTTCACTGACAATGATAAATTGACAAACAATCGATTCATTATCAACTGTCATCGCATTCACAATTAACACAAATTGTTCTAACATCAAGTATTTCTCCAGACATAATCAATATTTCGGACAACTGCAAACAACAGCCAGCATTTAATAGGTGCATTTGACCTCATCGTTTAGATACAATGTTACATATAATGAAGATTATCAGGTTTTGTCCAAATACGATTCATACAATATACATGTATATATTAGACAAAACTTCGAATCTTTTCTTAACACATTCCCACACAGTGAGGCTTTCTGGCGCCCCACCCCCCTCCCCCAAGAAAAACAATTAGGAAATCACTGTGCAAAATGAATAAATTGATTGCTTACAATTTCACTAACTTCAAATTGTTGTCAGCAACTCCACTCGATTTGTACCAGTTTAAAAATTATCCGTCTGGTTTCACAGGTCCAAGTCTTCCCCTGGAAATACTTTCGAGAAAAAGCAGAGGCCATACCTATAGTACCAAAGAAGTAGTAATGCTGCTCTCACACCTTTGCGTATCTGCGGCGTTTGGGCCAAAAATATTTTACGTGGGTCAAACGCCGATGACCAAGGCGTATTTTGTTCCATCTCAATGCTATGGCGTATGTACTACGTTCCTGCGTCGTTTCCGCGGCGTTCCTGCTGCGTTCCCGTGTTTGTATAGGGATCCAGCGGCGTAAGTACCACGTTCTGAGGCGTAAGCGTGGCGTATAAGGCGTTGTCGCGGCGTAACCCATACGTAAGCACGGCGTTCTATTCGTTCGCGCGGCGTTTTTGCTGCGTAATCACGACGTTTACTGTTTACTTTGGGGTATAAAACTGTTTATTTCACGTCGTTATAGTCATTCATCAGAAAGCAGCCGAAGATGCCACCTAATAGCTGTTTCAGTTTGTTTTTGTAAGCAAAATGTCCAGGCAAGTCCGACAACAGCTATATCATAATCTTCTTGGTCCATGACTTTGGAAATAATGAGAGCAGACCAAGGATACTGGTACTATCGCGCTATTCAGACACAAACTCTTTGAACGCCATAGAAACTCCGACAACGCAACACCAACGCAGCTGCAACGAAATAGAAACGAAACATACGTAACACGTACGTAGCATGAACGCGAGATATTCCGTTCAAACGTAGCTCTTACGCCGTGGTTACGAAATCAAAACCAAGAAAACGTAGTGACAACGCGGTTAACGTCGCACAAACGCCGCACATACGCCACGCATACGCGGGCTTACGCCGTGGTTACGCGGCATGATTAGCTTTTCGTTCGTGCCACGTAGAAGGCGTAAGAGCTACGTTCCCGCTACGTTGTTTTCGTTTCTACGGCGTATACACTACGTAAGCGCGGCGTATCAGAGCTGTCACGTACGTGCTACGTATTTTTAAGTGCACACTTAAAAATATGTCGACCCTCGGCGTACGAGGAGATCATGCTACGTATCGAGGCGTATGCGCTACGTAAACCCGCGTTCCTGCTACGTTGTCACGGCGTTCCCTTCTTATCGTGATACGCCACGCTTACGCGGGTCGATACGCAAAGGTGTGAGGAACGTATAAGAAACAGGACTTTTCAAGGAAAAAGAGATAAGAATTGATGGTTCGCTCGCCCTGCCCTGTGACCCCGACAGAAAGTTCAGTTGAATTATTGAAGGGCTTTATCTTATTTTCCAAATTAAAATTTAAGTTTATTTGCTTTTTACCTAAGAGGGAATGTTTAGTAGGCGGTCTAAACTGTAGGTAACAAACTAACAAAAATTCGTCACAAAAATGTCTACTAATGTTGGAGTTCAGAGTTCATTTCCTGTTCAAGAAGGATGATTTGATTGGTCGATCAAAAATTTATCGACAGATGCGATCCGTTTATTGGAAAGGAATTTCATTTCTTCCACCTTCCATAACTACTTCACCATACTCTAAGTTTAGTGTTAATGGTACCTTTTACTGTATTACAAAATTTTAGACCCGGTGAAATTCAAATGTTTTGAAGGCAAAAATTTAACGTAACGATGACGTAACGACGGCGTTGGTTTGATGTAATTTAAACTAAATGCAAGGTTCAACGGTTATTCTTACCAGGTGAATGATCCTATATTCTTTGCAACTGTCTCGGATTAATCTAAAAATAGATTAATAGCCTACTTAGGCTATTAGGGAAATACCCTGCTTTTCTCTGATAAGCGATCTCAGATTTTTGCAAAACTACTTTTCGGAATATTGTGTTCAAATAGTTAATGAGAGGAAATAAAAAGAATCAAAATCTATGACACGAACAAAACATCGATACCTACCTTTAAGTGGATTTTATTTTAAAAAATAACCACTCAGTAGGGTAGAAAATATTGTTGAAAAAGGAGATATTGCTTGTAACAAATAATTTCTTCCTTTTCTACAATGTTTTCACAATTATAAAATCACAACTTAAAATCTAGGGTGTTACTAATTGAATTTTAAGCGTAAGTCTGTAAACCTTTACACTTTGTAGAATTTAAGCCCCACAAAATCGTACCAGCTAATGTAGAGAATAAATTGAAGATTTGTTCCCCACCAAAGGGAATTTGTTTTTAGTCCCATTCCCAAATCATTGATTGAAAAGCCTGGCTCTTTAGCACTATGAATGCTTTGTTGTTTTTTTAAAGAGTCCTAAGACCATTGTTCACTTGACAAGATTCGAACTGATTAAGTAATAGAAAGAAATAAACGAAATAATACTTTTGACTGGAAAAATACTTACATGTATTTTTTCTTTCTTTCCCCTTTTTTGTTGATCTAGAACAGCCAGTTGAATAAAGGAAGGCCTTTCGATGATAAGAATGTAATCGTGTAAGGTTTCGCACGGCAATAATGAAAATATTAACAACTATTTAAAATGATATTGATATTTTTTATTATAGAAGGTTCTCATCAAGACATTATCAGAAAATACAGAAATAATTATCTTTAGTAAGGATTTCAGAAAAAAGAATTATTGATGTAACTTATCTCTCTTAACCCATTACCAGACAGCAAAATTTTAGACTGGTACAAATTAAAAGGGGTTGCAGACGACAATTTAAAGTTAATGAAATTGTATATTTTTTCAAATTTCAGGGAAAAAAAACTGTAGAAAATGAAGACATTGCTTGATACAAGCATTTTTTTTCATTTCCCACAATGTTAACCGAAATGTTTTTTACCATCAATAGGTGGATAAACCTACACCTAAGTGGAGTGAGCAGCTGGGGGCTCGGAACCAGCCAACAAACAAACAAATCAATCAATCAACCAACCAACCAAACAAGCATGCTAACGAACAAACAAACAATATAGCGATTTCAGGATGTGCGCGGGGTTTCTTTGACTCAAAAAAATGTCTTAACATAAGTTATCATCTTCTCTGCATATTCGTTTTTTAATCATGCTTGTTATCTAGCATTTTCTCCTATCCCCCACACAGATGATGTACATTTGCCTACTACCGAAATATCACACATAGAACTGATAAAAATATATACCATGGAAGTAGAATAAACCGAACCTATTATTTGTTTCACCTTGTCCCAGTATACAAATCCGTTCGTATTATCATTCATTTGCATGTATTTAAAACCCATTTGCAATCGAGAATCTGCCCCACCTCCTCTTCTGAACACGCTGGGGGCAGGGACTCGGAAGTAAATTGACAATCTTATGGGACCAAGTGTAACAACCATGTACATATTATTTCATATTGACCTTGTTGTATAATTGTTATACCTGGGTGAAATAAAAGATTTGTTCTGTTCTGTTCTGTTCTGTACTTGTATACCATATATAACTGTGTATTTATCTTTTTTACTATAACGGGCAAGATTGGGCATGAGGTGTTTAATTCTGAATACATTGTACATTGTTCTTTCACTAGATTCGTTTGCTAAACACGAATGCCCCAGAAAACTACAATTTTGGATATGAAACCATTATATTTGACATTGATAGACAAATTTGACAATTCACTAGACAATGATCTCACCAAGAGAATAACACATGTAAAATGTGTAATCCTTTCCACTTTCACTTCAAATGATATAGTTAATATGCTATCAAATCAAATACAAAAAGTATTCACATGTAAAACAAATCCCCCAACTCTTACCAACCAATTTAATGATTAAACTCGGATGAGTATGTCCTGGAAAGTGTCTTTGACCATGGTATATGTATCAACAGAAAGGTCCTACTACAAGGTATACACATCTAAAATATGAAATCTATAGTATTTAAGCATCAAAGGTTATTGCTTATGTTCCTTTTCTAATTTTGATAAGCATGACCTTAGTTTATACTATACTAATTTATCTTAGTTCGATTGCGACGAAATGATTAAGCTTATAGAGTCACCCTCGAACACTCACAATCCAGATGTTTTCACGTCCCCGAAAGAGAGGCAGTGGCTGAATCCAAATGCTACCCACTTCTACAGCTGGGTAGACTGGGGCTGGCGATTAAGTGTCTTGCCTATGAACACACCCCGTTGACAGTGGGGCCCGAACCCGTAATCCTTCAGATCACGAGTCAAGCGCCTATAACACTCGGCCATCGAGGCAGTATGACTTGGTCTTAAGGTTGACAGATTACCTCAAAAATTTATCAACAGAAAAGTCTCATCAAGAGGAATACATGAAAGCCAAAGCACTTACAAATTAAAATTTATTGTCAGTAAAGTATTTATTTAGATAAATATGAACTCGAGAAATGACATTGGCATTAACAGATGGCCCTAACCAAATATCACCAGAAAGGGCCAAAACCACAATGACTTTGCATGCGAAGTATGAAATCCTGAGTATAAACTCTTCAAAAGAAATTAAGAATATTAAAGGGAATTATCGAAGTGTCTGACGCCTGGATATGAAAGATTTTGTAACTACCCCAAATCAAAGGACTGAAAGTACTGAGAAGTTGGAATGCGCTGAAAGGGTCATAACTGTGGAATTCCGTTTAAATTCGTTTATTACTTTCCGAGTAAACCTCCCTACTTTAACCCATTCCAACTCAATCCCTCCTTTTTACGCCCCTCAAGAAAAAAGCTTTTGAAAACATTGTGGAAAATGAAGAAATTGCTTGTAACAAGCAATTTCTTCATTATCCACAATGTTTTCTACCCAAAATGATGAAAAAATTCAAAATTCTATCAACTTGAAATTGTCATCTGCAGCTTCTTTCAATTTGGACCAGTCTAAAATTTTGCTGTGTTGGAATGGGTTAAACTTAAACCAGCTTTTCCATTCGTGTACATATGTGCGTGAATAACGCACAAAAACATAAATCCACATACAGAAATCAAAAACTAGCATTGTCTTAACCCATTACCAGACAGTGACGCTTTTAAATGACCCTCATTATGAAAGCTTTGGAAAACATTGTGGAAAATGAAGAATTTCTTTACTATCCACAATGTTTTCTGTCCAAAAAGACCAGGATTTTCATCAACTAACAATTGTCGTCTGCTACTTCTTTGAATTTGGACTGGTCTAAAATTTTATCTTATCTATCTTAGGTCACCAACTATCCATTCTACTTTTTGATACATGCAACTTGCCATAAATTATCCAAATTATACCGCTTAAATCGAAACGGGACTTCAGTGAGTATGGCCGAAGGAGAAACTGGGCGGGTTCAACGATTGGTTAATTTGTTTATAAGAACTGTAACTACATCACCAACACCACCCTCGGACACCGTGTTTATGTAAGGGATTGTCTCTTGTCTATACTTCGTCGGTAACAGAATTATTTCTTATCGACACATTTTACTAGATATTTTTACATATTTTACGATATTAATTTTTTTCTATCTATTTTTAAATACTCAGTCATTAACGACTACAATTTTGAATGGTTTTAATTGAAAGCAATCGCAGACGACTTAAAGTTGATCAAACGAAACTTCGTAAGAAAGGGTTGAGGAAGAGAAAATGACAAAATTCATACGGACTCGTGTTTATAGCAAGTTATTCCAAGGCCATTTTGTAAAAAAAATGCACAAGTTGGAAAAATCGACAAAACAGCGACTCCCTCTGTACGCCATTATTCCTAAGTTCTATGAACATGTCCACGTTCAGATAGTGACAGGGTTTTAATCTAGCAGTCAATCCAGGCACATTTTATCGCCTGTGGGTCAGCTACATTTAGATACTCATTACAAATATTTACCGAATGTTTTTCATCCGGGAACAGAGTCTTTTCCAATTTTTCAAGCGCCCTTTGAAACGAAGGGTTGAGCGAGACCTGGGGTCTCTGTTTCTTCACGATGTTGTAGGCTTGTCGTAACAGCAGACCTTCGTAAGCCATTAGATATTGTATAGCGAAGAGGGCGGCTCGAGACTTCCCCTCAAAGCTGTATATAAGAACCTTCTTCGAGCACCGCCTGGCACCTTCAATAAACTTACTCACTTCTTCAAAATACTGGTCAATATGCTCATTCTCTTCGTCCGCCACGGCGATGATCAGTCGAGATCGAAAATGTTTGAACTCAATCTGACAGAGGCAGGGACACTGGGTCTTCCTGTGGGCCGGGACTTGCATTTCATTCATATTGCTGATGTCCACCAAAGATTCAATTTCGAGACGACACAATCGTCGCTCATTAAAGGCCGACTCGATCGTGCCGATGAACATATAGTCCGTGATTTGAGAGATCTGATCATCCCGGTACATATCGGCCCCCAGAAATCGACTGATCTTTAGATCTTCAGGGAGATTCCTTGTTAACGATATAGTCCGCCTCAGCGTGTCCTTGTTCTGACTCTGACGTTCTGTAGTCTCCGATATATTATGCAGACTGATCGTGTTCGACCGTTTTGGTGGTTCTTTAGGCAGTGAGTGTGTAAATGAAGTTGTAAAGATATCAGGGACCTTCAGTTTGTTTTTCTTGGCCTGTATTTGACTGTTCTGGTCGGTTGTGTAATTCCCAAGTTCACCAATACTTATAGTCTTTTTCTTACTATCCTGTATGACGCTTTCTCTCTTCGATGCGATCAGTTCAGGACAAGAATGCGTTAATTGCTTCTGACGGGATCGAGTATGGGCGACTTTAAAAACTGCCGCAGCAAATATATTCACTGAATGTCTACTAACGAGGTTTGCGAATTTAGTCTTTGAACAGTTATTGTTGATAACGGCGTTTTTCTCAAAGAAAAAGTTTCTGCGATCCCTTGCCGTCTCAGTTACAGTACCCGGAGCTAACGAATAGTTATCTGGAGATTCTCGTCTTATTTGAATTCCTTGATTTTCATATGCTGGAAACCTTGGAGATAATGGCCGGAATTCAAGAGGACTCGCACGTAATGATGACTGAAAACTATCTGAAGAATTTCCACGAGATAATGGACTCAGGGCTTCGTCGCCCGACTCGAAGAGATAAGTTGGTGTGTCTGTTGAGCTAGACCTGTCCGGAGTAAGGGGGTTGTCGAGAGACCCCGACGAGGAGTCTTGTAGTGGACTCTCACCAACACTATTGGCTGTGCTCGGGTGTCTTTGATCGGTATGGTATGTAAAATGTGGAGTTTTCCCGGAGTTGGTTGGTTCGTCGACTGGTTGGAGACAGAGGGCTACTTTATGTTCGGTGTACCGACTGTAATAAGGGCCATTAAAGTGACCTGAGAGACTAAACTAAAAATTGTCGTCTGCAGCTGTTTTGAATAAGGACTAGTCTAAAATTTTGTGGAAAAAATAAGATTCCATGATCTAGATTAATCGTATTGAGGGACACTCGTACTTAAAACTATGTGAATAATATACAAGGGAATCTTGACTTCCCTCAGATTACCCGTACAAGCACTTGTTTTCACTGTCGGGCGATTATATGCTGGAAAAAAAATATTGCAGGAAAAGAAAAAAATTCTTGTGACAAGTAATTTCTCCTTTCCCTCCAATGCTTTCTATCCTATACAATGTTTGCTTAGATATAAGTGACCAATCGCGGGCACCCCACTTGGTCATACCCACTGATTCTTACAGTAAGTCCCGCTTCGATTTCAAATGGCGTTATTTTGCAAATTTAATGGCCAGGAGTTTTTTCAACGAATATTAGAATAGTTGGTTGGCGACCTAAACTTTACATAAATGTTGGAGCTCAAAGGTGAATTCCGCGCTAAACGAATGATTTGATTGGCCGATTGATTTTTTGATTGACAACTGCAATCCGCCTATTCCGCAATATAATGTTTTTAGAATTTCAACCTTTATTGCTGATCTTGTCGTGAATTGATGCGAGAGGTACCTTCATCAAACATGAGCCTGTCATTTTTCAACAATTTACGGATAGCTTGGATCACCAACTTACTAGGTCGATTGATTGATCAAATAACGTGAATCTGCAAAATTCCATAACATAAAAGGAAGAGAATAAAGTCTCCGGACCAACAAAAATCTTTATGATAAATATCGAAGATAAACCTTAAATTCCGGTCTATTTGAATGATTTGATTGGTCAATCGACAACGCCAATCCGCCAAGGTTACATGTTCGTGAAGCGCAAACATAGCAGTCTGGACAGCCAAAAATTGCATTTAGAATTAACACTGACCTTCTCGAAACGCCTTGAGCCAGTAGCTACCTGAAAATCGTAATGTGAAGACATTGATCAGGCTGTGCGGATGCACCGGCTGATCCTAGTCTTTACTTGGAGCGCATGTTGTTTTTCTTGTTGTTGTTGTTGTTTTCAATGCCACGTAAATATTCATGATTGGTTGTACTTACTTGAATGGCTAGGAACTAATGATTGAAAGCTTGAATTGAACTAAGTGGTTAAGTTATATTAAAAACCAAGTTCAAAGGATAAATTTTTAAGCTAAGTTTTTCGGATATAACCTTGAATTTTGTTAATTTACCCTACTTTGACTCATATCAAGTCTAGGTAACTAATTTCCAAATTGAAGCCCTATATCTTAAATAGCATAGAATAAATCATTTACTTAAGTTCTGGACTGAGACAGAGAGACAGAGATACAGACAGACAGACAGTCGGACAATAGAGTGCGATGTAACAAAAATACCCATGATCTAGCGATGTGGGGACACAATATCGATAAGTATAATGAACGAGGTAAAGAATATGTTTAACGTTTCCGGAACCATCTTCGCATCCTGTTCTTTACGTTCGTAAGGAACATTGTAGAGTTAGAACCTTTGGCTTGCGAAAGATGTTCGAGAACATTTCTCTCGATAAAGGGAAACAATCATGATAATTGTTTCTGAATACGACATGATAATCGCCCATTCATCGAATTTAAAGATTCGGCACATCTCGTTCCAAGAGAATGATTTAACATCGCGAAAAAAGAAGGACATACGACATTTTATCGTTTAATGTAATCTTGCGCAGTGAGTTTGTCTTGAATAGTGCGAAAATGCGGTCTACGTGTGACGAAGCTCAAACTGAAGACGGCATTAAAAGTTTATTTAAGAGATGAAGAGAATCCTTTTTGTTTTCATGGAGGTATGAACCAAAAAAGTAATCACACTGTATGAATACGCGAAGTGGATTCATACATAAGTGTGATTAGGTTTTTCGGTTCATACCTCCATGGAATCAAAAAAGTATTCTCTTCATTTCTTACAATTTAATAGAATCGAGCGAAAAAAAGCAAACACTTTACAATTTTGATACCTTTTTGTATTGGACTATTTTGTGTGGAAGCATACAAAACATAAGCGTGGCCAAAATTTTGTGCATGGAGTTATAAATATTTTTTCGACCAATCAGAGCGCCCGATTTTGATAGACGAAACTAAATATTAAATTATGTCTTGATGGGCATATATATATTGCTCGTTAAAGTGTCGTCGTAATTCATTTGCAAACAGCGCAGAAGTCGAAATTCATCCTTGTTGTCATTAAGATATATTTGACTAGGCTATTACTCAAAGAATCAGTCCAAACAGTCGACCAATCAAAGCAATCATTTAGACTGTAATTGAACTTTAATTTATATGAAGCATTTGTGTTGGTTTGGCGACTTAAACGTAAATTATACAAGCTGTAGTGACGACACTTTGGTCACCAAACAATTATTTTACTTTTTTGTTACATGCTGATTACGTCGTTTAACCCTTTCCCGTTTTTGGAAATTTTAGACTAGTCCAAATTGAAAGAGGTTGCAGACGACAATGCAAACTAGATGCAATTTGAACTGAAACCATCGTATGTGGTAGAAAATATTGTGGAAAAAGGAGAAATTGCTTGTTGCAAGGAATTTCTTCTTTTTCACAATGTTCTCTCAAGTATTAAATCACAGGAACGTAAAATCCCGTGTTTGAATAGGAAAGGGTTAATATCTAAATCTAGATCCGTCAATAAACTCATACACACATAATTTAATTTTCAGTATCATCTTTCTAAGACGGGCGTTCTGATTGGTCGAAAGAAATTATTCATACCTCCATGTACAAAATTTTGAGCACGCAGCTATTTTACATGCTACTGCACAAAATAGTCCCATACAAAAAAGTGTCAAAATTAGTAAAGTATTTGCTTTTTTCGTTCGATGCTATCAAAGTATAAGAAATGAAGAGAATATTTTTTGATTTCATGGAGGTATTAACCGAAAACCCTAATCACACTTATTTACGAATCCGCTTGGCATATTCATACAGTGTGATTAGTTTTTTCGTTTCATACCTCCATGAAAACAAAAAATATTTTCTTCGTGTATGTTTTTTCTTTGAATTTTAGTTAGTCATTTTTTTTACGTTTGGTAATTGGTTAAGGGACTACGCCTCGCAAAACTGCCGAAAACTGATGGTATTACCGCTGTTTAAACCGTTACCAAACGAAACAATTATGACTGGTTCATTTGAATGAAAATGCTGGCTAGTAACCATTGAAAACAAGTGTAAAAGGATAGAAAAAAAATCTTTGTTTAAAAGGAAAATTTCTTTTTTAGACCAATTTCTCCTTTTCGCACATGTTATGTGTAACCGTATACTTTCAGCTAGTCGAAATTTGGTATTATGTGGTAATTAGCTATTGGTGATAATGAAGAAAACCAACCGTTCCAACATCCATTCTAGATTCTCAAGACATTGTTTTGTAACGTAGTTCGATAAGATCTCACAGTTTTTTATAGGAAGACCATCTGACGATCTTCATTAGGCCTGTTACATCACTTTGATAAAAACAAACCTGCTGTTGCTAATGGTTACCATGATGACATTTTGAAAATATTATAAATCAAACAAATTTCAATACATCGTTACTTGACGAGCAAAATTTCGTAACCCCAGCTTAATCAAGCTGCAGTTGACCTTTGTAGTTACGAGGTTTATGTCGTCCATCGATGATATTCAATAATCAAAGCACTGAAAGTACTTTTGGGTACGATCTTTTACTTAACTACCGGTTATCGAGTCAATTGACCAATCGTGACTGTCAATCAAGGAAAAACCGACCAATCAAATAATTTATTCAACCCGAACCTAAGCTTCTCAAGTCCGACATTGGCCGCAATTTTGTGTACCTTAATTGTTGGTTTGATGCCTTAAACCAATTTGCCTTTTTGTAACATACTACTGGCCATAAATTTTGCAAAACAAAGCCGTTAAATATCGAAGTGGGACTTCCTATCGAAGTTAAAGGGCGGGGCCTACGTAGTCTTTGTAGTCAATTGACCAATCGCTTGTCCTGTCCTATTTCTCCGTTAGCCCCTCTCATTCACTCCAACAGGAAGTTCGATTTTAACGGCGCTATTTTGCTAAATTTATGATCACTAGCATGTAACAAAAATATAGGATAGTTGGTTGGCGATGTAATCATCGTAGCTACAACTTGAATCAGCTGTAGTTATGACGGTTAAGTCGCCAAATGAATAAAGATGGTTAACGAAAATGGCGCCCAATGTCGGAGTTAAAATCTAATATCTGGTGTAAATGAATGATTCCATTGGTCGACATTTGATTGACAGCCACGATTGCTCAATGGGGTCTGGTATTGGCCGGCATTGGCAGACATTTTTTGTGAAGCATTTTATTTAGTTTTGTGACTTAACCGTCGTAACTACAGCCTGGAAACATACCGTCTAACTTTATTGTTGCATGTCACCGGCCATAGATTTTGTAGAAAGACGTTGTTTAATATCGAAGTTGAACTTTCGGTCAGAGTTCGGTAGTCGTGGTTAGTTGTCCATCAGTTCTAATAACGTGTATAACATCAATCTTTCTTAAGATCCTTCATATTGATTAACCCTTTCTGTACAATCACTTGTTTCTACGTCCCTGTGATTTTATATTTCGGAAAATATTGTGGAAAAGAAGAAATTGCTTGTAACAAGAAATTTCTACTTTTCCCCACAATTTTTATTCAAATAAAATCAACATTAAATTGTGTCTGCAAAGCCTTTGAATTTGGACCAGTCTAAAATTTGTAAAACAGGAAAGGATTAAAGGATACCATAGTCTCTATGACTGCATCAAGGGTGGTCTTCACTGACAATGATAAATTGACAAACAATCGATTCATTATCAGCTGTCATCACATTCACAATTAACACAAACTGTTCTAGCATCAAGTAATTCTCCAGACATAATCAATATTTCGGACAACTGCAAACAACAATCAGCATTTAATAGGTACATTTGACCTCATCTTTTAGATACAATGTTACATATGATTAAGATTATCAGGTTTTGTCCAAATACGATTCATACAATATACATGTATATATTAGACAAAACTTCGAATCTTTTCTTAACGCATTCCCACACAGTGACGCTTTCTGGCGCCCCCCCCCCTCCCCCCAAGAAAAACAATTGGAAAATCACTGTGCAAAATGAAGAAATTGATTGCTTTCAATTTCACTAACTTCAAATTGTTGTCAGTAACTCTACTCAATTTGTACCAGCCTTAAAATGTCTGTCTGGTTTCACATGTCCCAGTCTTCCCTGTAAATACTTTCGAGAAAAAGCAGATTTTATACCTACAGTACCAGACAAGTAGTAAAAAGCAGGATAGTTCAATGAAAAAGAGATGAGAATTCATGGTTTGCTCGCCTTGCCCAGTGACCCCAACAGAAAGTTCAGTTGAATTATAAAAGGGCTTTATCAAGTTTTCAAAATTTGAATTTAAGATTATGTTCTTTTAACCCAATGTTGGGTACGCGATCTAAACTGTAGATCACCTTACTATCAAACATGCTTCACCAAAATGTCGACTAATGTCGGAGTTCACACTTCACTTCCTGTCCAAAAAAGGATGATTTGATTGGTCGATCAAAAATTTATCGACAGATGCGATCCGTTAATTGGAAGGGAATTTCATTTCATCCGCCTTTCATCACTACTTCACCATACTCTAAGTTTAATGTTAATGGTACCTTTTACTGTATTACAAAACTTTAGACCCGGCGAAATTCAAATTGTTTTAAAGGCAAAAATTTAACGTAACGATGACGTAACGACGACGTTGGTTTGATGTAATTTAAACTAAATGCAGGGTTCAACGGTTATTCTTACCAGGTGAATGATCCTATATTCTTTGCAACTGTCTCGGATTAATCTAAAAATAGATTAATAGCCTACTTAGGCTATTAGGGAAATACCCTGCTTTTCTCTGATAAGCGATCTCAGATTTTTGCAAAACTACTTTTCGGAATATTGTGTTCAAATAGTATATGAGAGGAAATAAAAAGAATCAAAATCTATGACACGAACAAAACATCGATACCTACCTTTAAAGTGGATTTTATTTTAAAAAATAACCACTCAGTAGGGTAGAAAATATTGTTGAAAAAGGATATATTGCTTGTAACAAATAATTTCTTCCTTTTCTACAATGTTTTCACAATTATAAAATCACAACTTAAAATCTAGGGTGTTACTCATTGAATTTTAAGCGTAAGTCTGTAAACCTTTACACTTTGTAGAATTTAAGCCCCACAAAATCGTACCAGTTAATATAGAGAATAAATTGAAGATTTATTCCCCACCAAAGGGAATTTGTTTTTAGTCCCATTCCCAAATCATTGATTGAAAAGCCTGGCTCTTTAGCACTATGAATGCTTTGTTGTTTTTTTTAAAGAGTCCTAAGACCATTGTTCACTTGACAAGATTCGAACTGATTATGTAATAGAAAGAAATAAACTAAATAATACTTTTGACTGGAAAAATACTTACATGTATTTTTCCTTTCTTTCCCCCTTTTTTGTTGATCTAGAACAGCCAGTTGAATAAAGGAAGGCCTTTCGATGATAAGAATGTAATCGTGTAAGGTTTCGCACGGCAATAATGAAAATAAAAACATCTATTTAAAATGATATTGATATTTTTATTATAGAAGGTTCTCATCAAGACATTATCAGAAAATACAGAAATAATTATCTTTAGTAAGGATTTCAGAAAAAGAATTATTCATGTAAATTATCTCTCTTAACCCATTACCAGACAGCAAAATTTTAGACTGGTACAAATCAAAAGGGGTTGCAGACGACAATTTAAAGTTCATGAAATTGTATATTTTTTCAAATTTCAGGGAAGAAACACTGTAGAAAATGAAGATATTGCTTGATACAAGCATTTTTTTTTCATTTCCCACAATGTTAACCGAAATGTTTTTTACCATCAATAGGTGGATAAACCTACACCTAAGTGGAGTGAGCAGCTGGAGGCTCGGAACCAGCCAACAAACAAACAAATCAATCAAGCAACCAATCAAACAAGCATGCTAACGAACAAACAAACAATAAAGCGATTTCAGGATGTGCGCGGGGTTTCTTTGACTCATAAAATTGTCTTAACATAAGTTATCATCTTCTCTGCATATTCGTTTTTTAATCATGCTTGTTATCTAGCATTTTCTCCTATCCCCCACACAGATGATGTACATTTGCCTACTACCGAAATATCACACACAGAACTGATAAAAATATATAACACGGAAGTAGAATAAACTGAACCTATTATTTGTTTCACCTTGTCCATGTATACAAACCCGTTCGTATTATCATTCATTTGCATGTATTTAAAACCCATTTGCAATCGAGAATCTGCCCCACCTCCTCTTCTGAACACGCTGGGGGGCAGGGACTCGGAAGTAAATTGACAATCTTATGGGACCAAGTGTAACAACCATGTATATATTATTTCATATTGACCTTGTTGTATAATTGTTATACCTGGGTGAAATAAAAGATTTGTTCTGTTCTGTTCTGTACTTTAATATCATATATAACTGTGTATTTATCTTTTTTACTATAACGGGCAAGACTGGGCATGAGGTGTTTAATTCTGAATACATTGTACATTGTTCTTTTACTAGATTCGTTTGCTGAACACGAATGCCCCAGAAAACTACAATTTTGGATATGAAACCATTATATTTGACATTGATAGACAAATTTGTCAATTCACTAGACAAAGATCTCACCAAGAGAATAACACATGTAAAATGTGTAATCCTTTCCACTTTCACTTCAAATGATATAGTTAATATGCTATCAAATCAAATACAAAAAGTATTCACATGTAAAACAGGAAACCCCCAACTCTTACCAACCAAAAGTTAGCCGTTGTTTAATGATTAAACTCGGATGAGTATGTCCTGGAAAATGTCTTTGACCATGGTATATGTATCAACAGAAAGGTCCTACTACAAAGTATACACATCTAAAATATGAAATCTATAGTATTTAAGCATCAAATGTTATTGCTTATGTTCCTTTTCTAATTTTGATAAGCATGACCTTAGTTTATACTAATTCATCTTAGTTCGATTGCGACGAAATGATTAAGCTTATAGAGTCACTCTCGAACACTCACAATCCAGATGTTTTCACGTCCCCGAAAGAGAGGCAGTGGCTGAATCCAAATGCTACCCACTTCTACAGCTGGGTAGACTGGGGCTGGCTATTAAGTGTCTTGCCTATGAACACACCCCGTTGACAGTGGGGCCCGAACCCGTAATCCTTCAGATCACGAGTCAAGCGCCTATAACACTCGGCCATCGAGGCAGTATGAATTGGTCTTAAGGTTGACGGATTACCTCAAAAAATTATCAACAGAAAAGTCTCATCACGAGGAATACATGAAAGCCAAAGCACTTACAAATTAAAATTTATTGTCAGTAAAGTATATATTTAGATAAATATGAACTCGAGAAATGACATTGGCATGAACAGATGGCCCTAACCAAATATCAGCAGAAAGGGCCAAGACCACAATGACTTTGCATGCGAAGTATGAAATCCTGAGTATAAACTCTTCAAAAGATATTAAGAATATTAAAGGGAATTATCGAAGTGTCTGAAGCCTGGATATGAAAGATTTTGTAACTACCCCAAATCAAAGGACTGAAAGTACTGAGAAGTTGGAGTGCGCTGAAAGGGTCATAACTGTGGAATTCCGTTTAAATTCGTTTATTACTTTCCGAGTAAACCTCCCTACTTTAAACTTAAACCAGCTTTTCCATTCGTGTACATATGTGCGTGAATAACGCACAAAAACATAAATCCACATACAGAAATCAAAAACTAGCATTGTCTTAACCCATTACCAGACAGTGACGCTTTTAAATGACCCTCATCATGAAAGCTTTGGAAAACATTGTGGAAAATGAAGAATTTCTTTAATATCCACAATGTTTTCTGTCCAAAAAGACCAGGATTTTCATCAACTAACAATTGTCGTCTGCTACTTCTTTGAATTTGGACTGGTCTAAAATTTTATCTTATCTATCTTAGGTCACCAACCATCCATTCTACTTTTTGATACATGCAACTTGCCATAAATTTTCCAAATTATACCGTTTAAATCGAAACGGGACTTCAGTGAGTATGGCCAAAGTAGAAACTGGGCGGGTTCAGCGATTGGTTAATTTGTTTATAAGAACTGTACTTCCGTAAGAACTACATCACCAACACCACCCTCGGACATTGTGTTTATGTAAGGGATTGCCTCTTGTCTATACTTCGTCGGTAACAGAATTATTTCTTATCGACACATTTTACTAGATATTTTTACATATTTTACGATATTAATTTTTTTTTTCTATCTATTTTTAAATACTCAGTCATTTACGACTACAATTTTGAATGGTTTTAATTGAAAGCAATCGCAGACGACTTAAAGTTGATCGAACGAAACTTCGTAAGAAAGGGTTGAGGAAGAGAAAATGACAAAATTCATACGGACTCATATTTATAGCAAGTTATTCCATGGCCATTTTGTAAAACAATTGCACAAGTTGGAAAAATCGACAAAACAGCGACTCCCTCTGTACGCCATTATTCCTAAGTTCTATGAACATGTCCACGTTCAGATAGTGACAGGGTTTTAATCTAGCAGTCAATCCAGGCACATTTTATCGCCTGTGGGTCAGCTACATTTAGATACTCATTACAAATATTTACCGAATGTTTTTCATCCGGGAACAGAGTCTTTTCCAATTTTTCAAGCGCCCTTTGAAACGAAGGGTTGAGCGAGACCTGGGGTCTCTGTTTCTTCACGATGTTGTAGGCTTGTCGTAACAGCAGACCTTCGTAAGCCATTAGATATTGTATAGCGAAGAGGGCGGCTCGAGACTTCCCCTCAAAGCTGTATATAAGAACTTTCTTCGAGCACCGCCTGGCACCTTCAATAAACTTACTCACTTCTTCAAAATACTGGTCAATATGCTCATTCTCTTCGTCCGCCACGGCGATGATCAGTCGAGATCGAAAATGTTTGAACTCAATCTGACAGAGGCAGGGACACTGGGTCTTCCTGTGGGCCGGGACTTGCATTTCATTCATATTGCTGATGTCCACCAAAGATTCAATCTCGAGACGACACAAACGTCGCTCATTAAAGGCCGACTCGATCGTGCCGATGAACATATAGTCCGTGATTTGAGAGATCTGATCATCCCGGTACATATCGGCCCCCAGAAATCGACTGATCTTCAGATCTTCAGGCAGGTTCCTTGTTAACGATATAGTCCGCCTCAGCGTGTCCTTGTTCTGACTCTGACGTTCTGTAGTCTCCGATATATTATGCAGACTGATCGTGTTCGACCGTTTTGGTGGTTCTTTAGGCAGTGAGTGTGTAAATGAAGTTGTAAAGATATCAGGGACCTTCAGTTTGTTTTTCTTGGCCTGTATTTGACTGTTCTGGTCGGTTGTGTAATTCCCAAGTTCACCAATACTTATAGTCTTTTTCTTACTATCCTGTATGACGCTTTCTCTCTTCGATGCGATCAGTTCAGGACAAGAATGCGTTAATTGCTTCTGACGGGATCGAGTATGGGCGACTTTAAAAACTGCCGCAGCAAATATATTCACTGAATGTCTACTAACGAGGTTTGCGAATTTAGTCTTTGAACAGTTATTGTTGATAACGGCGTTTTTCTCAAAGAAAAAGTTTCTGCGATCCCTTGCCGTCTCAGTTACAGTACCCGGAGCTAACGAATAGTTATCTGGAGATTCTCGTCTTATTTGAATTCCTTGATTTTCATATGCTGGAAACCTTGGAGATAATGGCCGGAATTCAAGAGGACTCGCACGTAATGATGACTGAAAACTATCTGAAGAATTTCCACGAGATAATGGACTCAGGGCTTCGTCGCCCGACTCGAAGAGATAAGTTGGTGTGTCTGTTGAGCTAGACCTGTCCGGAGTAAGGGGGTTGTCGAGAGACCCCGACGAGGAGTCTTGTAGTGGACTCTCACCAACACTATTGGCTGTGCTCGGGTGTCTTTGATCGGTATGGTATGTAAAATGTGGAGTTTTCCCGGAGTTGGTTGGTTCGTCGACTGGTTGGAGACAGAGGGCTACTTTATGTTCGGTGTACCGACTGTAATAAGGGCCATTAAAGTGACCTGAGAGAGAGGCCTGTCTTTTCACATTGGACATTCTCTATCATCTGAAAATATTTAACAAAGAAATTTAGTCATTTAGTATTGTATATGGGTTATTAGGATTTAGATAATCAAATTAGTATTTACCTATTCCCAAACAACAAAATTTAGGATTAATGAACATTCAAAGAGACTGCAGCCGAAAAAACACAATTGGTTTTAGATGAAAATCAAGGGTCATATGAGGTAGATAACATTTTGAGAAAAGAGAAAGTTGCAATTTCTTCTATTATCACTATGTTTTTTCAATATTTTATTTCTTCGACGCGTAAAAATACTGGATCGTCTGGGAATGGGCAGAAATAATAAAGTGTAATGAATGAGTGAATAAAAAGAACGAATAAATTATCAATTAATAAACATATAAATGATAAGATAACGATAAAAACAGAGGGAAAATAGACAACAGCAAACTATGATTATCCTATGATACAAAGAAGAATAAAGAAAAGCAATTTATAATACCGGTAGAAACAAAATAACAAGAGACATGAAACGTTCTATTGTATGTCGAAACCTTAATAAACCCCTTTTCAGAATCGATTTTGAGATAGCGTAATGTTAGGTATTACAGTCATTCTATTACTGTTTAAAAAGAATCTTAGTTTAAAAAAAACAACAAAAAAACAACATTTTGACTGGATGTTTAATAGGCTTCTTTTGTGTACCGTTTGAAGAAAAAAGCCCAAATCCTAGAAGAAAAAAATAATTTTTAGTTTTGTCTAAAATTGGTCGAAAAAATAACTCCATAATCAAAATTTTGAGTACGTAGCGATTTTGTTTGCTTCCGCACAAAATAGTCCCAAACAAAAAGGAATCAGAATGTGTAAGTTTTTTGCTTTTTTCGCTCGATGCTATTAAATTATAAGAAATGAAGAGAATATTTTTGTTTTCATGGGGGTATGAACCGAAAAACGTTATCAAACTTATGTAAGAATCCGCTTCGCGTATTCATACAGTGTGATTAGGTTTTTCGGTTCATACCTCCATAGAAACAAAAATTATTCTCTTCATCTCTTAAATGATTCTTTTGATGGTGCCTACAATTATTTGTTGAAAAAGAATACCATAAAACTGATAATTCTATCTTTATCTTTTTAGAAAATATTTTATAGGCCCCTCTTCCCCCATTTCTTGTTTAAGATAACCCCATTTCGAAAGGTACCGTCATTAGGTCACTCATGTAATCATTCAATGAAGATTGGAATATAATCTAATTATAATTGTGTAGATTCTTTCGTAAAAAAGTGATAAAATGCTCATTAGGCCGAATCCTGTTTAAGCGTATGACAAAAATAATAATAATGAAAAAACACGAATAGCTTTTCCCCTGGTTACTCTGCTTTGTTGTCATAAAAATAAAACTAACAATCATTTTTCGATAGTTCAGTTATTCTTTAGAGGTTTGAAGATAATATTATGAAAACTTTGAGAAAATTAGGGGAAAAGAATAAAATTTAGGATTGACGAGTTAGTGCACGGACTGATAGACAGGCAGACGGGATGTTCACCGTCCTTCTTATCTTACACAAGTGGAGCTTAAAAGAGTTCATAACAGCTAGGATACTTCATCCTATCGGAAAGGAAATTGATAAATGTACAAGCCGGTAAATTCACAAATGTGTTCCCCACATAAAAAAAGAAGAAAACACACACACACACACACACACATACACACACACACACACACACAAAAAAAAAACCCTCACACACACACACACACACACAAACTCACACACAAGAAAATAGGTCGATTCAGCACCGTATTTATGAACGATTTTTTTCTGTTAGGACAATAACAACAAAGTAATATGACAGTAAGGAGTCTAGTATATGATGGCTAACTGTCCATCTCTTATGTTGTGACGGTAAAGCGTCACAGTGTAGGTATCCCAAATAAATGATTTTATCCCCTGTCAAAACCGTTGATTACCTTTCTTTTGGTGTCTACGTGAAGCATATCAAATTCTTTCAATAGCATTCAAAATCTTGCGGTATTTCATCGCTAGACAAGATTTATCGGCTGAATCGTAGGCCTACTACCCGTTTGAGCGTTATAGAAAATGCTTCATATTTCAATAAATACCTTGTCCGGTATGAAATTCAACGACAATATATATTTATATATGTACTTAATGCCGTAAAACACTTGGCCATCATGTTTTATAAAAAGCTTTTCGCGGTTTAAAATATGTCTAACACTATAAGAATTCAAATACATGTGATGATAATTGTCACATTTTGTTTTCATCAGTGACGGTTTGTCATAACTTTTTCTAAGTCCATATTTAGATATGTTCTTCAATAGTAGACGGTGATGGTTAAGCATCACATCGAAAATGAAACTTGGTTATCCATCACAATGGACGGTGGCGGCTACAAATCAGATGCCAGACCGATAAATATGATCACATAGTTTTAAGATAAAACATAACACTTGAATTTTACTGGGTTTTTATTTTAAAAAAATATATCGCCGATAGTCAAATACGATATATCATAAAATTTAGATTATTTAAAATACCAACATAATAAATTCAATGGAAAAAAAATCTTACGAAAACCAAGAACTCGAGGTTTTGAATAGAAATGATAGTTGATAAATGTTATTTGTAGGCATTCGAGCTTTAGCGTCATAATCCAAAAAGGCAGATATGACGCACGAGTAGGGAGGCACAAATAAATATGTTAATTATCTAGATCATTATCATACCTGTTAAGACACTATGTTTTTCAGGGAAATGTGTGTGGGTGTTGAAGGAGAATCTTTAGGCCATTGACAGAGTGGTCAACGAGACGATTGAAGTCTGAAGAATATCTTTTATTTACTATCGCAAACAATTAACGATCAATTCTGTTCTTTTTACCTATTCACATTCAATCCCTCTTTTTTACACACCACACGAAAATAGTTATGAGAAGCATTGTGGAAAATGAAGAATTTGCTTGTTTCATTTAGCCTTTTTCTTAAAAAGAGAAATTGAGTGGGAATGGGTTAAATAACATGATTTTGACAGAGTTCTCTACAATTTGAATAGAGTTTGCAATATTCCTGAAAAACATAAGAACTATTTTTTGTGGCGTAGGCATTCCATGGATTTGGTCGTTAAGCCTCAAGTGGCAGTTTTCACTCATTGAACTTTGAGAAGACCTCAAAATGTGTCTGTTAACTTAAAAATATTAGCAGATATATCAGAATTCTTACCTTGTCTGTCTGAAACATACTAGGTCAAGAAGGAACAAAAGCAACAGGTTTTATCCCATTACCAGACGACCAATTTTAGACTGGTCTGAACTGAAAGAAGTTGTAGATGGCAATTCAAAGTGTGTATATTTTGAAAAATAATGACTCAATATGACAGAAAACATTGTGGAAAAAAAAGAAAAGGCTTGTGACAAGCGCGCTATCGACGCGCTAACAACTGCGCTATGACTTCTGCCCATATCAGCTTTACAGTATGTCACAAAACGGTTAATAATGATAATAATAATTAAAAAGATTTCATCCAGCTTTGTATTTCCATTCCCCAATGAGGTAAAACAAACAAACAAACAATAAAAAAAAACCCCAAAAATCTCTTCATTGTTTAAATAACACTGCATGTCCATAAACTTTTATGGCTGATTTATCAGGCTTTTATTGTACTGGTGACAATGCATTTGTCATGGAAGTATGTTCAATGTGATCTCTCATCGTCAACATCTAGGATAAATTTTACAAAAGTTTGCAGTTTCAGGGTTATACTCGAATGACAAACAAAATATGCTGTTTGTTCGCAAGATGGCAGATTTTCCCTTCACAATTTTGCTGATTTGTTTCGATATTACCTAATAGGAAATAAGATATCGACAAAATGGTCAACTGCATATCGGCCACGTTAAGCCCTTCCTACACAGCACGATGACCAATCGCTGGCCCCGTCCACTTACTCCTTGACCACGCCCACTGACTCCGTCAGGAAGTTCCGCTTCGATTTTATACGGCAAAATTTATGGCAAGTAGTATGTAACCAAGGTGTAGAATGGTTGGTTTGCGACCTTAACGTCGTAACTACAACTTGAATAAGTTTTAGTTACGACGTTTAGGTCGCCACACCAACAAAATGTTACACATAAATGGTGGCTAATATGGGAGCTCAAATCTTAATACCGGACTGAATGAATGATTTAATTTGTCTATATATTCCTTGTTTGACAGCCGCGATTGGTCAATTTTAAGCTGGTCAATTAGAAAGAAGCTGTAGACGACAATTTCAAGTAATTTTATTTTCTTTTTAGATAGAAAAAATATGTGAAAAAATGAAGAAAATTCACGATACAAACAATTTACGCATTTTCCCAATGTATTCTAAAGTTTTTTTCTTCGGCGGAAAAAGGAATGATTTTTGGGGGAAATGGTCCAGCCCCTAGAATTTTATACAATTCTGAGAAAAAGTGTGTGTTTTTTTTTTTTAGAAAAACAAGGGTTAATATACATCAGCGTATTCCCGGTAAAAAATATGGACATGAAATAAAAAGCCAAGGAAATGAAACAGACGTGAAAATTATAATCCAGCAATTAACGATCACTTCCATTAGTGGAAACAATAATGTCGTTGGTCACAATGATGACGACCAAAACATCGTAACTAAAGCCTTTTCAATCTAGAATTACAAGATTACAAAAGGCGACTGACGTTGTCTCACGAAAGACCCGGAATTTTCAATGCAATAAACCATGGTAAGCTTGAAGCCACGGGAGCCCTTTAGGCCAGACATGGATGAAGGGTAAAATAGTAATGTTAACCCTTGACATTCTGATCCCGGAATATTTCTGCTTTGGCAGGAGGTATGGACTAAGATCAGACTGCACATATGTGCAATTTGATCTTAGTCTTTACCACCTGATAATCAATTTAACCCAAAATTTGTTACAAGATAAATTTTCAATAAGCATATTGACCAATAATTCAGTTCTTCCAGCCCTTTGATTTAAATGCAATTTTGTAGTGGATTTATAATTCAGCATGACAAGGGTTAATTTGAAACTCTGTAAAGCCTGCAAACTGATTGCGGTTTATGCCTTTCACATCGTCGAAATTACCGAATAATGATCTTCATATAATTGACCAACAGCTGGCTCCGCCCACTTACTGCTTTGGCCGTTCTCACTGTCCACAACAGGAAATTCCGCTTCGATTTTACGGCATTATTTTTCGAAATTTATGGCCAGTAGCATGTTACAAGTAAGTTGAATGGTTTGTTGGTGACCTAAACGTCGTAACTACAGCTTTTCAAGCTGTAGTTACGATGATTAAGTCAGCAAACCAACAAAAACGTGTTACAAAAAATGAAGGCCAATGTCAGAGTTCAAAGCTTAGTTCCGGGCTAAAGAATGATTTTATTGGTCGATTGATTTCTTGATTGACCACCGCGATAAGTCAATTCTGTAAAATACTTTAGAAACCCAAATCTCTTAGCTGGGTAAGCTTTACCACATACTGCTAAAATATCGCGGCTTTATCTAATATGTCATTACTGTGTTTGAGATCAGAAAAACGTTGTCATGGCGACCAGGTAAATGTTTCCATAAATGTCAGACTTCTATTGATTTTTATTTGTTTTGCTCGTATCTGTTTCCAATTTATTCCCATTTAGCGGCCATTTCAAACAAACCATTAATAAAAGCTACCAGGTGAAATTCCGTCCACCTTTAATCTTTTTATACAAAATATCAATTTCTTTTTTGAAGACACAAAACTGTATAATCATTTGAATATAATCAAGGGCATGAGCGCTCAAGGAAAATTTACGGCTTTCATAACATAACGTCTGCGCAATTCTAAAAAAACTCGTAACAACAGCTTAAGTCAAGCTGTAGTTACAAGGTTTTAGAATACAACCGACCATAAGCCTATCAAGCAATATACAGTAACATATACTTCAAAATGCTCCAAATGCAAAGACGGCGCAGGCAGTAATTAAAAGCCGACTCAAAACAACAGGAAAGCGATCTAAGTGTCGAAAGAATATATGGAAAAGGAGAAATTGTTTCTACTAACATTCCTACAAGGTCATGGGAACAAGAGATTCTGAGAGAAATATAAAACAAGATATGAGAAAAATCATATCGGTACATGAGACATACCAGGAAATCTTAAAACAATGAAAGAAAGTAAAGAACCCCCTTTTTCCTTATCTTACGCGGTATTCTCTCGGCCCAGGCTTCATTATATACCTATAACTTAATGTTTAGTTTCGTCTAACAAAAACGAGCGTTCTGTTCGGTGGAAAAAATATTCATACTTCCATGAACAAATTGTTGAGCACGCAGCAATTTTGTTGGTGTATGCTTGAGCACAAATTAGTTCCATAAAAAACATATCATAATATAATTTAATTGTTAGTTTCGTCTATCAAAAACGAGCTATCTGATTGGTCGAAAAATTTAATTCATACCTCCATGAACATAATTTTGAGTACGCAGCCATTTTGAATGCTTCCACACAAAATAGTTCACTAAAAAAGGTATCAAAATTTGTTAAGTTGTTGCATTTTCGCACGATGCTATTAAATTATAAGAAATGAAGACAATATTTTTTGTTTTCATGGAGGTATGAACCGAAAAACCTAATCACACAATGTATGAATCCGCTTCGCGTATTCATACAGTGTGATTAGGTTTTTCGGTTCATACCTCCATGAAAACAAAAAATATTCTCTTCATCTCTTAAATGTAAAAACATTTCCTTTTTCCTCGATGTCATTTAAATATAAGAAATGAAAAGATTTTTTTTTTGTTTTCGTGGAAGTATGAACCGAAAATCCTAATCACATTTATGTATGAATCCGCTTCACGTAATCACACAGTGTGATTAGGTTTTTCGGTTCATATTTCCGTCAGAAAGAAATCCGTATCTGATGGTATAATGATCTTATAAGGTAGTCTTTTCCTTTCTGGGGAAGGCGTCATAATACTATTAACCGTAATCAGAATCGTAAAGAAAAGTGGAAATACTTGTAAAAACAAGATTTTTCTTTATTATTTTACCGCATTTCTTTAACAAAAAAAATGAATGTATATCATAAATGGAATACTAAGTTACGACAACGAGACACCATCTTGTATTTCCTTCTCGCTGCGAAGAAAAAAATTCGGTTAACTATTAAACTGTTCTTCCGCAGCTCAAAACAAACACAAGATTTTGTATCGCTATTGTACCATAATACTCCCATGTATAATTTATATTTGTTTCATATTGTTATGACGTTTGCAGTGTAGACTGTCTGGACTTTGATTTTGAGTTAAGCTGAACTAGTCGGTATAGAGAAAAGATGTAATAAAATATTATCGTAGCTATAAACACCAATTTTCATATTTCTTTCGTTGATATTCTATCTAAGGATTGTGATATAAAGACATCGATTGAGAAAGACAGCGTTCTAAACACATACTACTAATTCTAGACCACTCGCTGGCCCCGCCTACATACTCTTTTTGTCCCGCCCATTGACTCTGACAGGAAGTTTAACTTTAATTCTAAATGTCATTATTTTTCAAAATGTATGGCAAGTAGCATGAAAGTAAAAGTTTATGCTTGATTGGTGACCTTAACGTCGTAACATCTTTAGTTACGTCGTTTAAACCGCCAAGCAAACCAAAATGCCTCAAGAATATGGCGACCAATGTCGGAGTTAACTTCCAGTCTAAATGAATTATTTCAAAGGTCGACTGATTATTTGATTAACATCCACGATTGGTCAATTATTGTACATTGTTTTTCATCAACCATCACAATAAAACTAAATTTAGATACACTTGGGATCCTAATACATTGTTATAAATCTATAAATCATTAGGATATTTGTCTGTCGAGCAGTGATTTAGAATACAATAAATCATACATGTATGTATTAACCCATTTCCAAACGACAAATTTTAAAAAGTTACAAATTGAGAGAGCTTGCAGACGACAATAAAATGTTGGTTTAAATTTAAAATTAGATACCATATGAGGTAGAAAACATTGTGAGATAAGAAGAAATTGCTGGATACAAGCAATCCTTTCTTTCTGACATTTTTTCCCGAAGGTCTACTTCTTTGACGCGTAAAAATGAGGGATTGTGTGATAATAAACAAATTATTTGTTTAGCATCGAGCACTGCACTTCAACCCGTACGCAATTACCCCACTTTGGCGAAGTTTTCATACAATGTTCCACTAACGGACACACAAGACGAAAATTAGTTTGTCTCAGGTTAATCTTGATAAACTACGATTGGGATTTGAACATGAAGTGCTTTGATGAATACTAACAGAGATAATATCTGCAAAATATAAAACTGCGTTCAGTGAAGTTTCACCCGTAATCATATGAACAAAAAAATAACCCCACACACAGACACTAATATAACAGACAGACACACATACACATACACACGCACTCACATACACGCACACACGCGCACGCAATACACTCAACATAAAGACAAACACACGCCCGTAAGAAACTTTCAGCCCTAAATTTCATTTTTATATCTTTTGAAAATAGCGTTTCGCTTTTAAGTCTTTCTCTCATACAAACCGTGTATAAGTAAGAATATTTTTTACTCTGAATCAAAGCACATCTTTCATTTTTTTCTCTCATCCTGCAGCCGCAGTTCCTCTGAAGATATTCATATTTAAATTTACCTTTGTTCGACAGGTAGTTTTTTCCGCTTGCACTAAATCAAACACAAACAACGATTTCAAGAACGTAGGTGTTGTTAAAGTCTCCGATAAATCTGTTTACGATGTTAGACTCCTTATACTGATTTATTGGGCGTTAAAGTACTCTAACCATATGCCTGATATGGTCTCATGTTTATAGAATGCGACAATGTTTGTGACGAGATTTGGATGCGAGATTTGACGACAATTATCGAGATTTTCCGAGAGTCTCTAACAGGTGACGTTATTATCAGATAATCGGCTTCCTCTTTATGATTCTGCAAATGATACAAGCAGGCAATATTGATGAATTGCAACACTGTACGGATCGTGAAGTCAATCGAAAATCAATCAACCAATCGAATCATTTATTGAAATCACAAGTGAATTTTGAATTCCGAGATTTTTATGTTAAGCATTTTTTGGGGTTGGTTGACTTTATTGTCGTAACTACAGCTTATTCAAGCTGTAGCTACGACGTTTAAGTCCCAAACAAAACAATTTTACTTATTTGAATCATATGCGTGACTATCCATTTTGAAAATAACGCCGTTTAAAATCGAAGTAGAATATCCTGCTAGAGTCGGTGCGTTGCAACCGTTCCGTCAACGGACCAATCGCTGGCCCCTCCTACTTTGTTCTTTGGCCACGCCCATTTACTCCGACGGGAAAATCCGATTAGCAGCGTTATTTGCAAAATTTATGGCCAATAGCATGTAATAAAAAAGTAAAAAGGCTGGTAAATGACCTAAATCTCGTAACTTCACCTTGAATAAGCTTAAGTTACGACGTGTCAACAACGACGTGACAAATCAACAACAACAACAAAAATGGCGACAAATGTTGGTGTTGTAAGCTCAGGTCCGGGGTGAATGAATGATTTGATTGGTCGGTTGATTCCTTGATTGACAGCTGTAATTGGTCAATTGTTTAAATAAGAATCAGTTGTTGTTTTGAGTTGTGTTCTTGCTCATATTAGCAGGCTCTCGGTGTTATCGTACACGCTCATGTTGAGATTTCAGACTCATTTAAGTGCGAAAGAAAGTGAACAAGTTTGTTTACAACCCTTTACAAAACAGATATAGTAGGAGACCGAATGCCTATGAAATGCCAAGTGCGTCTAAAATATACAGTATACAAATGTATGTACAAATGCAAGATTCAACGTCTGACAAAATGCAAAGGCCTGGCTGAATCATTATAGATAATTTCAATTTGCATTTATTGGTGTTTGAGTGTTTAATGTTAGTTTTACAAGCCTACGCGTATAATAATATTCCAATCATACTGAACAATTCCGCCGACTTTTACCAATAAGCAACCAAATTACTCACATTTGACAAGCACGTAAATACACAGTTTTTAGTTTTTGTTCTCATCCATGTACATAAAATGAACATGTCAATAGCTAAAATCTAAAAGTACATGGCCATTCAAAATTAGATTTATAAGAGACTGTTCAATAGGTAAAATCTTTGTCAATACTTTGCATTCATGACAATACTTACACGTGTAATTTTATGCAAGATACAGGGGAGTTTTTTTTAAACCCTTTCCTGTTTTTTTAATTTTAGACTTGTCCAATTTAAAAGAAGTTGCAGACGACAATTAAAAGTGAGTGCAATTTGAAAAGTAACCAACCTATAGGGAAGAAAATATTGTGGGATAAGAAGAAATTGCTTGTTACAAGCAATTTCTTCTTATCCCACAATATTTTCTAAAGTATAAAAAACTCAGGGACGTAAAATCCAGGGATTAACCAGGAAAGGGTTAAAGTACAGGTAATGTTTTCGAAATAAGTGTTTTAGGGAAAGATAGCTTATTAGTTCTAAAGGTTGAGAATTATGCGTGGTGATTTATCATTTTCTTACTATTTTAGCTAAGGGTTATTTTTATCTATATCTATGTAGAAACTAAGACAATCCTCTCTATTGGATATTTTCTACGAGAAAATTTCTTAAATAAGAGAACCAATCAATGGAGCTAAGGTTGATTAGAAAAATTTGAGTTCGGCCATCTCTTTATCATTGATAAAAATTTAAGAAAACATTAGTTCACGATTTGTTATTGATACTTATAATATGATTGAACTAAAATCCAACCAATTGTTCAAATGGTCAATTTTTCTGAGAAATCTGTGAAACGTAGATCTTGATCTTAATGGCTTGAAATAATTGTCTTAAGAATATGTCTATCCATGATACCATGGGCAAGTATAGTATGGAGTCACCTCGGGCCAGAGAATGAGATAAAAAAGCTAAAATTAAGCACAATTTGTGCCTTTTTGTTGCTAAGAATTTGGTCCAAGCTCATTGAAACGTGGTTAGAATGTAAGTCTTTGGCAAGTTAAATATTTGGTCACCCGGTGTCAAAATCTAGAGCAATGACGTATATACTAGCGTAACATTGCGATTGGATCCCATATATTTGAAAGGCTTTTAGAAAAAAATATTGTTTTAAATCACGAAGACAACTTGAAATTAGTAGAAAAGCTATTTCAATCTTGATAATGACTGGACTGTTTTATATCATAACGACTAATATTTTCTGTAACCATTCATATAGGATGTTTTTCAACCCTTTTCATACTAAACCTTGAATATTCCTGCTTTGGCAGAAGTTGTAGACAAAGATAAGCCTACACATAAGTGCAGTATAATCTTAGTCTACAACTGCTGCTTGGCTCTTTTAACACACAGATGTTTATGAATTTAATTTTCAAAATAATTTTTGACCCTGAACTAGTACTTCAAATGCTTTCAGGCCTTTGATTTTAATGTGCATTTAGATTATATTCAGCATGACAAAGGTAAGTCAATAAAAATCGTCGTGCAAAAGCTTGGTTAATACTGTTTGGATGTCTGAATAAAGTATCCTTTTTATTATTTCTAGTTAATATGGTCATTTAATGTATATTTGGCCATAATTGATTCAATAATGAACCGGTTATTTATTTGTTCTGTGCGTCTCGTAGTTCGTTGATGCTATTATAAAAGTTTAGAAAAACGGTAATCACATGTAAGGTATTTTAATCAAAGTACTGAAAGTACTGTTAGCTAGCAAAGCACTGTTTTGTTCAGTAATCTTCTTTGTCAAACGTTATCATAGTGAAGAATAGTTGTGGAAAACAAAGTGGAAAATGAAGAAATTGCTTGTTACAAGCAATTTCTTCATTTTCCACATTGTTTTCTACGTAGAGAGATAAATAATTTAGAATACAACAATTTGAAATTGTCGTCTGCAACTTATTGAATACTCTGATCAGAGTCATTGTGAACACGATGTACTCAAGTGAGCTAAAATACCTAGTAAATGACCATGCAGGCAGAGATTGAAATTTAAAAGAACTAATTTTTATGGCGTAGGCATATAAAGAATATAGTGGTTAAGCCTCCAGTGGCGGTTTGCACTCGTTGATCTTTGAGACGACCTCAAAATTTTGTCTGTTAACTTAAGCTATCAAAGCTGACGCTTTGCTAGCTAAAAATGTGATTCGAGGCTCTGGATGACCTGTCTGAATGACAATTTCTTTCAGATTTGTAAAATAAGCTACCTTTCTGAATCACATTAATGGAAAAAATGTCAGTATAAGTTACAGATCAGAAATCGTGCGATAACGATATCTATTTGGAGTGGCGAAGCGGCCGACATATTAATTTCTTTGTTGCGGAAGTTTCCCATCTATAACGAACTTACAGATTACTGAATGACAAGCGTTTACGATGACAAAATAACCATACAAATGCGTTAAAATGTTTATATGATTGGCAAGCGCGGTGCCCTGCTGTGTGTCTTAACGCTTTCCTGGACAAACCCGGGATTTTAAGTAGCTGTGATTTTACTCCAGAAAACATTGTAGTAAAAGAAGAAATTGCTTGTAACAAGCATTTTCTTTTTTTACCACAATATTTTCTACCCTTTAGGTAGGTTTGATTTAAAACTGCATCCAATTTTCATTGTCGTCTGCAACCTCTTTCGGTTTGGACCAGTCTAAAATTTCAAAAATTTTGGAAAGGGATAAACGCGCAACACTTCAAAATACTTTGAAATAGCTGAACTGATCGACGAAAAATTTGAAAAGAATTTTATTAGAATTGTGTTGTCTAGTAATGACATTTTCTTGCATTCAAAAAGCCATTTCTTTTTATTTTTTCTTTATAATATTTTCAAAATATGTTTTTCTTGTTGAGAATTCCAACGTCACAAAGTAACATAATTATGGCAGGCTTTTCCGGATGCAGTCAGGTCTTAACTTTTATAGTTAATGCTTACCTGTGTTATCATTAAATTTCCATTATGTAGTTATATTCATACAAATCGCCAGTGGGCATGCAAAATGTCGTAAATATAGCTTTATTTAAGCTGCCTTTACGGTATTTTCTCTCCCACCAACGAAATATTAAAGCAGAGCATTTTAATTTTCAACGGCTGTAGCATGATTACTCTATGCCGTGAAGATTTTCTCGTAATTTACTGTCTTCTATATTCATTTCTTTTTAAATTCAAAATACTCCGAACATTGTCTATCCATCTATATATATATACTGCCCAACTCCCCTTTCGGGTATTAGTGGCAGGTGCGCGTCTGTGCTGGAATAAAAGCTGTTAGTCATTTGTTAGGGTGTAAAATTTTAAAAGTATTGTGAGTGTTAGATTAAAAGAGCTGATAAAACATATGTTGGTCATTCAGGAACGGCTCACTATCTGAAAAGAATCGAGACTCTTTTGAAACGCTGCAATATTAGGTTGCTGTAAAACTGTTTCTGGCAGGCTGTTCCATAGTATCACTGTGTAGGGAAAAAAAGAGAATATTTAAAGTAGGCTGCATTTGTGTGGATCTGTCTGAAAGATGCTGTGTGCATATGTCGGGTGGTCCTCACTGGTCTTTCGAGATAAGCTGGTACTGGCACTGCAACAAAATTATAAACGATTTTAAAAACATGGTGATTCTGGAGATGTCTCGTCTGTATTGAAGAGTTTCCCAACCAAGCTCCTTCTGCATGCAGGAAACACTGTCATAATAAGAGAAATTATTTTGAACCCATCTTGCCGCTCTACGTTGTACTTTTTCCACTTTGTTGATATAGATTTTTGTGTAGGGGCTCCAAACTGTTGGTGCGTATTCTACCTGGGGTCTCGTTTAAGATTTATACGCTATTTCTCTTATATTCTTATTTTTGGTCTGGATGTTTCTGCGGAGAAAACCTAAAGTTTTATTAGCATTTGATGTTATATTGTCAATGTGTTTGTTCCAGGAAATATCTCCAGATATTGTAACTCCTAGGTATTTGGCATTGTCCGCAGTCTCTAGTACTTGTCCATGTAACCTGTAATCAAAGGAAATATTCTTCTTTTTAGTAATATTTAGGACAATGCATTTGCTGGGGTTAAACTCCATTTTCCATTTTTTCTCCCACTGCATTAACTTGTCTAGATCTTCTTGTAGGGTCAAACAGTCTTGCCTGTTGTTTATAGCTAAGTAAACGGCAGTGTCATCTGCAAACAAACGAACTTGGGATGTGATGTTATTTGGAAGGTCATTTATATACAAAAGAAACAAAAAAGGGCTAGGTACAGATCCCTGTACATTGGACCAGTTTGGTACTTTATAAACGTTAACCTCATGTCCAGAAATCCATTGAAAAGAAAATTGGCCAACTACAAATAAATCAGCGTGATCTTCCATCTATTTAAAAGTACTACCTGTATTTGTGAGTCTTTTCTAGGCAGGTTCATTGATATTTGTTATAACCAAGCCAGCATCCACTGTTTGCAAACTTAGTGTAGTGGTAGTAAAGATAACCTAGCCACAGTTTGTTCTTCATTGAAACCCATAGACAATCTACAGGAGAGAGACTACTTCTGTCTTTTTTTTCTGTTCACCCTTTGTTGCAAAACTCATACATACTTTATCCTAGTGGCCCGATTACTCACTTCGAAAAGACAGCGTGACTTAGGTTACAAACGATATTATTTTGAAAAAATATACGACCAAGGACATAAAACAAAATGACATTCGTTTGTTGGCCACGTATCAAGAGTTTAATCATTCTCACGTCAGGAAATTTTAGACTTGTCCAAATTAAAATAAGATGCAGATGATTTTTTTGTCTCTTATGGTAGAAAACATTGTTGACACTAAAGAAATTGCTTGGTTCAAGCAATTTCTTCTATGTCCACAACGTTTTCCAAAATGGGCGTAGTAGGCAAGTTTAATTCTTCAACAGAAGGAAATATTTGTAATAATTGTCGAAACAATGAACTCGCATTAATCTTTTGTTTTAATTGACAGTGGGTTTTCGTTAATTCTTTAAATGCTGCATTTAGTTCCGATTTTGGATAGTCTCTACTAATATATCGTCGGTGTGCGAGAAAAATGACGTAATTACAGTTTTATTAAAGCTGTAGTTTCGACATTTGCTTGAGAACCAACGATGAAATGCGTTCCATTTTGGTTCATTGGTAAGGCAAATGAAATATTACAGCTTATGTTACTTTGATTTGTAGACATACAAGTTGTTACATTTAACTAATTCCTATACAATCCCGCCTTTAAGCCCCCCCCCCCCCGCAAGAATAAAGAAGATTTGGAAAAAAGTATGGAAAGTGAAAATAAAAGTCTTGTTACAATCAATTTCTTCATTTTCCATCTACCTAAAGAGATAAATATTTTAGAATTTTCAAAGAATTGAAATTGTCGTCTGCAATTTCTTTGAGGAGCGATGTTCTCAAGTGATCTTAAATACCTAAGAGACTTGCATGCAGAGTTTGCGATATTCCTGAAATAAATAAGAAATATTTTTATGGCGTAGGCATTAAACTGATATAGTGGTTAAGCCCCCAGTGGCAGTTTGCACTCGTTTAACTTTGAAACGACCTCAAAATTTTGTCTGTTCACTGAAGCCATCAAAGCAGACGCGTTGTTAGCTCAAATTGGCGCTATACGTTATGCAAGGCAATTGTGCTAAAATGCATCTCATTACGCCGTTATCTTTCTATAGGTGGCATTTTTCAGATACTGACCTTGACTGGCGAGCCTGTCCTAATCTGACGATACACCAATATCGGAGAGCAGCGTAGATGGGACATGTTCACCAGTCTAATACTGACCTATCTAATTTGAGCATTCTGGGTAGTGTTATTCGTGACAACTCGGCCGATTTTGTCGAACTACATTCAATATGTCAGCGCCCATGGAATGCTTGCTTCAAATTCTTGATGCCTCTTCTTTGAGCACAGGTAAGGTAGAAATACTTTCGCAATTTAAAATAATTATTTTTCTAATCAATTTGGGGGGAGAATTAAGTTTGATTTCGCCACAAATGTAGTTTTTATTACAATTGTCCACTTGCTACTTTTTGGCGATATAATATGGAGTTATGCTTACGACGTAGTAATATTTATCCCAATCTGGATAAGTGATGCGGTCCTGAAGACAGATCAATCTTCGGAGAATATGACATGCGCAGACAACGCTCATTACGCTTAGTAAGAACTCTGTTGGCTTCGAAGGATACGTGATATAAGAGCAAAACAATGCAAAACATACAACAACAAAAGGAAATAGAAAGTTTTCAGAGATTTTGAGACATCGGGGTTTACCGAAAATACGTTCTATGTCTTCCTACACTAATTCCGACTAACAAAATGCTACCTGTTGTACGTCCGAGGTCTGTTCCAAAGTTTACGGGAATGGCCGTGTGTGTTCCGATTGATGCAACCCTGTCCATATTCTACAGACTAACGGGGTCAACAAGGTCACTTTTAGAAGTATTGACCTATCGCGTGTCAATCAAAGAAACAATCGATCAATCAAATATTTCATTTAGACCGGGAGTGAAGTTTGAAATACGAAATCGGCCGCCATTTAAGTGAAGCATTTTTGTTGTTAAGCGACATAAACGTCATGGTTACAGCTTACCCAAGCTGTAGCTACGACGTTTATGTCACCAACCAGCAATATTACCTTTTTAGGTCACCTGACCGAAGCTCAAGGTGATCTATTGCGATCGTGTTTTGTCCGTCGTCGTGCGTCGCGCGTTGTGAGTCGCGTGTAAACTTTTTACATTTTCGCCTACTTCTTAAGAACCCTTGGATGGATTTCAACCAAACTTGGCAGGAATCATCCTTATGGAAAGGCGCTTCAGATTTGTACACGTCATGGAGTTATCTTCCCTTGGGGCTCCATAAGGGGCAAAAAAGGGTACATCTTTGAAAATCTTCTTGTCATGAACCGGCTGTCAGATTAGAATCGAATTTGGTATTTAGAGTCTTTGGGGCTAGAACTATCAAGTTTGTACAAGGAAAAAAATCTGTCAAGAAATGACCGTGCTAGGGGGGGGGGGGCAAAGGAGGGGGGGGGGTTACATAAGCTTACATAGTGACAACTTTGAAAATATTTATCTACCAAATCAAAAGACCTACAGCTCTGATATTTGGTATGTGGCATCATCTAGTGGACCTCTATCAATAAGCCCGTTCCCGGACGTCACAAGTTTAACATAGGCTTATATAGTGAAAAATTCAAAAATCTTCTTCTCCCAAACTAGAGGGCCTAGAGCTTTTATATTTGGTATGTAGCATCATCTGGTGAATTTCAATCAAGATTGTATAAATCATGGCTCAAGAGACAGAATAAGCCTATTCCCGGACGTCACAAGTTTCACAAAGGGCTTATATAGTGAAATTAGTAAAAATCTTCTTCTCCAAAACAGGAGGGCTTAGAATTTTGATTTTTGGTATACAGCATTGTCTTGTGCACCTCTATCAAGATTTTAAAAATATTACCTCAGGATTAAAATTTGCCCATTCCCGAATGTCACAAATTTAACATAGGCTTATATAGTGGAATTTATAAAAATCTTCTTCTCCAAAATAGGAGGGCCTAGAACTTTGATTTTTGGTATACAGCATCGTCTTGTGGACCTCTATATAGCATCGTCTTGTGGACCTCTATCAAATTTGTAAAAATTATAGATTAGGATTAAAATCAACCCATTCCTGGATGACACAAATTTAGCATAGGCTTATATAGTGAAAACATTAAAAATCTTCTTCTCTCAAACAGATAGGCCTAGCTTAGAGCTTTGATTTTTGGTACGTAGCATCATCTGATGGATCTCTATCAATATAGTATGAATTATGTCCCTGGGGTCATAATTAGCCAACACCGGACATCACGAATTTAACATATAGCTTATATAATGAAAATTTAAAACTCTTCTTCTCCCAAACTAAACGGCTTAGAGCTTTGACAATTAGTAAGTTGCATAATCTGGTGGACTTTTATTTGTTTTTCTGCTCTTTGGACTCAGATGACCGATAAGGCCCTATGGGCCTCTTGTTTGTTATATTCTAGCCATAAATTTTGTAAAATGAGGCCGTTTGAAATCGAGTTGGAACTTCCTTTAGGAGTGAACGGGTGGGGATGACTAAATTTATTTTGATCCGATCTTTTTTTATAAGTCACTTTACGAAGGGATGACGATGACCATTTTCGCGATTCGGGTACAAATAATTTGATTACAACCACCATTTAGTAACATTGAAAGTGATTCCAAAAACTCATATTAAGCTTGGGATGGCTTATTTTTTCTTTTATTTTCAAATAATTTAATTGTAGTTTTGTCTATCATTATTCAAGCGTTTGATCGCCTGGGGTTGTTTGGCTTTTTAAAAAATGTTAACATAAATTTGAGCACCCAACTTATGTGTATGCTTGCATGAGCACAAGGTAGCTCCCATGGATGTTTACTTAAAACTGGTAAAATATTTGCATGTTTTGCTTGATGACATTATATTACAATAAAAGAAGAGAGTGTTTTTAAATATTCATACAGTGTGATTGAGTTTTGAAGGTTTATACCTTAATGAAAACTATTCCCTTCATTTCCTTAACCCTTTCCCGTCCAAATACGGAATTTTACGATCCTTTGATTTTATACTAGAGAAAACATTGTGGAAAAAGAAGAAATTGCTTGTAACAAGCAATTTCTCCTTTTTCCACAATATTTTCTACCACATAGGATGGTTTCATTTCAAATGGCATCAAGTTTTCATTGTCGTCTGCAAACTTTTTCAATTTGGACTAGTCTAAAATTTCGAAATCGGGAAAGGGTTAAGATTTTAAACATTTAGTCAGATTAATTTATCAAGTCAGTACAGAACCTCTTATTATTAAATGCGGCTCCAAGTAAGCCAACTTCGCCGGGACAATTCGAAGAGAATTGTTCAAAGTGGCGTTAAATCCAAGACAAAGTCAGTAAAACCAAATTTCAAAAACAAGGTTGTGGACAAAGGAATGCGTTACTAACTTTTCCCATGAAAATAATGTAAAAAGAGAAAGTATAAGTTAGTTTGACCATCACAACAATTAAAAAAGATCGTAACAGTTTAACACTTGTCTATTCAATCCTTTACGTCCTTGTGTTTCTATACTAGCGAAAATATTGTGGCAATTTCTTCTTTTTTCCACAATATTTTCTATCCTACTGCCTACTGAATGATTAATTTTCAAATAAATTCGATTTCAAATTATCGTCTGCAAAAACCTTTGAATTTGGACATGTCTGAAATTTTGTAAAATATTCGAGTGTTAAATTCGTTCAATTCAGGTACTAACAGGACTTATCTCTGTTACCCCAAAAAAGTTTTTTCAAAAAACCGCCTATTAGGTAAATGGGTCGATACAAATAGTTATTGGGAAAACCCATCCTAGTCCAAAAATATATCCAATGTAATCACACGCGTTTCCGTTAAATACCATGGGATTGCAAATAAGTTAAATGGGGTTTAACGCCAATTTTAATATTATATCACGGCGGCTGGAGCACCTTATCATTAATTTCTTGTATTTCTCTAAACTCAAGTTACTATCTCACTTAGGTTTACGATTATCCACCAATTGGAGGGGAACAAAAGTCGAATAGGAAATGTGCCACGATCGGGGATCGAACTCTGGACCTCATGATTGAGAGTCCGGCGCACTAAGGCCGCGGCAGCAATTTAAAAAAAAATGCTTTCATCATCAAAGTTCTTGGTCTTTTTTGTTTGTTTTGCCGAATTGAAATATATCGTGTAATACTCTACAAGGAAAACCTTCTCTTATCGCTATATATAACTATTCGTGTTTCCACTGTCGTAAGTGCATATATTAATATATTCATTTACGACGATATTACACTAAACCCTCATTATGCGAGATAAAAGAAATTGCGGAAGTTATAAATAGCGACGTAAGATTAAACGTTGGTTTTCTGAGATCCGTAGGAGGTTAAAATATGGTAAGAATTTGAATTCATTTGACTATTTCGTAAATTTCTTCATACTTTCATTTATTCTGTACTCTTCTACGTAGCTTAATGTTAGGAAAACGTTCAGTGTATAAGAATTTGTTTAAAATCTATTAGACAGAACAGACCTTATTTCATTTAACATTGTTATTTCCTCTGTTCTTTTTAACAAAATTTTAACAAAGAACACTAAAGAAATTGACCAATCGCTGGACCAGCAAAAAGACCCCCTAAGCCCCGCCTATTAACTCCAACAGGAAGTTCCGCTCCGATTTTTAATGGCTTTTTTTTCTTCAAAATCATGGCCAGTATGATGTAACAAAAAAGTAAAATGTTTGGTTTGTGACTTCAACGACGTAACTACAGCTTGAATAAGCTGTAGTTACGACGTTTAAGTCGCCATACAAACAAAAAATGTTAATAAAAACGGCGGCTAATGTCGGATTTGAAAGCTCAGGTCCGAGCTGAATAAATGATTTGATTAGTCGGTTTATCCCTTAATTGACAGCCGTGATTGTTCGATTGGAATCATGTCAGTGCTTAGTCTATAGAGAAAGTACAGTAACAACTGATAGAATAGCGGAGAAACAAGATACGACCTGCTTATAAAGGTTGGAAAAGTGAAGGATTCTGCTGTAGAACAGAATCACTAACTTACAATACGAATGCCTAGCGCAATGCTGCTGTAAGTGACTGTATTCATATGGAAGCACTAGCTTCTAGGTGTATTATATGACACACAAAATATCATCACAATTTTTGGCCAGAGTGGTGTAACATTAGTTTAAATGACAGGATAAACCCAGGTGAAATGCTCGATAACCCAATTTTGAATCGTAAATTTTTATTTTCACTCACTTAAGCACAACGTGATAGCTCTATCTCCGGCGGCGTACGTCTACGACATGCCCCTCGGAAACACGAACTCAATAATGATTTAAATTTTGCGGAAATGTCCATTAGGTTATATTCTTTCAAAAAAGCTAAAACAATTGATATCCGTTTAAAATTCCGGTTACCCGGCATCAAAGTGAAAAAATATTAATGATAATAATAAAGAAATGATAAAATTTGTCTCCTTCTGACTCAGTAGGCCTAGACCCTTGATATTTTGGATGAAGTATCAGTACATTGTTCTCTTTTAAAATAGCTAAATTCATTGCCCATGGATGCCCAGATGGAGGGGAGGGATGGAGAAATAAAGATTAGTATGTATAACATTTGCTCCCAAACTATTTGGCATATTTCAACGAAATTTGGCAGACTTTGTGTTTAGGTTGTTCATTTTTAGAATTATTTAAATCCATTGAAGACTCTTTTTGCAGTAGCAATTAATGAGAAAGTTTTAACGAATTCTTAGAAAAATCTACTCGTCCTGACTCAGAAAGCCTAAGAACCATTATGTTTTGCATGAAGCACCAGAACATTGATCTCTTTCTAAATTGCTTGAATCCTTATTCTCGGGCCCATCATAAAGACATAAAAAAGGACTTGTACCAAACTTCTCAGGAAATTTCATCAAAATTTGGCTGAAAATTTTCATATATTTAGTATTTTATAAAAGCCAAATAATTGACCAATCGCGGCTGTCACGCAAAGAATCAATCGACCAATCAAATTATTTTAGTGAACTTTGAATTCCCATACTGAACGACATCAATGTGAAGTATTTTTGTTGTTTTGGCGACTTAAATTTCTTAACAAGCAATAATTCTACTTTTTACATGTGACTGGCCATAAATTTCGCAAAATAACACTTCTTAATATCTAAGTTGAACATCGTGTTGGAGACAGCGGGCGTGTGGTTATTAGAGTCAGAACCCGGGGTCAGCTATTGGTCAATTAAGGGACACCTATGGACATTCTAAAATCTTGAGTTTTTGGACCTCCGGGGACAGAGCTACATTAGGATTAAGCCCTATATATGAATAAACAAGAGGGTCGTTTGCCCTGCGGTGTTCACCTGAGATAAAGGCTCTTTTTCTTAAACAGTCTAACTTCATGTTAAGGTTAGGATTATGATACTGATGGGCCATACTTTATACATATTTAGGCTCTGTACCTGGGGATCCAAAAGTCTAAATTACAAATTCCAAGGCTAAAGGGCAAATTTCAAAGAAGGGAAAAACTTTTTCCTCCCTCTGGATCTATGGATTATAAATTTAGAAATAAGAAAGAAGTCAATGAAGTGATGCTTCATGCATATACCCTCCTATAGCTATTTCAAAGAGGTCAATATACTGATGTTTCATGCAAAATAGCAAGGTTCTACACCTTCAAGGTCAGGAAGAAAAGATTTTTAAATATTTTTCTTTTTTTCTTAATTTCTCTTTTGTTGCAATGCCAACCAGCGTTTTGAACGGATTTCCATTTCTTCAGATATTGTTAAAAGGACCACCTAAGAAACATTTATGCCAAATTTAGTTCAAATTGGCCAAGTAGTTAGGGAGGAGATATTGTGACGGACGACAGACGCCGGACGCCGGACGGACGCCGAGTTATCACAATATCCCAAATGATCACTTCGTGCTCAGGTGAGCTAAAAAAGGGATAAGAAATATATACGTATAAAAGACAACATACATGTACATGTTTTTGCTTTAGATAAGCGAAATCTAATTTTAAATCTTATAAATTTTCTTGTTCAATTCTTAGTAAAATTTTATTCTACAATGTGTTTAATCTTAGGGTATATCAATGCCGCTTTAAACGCGTCTTAAGCAAGCGCATCTAGCATAGTCATGTTCCAAATATCAATAATTTAATTGTTAGTTTCGTCTTTCAAAAATGAGCCTTCTGATTGGTCGAAAAATTTAATTCATAACTCCATGAACAAAATTTTGAGCACGCAGCGATTTTGTTTGCTTCCGCACAAAATAGTTCCATACAAAAAAGGTATCAAAATTTGTAAAGCTTTTGTTTATTTCGCTCCATGCTATTAAATTATCAGAAATAAATAGAATATTTTTTGTTTTCATGGAGGTATGAACCGAAAAACCTAATCACACAATGTATGAATCCGCTTCGCGTATTCATACAGTGTGATTAGGTTTTTCGGTTCATACCTCCATGAAAACAAAAAATATTCTATTCATCTGTTAAATGAATAAGAATAAAGATAAAAAAAATTGCCAAAAACACCATAAAATATGAAAGTAGTAGCGTGATATAGTTGCTTTGTGCTGTATTATCTTAATCTATTACCTATAATACACTGTAGATGAATTATAAAAAAGTCGGTTTTTACCAAAACGGACCATGAATAAGAGAAGCGTCAAAAGTATCTATCATTAAAATCGTTAAATTGTTATTTCTTAAAATTTGCCATGCTGAACCCGGAATATTCCTATTTTCGCGGGTGATATAAACAAAGATCAGCTTGAACATATGTGCAGTCTGATCTTTCTCTTTACCTCCCGTTTGTCCCATTTAAGCCAAAATTGTTAATAGAAATTAATTTTCAAAGAAACATTGACTCACAATCGAGCTATCCAGTGCTTTCAGCCCTTTGATTTAAATGCATTTTTGACAAAGATATTTATTAAGCATGTCAAGGTTTAATATATCTACCCAACGATGACACGAGAAACTTCTCGTCTCATGAAGGGTAGATATCGTGTTCTGAAAGAGCGTTTGAACTTGGATCCTTCATGGACCTCTAATATTTGATACAATTTCGTCAATTCCATATTCGGAGTCGTCTTTAGTAGACATTCTTTGTCGTAAATACCAAATTCGGAGTCGTCTTATGTAGTAAAATTTCAACTTAGGTGTCGTCTTATGTAGACCTTCTTTGTCGTAAATTCCAACTTCCGAGTCGTCTTATTTAGACCTTCTTTGTAGTGTAGAAGGAACGCGATGAGGCTCGCACATCATTATGTCACTGACAAGGATCATTTCGGTGTAAATTTTTTTGTCGTTTGAACATTTGTAGACTTGTCATTTGAACAGTTTTAGACATTGAATCACTTGATCGCTTTAAGATCAACATCCCTTTGCTTTCATAATTGTATTTTGATCCCCAAACTTGAGGGAAAAGTTATGCACAGACAGAATTACTCATTCGTTCTTCTTGGTTGACCTTGTGTGTAAAAAATGTAAATGAGCATACCCACGAGAAAATGTTTAAGCTCTTCATACCGGCCTGATCACTCTAGTTTCAGAATGTCCCCGACGGCGGCACTCATCCTTTCCGACTATTTGTCTCACCAATGGGTCGTTAATCGTAGACCTATGTGGGATAGCAGCTGGAGGCTAGGAAGGGATGTAATGGTAGTACTGGTGTGAGAAATCCCAGGATTCCATTGTTTGGTGCTCCAGCCGCCGCGATATAACTGAAAGAATGTTGAAAGCGGCGTAAAACTCCATTTAAAAAAAAAAAAAAAAACTAGTTTCAGAATGAATAAAAATAGTTTCATTATTTAATTTCAGGCCAGGAAATCCATAACAATTCAGCAGCAGAACAACAAGTGTTTCGAATTCATCAACAATATTTCACGATTAAACAAGGACAGAACAAACTCACAAAAAAACTTTCTTCACATGTAAGTACAGTATTTATCTCGGTCACAGGCCAGGAAACAAATTTCAAGGAAGATACTGAAAGGAATTGAGGGCCTCAGACGCTCTACTGGTTATCAAGTTTTCCGTTAAAGAAATCTAATATTTAAGGAAGTTAATTACTCAAAGAAGAATGCACAAAAAAAAAAAAAAAAAAAAAAAAAAAAAAAAAAAACACGACTTTATCTGCTTTATTATTTTAAGCAACAATCCCCAAGGCCCCTTTTTCCGTGTTTCATGACGGATCCACTCCATTCCCAAAAGAATGTTACCTTATGACCCTACAATAATCCTGTGAAATTTTCATCAGAATCTGACAAGAATTGTGGACTTTATCACATAAACAGGATTGTTTTGAATGAAAATCAATAAGGCCCCTATTCCTGTGTTTTCTGAGGGATCAATTTCATTCCAAAAGGAACTTTCCTTACAACCCTACAATTGTCCTGTGAAATTTAAAAGACAATTTGCTAATGATTGTGATCTTCATCACACATACCAGAATGTTTTGTATGATAATCTGTAAGGCCCCTTTTCCTGTTATTCGAATGCCACAATTATTCCATGCATCTTTGAAGAGAATCCGATAAAACTGTTGACTTTATTGTGTTAACAAAGATATTAAAATCAATTTCTCATAAGGCCCCTTTTCCCGTGATATTTTACTGTTGGTTTAATCATTCTGTGAAAGTTAAAAGTGAATCCGATGAAATATTGGGACGATATTGTGTTTACTAGAATATTTTTTTAAAAAAAATCGTATGGCCCCTTTATACATGATACTTGATGGATTGTAACCAGTTCTGAAAAGAACCATTTAAGTGATTGTACAATCATTCAGTATAATATTTAAGTGAAACCGGTGAAATCAAGGGACATCATTGTGTTAACCAGAATATTTAAGAAAGTTTTTCATAGGGCCCCTTTTAATGTCAAAATCAACAATTGGAATGATGGTACAATCAATCTGTGTAATCTGTGGAATTTATTGTGTTAATGAGTTTATAGTGAAATCTTCATATGGCCCCTTTTCTCATGATACTCCACAGAACAAACCAAATTTCAAGAGGAACAATTCTAATGAAGGTACAAACATTCTTTAAAAGTTAAAGAGAATCAATGAAAACATTGGACTGAATGGTGTCAAGAATTTTTGTTACAAAATTTCCATAAGGCCCCTTTTTCCGTGAAACTTAACAATTAGATCCAATGTACAAAGGAACAATCCTAGTGATAGTTTGAAGAAAATGATAAAGACTGAGGACTTTATTGTAATAATGATGTTTTGTAATAAATGTTTTATAAGGTCCATTTTCTTGTGTCACTTAACCAATTCGACCTAATTTACAAAGGAACAATCCAAATGATGGTACAATCATTCCATTAAAGTTTGAAGAGATTCTGATAAAGACTGAGGACATTGTTGTGTTTATGAGGAATTGGTAATAATTTTTCATACAGCCCCTTTTCCTATGATACTAGACAGATCAGGCCCAATTTGGAAAGAAACAATCCTAATGATGGTACAAACATTCTGTGAAAGTTTAAAAAGAATCCGATGAAAACAACAGACTTTATCTTGGTGTAAAGATTTTAAAATAAGATTTTCATAAGGCTCCTTTTCTGTGATACTTGAAGGATCAGGTCTCATGTCAGCATCAACAATCATGATTATTGTACAATGATTCTGTGAAGGTTTGAAGAAAATCGAATGAAAGCACTTGACTTGGTTACAAGAATTACAGGTAAAATTCTCAAAAGGCCCCCTTTCCCATGATACTAGACAGATCACGCCTAATTTGAAAAGAAAGAATCCTCATGATGGTATAATCAATCAGTGAAAGTTTAAACAGAATCTGATGAAAACTGTTGACTTTATTGTGGTACAAGGATTTTAAAGTTAAATTTCATAATGCTCCTTTTCCTGTGATACTTGACGAATCTGGTCTAATGCAAACATCAACAATCATTATTAATGTACAAATATTCTGTGAATGTTTGAAGAAAATCCGATGAAAGCTCTGGACTTGGTTACAAGGATTTATAAATGAAATTTTCATAAGGCCCCTTTTCCTGTGTTTCTTGACAGTTCAAACCCTGTTATGAAAAGAATGATCGTTATGACCTTCCAATCATTCTGTGAAAGTTTTAACAAAATCTTATCAAAGCTGTGGGATTCATTGTGTTAACAGGGATTTATTAATTGAATTTTCATATAGCCCCTTTACCCATGTTACTTGATTGATCTGGACCAATTCCAATGGGAACTCTACTTACAAAAGTATAATTATCTGTATGAGTATAAAGACAACCCCATCTCATCTGTGGACTTACAAGCATTAAATAAGACTTTTTGAATTTTCCTAAGGCCCCTTTTCCTATGTTTCTCAATGGATCAGATCCAATTTGAAAGGGTCAATTATGATGGTACAATCATTATGTGAAAGTTTGAAGCCGATCAGGTGAAATCTAGGGCCATGATGTGTTAACCAAGATTTTTTTTATTAAATTTTCATAGGGCCCCTGTTCCCATGAAACTTGATGGATCAAACTTACTTCCGAAAGGAACAATCCATTTGATGTAATAATCATTCTGTGAATGTTTGAAGAGAATTTGTTGAAAACTGTGGACTCTATTGTGTTTACGAGGATTTTTAAATACATTTTCATCGGGCCCCTTTTTCCCGTTCGTTGACTGATCATACCAAATTTTGAAAGGAACAATTCTTATTATGGTACAATCATTCTGTGAAAGTTTGAAGTCAACCAGATAAAAACTGTGGATTAGAGTGTTAACGATTAGATCTTTCAATTAAATTTTAATAAGGCCCCTTTTTCCCATGTTTCTTGGGGGATCATATCCGATTCCGAAAGGAACAATCCTTATGATAGTACAATTATTCTGTGAAGTTTGAAGAGAATCCTTTGAAAATTGTTGACTCTAGATTATTAATGAGGATTTTTATCTAAATTTTCATATGGCCCCTTTTCCTGTGTTTCTTGACGGGTCATATCCAATTTCGAAAGGAACTATCATTATGATAGTGCAATCATTCTGTGAAAGTTTGAAGAGAATCCTATGAAAACTGTTGACTCCAGAGTGTTAGCAAGGATTTCTTAAAAGATTTTTCGATTAATTTTCATAAGGCCCACTTTCCCGTGTTTCGTGATGGATCTGACCCAATTCCGAAAGGAACTGTCCTTATGATTGTACAATCATTCTGTGAAAGTTTAAATACTATCTGTTGAAAACTGTGGACTCTAGAGTGTTAACGAGGATTTTTAATTAAATTTCATAAGGCCCCTTTTCCGGTGTTTCTTGTAGGATCATACTCATTTTCGAAAGGAACGATCCTTATGATATTACAATCATTATGAGAAAGTTTGAAGAGAATCCGATGAAAACTGTGGACTCTAGAGTGTTAACGATGATTTTTTATGGAATTTTTAATCAAATTTTCATAAGGCCCCTTTTCCAATGTTTCTTGGCGGACCAATTTCGAAAAGGAACGACCCTTTTGGTCGTACAATCGTTCTATGAAAGTTTGAATATACAATCTGAAGAAAAATGTGGACTCTATCGCGTAAACGAGGATTTTTTTTATTAAAGTTTCATTAGGCCCCTTTTCCCATGTTTCTTGACCGATCTGACCCAATTTCGAATGGAACGATCCTTATGATGGTACAATCATTCTGTGATAGTTTGAAGGAAATCCAATGAAAACTGTGGATTCTAGAGTGTAAACAGGGAAAAGTTAAACAGACGGACGGACGCCCTACGGGAAAATGCTATCGCAATAGCTCTAGTGGCCTTCGGCCAGTAGAGCTAAAAAAGTGGTCCACATTTTGATACTTTCATGAACTTCTCCTTAAATTCAATAATTCAATACCATAAATTTCAGACAGAGTTATTCTAACTAAATAAATGTTCGTTGTCCTAAAAAGAGGAGTGTATTCTCGAAATATGATTAAAATAAATAATGAATATCCACAGTTACAGTATATATTTGGTCATCTTAACCCATTCCCACACAGTGACTCTTTTTGACGCCAACAAAGAAAACCAATTTGGAAAACATTGTGTAAAAGGAATAAATTGCTTTTGACAAGGAATTTCTTCATTTTACACAATATTTTCTACACAGAAGGTTGATAAATTCCAAAATTTCACAAGCATCTAAGTGTAGTCTGCAACTCCTTTCAATTTGGACTAGTCTTAATATTTACCGTCTGGTAATGGATTAAAGTTTTTTCAAAGTTCAACATAATGACACATGTTTCTAAAATCTAATTCTTAAATCCAATCATACTTTCGGTTCCCCAGATGGCTATAAAAAGTCATGTCACTGAGAAAACATCAGGGCATCAATCCGTGTGACTGAAAAGGTATTTAGGTAGGTGATCATATTGCTTGGAGTAGAGAAATCGAAATACTTTTTTGGTAATCGATGAAATAAACGAGTATATAAAATCTGGGAAAATGTCGGTCCTTTTTATGATTTCATTTGAGCAACGTCTTTGTACATTAAATGAGTACATGTTGTGCGGGGGTTGTTCCTGAAAAAGTTGGTTTGTATTTCAAAGCTAACAATTTATTTCATTGAGTGTTTGCTACTCGGTGTTAAAAATTTAAAGTGTATACCTTTAAAATTATCAAAGATGAGTGCGTTTCGACCCACGGTTCCTCGCCCGACGCAGTAGATGCTTTTGAACTTTTCCTAACAATTTCAACATTATTGACGACATATACATTAACAAGTCAACCATAGACTCCTAGTTTTACTTACACCCGTACTACCACTACATACTTTCCGAGCCTCCAGCTGCTCATCTTACATAGCTTTACGATTATCTATCCATTAGTGGGAGGCAAAAGTCAGAAAGTATATTTGCTTGGACCGTTGATAGAACCCTGGACCTCATAATTGAGAGTCCAACTTGCTACCAACTGCGCTATGGCCGCGGCGGAGAATTTGCTTAAGATATGCAGGCATCCAATAGTTTAGTACAATAAAACGTAAAATTGTATATAAAAATACCAGGAGATAGACAGTTAATTCATCTAAGAATGCATGCTGCAAGAGGAGGGAGTTAGTATTATTTTCTCTTACTTCACTTGATTGAGTGATCAATGTTCGTGGTCCTGTTGTCAGCCTACCGTCCTTTTATCCGTCAACAATAAATCGTAACCAATGGGCTAATCAGACTGAAAATTGAAATGTGTGTACGTAGTTGAAGCTCTATCAAATCTGTTTAAGAAATTGAGTTACTTCAGAAAACTGTTAATCATGGCATCGAAGGTATCCCGACGCCGTGCTGGTTCAAAAAAGAGCAATTCGGGTATTCTACTTTAAGAAAATCTTAAAGTTTTATCGGGAAATATAATAAGTCATAGGAGTTCATTAATTTACCGGTTACATTATTTAGTCTCTTGTCCCGACAAGAATGTTGAAATATTGCCAAGAGGGTCTTATTTCCAACTTTGTCCTCGCGTATACTTTTTTGTTTAGAAACTAAGATTTTTTGCTTTAAAAAAAAGAAAAAAGAAGAAAAACTTCTTGTGAAAAATCATAAGGCCTAGGCGTTCCATATTTTACATGTGAAATCTTATGAAGTGGCATACAAAAATGCCAAAAGAATGTCCCAAGTGTCTAATTTGGACTCAGACCGGGGAAATAAAGGAAACCCTCAACATTCTTCTTGTTACTTGTCCCATTAAAGTATGGTATGCGGCGGCATTTCTCCAACTGCCGTTGGCATACCTTCGGAATTTTAAGATAAAGATTTTATAACAATAAATGGTTTTAAAGATACAAATCATAACATTTTTTCGTATATAAGGTAAGGATTTGTAGTTTGCTTTTGCATATTTAATCGACTTCATAGGTTACGCATCACGGTTTTTTGAATTGGAAATAGTCTGTTAACGGAGCGTCTGGCAGCCACATTATACTGTCAAACAACCATCATACCTACTCATTTATACAACTGGGTAGAGAGAAGTAAGTTACTAAGAAGTAGTTAGTATGTTGCTCTGGAAAATAGGCTTCGAACCTGCGTTTTGCACCTCAACTTTTGACTCCACACTATGTGATCAGAAATGTGAAATTCGAATACACATATCTTTTAACGGGAAGTGAAGTCACGCGACCAAATTCAAAATAGAAATTATTTCCTTACATTTCGCAACATCCAGTATCTTTAAATTTCGCCTTGTGAATTAAATAAAAAAAAAATAAGTCAAACACAAATATTATCGAGGTTTTACATGATTTTTTGAAACTGTTGTCATGTTGTTTATTGGATTGATGCTTTAATGAACGTGTCTTCATTCGTGTTCATATATATGCCATCATCAAAAGACAATGGACAAAATTTACACAAAAACAGATTTTTTAAAAAAAAATATGCCATTGCATAATTCTTGAGTTTTCTTAATGTCAACGTTTCAAACAGGTACCTGCACAATTTCCTTTTTGACTCCCCAGAAAAGAGTTTCTGACAAACAATGTGGACAATAAAGAAATTGCTTTTGTTTATCCACGAAGTTTTTAAAATTAAAAATACAAAGGTTTTAAAAATTCCATCAACTTACAAGAGCTGTGAGATACAGGTTACGCTCCACCAACAAATACTTGTCATAAAATGAATGAAACTTTAACAACCAAAAATATGGCATTAACCCAATACTGTTTTTTAAAATTTCAGACTTGTGCAAATTGACAGGGGTATCAAAGTGAATTTTTAAGAAAGTACACTTGAAAAAGTAGTCATCCTATATGATAGAAAATATTGTAGAAAAATAAGACAATGCTTGCTACAATGTTTTCTCAAGTATAATTTCACTGGGTTGTAAAAACCAGGGATTGTACAGGAAAGAGATAAGCCCCCTTTTCTCATAACACAGTTTTGCCTTAAGTCTATGGCTAGTCGGCTATGATGAAAAACATTTAATCAATATTTATGAAGATATCAAACAAGAAATCCCCTTTTGAATGAAGCCTCGCTAAATAAGACTTGCATTATTCAATGGGGCACATCAGAATATTCGGTGAAAATATCATAAATATAAGTCAAGAAAAGTAGAAGTTGCGCAGACAAGAACTTCCCAATAAGCTTCCCCTTTCCATGACGCAGCATTGAATCACAAACCCTTATGACACGTATTAGGTCGGCACACGTATACAAATATTTGGTGAAAACGTCATCAAGATTCCACCTAGAATCGTAGGTTTTTCGCTAGGTCACTTAAAGACAAGTATTTGGTGAAAATTTCATCAAAATCCGCCAAGAATTGTAGGAACAGTTTCTCACACAATATTTTTTACAATCCTTTGTAACAATTACACAACATTGGACATCAGAACACTGATAATATGCGCTAGGACAAGTATTTAGTCAAAATGTGATTAAAATCCGTCGATAGTTTTAAGAATATTTTCGCACACGAGATTGAATTAACGTTCGTTTCAAGCAGCCAACTGACCGAACTACCAGTCAAACGGCTGAAGGCCAAGCCGCCAAACCCAGCCACCCGTACGCCGTCATTCACCAATTCATTACTTTATCTAAAAGTTTGATAATCGCTCTGTTGTCAAATTTGTATTAGGGGTGGACTTACATCAGAAGAAACTACCAAAGAAGTGTGGTCTTTTATAAAATCTTACTACAAGATACCAGTTGAGTTGATTTCTTAATTCCATAACCGATTTTCAAATGAATGGACGGAACTATAAAAATAAGAGAGCAACCAGGCGCTGAACCTTTTCTTTGACAAAGGTGGGGAACTCAGCTAGCGTATAGTAGAGCCTCTGACTATATTCTTTGAAGGGAGGGCTTACTAAATCTACGAAACTCGCAACACCCCCGAACAGTTTGTAGTCTGTCGTCTATCAGCTTTAATGATGCCAGAAACGTTGGTCGCTTTTTTTAACGTGGCTTAAAATATGCATGTATTAAAGATTCCACCAATTTCCGCATAACCAAGAACCAGCTAAAAATACAGGATACGGAATCATAGTAGGTCACTATTGAAAATAATTAATGAATTTTACTGTTGCTTTACCCTAGTATATGATCCGAATTTATGTTCATATTGAGCAATATTATCTTCAAGCGTTGTTAAACTGCGAATAAACAGACTTAGGATAAAAGAATATTTAAAGCGTTGTGAGTAAAATTCAAAGGGAAAAAAAAGAAAAAAAAAAAAGACGTTAACGTTATTGTAACGTTACATTTTGCACATGGTGGTTTTTCCCTTTTCCTAAAAATTCCTATAATATGATGAAGATAGTATCAAATTATCTTCGGCGCCTTGTAGTCGCGCGATTTCCTTATTCGTTGTTCGGCTTTAGAACCGTAAAAAATCTTAAGTAAAAAGGACCAAGCTGAAAGCTAGATGACACTTGTTAAATGTTTGATGTGTTATTATTGATTTAAACTTGTAAATAACGACATAATAAAGCGTACTTATTAAGTAAATAAGTAGAAACCGGAAGTTGTAAGTATACTTCCTTATTTTCAAAATCTTCTTCTTTCGTTTTGCATCTATTTGATTTTTTTGAGTAAAAGCTGTAAAACCCACAATAATCGTGTTTGCTTGATGCCTACGATCTCCCTTAATCGCTCTAGAATGTTTTAAAGCACTGGGCGGCGTGATTATTGTAAAAATGCATTTGCGACCTGAGCCATATTTGTAAACTTTGCCTATATATGGTCACATGACTACAACATGTCACTTGAGATCACGTGATTACCAAACACGGAACGGAGAATCACAAAAAAACAAATTACTTCGCTGATTATTATCTTATTTTTGATAATTTAAAGGGAGGTATCGATGTTTCTGAAACCTAGATAAGAAAAATTACCAAGTGCCGAAAAATAGACTCAAACGAACATTTAATACTTTATGTTAGGTCAGGTATTGTCTTGGTGGTTATCTAATAGGACTCATCTTTACAGCCCGGCTAGCGAACATAACTCCTGATGACGTAACGATGACGTTGGTTTGATGTAATTTGAACTAGATGCAAGGTTCTAACGGTTATTCGCGCCACGTGAATGCCCTATAATCTTCGTAACTGTCTCGGATTAATCTAAAATAGATTAATAGCCTACGTATGCTATTAGGGCAATACCTCATATTTTTGCGAAACTACTTTTCGGCATATTGTTTTCAAATAGTTAAGGAGAGGAAATAAAATTAATTAAAATCTGTGACATGAAAAAAACAACAACACATCGATACTTACCTTTAAAGCAAACTAAAGCATGTTTAGAAGTCTATAAACGAATTTTTATATCATGTTTTACATGTGCCATATTATTGTCTTCGGCTACAACTAACTGATTGTCCGTGGCGAGTTGAGATGAGAAGTAATCCGAGGTGTATTCATATCTAAGAGATCACGTGATATGTCTTATCAAGAAACCCGAAATGAAATTGTCTTGTGTTCATTTTGCGGTTTTGTTTAATCTAAGTTGGAATTGCTCCGCATTCCAACTTAAAAAGCATTGCTTTTTTAGGGACGTTTAAACGTCTCTAAGAATAACATACGACCAGGGCCTTACTACAGAAAACCACATGACAATCTAGATATGCTAGGAAGCTCGAGTTGCGAGGAGACAACAGGGAGAAACTCCTATTTAGAGACAGCATTAAGCACTCTTAAAGCTTAAGTAAACTTGTATTCAAATGTTGGCTTTTGTTGTCAAATTTGATTGGAAAGTTAGAGTTTCAAAAGTTCGCTGAAAGAACGGGAACTTTTTCCTGGTGACTTTACAGAAACAAACTTTGATTGACAAGTTAAAGTTTGAAATATTCGGGAAAACCAGGAGCTATTTTCCGGTTGCTATTCCTTTCAAGTCGAAACTCTGGAAAATTACATTCAGTTATATACAAAAATGAAATCATAAAAATTTGCACCATGTCTTCAATTTTTCAGGATAAGACACGAATGAACGTAAGACGAAGTATAGCGCAAGCTAGGTCCGAAATACAAGATGAAAATCTTTATTTTCTCAACGGTTTTCCTTACGGTATTATACAAAGCGAAATAATGGATATGTATTGTTTGACCACGTTTACTTGAGATCCACATTTTACGTAAGCGCTCTAGAATTACATATAGTATTGCCGCTCTTTAAAGACGCAAGGTAGAGAAATGACGATTCCTTAAGATGACTTATGCTTCGAGACATGGATAGTACAAAAACACAGGAACTCACTTTTAACACAATCGATCGACGATTGACAAATGGCGGCTGTCAATCAAAGAAGCTATCTACCAATCAAATTATTCATTCTGACTGGAAGTAAACTTTGAACCCCACATTGTCCGATATTTAAGTGAAGTATTTTAGGTGTTTTGGTGATCTAAACGTCGTAGCTACAGCTAATTCAAGCCGTACTTACGATGTTTAGGTTGCTACCCAACCATTTATACCTTTTCTTTGTTTATGACCAGCCAACAATTTTGAAAAATTATGCCGTTATATATTGAAGAGGAACTTCCTGTGGGAGTCAGTGGATGTGCGGAGTCAGTTGGCGGGGCCAGCGATACGACAAATAAGTTCATTAGCATGGTAAAAAAATTGGCGCCGTCATAAAGCAGTTGGTAGCGTGTCGGACTGTCAATCTAGAGGTCCCGGGTTCGATCCCAAACGGCGGCACTCATCCTTTCCGACTATTGTCTCTCACCAATGAGTCGATAATCGTAGACCTATGTGGGATAGCAGCTGGAGGCTAGGAAAGGATGTAATGGTAGCACTAGTGTGAGAAATACCAGGATTCCATTGTTAGGTGCTCCAGCCGCCGCGATATAACTGAAAGATTGTTGAAAGCGGCGTAAAACCCATTCAAATAAAAAAGCATGGTAAATCAGGATTCGAGTCCTCGAACTTGAGACTTTATTTATTCCATTCAAAAATACTTCACTGGTGTTTCAATATAATTCGATGGTACGTCAACTCTAACAATAGTGCTACGATAATCTGCATCACAGTTTTTGCTCGTGGAGTCCGTTGCATGTACAGATTATGACCTTAAAACCAAGACATTTAGGCTAGAGTATAGTTTGAATTAATTTGACTTGATTTTTTCACCCAACATTGCAAAAAACGTCTAACACAATCTGAATATTGATTTAAGTTCTGAATCTTGATAAACTATTTCAACACAATCCTGCTTTTTTACAACTTCGTGAAAAAGGCTTGGGGAAAACATTGTGAAAAAGGAAAAAATACTTGTTAGAAGCAATTACTTCATTACCCCGCAATGATTGCTTACCAGATAGGCACAAAAATTACAACAGCTTGTAGTCTGCAGTTATTTCGAATTTTGGACCCGTCAAGATTTGTGTTAGGTTATAATGGGTTAAATCAAAACTCGCTGAGCTTCAGGGTGATATTTCCAAATATTGTCCGATAAAATCAATCGGAAACAAAATGTCTTGTCAATCAAGTGGTCTTGGTATAAAATCCTGACACCATCGTCATATTTTTCTATTGGAAATGCTAAAGTGTGTACTTTTGTCAGATTGAAAGCTGCAGGTATAAAAGAACTGACAGGAATCATGTTTTCACAGTCCTCCTCGCGATGATTTTCGTTCCATGTGGTCATCTGGTCACAGGTTAACTTATTTGTTAGAAAACATCCCATGTCTTTCTCGTTGTTAAGAATGATACATCTGTAAACGTCAGGTGGGTAGTTGTGTTTTCAATTTTTGTAACAGTTAACAGCGCCTATAGATATAAAATATGTGTACCAGGTAGAAATTTAGTTCTAACCTTTCCGTACGTTTAAGCATCATTCATAAGCTTGATTAAATCGCAATGCTTCAAAACAAGAGAGAAAAAACAGTCTTTATAGTAATCATGTAGTTCTTACTGGCCTAATTTGATTTCTTTTTAATTTTCCTTTTCAGATCAAATTTATCATCAGCACTACTTGGCGTCATAGTGCGGTGCCTAGAGATCTTCTATGACAGATTTTTCAAATATGATCCCATGATGATGGAAGCACTTGAATTTAAATTATCAACGTATAACAACAAATTGGTCTGTTTACAAAATGATCGAGAACGGCTCATTCTACAGCTGGAAAAAATGGGATTTGACAGAGAAACACTTTCCGTGTTACAGCAACATCTAGACAATGAAAAGGAAATGAAAATTTGGATGAGAAGATTTTACAGTCGAGATCTTGTTGAAATACAAGGAAGAGATAGAGGGGTTTATCTGAATAATGTTGATCCGCAATCCACATACAGATACTGGTACATGCTAGTGAACCCGAGAGCATACGATCTAAACAACAGGAACATATTGAAGGGGTCATTCTGGGCAGTGACGGCAGAAATATTTACCGATGCGCTTGGCAATTCTATGACCAAGGAGCAGTGGTCACAGTTCTTCATCTTTCCGGATAATATTCGAATGTTTCTAACAATTCCATGTTCATCATCCGATTACTTAGGACAGCTGGACTCAAAAGAAACAAAATAGGGATACAGATTAAAAACTTTGTAAATAGTAGTAGTTTACGTGATTTTTGATTATAGAAAAATGGTAGAATATCATCATACATATCTGTAAGTATTTGTCGCATATAGTCAGTGAGAAAGGGTATTTCTCTTTCAAAATGATCTGTAATTTTTCATACCTATCTCTGATTTAAAAGCAGACGAACTTTTGTGGAAGTGTGAAAAAAAGCCTTTATCAGCTTTTAGAAATGTCTATTGGTCGCAGCCATACTAACAAAAACTTTGATGTTTACAAGTGAATGCACCCCATAGAATATTATTTTTTATATACAAAAATGAATACCGCAATTGATAATACGTATTCAATAAAAAAGGGAACACATCGTCGAAAAAAACTTTCATTCATTTGTAGTCGTGCAAGAATGACAGTATCTTTAAAACTGATACTTAAATCCAATTTATTTGGATATAGAAATGAGTTTCAATTGGCATTAAATAGTGGCAATCTTAATACTAAGAATTATGAAATGATGAATAAAGAAGATTAATCATACTTTTTGTAAACGTTAAAATCGAAATCATTAAAGATTGGCAAGACACAAATGAAGAGCATGATCAAAGTTTTAATCTATGTACATTTTCTTCTTACGAAGATATAAAAAAAAAGAGCTGGTCACAGTCATGTGAAAAATGCCCCCAAAGGACAGGGTCAAGCATGTGGCACTTTGATTTGTTTTGTAAACACAACCACATGCATTTGTGATCCATACGTCTGGGATTTTATTAAATGAAATTTTAATACATATAATAATTTCTATAAATACAGAATGAAATCGAGAATACATTATGGACAGATTTTTCTGAGGTCAAAAGTAGGTCAAGGTCACTGATCAAGGTCAAGGTCATGTAAAGTGGTCCACCCAATTAAGCATCTGTCCAAATATGGAAGCAATCCATTGCAGAATAAGAGAGTAAATACAATTTAACCATTCCGGACGCAATTTAACAATTCTGAGCCCCTTTGACCCCAGATTGTAACCTTGACCTTTGAGATAGGAACCTGGGACTTTTTCGCGACACGTCGTCTGAAGGTGGTGAACATTTGTATGAAAGAAGTTTGTACCTCCGTGCAATACAATACAATACAATTCATTTTATTGGCAATATAGGCCACCGGCCCATGGTACAAATATGTTATATTCATTACAAAACATGAGAGTGATGCTAACATAAATGTTATTAAGATATTTAATGGTTGATTATTTAAGATAAGATCAGCAATGGAATAAGAGACTCGTACTGCAGTAAAGCAAATTTGTGTTGCTTTCAGGGAAATCGGCATCTCTAGAAGTCGATCATTTTGAATTAAAACGCTGTGTTAAGGGTAATCACAAGAATCGTCACACTGTGACGATTCTACCAATCACCTTCCACACAGAGTCCAGATCATTTGTAAAACAAATAGGAGAAAAAGAACAAATACACAATTCGAGTTTCATCTCAGCATGAAAAAACAGTATTTGTTGTGTGGCGAAATAAAACTATAAGCCTAATGGTGGTTATGGTTTAAGTGAAGCGTTCGTTTTTGAACGATTGACTGTCAATGGGTGCATGTATACAATAAATACAAAGTTACATATTCAAAAGCGTTTCAGATCGAATTTTAAATGCATTTTCCAAGAATTTAGCCATTATAAAAACCTCAGACTCATCTGATGTATTTAGAATTCTATAAAATGGGTCTGGAGTTCTACAACGTAGCCATTTCTGGGGAAAGTATATAATTCGTAGGTTTTCATATAACCTGCACTGATAAAAGAAATGTAACTCGTCTTCAATTACATATAATTTTTCACGGGTACAAAAAGGGCAGTACCGTTCTTGCTTTGGTGAAGATATGTTTCTGCCTTTTTCAATCATAAGTTCGTGATTAGAGCAGCGAAAATTTCCAAAAATTCTACGTAAATTAGATGGCATGATTATAGAAGTTACAGAGCGGACACAGCAAAAAGTGCCGATTTTTGACCGTTGACCCCAGATTGTGACCTTGACCTTTGAGACAGGATAGTAGAAATTCACTGCTTGATTGCAACAGACTTATTGCACGAACACCAGATTTGAAGAACAAATATCTGCTTCTTGTTAATTCCAACAAAAGTGTTGATAAACTGATGGTGTGATTAACAGGATTTCACTGTAATAGGCAAAATGGCAGGTTGCCACTGCAGAGATTAAAAGATGGCACCATAATCAAGCAGTCTGCGAGCAATTACATTAATCTGCCTGACCCCCTAAAATTAAATCATGGGCAGAGCCCCTGAAATCAAATCAGGAATGTCCACTCTAGTATTTCAAAAATGTTGGGGATTTCAGTGCAAAATTCACACAAGTAAGAGATGTTTGGTATTTCATTCTCCTGGTTTATAGAAAATTATCCCCGACCCATTTTGAAAATATTGGGGAATCTTAAAATGGGGAAATCCCCAGTCCCCCTGCCTAGAATAACACTAAATCAGGGGCGCAATACCCCTAAATCATAATAACGAGGACAAACAAGGCAGGTGCTGTGCAGATAATAAAGCATAAAAGAGGTGGCCATGCAGTAATTAAAAATGTCAACAGTCTTTGCTTGGCAGGTCGACTTGTAGCAGCATAGAGAATTGAATATGACATTGACCGCCAATATTGCTCTGAAATTTGCAAGTAAAAACCTTAAGGTCATATCGTCCTCCAAAACACATGAAAATTAATAAGAAAACCATGCTCCAGACCCAAAGGCATGAAAAATTATGACAATTGAAAATGTAAGATTTAAATAATTCTATGCGGTAAGCCTATGATTCATGGATGAAGTGTCGATATGTTAATTTGTGATCCTCTACCCACTAAGTTAAGGATTGTTTACATAAATTTATGCTGTCAGTGATGATGTTGTAACTTATTCTAGTCAATCAAATAACCTACTGGGTCACGGAGATTAACGAATTTGTAAAGTTAAGTCGTAAGAACCTGTTCATATTGGTCAGTGCCAAATGTTAGCAAATATTTCCGGTGAAGAATCAGGAGCGGTTGCCTTAATTTCAAAAGGTAAACAAACTAGTATTGAAATTGATACGAAAAACACAAATTCTCTTTATAGAGACATTCACTCATACTCCCTTTTAGCATATTGGTATTAAGAAGGCTCTTGTTTGCTTTAATGACCAAATAAACGATATATTATTTAAAATTTCCTTCCTCCAAGGGAACAATTGGCCTTAATGTTAGACGTGAAACTTTGCTAACAAAATAAATAATTGTTGGTTGCAGGGAATAAAATAAGAAAATTAAAATTGGACTACTTATTTGTCAAAATTATCATGAGGATTCCTCAGTTTAACAAAGTGATGAGGCAGTAACAGGCCAGTAGAATACCCCAATCCAAATACTCTGCAAGTACCTGCTCACGTAACAATTTTTGACCCGAGCCTTGAATATGTACCCAATCACGAATTAAAGAAGTTCATCACAGTATGCAAATAACCTCTGCAATTCTTAATGACTAGATCCGGCTTTGATTGCCTGCATAGTGTTGACGAGCGTTTAAGGCATTCCGCCACTGTTGTTGTTGTCGCCGTCGGACTCACGCATAACGATATTTTCCTCATAGATTATTCTAACGTCGAGCCGTAGCAATAATAACTAGTGAATGAAACAATCTTCTCAGTCAAACTATGGAAAATAACACCAGGATCACATTAATTGGCGCTTCAACTACCACTAAACAGCATAAACCGGGGTAGGCTACATCTTGAAACGCCAAAGTTCGATCGAATTTGCCAAGCCAGACACAATTCATTCACTGGTGATCATAAAGTCACGACAAGAATCAACAATTTCGGCAGGAGCCGCATAACTGGGTGTCCGATCATTTTCCTCAAATTTCCGTTAGATCACATTGGTCACTCGTGATCGGCATGTAGGACACTAAGTGTCCTTAAAATTCGAGTAAATAACACACGAAACCGTCCAAACCTGTTAGTGTATGCAACAGCATGCACTTGTAAGTCCTGAAAAGATGATTACGGTGGTAATTAACAAAAATAAAATCAGATAAATAACTGAATTTTTAATAAATTTTGATTCGCAACAAAATTATTTGTTCATTGAACAAACAAAAAGTCTCGAAGGTCACTCATTGGACCGTAAGAAGGGGATGCCGTTCGCTATTGGCTGATTGTCAATTTAACGTTTGCATGTTCGCTGGCCGGAACACTTTTGTACCTAACCATTGTAAAGGGAACAGTTTAAACGGCATGCTCCCGGGTTCGATCCCCGACGGCGGCACTCATCCTTTCCGACTATTTGTCTCTCACCAATGGGTCGATAATCGTAGACCTATGTGGGATAGCAGCTGGAGGCTAGGAAGGGATGTAATGGTAGTACTGGTGTGAGAAATACCAGGATTCCATTGTTAGGTGCTCCAGCCGCCGTGATATAACTGAAAGATTGTTGAAAGCGGCGTAAAACCGCATTCAAACAAACAAACAAAACATTAAACGGCATCCCCGAGAAAGGGGGTCAAGAAGGGGTTCGCAGATAAAACCATTTATTTCCAATTAATTATCATATTGTCAGATGGGAATTTACAGAGGCTGGGTTTAAACTTAATTTATTCTAAAAAGAATTTCTCAACAACCACCCTGGCTTCCTAATGCTTTAAAGTGTTCATAGTCATGCCACAAATACAGCCACCACGCTGTTTACAAATCTATTCAAAGTTTTGACCCACTGACATACTTTTTGACATGGCCCTATATGACCTCAAATTGAATTAGGCCAAAAAATCAAAGATGCAGACATGTTGACCAAATATCCAGGTATTGGAGCCTCAAAAGTAAATAAAGGACTGAAGAGTGCATACAAAGCATTTAGAATTTGACCCAGTGACCAACATTTTGACCAAAAACGTGTTCGAGGATTCATGGTGACAAATATCCAAAGTTTCCAGTCATTTTAGCTAGAAAGCTAGAAAGTCTGGCCTCCAGAATGTCCACAAGATTTTATAACACGACATAAGATGGACACCGGACACAGCTTGATCAGATTGGTAAATTGAGCACTTCGTGCTCAGGTGAGCTAAAACCAAATCAATGTTAATTTTGAAAACTACAGAGCTGCTTAATTCTTGCAAATTAAGTTATTCCCCTTTACTGTTGGCAGCAATATATTTTTTTAGTTCGATTTATTCCGGAAATAAATATCCTATCACAATTCGGAACAGTCATTTGTTATACCAAATTAATGACTTCTTTTTCAGAGAAAATAAGTGGCTGTTTAAAAGGTTGTTGCTGTGTTTATTGTCATTTGTTCTCACGCCTCCGTCAAAGCGCAGTTGGTTACGAATCAGACTCCTAACCTTCAAGCATGGGGTGTCATGGGTTCGATACCCGGTGGCGGCACATATCCTTTCCGACATTTGTCTCTCACCAATGGTTGGATAATCGTAATCCGAAGTGGAATAGCTGCCAGAGACTAGGAAAGGATTAAATGATAGTACTGCTGCGAGATATACCAGGAATCCATTGTTTGGTGCTCCAGCCACTGCGATATGACTGAATTAGAGGCGCTTAAGCGCCTGATTAGCTCCACCGGCCTGAATTTACTTATCTTCCCTGAGAAGTTTGGTTGATAACCATCGTGCAGTTTGCAAGACTTAGATTTTCAAAAATTCGCTATATACCATACTCAGAGACAAGGATTATTTTAATGAAATTTGGTTGAAATTCATCCTATGGTTTCTGAGAAGAAGATTTTAAAGCTTTCACTATATATGGAAATTAGTCCCGCCCAATAAAGGCACGTTTTCTGTCCTATCAAAATTCTTTGAAAAATCTGATAAAGAGTCACCCAAGGATCAATCTAGTGAAATTAAGTTGAAATCCATTTATTGGTTTCTTAGAGGAAGATTTTTAGAGATTTCACCATATATGGAAATAAGCCCCGCCCATTAAAGCCATATTTTTCATCTGAACTTAATTCTTTAAAGCAACCGGATTAAGAGTCACCCAATGAGCATTCCTGTAAAATTTGGTTGTAATTTATCGATTGGCTTCTTAGAAGAACATTTTTAAACATTTTACCATATACGGAAATAAGCCCCGCCCATTAAAGCCATGTTTTTTCTTCCGATCAAATTCTTTGAAGGAATCTGATAAAAGATCACAAAAAGATCATTCCTGTAAAATGTGGTTGAAATCCATCAATTGGTTTTTGAGAAGAAGATTTTTGAAAGTTTCACCATATATGGTAATTAGCCCCGCCCATTAAAGCCATGTTTTTCTTCCGATCAAAATTCTTTGAAGGAATCTGATTAAGGGTCACCAAATGACCATTCCTGTACAACCTGAAAGCAATCCATTGGTTAAAGGAAGTAGTAGGTTGGCGACCTAAACGTCGTAACTACAACTTGAATAAGCTGTAGTTACGACGTTTCAGTCGCCAAACCAACAAAAAGGTTAACAGAAATAGCGGCTAATGTAGGAGATCAAAACTGATTATTGTCGACTGGTTATTTGATTGACAGCCGCGATTTGTCAATTAACTTCAGCTGAAGTTTTCTGTGCGACTGCCATTATATCGAATTATTGATAGGGACTACTTTCTTTCTTCAAGCACAAAAAAACTTTGTTTAATGGAGTTGAGCCGATTGCTTCCGCCACACCTGTTCAAGCTCAGGAACTGAGACCATTAGGGAAATATTGATGTGTGCAACATCACGCAGTATTGTTTAACTGCATAATGGTCTATAGTCGTCCACACCATAACTGAACCTCTTTCACACGGTCATGGCTTAAACAGGTTCGGATGGGAAACACTGTCTAGAGATCTCTATAGCCCCCGTATAATTCTGCCTATTAAGTTCGTGCAAAAGCTGGGTTTCTCAGTAAACAGAAATGAGATTTAAACATTCAACGTTGACAGGTACGAATTTGATTCATACGCAGATGTGAATTATATAAACGAATGTCTGTAGTTTGTTCGCATGTCTATCATGCAAGCCCTTTGCAGACTGTATCTGGCTGGTGTAATAGAAAATCCTAAAAGAAACGATATGTTTGCATGTCATTTAGCTAGGTAAGGTTTACACGCGAGTCCCTATTTGCAGCATTTCTGGAGAGAATGGGGTGTCTAGCAGAGTCATAGCAACTAGTCTGACGTCTTAATCTCGTACACGAAATAATCTAATTCTAAAAATTGATGCCCAGTCAAATAAGTTATATCGTTAAAAATTGACTGTCTATGAGTTTTCGTCAATGTTTGCATTCGCAGCAAGCCTAGGTGGATTTGACTGCGTAACGCAATAGTAGCTGTAAAATAACGTAGACATGTCATTTAGCAATTGCCAGACAAACATTTAGTCTAGCCTAACTTGAAAGAGTTTAAAGACGAAAAATCAGGGGGCGTTTAAGTACCATATAGAATAGAAAAATGAGGAAGGAATCCGATGTTTTACACAACTAGTTTTCTTCCAAAACGCCCGGTTATCCGAAAATGGGTCAAGTGTAACCGCATTAATTCTTTTTTTCTATGGACTAAGATACTTGTCTAAGTTCTCATAATCATTTTATCTATCCATTATACAACCAACCGGGATACCTATTCTTACCAACTTGAGAATACTTGTCTTTCTGTTTACAATTCCTTCTCTTTCTTTTCATATTATAGGTAGAATCGGTGTTTTTCTTCATGTAATAGATTTTAGTATTTTATTCCCCCTCATATACAATTTGAATGAAATAATTTCAAAAGTAGTTTTATGGAAATCAGAGTTCGCTTGTCAGTGATAAACAAGGTAATTCCCTAATAGCCTACGTAAGCTATTAGTCTATTTTTAGATTAAGCCAAGACAGCTGCAACGATAAAAGTGCGAATAACCGATGGTATCTCGAATTTGATTTGAATTACATTAAATCAACGTCATAATACGTCATCAGGAGTTATGTTCGCTAGCCGATCTTTAATTCTGTAAAGCTCAGTCGAAACCGTCGTAAGCATTATTACAAATATAAAAACTTACCGTAGTTTAGCTTGTCAATTTGTTATTCTCCGTTACTTTGGGTTATATGCAAAAGAGGTCATGCGATGTCGACAACCGAATTCCGTTATATCTATAAATAACCTGGAATTCCGCTGAACATTTCATGGATAAACACAAAAAGCCACTTTAAAACTATAAAATTACAGCCAAGACAATATCTGACTCAAATTTAAGTATTAAATGTTCATTTGAGCGCATCTTTAGACACTTGGTGAATTTTTCTTGTCTAGGTTTCAGAAACATCGACACCTCCCTTTAAGTGCAATATAATTTAATTTTAGTTTCGTACATTAAGATTCGTGTATTTTTCATATTTGATTATAATTTATGTGTCATGTATTTCTAGTAAGAAACCATTGAATATTCATTTTCGTACAAAGAGTTGGATATCATCGTGAAGACATTTGGTTGGAGAACCAATGAGTATAACCCTTTTGAAATGATATAGTACCGTTTGTCTGTAATGTTTTACTGAACACGGTGTTTTCTGACGTTGAATATCGAAGCGAGAGATTTGGAAAAATCAGTCTGTATTTCCGAATGCAGAAGGTTCCTAAAAAGGTGTCAAAAACATATACCTTGATGGGAAGAGTAATGACTGATCTTCACTACAATATATAAATTATTCGCGTCTCTAGCCTACTGTTGTTGTAATTTCACTTTGAAAAATCGCATGGTGCACCGTTCGGTGCTGGTGTATCGTTCGGTGCAAACCGAAACTGACCTGCTGTACGGTTCGGTGAAACGAATTTCTGTACGTTTGGGAGCCAAATATGAAAAAGTCTGTACGCTTTGCTTTTTATGATTGAAATTGCACATTGTCTATCGATTCGTGCTTTTGTATGTAGATTGGTTGATAAATTGGAACCTAAGACCATTATTAAAAGTATTTTACTTGCATTGCTTCATATTAACGTACATAATAAAAATATAAATAAATATCAAGCAAAAAGGATTAGAACAGAAGCACTGGATTATGCTGTTCTTCTTCCTAATGGTGATTTAACCCTTTCCTGTTTTACAAAATTTTAGACCTGTCCAAATTCAAAGGTTTTGCAGACGACAATTTAAATCTAACTTCATTGGAAGAATAATCATTCAATGGAGCAGAAAATATTGTGTAAAAAGAAGAAATTGCTTGTTACGAGCAACTTCTTCTTTTTCCACAATGTTTTCTCAAGTATAAACACTGGGACGTTAAAACCAGGGATTGAACAGGAAAGGGTTAATATATTAACTATTTATTATTTCAAATACATTATATGGTTTTCGATAGACAAACATATATACAGTTAATCTTTCCGATATTCGATTGAACTGTACAATTATTACATATCTTTATATGGCAGATCGTTGTCCCGATACAATAAGATGTTAACACCAATGTTACTACTACTTGGTAATGAACTAAAGAGTTCATTCTTAATATTATCATAATTCGTACATTCAAGAAAAAAATATCTCTCGTCTCGATTCCACTACAAGCACAGAGAGGTGACTCTACATTATTTTACTGAATAAATGGTACTTCAGAGAGGTTTCTGAATCTGGTACAGTGTATGTATAACATGGAGTTTCCTTTCTCGTACAAAGTACAACTTAATAGGAATAGCCTTATTCCTATGTAGATAATTCTTGAACATGATAATGAATTCTTATCCTTTATGTCGATTGGCAATTTATTCCACTTATCAATGACCGTAGGTAGAAAAGATCTTCTGTAGAGCTCTGTTCTACAGTTAGGAATTCTATGATTTTGATATCCACTTAGGCTGAAAGAGGATGTGCTTTCTATACTTGGAAAAACTAAATAACTTATGTAAGGGGTGTTTGGTAGTGACATTGAGCTTTCAGGCGATGTTTGAAGCACGCAATATTCTTTTAAAAAGGTCCTCACATCATTTATGATCTATCGAAAATTCTGTAATACAGCCAGTAATTATAAATTTGACAGGCGGTGAATTATGCCGTACGTGCCCCATGCACTAACTCTTCGTTATAACCGTATACGCCTCCATGAAACCATATAACCTTACGAAATCGAATATATTCCTCACAGTGCATATCGATCTTAATAAAACTAGATATATTTTTTTAATTTAAAAGGTTTTCGGACTTTCTTCGAAATGTCTTTAGATCATTGTTTCAGCAATTTAACATGTCTAGTACTAATGAAACAACTTTAAAGTTAAATACTAGTTGGACAAATGGTTACGGATCTTCTAAAGTACGACAAAAACACGTGATCGACGTTGAAATATATAATGTAAAATTGCATCATCAGAAAAAAGGTGACAGTTAGCCACAATATCCAAGACTGAAAAAGATAATGACTAGATAAACTGAAATTTGACCATTATTTTCATCTCAACACTAAAATGAAAATAAAATGAATTTTCGATAGTTCAAAACGGAATTACATATGTGAGACTAACAAGTTACATGTACACGGTCCTGTTCTCACAACCCAAGCGTACAGAATTTTGGGATCACATCTGGCCCCCAAAACGTACAGGAATTCGTTTTACCGAATAGAAAAACATGTAAGTTTCGGTTTGCACCGAACGGTACATCATTCGATTTTTCAAAGCGTAATTACAACAAAAGTAGACTAGAGGCGCGAATTATTCATATATTGTTGTGAAGATCAAACATTTTTCTACCCATTTAGACATGTGTTTTTGTCAGGAGCTTTTTGTATACGGAAATACAGACAGATGTTTTCAAAATCACTCGCTTCAATTTTCAAAGTCACCAAACACAGTGTTAAGACAAATTTTACACGGGACTATATCATTTAAAAGGGTGTAACTCATTGGTTCCCCATTCAAATGTCATCACGACGATAACAACTTCTTTGTATGACAATGCACATTCATTAGTTTCTGACTAGAAATGAATGACAAAACCTCATAAACAAATCCTGTCCGCCATCTTGGACGCACCCAACAATTTTGACGTACAGAGTTTACTTACAGTGTGAAACGTTACATTGTATCAAACTGTATGAATACGCGAAGCGGATTCATATATAAGTGTGATTAAGTTTTAAGGTTCATACCTCTATGAAAAAAATAATAAATCTCCCCATTTCTTTACAGAACAATGAACATAAGGTAGAAGCTGTTTACCATACCGTAATCCATTACCACACTCAAACCCCTTGACTGAAGAAAAATCGGAGGTTTATATCAGCCTAATGTTGTCGTTCGTTAACGGGTTACAATTTGAAGATAGCTTGCCACGCCCACTGACCTTTGATATGGCAGTCCGACTCAGGTACTAAACGGTATTTTGTGATATATTTAAGCTGGAACATAAAATAAAAGGCAAATCATTTTTGGTGATCTAAACAACGTAATAACAGCGTGGATAATCTGTAGTTAGGACGATTAAGTCGTCACGCTAACAATTACTTGACATAAATGACGGATTTTGAAGTTCGCTTTCGATAAAAAATGAAAGTGATTGGTCATTCTATTATTCTAAAGGATACCGACGATCCGTCTGTTGGATCAGCTAAAGCTAGCTACAATAATGAACATTTTTTTGCTAATGTGTGTTATTTTTTTATGGCATTTATTTTGTATGTTGGTGTTCGATAAAGCTAGATTTGATAAGATAAATGATCAATTGTTGGCCCCGCCCATTCACAGAGTTAACCGAGATCATTGACTCCCACAGGAAGCTCCGCTACGATTTTTAAAGGCGCTATTTTGCAATATTCATGGCCAGTAGCATGTAACAAAAAAGCAAAATGGGTGGTTGGCGACCTAAACATCTTAACTACAGCTTGAATAAGCTGCAGTTACGTCGTTTAAGTCGCCATACCAACTAAATTATTTCACAAAATGGCAAACAATTTTTGAATACGCGCTGAATGAATGATTTGATTTGTGATCTATTTCTTGATTGACAGACGCGATCATTTAAAAGGAAATTATAACAAGGTAAACTTCAAATAAATTTTTAAAAAAATCTAAGAGAGCGTTACTTAAAGAAATATAACTGTACTTCACCAAATGTGAATAAATTTATCATTTTAATGCTCAACCCAACTCAATTTTATTCAGCATAGAATTATAAATTCATATCTGATATACATAATAACAAAAACAAACACATGCATGGAAAAAACAAACATGTAACGTTTTCAAGAGAGAATTATTCTTTGAACAATTAGGGTATAAACAATACTGACATTTTATTCTTATCAAATTCTATTAATTGTCGGGTCTAATCTTAAAAGCTGAGTATATGAGTTTTGCTAAAATTTGAAGTGTCGATCGCGTTTTTGATGCCATATTAATTTTAAATTTATGTAAGGTTTGCCATCTGCAAAAATATTTAGCGTAGAGTTATTTTCATAATCTATCATAATTTGGACATACTAGTAGGAAATGGTACTCATTTTCGATTTTATCCATGTTGCAATGTTTATAGATGTTTAGTGCTTTTGGAATGTTTAGATGATTAAAAGATCGTGAGATGATAGTCTAAATTGGGTCAATGCTTTTCTATGTTCTGCATTATTTATCTTTTCTAAGTATGGCTCAAATTCCAAGAGAACCTTGTATTTACTATAAAATTATTATCTTCTTGAATCATTTATTTTCGAGTGCCATGTTTGAATATAGGAGTCAGTATTCTTTGTTTAATGATATTGAAATTCATTGGGACATTATTCTGATTTATTCGATATGCATGTAACCTCAATTATCACTTTAAATAATTCCGATAAAATTACATGTATGCCATTTAATTGGGGAAAAAAAACGATGGATAATATATCTATTTCACACACTATAATAAACTGTGATTCTTTAAATTATTGTTTATTTATTTATTTTCTCTGTCAAATGTTTATTGTTTAAGGCTTCGAACGTTACATACGATTAATGCTATGAAGTATATGTTATGTCATGTCATTTACAGTATACAGGTAAGACAACCATCTGATTAATCATCCCTGTAACTAACAAGAATATTTTGGCTAACATATATTCCGAATTTACCTAATATTCAAACTTATATAAAAAAGTCGATATAAAAAAGGTGGTACCACGAGAGAGAGAGAGAGAGAGAGAGAGAGAGAGAGAAAGAGAGAGGGAGGGGGAGAGAGAGAAAGAGAGAGGGAGGGGGAGGGAGAGAAAGAGAGAGGTAGGGAGAGAGAAAGAGAGAGGGAGGGAGGAAAGGAGAGAGAGGGGGAGAGGTATCATTAATGTGCTGCTTGGTATACGTATTCAAATTTAGCAGTGCATTCATAGCTTTAATTATACAACCCATAGGCTTGGAAGAGGGCATTTAAGAAACTTTATTCGGACTTTTCGGACGTTAGACTGACTGGAGACCTGATTTAGAAATTGCATAAAATAAAATAAATAAATGATTGATTTCTAAAAGCCTGGGTTTCAGAAGTGAAAGAACATAATATACATCTGTTGAATAAAAATAATACCCATTTCACTAGTAAAACTAAACTTTAGACGAATCAGGAAGTTAAAATTAGATTACTCTGAAAGTTGAAAATAACAATCAGTAAAAACCCATACTTGTCTATAAATAGAAACCGACGGTGAAATTCTAAAACCTCGTTTCTACAGCTTGAATCAAGATGTAGTTACGAGGTTTTAGAATTAAAACGATGGAATAAATTACAGTTGGTTACCCATTCAATGACTATAAAACGTATTACGTTACGTATTACGTATTACGAGTCTCGAATTTGAAATAAAATCGTCTAGATTGCGCGATGTGGGTGCGAATTCAGATATTACGCGTAATAGGTAACAATTTAACAAATGTTAAACAAATAAAAGTATTGAACATGAACATTTGAATACGCATAAAAGACATCTGTTCGCACAAAAAAGTAAATAGATAAGAGAACGAGAGATAGACAGAAAGGAGGTGAATATTTGCCTTCGTTATTTATTATAATCAACAAAATGAACAAACGAAACATAATATAAAAATCGGACCCTGGTCGAAATATGCCATCGCTTAATAGAAAGAAATATTGATTGATTAATTGAATGGGATTTACGCCGCCACTGTTTTCAGTCTTTCGGTTACAGTGCGGCGGCTGGTGCACCATTGCCTCCTGTCATTTATCACGCCAGTTTAACCACTAGATTCGATGCGAGCAACCTCTAAGGCGAACTACCTATCATACACCCAATGATCAAAGACAAATAACCAATGTCGTTAAAACTCATTTGGATCTGAAATGTTTAAGAGCAGTATTCTCTTATTTAATAGTGCAATTCGATATCTGTCTTTTTTTTCAAAATTAAAGGTTACGCCTAAAGAAAATCGTAAATAATAATGAAACATTTGGGATTCCCAAAAAAATTCCCTGTTGGATATAAATTGGTGAGTTAGATTTTAGTTCTTCTTTCTTGTTTAACACTTCTTTGAGTATGTATACAAATTAAAATAATTTAATACCTTAAGCAATTACGCTTTTGGCTTCTCAAACTGTTTTATAGTTATGTTTTGGTGGCCGATCAACAATAGTTTCGTAGGAGAGAGATTGTTTTTCATATAAGGTGTATTGTAATAACACTCTGGTATTTCGAACCTCAACAAACGCGTTATGCTATTTTTGGAAAGCACACATACACAAACGCACAGATAGAGGGAGGAGGGACGGGCATATAGAGATTGTTAAATCGTTCGATCCTATATTTTTCCTAATATTTTACTAAATAATTAAACTGCTTTATTCATATTTGTGACAGTACTGCACTTCGACACATAACATTTTAATGAATTTCCTTATGAAAACTGTCGCCCTCTCTTACCACTTATACGGAAATGTTTGCTAACTGTATGCCCAGTTGGAAAAAGAAATCATTTAATGCTAACTGTTTTGTAACCAATATGTTGAAGCTAAGTTCGATTTAATGTTTTCTAATAAAGTTCAATCGTTCCAGGTGATTCTTCAGAAATATTTTACTCTACAAATTTACAAAATTAAGCCTCTAGGCCCTAAAAAGATACCTTCTGTGGTTCTTCGGTTTGTTTTGAACCTTGTTATTCAATATCGATTTGTTTGTTTGTTTGAATGGGGTTTTACGCCGCTTTCAACAATCGTTCAGTTATATCGCGGCGGCTGGAGCACCTAACAATGGATTCCTGGTATCTCTCACACCAGTACCGCCATCACATCCCTTCCTAGCCTCCAGCTGCTATCCCACATAGGTCTACGATTATCGACCCATTGATGGGAGACAAATAGTCGGAAAGGATGAGTGCCGCAGTTCAATATCGATATGGAAACAATATTCTACGAATAAAATTAGCCCCCCTTTCGAAATTGCTTATGTAAAAAAGGAATATAAACGGATGCGTTCGGAAATCGCAGTCTCGAGATTGATAGTTGTTCCCGAGAATGACCTATTCTGGCGTCCAAAACTGAAGACCCTTAGGGCGTCTTGTGCTAGAGCGATTGACCAATCGCTCGCCCCGCCCACTTACTCCGTTTCCCATGCAAATTGACTCCAACAGGAAGTCCCTCTTCGATTTCAAACGTTTTTTTTCAATTTTTTGGCCAGTAGCATGTAAGAAAAAATTGTATGGTTTGTGCCTAAATGTCGTAACTACAGCTTCAATAAGCTATAGGTACGACGATTAAGTCGCCAAACCAACAAAGGCGCTTCTTATAAACAGCGGCTTATGTCTGAGTTCTAAGTTAATTTCCAGTTTAAATGAATAAGTGAGACACACATGGCAACAAGTTGATGTAAATACGTTTTGACGTAATACGCGTGCGAAAAAAATATTTGAATGTTTTTGGGTTTTTTTTAAATATCCATTGTTTGCTTTTTGTCATTAGATGCATGTAGGCTGTGTGATTGTTTTAATACGTATTAGGTCGATACATCTTTCATTTCTAGATTTGTTCGTTTGAATGGGGTTTAACGCCACTTTATCAAGCTGTAGTTTCGACGTCAGGGCGCAAACCAACTATCATATTTTCATATTAGACATGTTACTAGCTTTAAAATTTCGAAAATAACGCCATCTAAATTCGAAGTGGAACTTCCTGTTTCAGTCAGGGGGTATGCCCAGTGAAGTCAGAGGGCCGGGTCAGTTACCGTCAATTGTTGCATTATTAGATCATCCCTTTGTCTTCTATTTCAAAAAACATTTATAAAGAACGAAGACCTTTCTACTTCGAACCCTTTTCTTCGAAAATGTTATCTCGTGATTTCTTGGACTAAGTCCATTAATTCAAAATCTCTTTGAATATATACATCTTTAAAAGTATATTAACATATCTCTAAAATCAAGATGAAAAACAAATACTAATATATTTGAATCCCCACTGTCCATGAGTGCAAAGTATCGGAGGTTAAAAGTCCCCATGTCCCTAAAGTATCATTCTATTCCGGCTTGTAAAGTTTCGAATTCATGCACGGATATGATTCATATAATCTGGCGTCAGTTCATTTGTGGGCAATGAGACAGGTTTACATATAAATCTCAAAACATAATGTCATTTCATTTGAATCACGAAAGTGTGCAAGCATGAATCAAGCAATGGCAATCCAACTCAAAATCATTGCTACCACAAAGGTTCGTACACAATCCGCCAAAAAGCAGTTCGATTTTGTGACAAGATTGAACTGCTTACCCACTACCTAAAAGTATACTTTCCAGAACTAGAAGTAACAGACTTGTAAGAGTACGCCTGTGAATGCAATGCCATGGTTGTAGCTTTTATCCACAGTTCGTGATGTAATGTACCCCAGTGCATAGGCCTCTCTTGACGTTGTACACGGAAATTTTCATCAAAGACATGAAATGCATCGACTCCATGAACCCTTTCCAAATCTCGAATGATGTTGAAGTATGTTAAAAGAGACGAGTTTTCATCGTGATATTTTGATATCCTGACATCCATTAACATGACAAGTGCTGAAATCCATTTAGACAATGCCAAATGTTTTGAACCTTCACTGTGGGCAACTGAGAATTAAGGTTTGTCTGCAGATACTTTGATTGTATCATCATCTGGTTCCCAGTGTTTATGCAATAATGCATAAAAGTCAACATAGTCATCACTCCAGATGTGGCGTTTCAGGTACAAGACCACCCGGGAAAAGGGAAGAGTCAATCGGTGCTTGAGTGTTTTGTTTGTACCAGAAGGTTCTATCTGCAGAGCCTGGCGAACTTGGTCAACAACAGGAATCGGGCGATTATCAAATTGAACAGGTTTATTAATGGAGTGGTCGTTCAAATCTCTGTCACTACAGTCATTTCTTGAAGAAGTAGCCGGTAAAACACCTCGTTGCTCAAGTGCTACCAAGACAGATGCTACTATCTCCGCATGGGATGAATTCATCTCTGTAGTACTACTGGGACCCGCTGCATTGTCTGTTTAAGACCGGGATTTCCTTCTGCTGCGGACGGGTGGCATGTTCAAAGTAAAGAAAGAACGAAAGCATGATTTAACATACTGCTGAGGTGTCTAGGAAGTACAAATAAGGCTACCTCGTATAGGAGGGAATACAAAAAACAATCATACTCAACAAAAAGTCACTGTTCCTAAATAAGATCATGATTGAACAATAAAATTTCATGCAAAAAGATTTTGAATAACCTATTTGCTTTTGTTGTTGTTTTATTGTTTTTATAAGAAGCGATTTAGTGACACTACATAAGCATATATACGACATGTCTACTCCCATACAAGAAATAATAGAAATCAAAGAACTAATATGCAAGTTGGAGCATAGAAATTAAGGAAATAGTGTACATTACACATTAGTTTTATAATTGCAAGTACCCAGTCTTCTTTGTTCACATTATAAACTACCGATAAATATGACATGAACATGTAATTGTTTTTTCCTTTGTTTTTTTTTAAATTACATGTAGTTTTTGCTGAGACAATGCGAGAAGACTTAATGATGGTCCCGATGTGACTTTTTCAGCTCACCTGAGCTGTCTACCATTTATTTAAAAATCTATTCCTCCTGAACGAGAAAGCCAATCTTGATGTAACTTGGCAGGGATGTTCCTTGGCACTTCAAAGTTGTTCAAACAATTGAAATCCACTCTTAACTCTGGTTGCCATGGCAACAAAAATGTCGAAAATAAAGAAATCTATAAAAAAATTCTCTGAAACCAGATGACTGAGGACTATGATATTTGGTATGAAACACCTCCTAGGGGACATCTATCAAGTTTGTTCAAATGATACCCCTTGGGTCATATTTGGGCTCCGCCCGGTTCAGCCCATTTGACATTGAAACAAAGAAGGGAAAATTCAATAATCTTTCTTCTTATCTGACACCAGGAGACCTAGAGCTTTGATATTGAGTATGCAGCATCTCCCATGGGACATCAATCAAGTTGTTCAAATGATACACATGGGTAATGTTTTGGCTTACCCCGGGAGTAGAAATTTGACATCAAAACAAAGAAGGAAACTTTAAAAATTTTCTTCTCTGAAACAAGACGACTGAAACTTTGGTATTTGGTATGCAGCCCCTCCTAGGGGACATCTGTCAAGTTTGTTCAAATGATACCAATTGGGACATATTTGGGTTCCGCTCGGGCAAAGCCCATAGCATTAAAACATAGAAGGACAACTTCTATCGAAAAAATCTGCTTCTCTGAAACCAGAAGACTGAGAGCTTTGATATTTTGGTATGCAACACCTCTTAGGGGTAAGGTATCAAGTTTGTTCAAATGATGCCCCTTCGGTCCATTTTGGGCCCCGCACGTGCACATCCCATTTAAACATTGAAATATAGAAGGAACACTTCAAAAATCCCTGTAAAAGCAAAAAGACGAGAGTATTAATATTTGGATCTGGAATCTCCAAGTGAATCTGCACAGAATTTGTTCATGCGATACCCGTTGGGTTATTTTTGGGCTCAGCCCAACCGCTCCCTTTTTTAACATAGAATCAAAGAAGGAAAAAATCTTCTTCCTAAAGATGAGATGGTCGAAAGTATTAATAATTTGTATATACAAAATCCTATGAAAACTCTAAAAAGTTGTTCACGTGTTGACCCTCTGGAAATATTTGAGCTCTGTACGGGCGCACCCTATTTCTCTTACATAGAATAAACAAAACCAACACCACGCCCTATTTTATTTTAATTTACTATCTAGTTAATTAACCTAAATCTTCCTCGCAATGTACATTCTACTTTTCTGGCACACATATCCTCAGTCATTTTAAGAATATCTCTTTGTTTCTTATTTCTTATACAATATTTTGCTAACAAGTGACTTTTGGCCGAATTTAGGTCACTAGCGCTTTGAGTACTTCTGCACTCATCGACTCAGGTGAGCGCTTTAGAGTCATTGCCCTCTTGTCATAATCTGTGAGCTTTCTGGTTTCCATAGGATATCTATTCGTTATCTCGTATTTTGGACATAATAAAACTGTAAAAAGAGCCATGAAAATTTAGCAATTCGACAAATATACTCTCTAAAGAATAGATGTAAGTTTCGCCTCTTGGTAGTACTTTCAGGAATAGTAACCCTCTTGTGTGGCAGCGATTTCGGGGCCTTAGGTATGAGGTTCATAGAGTACCCGTTCACAAAGTCGTCTAAGCTGTAATTGTATTCGTACTCGATGATGTGGATGTTTCTGGCCGATAACACCGTTTACAGTTACTTTCTATCGAAAAAAATTCGCAGTACTACTTTTTAAAAAAGGTTAGTCAATTGGTGCCATAAGCAATTGATTGTGTTGAGAATAAAGTAAAAATATATTTTATCTAACGATTAAATTTGTGTCTTCAAATCCTTATGACATCTTCCCCATGTTGATTGGTACGAGGATCAGTTCATTCTGTGTTTTAAAAAGCTGACTGTTTTGACAATTAAATGAAACACATATTATTACTCACGGAGATTTTTTTCAAAAGCCGTTACTATTCTTTGAGTTTTTTTATTATCAAGTCGTAGAATTTATATCAGTTAATCGCGTTTTCATTTCCTTATGGCATCTTTCGATTTGATTGGACAGGTTTTGACAAGATTTGAGTATCGAGCAATTTTAGTCAGCGTAAGAAGTAAATGTCCTAATACTCTATCCCCTAGTTGAAAAGTCCTCGGCAGACAAAACACGAAATCTGTTATATCGAAAGAGCATTTCGGGGGGAAATTAGCCAGTCGAAGTCGTTCATTATTTTTAATATTTCAAATGATTGGCCAATCAGATGTCTATATATATATGTTATATATCATTTCGGTTGTTTGTCTCTTGGGCATTACTTATATTTTCATGCATTCGCAATATGGACGACATTATGCTTTTTGTTTATCTTTCACACAGTATACATGTTTATGAATATGTGTGAACTTAAAAACAACACAATCATGTTTCCTGTAGGATAAATGCAGCTCGTGAAAACGATTCGTAAGCAGAAAGTAAAAAACGAATTCATATTTCGGGGAAACGAGATTGTGTATATGAATATGTGAGTTAGCGAGTGAACTCAAGTATTTAAATATGAAGGTAGGCGAGTTTATACCAGTTTTAATGTTGTTCATTCTATTCTCCCTCAAAGCATTAAACTACCAACAGTTTTAACCTTTTTAATTATTTTGAATTACTATCTAAGCTTGGAACGTGTTTGTACTTTGGCTTGCATTGATTACGGAGAAACCAAAATATCCTGAAATAATTTTGAGTTTAAGCTCTTTCGTTAATGATATAACACTTCGATGATATTTCACAGCTGGTTTCCTTCTGTTCAATGTTGACTTTGCCACTGTATCAGTATGTCGTTATTTTTACAGATACGTTATGTTGAAAAGATCTACTCATATATGGTGGTGGGTTGCCGGTTGTTTAGTTTTCCTGTTTGCGTCATGCATGCTGTTAAACTGTTACTTGGCGAGGTAAGCAATCTATTGTTGTTGCTGACATAAAAATGTCCATTCACTTTTTACTTTTTAGCTCTTTGACCAGCCGGACAAATGTCATGACCTAGTTTCGATCGTACTTCCATTCGCCGACCGTATGCCAATAAAAAAATTTCTTTAATCATCTTTGGATAGATTTCTATTAATGTACATAGATATGATTCTAAGGTCAACTCCTGTCAGGTTCTTTCAAAAGACCAAATTATTAAATTGTTGGTTTTTTTTGTTTTTGTTTTTTTATTAATGGCATATGTGTGTTAGCAAATTTAGTCTTAGACATCTGGTCTAGCAAGTATATCCTTGGTGTAATGTTTACGTTTCCTTTTTAAAACCGCACATTATCTCGGAATTAAAGTTTAGATTTTTGCGCATTATCTCGGAATTAAAGTTAAGATTTGACATTCTTATAGCTTTTTTTTTAAAAACAAACTAGAATTGAACTGATTGGCAAAGATATTTAGAGCCTCTGCTAGGTTATCTTAGTACTCTGACAACAAATGTTGCTACATTGATTGGAATTAGCAATTATTAATAAAAGTGCCGATCTTAAGAACGCCCCTAGAGTATTTCAGTGTTTAATTATATATATTGATAATGTATTATTTTATTATATGCCTATAAAAGATATGGATTAAAATCTGGCTATCTAATACAACTCGACAGAAAAAAGTACGTATTCGGCGTGTACTAAAAAACTGTATTTGTCGAGTACCGTTAAACACGGACTACTTTTTGTGTATAGACGTTCGGGCTTTTTCGGAAAGTTGGTTATTTCTTAATCATTGAAGAGAATTTCTTAATGTCATGTCCTAAAAGGTATATAATAAAAGGAATATTATAACAAAGTGTTTTTCTATGTGTTGTTACCGTGCTCTCGAATCGCGTCTAGATATTTTTATTGGATTTCACCTTCGGTCTCGTCCAATAAATTATACCTACACACGATTCTCGAACACGATAACAACAAATAGAAAAACACACTATTGTAATATTCCCTATATATTTGCTTCAATAATTCCAAAAGTAATGTTTGTCCTTGTAATTATTGTACTACATTTCCATTGATTCAATTATTATAGATATATTTTTCAGACTACAAGAGAAGTGTGGAATATGGAATTATGGCTCGAGTTTGATTAGTTGCTTTTCACTGATTTTGTTCGAGACATGGCTATTGTATTGTCCGGACGGGTAGGGCTGTTTCATTCATTTGAACATTTTCTATTAAAGAACGTATTATTATGCACGTGCTTTTTTTGATTTAGTAAATGCCATACCTATAGTTAATGTAAAATTGAAATTATTTATACCACGAAAAGATCGCGTTTCCTTTATACAATTTGAAATACAAAGTACCAATAGACTATTCAACAGTTTAATAAACGGGTCACATTAATAAAATAACGGAAAGAGCATCTCAAAATAAAAAGCTTATGAGTTTTAAAGTACAAGCAAAGTTTGACCTTTTCAAGGTAGCAATTAAGTGTTTGTACTCATTATCGGTGGTATTAATTAAGCTATGTCTAGGATAGGGGCAACGCTTGTGGTTTTGAAGATTTGTTTGCATTTGACTGCATTATATTGACAAATTTGTCGGTTTATAAAACAGACTTGTTGTAGTATTCCGGACAAAAAGAATCGTATCTATTACAACAATAAACCCCACTTCTAAGACTAAAGCAGAATGTTAAAAGCGGCGTTAAACCCCATTCAAACAAACATTTTTCATCCAGTGGTGACATGAAATCACCATGTAAGAGGTCAGGTCCATGGATGAAATTTTGCTTCGTCCACATATATTTACCTGATTTTGAATAATAAGGCTTGGTTGGATAAAAAGTACTTGGATATTTTAATGAGGAGACAAACAAACCTTACGTTTCACAATGTTGACACAAATAATCTTTTTTCTCGGCGTTTTTACGAGGACTAAGTAATTTCTGTGTTTTCCCCAAAGATAATAGGATTACAAAGTGAAGTCTTAATTCCGCTTGGGCTTAGCTCCTAGCAGATGATATCGTATTACAGAGAGACCTAGGGTTTTAACCACTTCAACCGATTTTTGAGCCAGATAGACCTGGACATCCTCATGTGGAACTCGAATCTTCAGATTTCGAGTCGTTTTCGCTGTTTCACTTGATCAAACCTTGTTGTTAACTTTTCAGGATAGACGAAATATGGAAAACACTAGTATTCGTTTTGAGTGCCATCACTTGTGTTTTCACTTTGGCGTATAATACATTACAAATATTTCAACTCACTAGGTAAGGTAATTCTTTTTCTTCAAATTTACTATTTTTCTGTAACGATTTACATATGATGTAAAGATTCACAGGTTGTATTTATATATTAGAGAAAAGGAGCCGACTTATCGCTATGTATGTGTTTCAAAGAAACAACGGATTGAAATAAAAAAGAAAGTGTTCATATGAGGTATTTTAGTCTCATATCTTACTTCGAAGTAAGGATTAAACTAGAAAATTACCTCCAGTCTACCATACTTAATGTATCTATTATCAAGTTAAAGATCATTTCTAGAAGTAATATAAACACAGTATAATTCGTGACTTACCCCAAGTATCTTACAAACAGACTGAAAAACAAACCATTTAACCATGACTCACTACAGACCAACAACAACAATACAAATGACAAGTCAACAATCACTGTCCTAACTAGTCCAGTGTTGAGATACAAATGGTTCATGTCATGAACATTTTCGTTAAATGTCGGAAATAATGTTGGCTGAGCCGGATTCACGACCTGAAAAGTTAATGAGCTGTGAAACCATGAATCGGTTTCGCCACATATTCTGGATGGCACAACATTCAAACGTCCAAACAATAACGAGTAACTTCTTATTCTACTCTTATTGAACAGTTCCAGATTCCGTCTGTCTGTAGCTTTTTCGTGGCTGCTCAAATTCAGGACAACCATTGGACGGATTTGATTCAAACTTCACTGATATAATCAGTATCGAACAGAGATATGCATATTTTATTTTTGTTACGGTCCATTGATTTTTGACGGAGTTATTGCCCTTTGGTGAAAAATCGTGTCCGCTCAATTTCTCAGCAACCATTGGACGGATTTGATTTAAATTTCACTCAAACACTCGGTTTAAGTCAGACATGTGCATATCCTATTTTGGTTATGATCAATTTATTTTTGACGTTTTTATGGCCCTTTAATTAAAAAGTCCATTTTTTTGTTATGACCCTTTGGCAGATAGCACTTGTATATGGACAAGCCCTTTGGGGGGGGTATTAGTCCGCTTTGCGACAATGTTTACTTTATCTTAAATGAGTAGCCGAAACATCGGTAGTGTTACAGAGCCCTCCCAATATACGGAGTTACTTCGCTTGACCAGTTGTTTCCTTTGAACACTCGGTAGTCCCGTTAAATAACTGTAGACTATCCTTACAAAGGCAGATAAATCAAAGTGCTGTCAGCACTGTAATCGCTCGCCACTGAATAATTGAGAAATGTTGGTGTTGTGACATTTAGCGTTGTATATTTCTTTGAAAAAAAAAAATAGATACATTTCTTTTGGGCTAGCACAATGCTAGACAGCAATAGAAATAATTCCTTAAAGCAATATGCATTTGATGGAATAAGATTGCTTTATCAGAATTTGTCAAATCAATAGACAATCCATTGTTTCAGCTTTTTGAAGTCAATATTAGTGAGAAAAGATAACTATGCCCACAGATTCACGCTTTTTAGATTTGAAAGACATTGTATGAAGCAATATCTACATTATCCATAATGCTTTCAATCCCAATAGACAGATTTACTCATATAAATATATGATGCTCAGAATAATAGGGTGTTGTGTCCGTAATAATGGACCTTCATCTTTGCCCACAAAATCCCGCTTTTTTACGCACCTCTTGAAAAAATCTGTGAAAAATATTGTGAAAAATGAAGAAATTGGTTGTATCAAGCAATTTCTTCATTAGCCTGATGCTTTCAACCCAAAATGACAGATATGTTCCATCTGCTTGAAATTGTTGTCTACAACATCTTTCAATTCGAACTGGTCTAAAAACTTGTCGTGTTGGAATGAGTTAAACTTGTAATCCGCAGATGAACTCATATTTAAGTTACCTTTATACCAGATATGATCATAGTATCATTTAGTAATATTGAATGTGTCTATGATTTAAGTTTCTAATACACGGACAACTGTTAAGCAATATGTCCCGATCTTTTGAGAGGGGGTATGGAAAGAAGGAACTATCTAATAGCTCTTGGCTTTCTCTTCTGTAAATTTATAGAGACATTATGAGGGCCTTTCTCAGTCTGAAATACCCACGGCTAAAACTATTGGTTGATATATACGAAATTTATCGATTCCTTCTTGTTATAATAAACGATAACTCATCTATTGCGCTAAAATTGTACTGCAGCTTAAAAACCGTTGGTACGACATTATTGGTAGCCGAAATTTGGATTGTTACTTTTCCATTTAACTAATAGTTTACTGATTTCATTGTACACATTTGTGAGAAGAAAAAAAAGGAAAAGAGAGAGGGAGGAGAGAGAGAGAGAGAAAAGGGAAATGAGAATATTTGACAGCGAGAAAGGAAGAGAGAGCGCGCTGAGAGAGAGGGGCAGAAAGCAACTAGCATGATGCACCGATTTGTTACCAAGATGTTCAAAGTTAACGAAGAGTCACTGTGAGTAACGTGTATAGAAGTAGATCATCCAATCAAAGCGTCTTTATATTTAGCTTATAACGCTTTTTCCAAAATCTTGACCTCCATTTTCCTCTTACTCTACGTTGGAAATTTCTTAACTTGTAATTCTACTAATTCAACGTAACTTTAAAGGAATCTAGTGTTTAAAGCATAATGGCATGCTCGGAAAAAGATATTCCAGACTCAACATTCAAAGAAATTCGGATGCTCCTTTATTGTCAGCTATTAGAACTGCTTATTACCAAGAATGTTCCGTATTGCATGCGTCTAGCTGAGTTAAAGGAACATTTGGGAAAAAGGGTCACCGAATGAAAATCGAAAACGCGGACACTAATCGCTCCTAAAAGGTCGCGATTAAAAACTGCCTTTAAAATCGGTATCTCTTGTTTTATAACAGTACCTAAGTATTTCCTCTCTGTAGGTGACATTTTTAAGTTCCAGATAAATTTATGTGTATGCTTAAGCACTTTAAATGACAGGATGTGACTGTCTATTATTTTATTTTGTTAACGGAATTAGAAAACCTTCCTCCTTGTTAAATTCATAGACATATCTATTCCAAAACATTATTTATGTTTGTATTTGTTTATATATCTGCTAGCTTCGTATACGTTTAAAATAAGCTAAAGCTACGAGGTTTTTGTCGCCCAGAGACGAACGCTTCATGCAGCTTTTGAACTATCATCAATATAAGTGTTTAGCTTTTTTTAAACAAAACGCGAGAAATGTTAAAAAGGAGAAAAATAAATCTATGATTCGCTTACAAAATAATTGTTAATTCGTGCGAAGAAAAATTTGAGGTGCAATAACATTATCTTTTACTGTGTAGCGGTTTAGTTGATTTATATAATAACAACAACAACAAGGAAATAATGCCTTTGAGCTAAAAAGCATCCACATACCATCAGCATCCAACCTCCAAATCTGTGTACCTCTCTGACAAATGCTTAAGCATTCTCGAAGCTTGAAACATCCCGGTGTGGCATCACTAATACCGATTTGTAGTACGCAAGTTCCCAAATTAATTTTAGTTTGTCGTGTGCAATTTAATGCTGTATCATCAGCGGTCACAAAATACTTCCAATGGATTTTTGAGTTGCTCATTTGAAGGTCGGGCATTTCAACAATAGTGTCAAGTTCAAAAATTCAATTTAAACTTTTCTCTGAAGCCCAAGTTAAATCCAAGGTTTATGTAATCACATGTGAAAGTTTTTTTTTGTTGTTGTTTTCTTTTTTACATTCTACACGGTAACGGAAAGAACGCGCTTTTATAGATTTTATGCAGTCACATGGCTCTGATTTGTTTTGTCATAGCTTAGAATGCTTATAGGAAACTTCAATACTGTCAATATAGTCAATTTTTCATTTTTGCTCAGTATATTTTGAAATAATTTTGTTTTTAGTTTTGTCTATCAAAAATGAGCGTTCTGATTGGTCAAAAACAAAATTCATAACTTCATGAACAAATTTTAAGCACGCAGACATTTTTTATGCTTCCGCACAAAGTAGTCCCATAAAAAAAGGTATCGAAGTTTGTACATTAAAAACAGTTGAACAATCGCATCTGTCAATAAAAATCTATTGACTAATCACGTCATTTATTTTAACCGAAAACGAAATTTGAACTTCGACAATAGTCAACATTTATGTTAAACATTTATTTATTGGTTTTGTGACTTAACCCTCTTAGCTACAGCTTATTCAATGGTCATGACCGGCGAACCTTCAGTTCCTGTCGACTTGTTACTTTTTGTTCATCTTGAAATCTTTTCTTCAATTTAGTCTTTATAATCTTTTGGCTATAGATACCCCGTTTCGAAGTTTAAAAGATAAATGAAATAAATTATTTTTACAGATATAAATTGCTGTCTTATCAGTCAGACATACACAGTGATTCCCTTATAGAAAATGGATCACCTCACACGTGAGTACAATCACATCGAATCACAAAAGACCAATCTATGACGCCGCCCACTAACTCCGTTTGCAACGCCCATCGACTCCAACTAATAGTTCCGCTTTGATTTTAAACGGCGTAATTTTGCAAAATCTATGACCAGTAGCATGTAACTAAAAGTATAATAGTGAGTTGGCGATCTAAACGTCGTAACTACAGCTTAAATAAGCTGTAGTTACAACATTTAAGACGCCAAACCAACAAAAAAGATTAACAAAAATGGCGGAAAATGACGGAATTCGAAACTACCAGGATTCCATTGTTAGGTGTTCAAGCCGCCGCGATATAACTGAAAGAGTGTTGAAAGCGGCATTAACCCCCATTCAAATAAAAAAATTTAGTCAATATTGTGGTAAGGCTTCAGCAAACTCCTTTGACGAGGTAATCCAGATTCAGTTTAAGTTTTACTTTGTGCAATGGAAAACGGGTGGAATTTAATAGTAATCATTCAGTCTAAACTTTTGAGTTTTCTATTTGAATTACAAGATACTAAATATATAATGCGGTCATTACCTTTTGTTTTTCACTGGAAGAATTCAGCAGTATGCATTGACTCACCATACTCTTTCGCTCGTCTGATAGCTTCTTACAAGACATGCGAAACTATTAGCTAGCAAAGAGCCAGCTTTGATAGCCTAATGCTGTTAACAGACAAAATTTTGAGGCCTTCTCACAGTTCAACGTTGCTACTGGAGGCTAAACCACTAAATCCATTGAATACGAACGCCATAAAAATTAGTTCTTGTGTATATCAGGAACATTGCAAAGCCTGCAAGTTCATCTCCTCGGTAGTTTTAGCTTACTTGAGCGTATTGAATTCAAAATGAGTCTGATCAGAGTCTTTACTATGCACACAACTTTGTATGGCCACCTGAGTTAACTGTATTCAAATTGTAGAGGACTCCTTCAAAAGAACACAATATACACCATGCACAATCAATCGCACTTTTTAAGTATCTCAAGAAAAAATCTTTGGAAAATATTGTGGACAATGAAGAAATTGCTCGTAAAAAGCAATTTCTTTAATGGCCAAATGTTTTTAATCCTCTAAGGCAAATATTTTCTAATACCATCGACCTGAAATTGTCGTCTGCAATTTCTCTCGATTTGAACCAGTTTAAGCGTTTTTGTCATGTTGTATTTGGTTAACTCCTGGGTTACTTTAACCTCGTTTATTTATCTTGATATCCTTTGACAAAGAAGATTACTATTCAAAACCATGCTTTGCTAGCTTTCAGTACTGATTTTAAACTGCACGGGAAATACTTTTTGGGTTGGTACATCAAGTTCAAAAAGCGATTTTTAGGTAGTTTACTGTGTGGAATTCGGAGGGCAGAGGTGTAATCACTTAATTATTTATTTTTAAGGGGGGGGGATAATTCAGCGCAGTAGATTGTACCCAAAAGTTGACTGCCAATCATTGAAACAATCGGCCTATCAAATCATTTATTTAGACAGGAAGTGAACTTTGAACTCCGTTTTGGGCCAACGTTCATGTGAAGCATTTTGTCGGTTTTTCGACTTAAACGTCGTATACAACAGCTTATTCAAGCTGTAGTTACGACTATTACAGCTTATTCAAACTGTAATTACGACGTTTTGGGTCGCCAACCAAAAATATACTTTTTAATGATGTAGGCCATAAAATTTTCAAAATAACATCGTTTGATATTGAAGTTTAACCTCCTATCGGAGTCAGTGGGAGAGTCCGGCAAGGTATGTAGTTGAAACCAGCAATTGCCAAATCGCTGGCCCCGCCCATTAACTCTGACAGGAAGTTTCGCTTTGATATGAATAGCTTCACTTTGCAAACTTATGGCCAGTAGCATGTAACAAAAGAGTAAAATGGTTGGTGACTAAACGTCGTAACTACAGCTACAATAAGCTATAGTTAAGTCGTCAAACCAACATTAAAGGTAAACCGAATGGCGGCAAATGTTGGAGTTGTTAATCTCAGGTCCGGACTGAATAAATGATTTGGTTGTTCGTTTATTCCTTGATCGACAGCCGCGATTGGTCAATCGCTTGTATACTGTAGTTGACAAGAACCTGTCTTACATTCAAATAACACTATAGCTGTGTTCAAAATTACACAGTTAAAACCTAGAAACATATAACGGCTTTAGATGGGACGGGAATTTTGCCTCCCAAATTTTTTTTGATTTAAAAGAGGATGAAAGAATCATAACAACAACAAAACACATTTACCGACAATGATCTGGACCATTATGAATCAAGCAGCAGAACTTTTTGGAGACGATAACAATACGAATCGGGTTCTATTGGAACAATTAATTTAATGGTAAAAGCTTCATATCTTTTGCGTATTTCAATAGGATTATTTTTGTTGTTGTTGTTACTTTTGGCAAAATAACAGCAGATATTTCCAACTTGACATAAATCGAATCATCACTCTCACATTGTGTATCTTCTTCCCCCCCCCCCGACAGATTTGCTGTATCTGACAACAGTTTTGAAAAGCTTGACTATCGCCTGTAAGTAGTTTATCCAAATTTGGTTACGCCACTGAAGGCGGTCGTATATTGGTATTGGTATATTGGTATTGTAGTAACGACGTTTAAGTCGCCAACCAACAAAAAAAAACTTAACAAAAATGGCAGCCAATGACGGATTTTAAATCTAAAATCTGGACTGAATGAATGATTTGATTGGTCGATATATTCCTTGAATGGTAGTCGCAATTGGTCAATTGATGGAGCGCTGGCAACGCCCACTGTCTCTGACAAGAAGTTCCACTTTGATGTTAAGCGGCGTTATTTTGCAATCTTCATGGCCAGTAACATGTCGTAACTAAAACTTGAATAAACTATAGCTACGACATTTAAGTCGCCAAATCAATAAAAAAAATGCTTTATATCAAGCATGTTTTATTGATTTAGCTACTTAAATATCCAATGTTGAAGTTCAAAGCTCACATCCGGTCTGCTTCATGTATATACACAACTGTATCATGCTGACTTTGTCTTTCATTTTTAGGGCCTATGAAAACTTATGGAATTTCACTTTTATATCACCGAAATGAAAAACTCTGTCTGGGAAAACCTCTAACCAATGAAAATTCGCGCCAGTCGTTTTTACATTTAATCAGATCAATCTGATCAAATTTGTGGAAAAACCCCTTAAACCTAACAACCTGCAAAGGCGACAACTTCCCAAATGGTAACAGTTGTATTTCGGTTTGGAATGTATTGACCTATTATTAGACGGCACAATTTTAGACGTGCAGACGAAAATTTTTAATTGTTGGAAATTTGAAAATAGTGTCTTTCCGGGTGGAAAACATTGTGAATAACATAACATAACATATAGTTTATTCATCTGACGTGAACTTACTCGTTCATAGTCAAAACATGTGAATTTACATATAAAACATATAAAACTACAAACATGTGACAATAGTGTAAATGCGATACAAAACTAGATTGAAAACATGGCATCGATAAAGAGAAAAAAGTCGGGGAATGAAAACAGTATACTTTGTATATATAGTTTGAGATATGGTAGAATTTACAGTCATCATTGGTGTGGTCCGACTATTATATGGTTATTCCTCTCCCAATACAACTGCCTTAATAAAAAGTTTCATATGTTTTGCTTAAATATAAAAACAAATGCCTTTATTTTATAGACAGGGGTCTAAAAAAGTTGAAATAAATATTGATATAGATATAGATATTAATGCGATAGCAGACGAAAATTGTCGTTAAGTCATGAGTGTTTCACTGAATAACGAAACGATTGGTTGTAACAAGTAATGTCTGCATTTTCCACTATGTATTCAATAGTTTCTTTTCTTAAGGGCATCTAATAGCTATGAGGGAACGGGTTTATGCTTAGACATTTTATTGCACCCATCCCCCCCAAAAAAACAACAAAAAACCCCCAAAACACATACACATTTTTGTAGGTGTCTTAATCCAATAAATATTATGCTTATGTTGTTCTTTATTGTTACAATTTTGGTTCATACTAATTTATGGTTAAGAGGGATATAAGAATAAATCACTTCAGGCCCCCCTCCCCCTGTCACATTCGCCATTTTATCTAATGGAAAAACGTATGCTGTAAGAGGCAACTAAAGAGTATTCATTTATCTTCTTTTCGTCTATCATTTAACCGATTACAACACAATAAAATTTAAGACTGGTCCAAATTCAAAGGAATTGCAGACAATAATTTAAAGTTTATGAAATTTTAGATTTTTCAGCTTTCTGGGTAGAAAACATCGTGGAAAATGAAGAAATTGCTTGTTCCAAGTAATTTCTTCATTTTACACAATGTTTTCCAATTTGTTATTCTTGAGGGGTGTCCAAAAGCTTCACTGTGTGGGAAAGGGTTGATAGATCTTGTAGTTGTATTTATTGTTCTATGATTTATCGAGCTAAATTATCACAGTTGTCGATGCCCCGGAATAAATCAATCAATCAATAAATAAATCATTCAACCAATCAATCAATCAATAAATCATTCAACCAATCAATCAATCAATTATTCATTTCTTTACAGTCCATCCAGAGCGGAAATGGACTTTTATCATCTCGAGACGGAAATGTATTATATGACAAGCTTAACTTAGTAAGTACTTACTGTCAACACCAGCCTTAAACTTGAAATGAAAGATTTTCACAGTCAATGCATGTAGGAGCATTTTAAGAAAATAGTAAAATAGCAAAATTTCTGGCAAAGAAAGAAAACAATGTTTTCTTGGCGACCTACACGTCGTAACTACAGCTTGAATTAGCTGTAGTTATGACATTTAAGTCGTCAAATCAACAAACATGTTTCACATAAATGTCGGCCAATGCCGGCGTTTAAAGTTCACTTTCAATCACTTTCAATTTAAATGATTAATTCTTTGATTGATTGTGATTGGTCATGACATTCAGGGATTGATTTCCTTCAATAGTCACATACTCCCTGGCTCTTTCGATATAATGGAATGTAAAATAGCTCTTTTTTAAACATCTTACGATAAACATTCATTCATGTTAGCAAAAGAAAAAAATACGGATTAGATCATTTTGACCTAGATAAACCCTTTCCTGATTTGCAAATTTTAGATTTTTTCAAATTCAAAGATATTGTAGACAAAACATTAAAGTGGATTTAATGATTCAGAAGGGTAGGAAATATTGTGAAAAAGGAGGAAACTGCTTGTTGCAAGCAATTTCTTCTTTTTCTATGATGTTTTCTCAATTATAGAATTCCAGGCGGCGGGACATATCCTTTCCGACATTTGTTTCTCACCAATGGGTGGATAATCGTAAACTTAATAGGGATAGCAGCTGGAGGCTAGGAGAGTGTAGTGGTAGTATTGGTGTGAGAAAACCAGGAATCCATTGTAAGGTGCCACAGCCGCAACGATATGACTGAAATACTGTTAAAAGCGGTGTTAAACCCCATTCAATCAATCAATCAATTTTAAAGTCAAAGGGACGTAAAAAAATATATCAATAAATCAATTATTCATTTCTTTACAGCCAATCCAGAGCGGAAAAGTACTTTCATCATCTCGCGACGGAAATTCATTATATGACAAACATAACTAAGTAAGTACATTTTGTACTTACTGTCAACACCAACCATAAACTTTTAAGGAACGATTCCACAGTCAATGCATATAAGAGCATTGTTGTGAGAATATTAACTAGTATTATTACGCGAAATTTCTGGCAAAAAAAAAACCCAACAAAAAAAAGACAATGTTGGTTGGCGATCTACACGTCGTAACTACAGCTTTAATAAGCTGTAGTTACCAATTTTAAGTCGTCAAACCAACAAACATGCTATACATAAATGTCGGCCAATACCGTGTTCAAAGTTCCACAGTGCAGTGATAGCACTTAGGACACCAAATCATGGGGTTCCGGGTTCGAATCGCGGCCGCGGCGAATATTCTGACATTTGTCTCGAACCAATGAGTGGATAATCGAATATCTTAGTGGGATGAACAGCTGGAGGTTCGGAAAGGATGTTGTGGTAGTACTAGTGCAAGAAATACCCGCATCGCCCAATGGTGAGAGACAAATGTCGGAAAGGATATGTGCCGCGGCCGGGGATCGAACCAATGACATCCCATGATTGAAGATTGGATAATAATTATTGAAGGCCAAAATTTTTTTCCATAATCTGTGTTAAGTATTCATATGTTTGTAATAGTTAATTCCAAATGGTTCCTACTACGATTTTGTGGGATCAACACGACAGAAAAAAAACACACAAATATTTAAATGCGTGAAGTATGAAATGAAAACTATTCCTTAGCACACTTTGTTGACTGCCTTTGAATACCTTATGAAATACGTATTTCATAAGGTAATGAGTGGCGTTCAACAAAGTGCAAAGCAACAATTTTCATTCCATACTTCATGTAATTAATGTTTTGAGCTTTGACTCAAATTGCTGACTCACGCTAGTTCAATATACACAGCTCATTATCTATCTAGTCTTCATTGTTGGACTTGAATGTAAATAGATTTGGAACATTTAGTATTTCAGCAGCTTTCAGAATTGAATATGAGCCCATGCGTGACATTTCCAACCATTACACATGTGCGCAAAGCAAGGACTCAGATCAGCCTGTGCATCCGCACAGTCTGACCAGAGTCTTCACTCTGCGCTCTATAGGTAGATACTGACCCAAAGCTTCTTTAAACAATCAGCGAATATTCTAATTGGCCCGAATGGCTGTCCAGGGTGCTCAATGTGTGCCAGTCACGCACATGCGAAATTGTTGGAAATGTCACGCATAGGCTCATATGATATTGATGATAACAAACAAAGGTGAGTTATTGATTTTGCCTTGTACGTTTTACTAAAACATTATGCGTTCAATGTGTGTATAAGATATGAACCTTTCTAACATGGAATAGGGAAAGGAACTTGTATCTAAAACCGTCGCAAAAAACGTGAAAGTTAACAAAAGCAGGTTCTTGTTTGAATGGTCAAAATGTTGTTTCAATGGTTACAGAGGGGTTGGAGATAAAAGGACAGAAAAAAAAGATGAAGACCACAAAATCCAAAAACAAAGAAATAATACAAACGGACTAAAAGAAACTTTAATAAGCAGACCAATTTCGATGTCTAAAGGAAAAAACAAGCACTGTATAGATAGCCACAATGTTCCACTTAAAGACGAAGAGATGATCATAGATATATTCACAATAACCAAGGGTGAACAATCAAAAGACGAATACAAATATCAGAATGAAAAAAGAGCTTCAAGGTAGTTAAAATTTATTCATGCATATTCCATTCCTTATTTCAGCTCACATGAGCACAACGTGTTCATGGTAAGCTTTGTGATCATTGAATGTCCGTCGAGCATCGTGCATCGTCAAGAATTTAAGTGTTTATAAACTCGGAGCCAAAGTTTTAACCCAATCGTCATGAAAACTGGACAGAATAATCATTTGATCATAAGGACGAACCCTACTGATTATGGGGAGGTTCTATTGAAAAAGAATGCCTTAATAACAATTCCTTTGTTTACACTGTAGATACTACAACTATGGCCCAATCTTTATGAAAGGTCAGAATAATTGTTATGTCATAAGGTCAACACTATTGATTCTATAGGTTCCGCTGGAAAACGCGGGAAAAGGACCTGATTGACACTTTCCTTGTTTACGCTCCAGAGACCACAATTTTGACTCAATCTACACATTACAAATGATTAACAAAATATATTTCGAACATTAAAACAAGTTTTTTCACACCGTATTTTTGAAGGGTTTACTTTATTAAACTTGAAATGGGTAGCAATAACTCCTTGGAATGATGGTCTGTACATTTACATTAGACCCCACTTCTAACGAAAAACTGCTTTTGTTTAAATTCTAATCTGAATATAGGTAAATCGAAAGGCAGGATTGGCCGGTTTATAACGAGATAACGTTATGTTTTCTGTCAAAGAGAACAAGCAACAGGGAAAGAATTTGTTTGAATTGACATTTTCACAGGTGTTTTAAACAGATGCTTGACAATGCACGCAGTGTTGTTTAGCACTAGCGAGACAGAGGTCTTTGTATTTTAGTGGATAAACAAACCATCCCTACTTAGAATGTCAGAATTCTTTATTGAAGCCAAATGACAAAGTACTGAAATGAGACAAACTGAGACACTTTTTAAATCTCTTGTGTTTCATTTTTCGCGTTTAGACTTGATGACAGCATTTGATTCGTTCGGATTCAAGTTTAACCATTTCAAACCTCTTTCATATACGAGAACCAGCCTTTCGTTAAGTATTCTTTCTTTCCCATGCCGAAAGTATTTACAATTCAAAGCTATGACCAGAACACGTCATGTTATAATGAGGCTCTTGAACGTATTTTCATGAAAATTCGATATGGGAAAATCACCTGCTTTTACAATAGTTATTCGTGCCATAAATATTCTTGCTTCTAGTTAAATCTACTGACTTCTATAGAAAATCAATTAAATGTGATATATTCCCTATGTCCTACTTTGAAACTTCGGAATTTTTCGGATGATGTCGCTAGTCTTCGGGTGATGCCGATAACGACCGTATTTCTAGCGAAAGCTAATAACGTAATTGGAACATCATGGAAACTACAAATAGGGCAATTTTCGGTGCAATTGACAGATAACGTATCCAACCGATGAGTTCCGGTTTAATTCAAGCTGACATCGATAATTTGTTGTTGTTGTTGTTGTTCGTCTCCTTACGCAAAATATTTTTGTGTTTCTTTTCTTTCTTTTTTCAAAGTCATGAAATATATTCTTGACAAAGTCGGCTTTCTTCACCTTCTTAGTAATGTCTGAAAGCATTACATTTAGAAATTCGAAATTTTAGAGCCAATTTGTTTTTTCATATTCTGTGCAAGAGTCGCTTTAAGCTAATAACTTCCAGCGTCTTGAAGGGTAGCTGTCACAATTAGGGAAAAGCTGTCTCGGAAGTACCTGAAATCATTCTGGCAGAACACACTTTTTAGAAAGGAGGTTTTTTCAGTCCATTTTGCAGAGTAATCATGCTAATTTAGCTTGTTTTCTATTGAAGGATACAAAGTACTGTTAAGAGGCATTTTCTTTCACATTGAAAAGCCCTTAACATTGTTTTCGTTTAAAGGTATTCGTTTATAAGACGGAAAAAACTCGTTCGTTTTTCCTTTTATAAACACCACTCATGTCAATAATCGACTAATCGCTGGTCCCTCCCACATTCTATGTTTACCCCGCCCATTGTTTCCTACATGAAGTTCCACTTCGATTTTAAATGGCGTTTTTTGCAAAATATATGGCCAGTACATGTAAAAAAATGCAATGGTTGGTTGGCGACTGAAATGTCGTAACTACAGTTCTTTCAAGGTGCCAAACAAACGCCATCAACAACATCAAAACCTTAACATAAATGGCGGCAAATGTTGGAGTTCTAATCTAAATCAATGATTTCATTTGTCGGCTTATTATTTGATTGACAGCCGCGATTGGTCAATTACAAAGTTAGCCTTTAGAGATCTATTATCGATCAATTTAACCAAACGGAATTTAAAAATGAACTGGCACGCTTTTTTGTTGAATTTTGATATACACTTATGGAACAATTAAGGTGAAATATACTAATTTCGGGTTTTGCATTTGAAGTGTTGGTCAGTATATGATCAAATACAAAACCGTTTAGTTTCCGGCTATAACTTGAGGCACAACAAGAAAAGGAAAGATTAGATGGTCTTTATTTTTTCACAGGCGGAGACCTTCTACTATACATAAAATTGGGCGATTATCACTGAAAGATGGTATTATCAATACAACAATGAACCTTTCTCAAGGGTATGATACCGTCATGTACATTATCCGACAATTCAAAATTCGGTTACATCAGCTTTTACAGAGTTTAGCAAATGATGGTGAAAATAACCAACTAATTGATGTACACACATCCAATTGCGGTCATAAAACTATCCTCCATTGCCGATTTTGGTTAGTTACAGAGGAACCATTTAATATCGCCAGAAGAGCAACAGCCAATATCCAGGAGATTTATTATACGGTAATCCTACCAACGGACAGTCGCATGAATCTGTATCTGCCAACATTTCTTGGAGGGCTGTTTCACGAGAAAGATGTGATTGACGATCGAACCCAACGTGATTCTCTTCCATGAATGACGAGTACAAGATTCTAAAATTCAAGTTTTTGTTTTTATTGATCAAATGTTGAGTTTTTGCTTTACTGACGCACAAAAACCTTGTAAAAACACTTTAGTTGTATATTGCAATGATTATACATCAGACAATGAATAAACAGAAAAAAAGTTGGGTTGCAAGGAACCGCTTAAACAGCTATTTTAATAACAAGGATTAATATGTTAACAGAGAATAAAAAGGAAATTTCAAATTTTGTGTTTTGGGGAAGACCAATGTGTGATACTCTGTGTACATCGAGTTAATCAACAATTCTTTAAAATTGATTTATCTCTTTGTTATATGAGGTTTCTGTTACTTTCGCTGAACGAGTTAGACAACCCTTCTAGCTTATCACTGCAAGATTTAGTTGAATTTGCCCTTTCGCAGTATAGAAAACATTATATATTCTTCACGAATAACGTTTTTATGACATTTATGACCGAAACCAGCCGAATGATTGCTCAAGCAACCACACTCTCATTGCTGTCGTACTCAAACATGTAGATGTATTCGGCTGATAACAACATTTCCGGTTTACTTATACTCTCTCAGTCGACGGTAAAACATCTTTACAGCTCGGATCATACAGTGTCTTTGTTTTGGTCAAATATATCTTATTTCCCATAGCTATTTTTTCCATAGGTCCTTACTTTTCTTTAAAAATCAGTTCATCTTCTAAGGGAAGTATCGATGCTTTTTGTTGTTGGTGGTGTGTGTGAGTGTGTGTGTGTGTGTTTTGTTTTTCTTTTTTATGTCAAGGATTTTAATTATTTTTATTCCCTTACACATATTGTTTGAATACAATATTCTAAATAGGTATTTTCTGAAAAATCAGAGGTCGTTTATCAAAATAAACCAGGGTTTTTCCCTAGAAGCCTACATAGGCTTTTGAAATATATTTAGATTAGGTCGAGATAGTTGTAATAAAAATTGGTACATTCATATCGTGCGTATATCCTTTGGAATCACGCATTCAGTTTGAATTCGCTCAAGCCAACGTAACTGTGACGTCATCAGAAGTTATGTTCGCTAGCCGGCTTTTAATTCTATACAGACCAATCAAAACTGTCGTAAGAGTTGTTCAAAATGTAGGCACTTATCGCATTCTTGCGCTAACCAGTTGATGTGACATAATTCAGTACGTTGGCTGTTTCCCTTATATCTTTGTTATCTTCTGTTGGAGTTTGGTCACATGCAAATGAGGTCATTCAGTGTCGCCAAAGGAATGTTGTGATTTCGAAAGTACGTCAATTCCGCATAACTTTTCCTACATAACCAGAAAAAAATCCACTTTAAGCCTATGATATTGCCTTGAAGACGAAATATGGCTCATATTTAAATAGTAAATGTTCGTTAAGCTAATGGAAAATCGAGGTCTCTAAAAAGTCGAAACCTCCCTTTCACTCAGTTGGTATTTATGTTAATAAAGCTTATTCATTAGATTTCAATTAAGAGATGAAGAGAATATTTTTTGTTTTCATGGAGGTATGAACCGAAAAAACTAATCACACTGTATGAGTCCGCGAAGCGGATTCATACAAAAGTGTGATTAGGTTTTTCGGTTCTTACCTCCATGAAAACAGAAAAATATTCCCTTCATTTCTTATGATTTAATAGCATTGAGCGAAAAAACCAAAACTTTACAAATTTTGATACCTTTTGTATAGAACTATTTTGTGCGGAAGCATACAAAATGGCTGCGTGCTCAAAATAGAGTTCATGGAGGTATGAATTAAATTTTTCGACCAATCAGATCGCTCGTTTTTGATAGACGAAACTAAAAATTAAAGTATTATTTGATGGTATGTCCCATATGGAAAGGTCGGGCTTTTTGACTGAGTTCGTATTTTGAGCAATTTTCAATAGGAAGTCATGTGTGTGTAAATGAAAGGATGTGAATTATCGTAGTGTGGTCTTTCAGTAGTTTTAGTTGTTGTAATTGTTTTTTAATCTGTCCAATAAGTACGTTCTAATTACAGAATACATAGATCTAAGAATTTTTTCTACATCTAAGTATTTATGATCATTATGTACCATCCTTACTGATAAATATTTTCAAAGCAAGCAAAATAACCTATATGAATATGATCGCTGATAGCTTTGTTGAATTCATATAAAAATGAATTACAATGATCTTTATGTAATTTTACAGACCTTTAACAAATGCAAACTATATGTCTATTGTACGAAGTTATAAAATGTATCTTTTATTTTGAATCGTGCAATTTATCACCCTTTTCGGACCAAATAATAAATTAAAGGTCAAATTGTACCTAAATTGCGATATGACAATGTTCTCCATTGTCTGCTGTAAAGCATATGTATATGCAAAAGAAACAATGATATGCTTCTATGATTATATTTTCATAACGGTAAAAAAATAACGCTTTATGCCAATATCGAAAGAGATCGTATTGCACATTTTTCCTGCTGGAATTTTATTTCTCATATATCTGCGATCATGGACGGCACCGCAAAATAATAATTCGCAAAGGAATTAACCCAAAAAGTAGAGGTTGTTGTTCTTGTTTAATAATAGGTGTTTAAAAACGTCCCACATACATTAAAAGATTATACCGGAGGTTACCGTCTTATCTAATACGCAATTTTACTGTAAGTATGTTATTGCGTGCATATAAAATGGTGTAACTCTGTTTCAACAATAGTTGTCAGCCCGATTAGCTCAGTTGGTAGAGCACTTGATTTAAAACCTCAAGATCACGGGTTCGAGCCCTGGGCTGACCATATCAACTAACAAACTAATTGTCTTTCGGATGAGACGTAAAATAGAGACCCCGAGTGACGGTGCTATCCATCGAGCAGGTTAAAGAACCAGGCGGAGCTCTAAGCAGTTTCGTCTTGTATCCTTGCACCATCCCCCATAACAACTAACCGTCTTCTGGGGGCTGCACTCATGTAGGCATGTACTACGGTAGCGACGATAAATAAACGGAAATACACTCAACAATAGTTTTGCAATAATTATTCATAGCGGCCATAGCGCAGTGGTATCGCGTAGAACTCCTACTCATTTGGGCCGGTGATCGATCCCAGATATCTTTTCGACAAATCTGTCTCCCACCAATAGCCGGATTATCGTGAACCTATGTGGGATGAACAGCTGGAAATTCGGAAAGAATGTATTTGACTGGTATAAGACTGGTATTGGTGTGAGATAAAACAGAAATGAATGGTTAGATGCTCCAGTCGCCTTTATATTGCTGAAATACTGTGTAAAGTGGCGTTAAACCCCATTCAATTAATCAATCAATCAATAAATCAATCAAAGATTATTTAAAAAATGACTGCTTTGTTACAGTTTCACCAGTCTTTTTTTGCGAGAAGCAATTAAAAGCAACTAGCTAGGTCACGGAGATAAACGAAGTCGTCCGTAAAGTTTAGTCATTATCGCATGGGTATATATAACATTGTATAATAATGTAATTTAACAGCTGCCTCCTTCGGTGTCATCCTATGAATGAACATGTTCATTTTGTTGTCTTTTGAGTGTGTAGTGTGTGTGTGTGTGTGTGTGTGTGTGTGTGTGTGTGTGTGTGTGTGTGTGTGTGTGTGTGTGTGTGTGTATGTGTGTGTGTGTGTGTGTGTGTGTGTGTGAAATTGGAATGTTTCCTTAGATTGGTTTAATGTTCTCCAATACAAATGTTAACATGTTTACAAGAGAATTGCATAAAAAGAATCTGTACAATCGAGGCATTATTTCACTTAACAAGGGTCGGGGGTGGGATGGAGATTACTTCCCTTTATCCATTCTCCGGAGACCACTGTACAATGATCAGTGTTTCTTACAAATATGGCCTATCCTTGCTTTATGTTTTATATACTATGAACACAGAAAGTTGAAGCAGAATAACCCAGTTTAAAAATACATAAACCTAGCATCATGCATACAATGTATTTTTCAATACTTTTTTTTTTGATTATTAAGAATCATTATTGTATTGAAAGTACCGAAATGAGCTGTCTTTCGGGTCATATTTTAAGCATAACCTAGTGATCATCTGCATGCTAATACAACTACCCTAGTTCAACTAGTCACTAGCCACTGCCTCTCTTTCAGGGTTGTGAAAACATCTGGATTGTGTCACCTGCCAGTAATACCCGAAAGGGGAGTTAGGCAGTATAAATAGATAGATAGACATGGCTAAAATATCATAAATTCTTAAAGATTTCATGAATAGCCAGTCATTCTACCTTACTTTTATACTTACTTTAATTGTCTATTTTGACTTATTTTGATTTATTTATTCACAAAATTTGAAGGGCTTTTTTAAATTAAACAGCTGCATGGAAAAAAAAGTCTTTTTATTATTTGCATTCCACTTTTATTTTGATTTTCTCCCAACAAATGCTCCCACTAGGAATTTAAACAAGATTTTCCTCTAATTTGATGAATATTTCCTGGGAAATCTTTCTCTAATCACTCTTATTGTAGTTGCTTCTAAAGCAGCAATATTCATAAAATTAGACAAAAAATGATTCTAAAACTTGTCATTATGGTCAGAAAATTCTAAATCCCTCCAAATTCTTCTGTCTAGAATAAACACTCAGGGGTCATTAATTAGGTGCTTCAATCAATGCGATATTACAAAAACAAACTGTTGAAAGTGGGGTTAAACCCACACACTCCCTGTGCCATTTTATTCGGTTGAGAAATGGAAGAATTTGTATTATCGAACCTTTTTCCAGAATTGAATCATTTTGAATTCATTTTTATCATCTTCCCCTACTGCTAAACCCTTAAGGTGTCGCCAATATTGTAGACTTGTGGCACAATGTTGAAAATCTTTTCTGCCAATTTTCTTAGCACCCTCTAAGGAAAAGGCTTCATATTAGTGACAAGGAAGCTTTAGGGAGTATAAATCATATTTATTGATGTTCTAGTTCTGATTTGCAAACTCTGAACAATGTAATAATTCCATAACGATTGCAATAAGTCATCTTGTATCAGACTACCTAAAGCTATTCGGTGATGTTTCAGGGTGATTGTATTGTTGAATATGTCCGAAAAAAAAAACAGTGTCTTGATGATTTGAAAACTATTTAAGTAAATAAAAGTTTCCCTGAATTTCGAATCGAAGATCGAAATACTCCTGAAAAAAATGGTCGAAATTATTTTATCTGTTAGCGCGATTTTCCTACGCCTATCTCAAATCCTGATACACGGGTACGTTATATCTATATGATTTATTTTTTGTATCGATAGTCTATACTTTTGGTTTAGTTGAGTACAAAGTGCGGGGTGAGCTATTGTGAAATGTCATCATTTGCCTGTTCGTCCAGAATTTTAAAAATATTCTCTAAACAATCAAACAAAGAAAGAATCAAAGGACTGAAAGTCCCGAGAGCGGTTTTGCTGGTTTATCAGTAACTGCGCGCAATAATGCGAGCATATTTCATCAATATGAGTAAGTAAATCGTACTACTAAGTAGGAGGAGCAGCTGGAGGCTTGATAAGGATGTAGTGGTAGTACTTGTGTGTGAACTATCAGGATTCATGGTTAGGAGCTCCAGCCGCCCCGATATAACTGAAATAATATTAAAAGTTGCGTTTAACCCTATTCAATGAATCATGACCCCTTACTGTTAATCGAAATCGTTATTTTGATTTAATCACAACGTATTCTTCTTAAGTGCGTGGAAATTTGTGGTTGTGTGGTAAAAGATAAAATGATGAAAGGTAAAGAAATCAAAGCTAACATCAATTCAATTTCTTTTTTCGTTGAGCATATTAGTATCACAATTGAAGTACTACATATCCGTTTCAAAGATTTAGTCGGATTCGAGAGGTAAAATGTGTTTCATTCGATGGAGTTAATAAGCGCTTGAATCGCGACTATAACATGGTTTTAACTTGTTACATATACTGTGTTTACGGGGTGTTAATTTGCTCAGCCCTGCCAGGTCAAAACACTAGCAGACAGTTTACATGTATTCGCTTACTCCACTAACCACTGACCTAGATTCTATCTTGAAACGCGAGGAAATTATTTCTCTCATTTTGACAATACATTAGACAAATAACCATGGATATATTAAGCCAAAATTTTAAACCATTTTTCTGGATATTCATGACTAAAAGGAGGCTGTTGGCATTCAGCAAGTAAGTTATTTTCTTCATCAGCGATGAAAAAAGATGGATGCGATCACATAGATTTTCACTTCAAGTTAATGAGCATGCGTGGAAATGTGCGGAAATGTATGAGAAATTGTTTCCGGTTGATCGATATGAAATACCGGTTTTTTCCCTAAAAAACCGCTAAAAACTGTGAAGGGATATTTGGATGAAGCTTTGTTATAGTTCTTATAGTTTGTTATAGTTCTTATAGTTTATATCAACTTTTTATAAAAAATCCGTTAGGTATAGCATGAGAATTATTAAGACTTCTTTAATATAGAATCAAAGACGAAATATTTTTGAAATATTCTCTCACTCAAACAGCAGACCTAGTCACCTCGTTAGGTTTCAGTTATATAAATAATACTCGCTCGGGGTACCCTATTTTCTATAAATAAAAAAAGAAACAAATTGAAAATATTTTTAAAATACAAAGAGATTTGATAGTTTGCGTTTGGCATTGCTTTTGGTACCTTTTGTCTCCGCCAGCATATACCCTGCTTTACAAAGAAACAGCGATGAAATTATTTAAAACAATCTTCTGCCATTTCAAAAGTTTCATCGCATTGCGATTCTGTTTAATGTTTTATTCTATAATTCCCCTTTGGAGTCATTTTGGCTCTGTGTTTCGCACCTCATTTTACAAGGACACCAAATCTTTTATTACCTGCTCCTGATTATGACTTTTATGTTCTCTTTATTGCGTCACCGAATCAAATAAAGATCATGTGTCCGATGAGGGCTCTGCCCAGACGCAATTTTTTACATTGTAAGAGAGAAGCGAATCTTTCAAAAAATCTTCTGACACCACTTACAAATCTTTAGACCTTGAAATTTGATATTTTGTAAATGGCATCACCTGGTGGCCCTCTACAATATTCATAAAATACCCCCTTCAGTTATTAATTGAGCGTCCTATTTTGAATCGCAACTCATTATTAATACTCTTCTGACAAACCATATTGCCTAGGGGTAAGAAATTATGAACGTTGCATTCACCTTGTTGCCCATTACTGATGGTGTCAGGATGATTTGCATTTGGTGTCATTTCACTCCTGCTCGGGTGCACTTTTTGATCAAAGGGCATAGCAAGAAAACTTAAAGAAAAATACTGACAACTCATTAGGTGTTGAGGTTTCATAAATTACTTAAAGCACCACTTGGTGGCGTTACAGAAGTTTTTAAATAATGCCCCTTTTGTGTTATTTTGGCTCAGTACAGGGCATCCTATGTTAACATAAGAAAAAAAGAAAAATCTCCATAAATCTTCTGCTGACATACTTTAAGGCATGAAGGTTTAATTCTTGTGCATTGCATCGCCCGGTGTCCCTCTTCAAAATTTTATAGATCCACGCCCCTTTTGTGTCATTACGGAACACTTTCATGTTTTGCTCAGAGTAGTCTTACTTGTGACTGTATTTCGGATGAGTGATATCGGACCTTAGAAAAGAAAAGATAACATTTTGGAAGTTTATTTTAGTAGGTACTGCATGAACAATCTAAATACATCTCTAATGCGCAGTATCAATTTGAAAGATACCCAAGGTTACACCACGATACACCAACTAACGAAAATAATAATGTCCGATTGTAAATGTTTATGGCTAACTTAGAAAAATAATTCACGATCTGTTTTATCATTTATTAAAGCTAACGCTCATACTTTCTCTAAAGTATCTTCCAAAACGAACTTATGATATAAGTTCTAAGTAATCGTGCGGGCTTTCTTCAAGCGTTTTTGGAGAAGTTTCGCTTATAAGCGACTCAGTTCTTAACAATAGTCCATGTGGTACTGTCGGATATACTGGGACTGCAGTTGATGTTCTTGGAGGAACTTCTGGTTTATTGTCAATACGTGCATATACTGGTTCGTCCATATCAAATTCATTACTCCGTAATTTTGCCTTCGAATCTTGGCGATAAGCTTTATGGATAAAGTACAACTCACTTTTTTGTCTCTTAAGTTTCCTAACAGACCGTCTCCAGACGACAGCAAACACAATCGAAACAGTTAGTGCTATAAGAAGTAGTCCTGTCAGTACGAAAACTAAAATACCCTTTAATGTAGCCGAGTCATCCTTCGATTCTGATGCCAAAATGCCTTTCCTGGTTGTATGTAAATTTTTGTTACTATTTAGTAATTGTGATGACGATATATTTGGATGATGGCTTATTTGAGGTTGTGGTGACCGACTGTTCAGCGCATTGTTTGTATTTAACACTATGAACTGCGTAGTTTCTATTTTTCTCTGCCGCGTTGACGATTTCGTTGATAATGGTGTGGTCACACTTTTAGGTTGTGAAGGTGTAGTAAAGAATAATGTTCTTGACGCTTTATTGTTTATTATTTCTTGTGACTTCGTTGTTTTCTTTGACGAAACGAAAATTGTTGTATATATAGAAAAGCCTTTACTACTTAGTAGGGGTTTCTCTGTTAGGTCCTTCGTAGTGCCTTCTGTTAGTTTCGTTATACGTGAAGGTATTGGTGATCTACGTGCTTCTGTAAAAAGTAAAGAAATATCATGGTAAAATATCGATATCACTGACTGTTTTACTCATAAAGAATAAAGGAATTTCAACCATCACTTAAAATATGTTACGGGCACCATTGTAACGCTTTTTTTGGGAAAAATGTTGACTGTTAACAATGTTTATAGGATATAGTCGTGGTTGTATTTCACTGAATAGGGAATAAGTAAGAAATTTCTAAATTTTGGAAACACAATGTAAGGTTTTCGACTCACACGTTGATTATTCACCCGGGAGAAAAACGAAACGCGAACAAAACAAAATAAAACATCAACGAAAATCCGACCTAAAAAAGGCTTATGACGTAATGTAATATATCGTACACACCTAGTTATGCATTTTTCTAATATTACCCCGTCACAAAAAAGAAAAAAAAGGAGGAAAATGTTATAACTTAATGACATATACAATATTTCGTTTAGTAGTTCCTGAAATAATTTAGAATTGGTACACTAAGCACATACCTTCTGAAGCAGAACAAGTACATTTCATACATCCAAAAGTGTTGACTCTGCAGAACATAGGACATTGCATCCAACTAGAATCACACCCAGATACTGAAAACAGACAACACAGTCAAGAATGTTTAAACGACTACCTCCATTCAGCCACCACTTTTTTTAGGCGACCATTATCGAAATTCTTTATCCCACAAAGGATAAGCCTGTGAGAAGTTGGAGAATTTGCTAAAATGTCATAAACAAACCCTTTGTTATTAAACCCAATCAGAATCTTCTCAATAAAACAATTGTGTTGAGTTCGAAGAAAATTGGAGACTCCTATATTATTTAAACTCACCAGAATCTCCTCAGTTTAGTTAGAGCAACATAGGATTTGGTGAGAATTCTGCAATAATATATGTATGTAAGCAAATGGATCTACCATATTCATGTCACAAAAATGTATTAAGTGGCCAGTCTCTTAAGCGAACACTTTTTGGTCGTCCCTTCGGTCGCTGGATACAAGTTTTACTTTATAAAATACAGATACAAATTTTCGTTTAACTAATAGAAGACAAAAGCTATCTATTTGAGATTCCAATCTCCAATCATGTGACCTTTTTTTGTAAAATGACAATCGTATGAATATTCAGAATTTTTACGAATTTTGTAATTGACCCAAACATATCTATTCATGTTGTTGGGTGATCTTGCTTTGAAAAAGTGCATGAGCGGTGGTTATTTACTTTGAGATCTTTGAACGACACCTCGTAAACTGGCTCTACTGTTACACAGGGAAACACGCCTATATGTGTTTTAAAGTGGTACGTAAGATTTGTGGGTTGAAGGTTGGGTTAGTTTTTACTTGGAATTCTGTAAATGACACCTCCTCCCATACATGAAGACCTCTAGATACTATTGTACATGACAGAAATCTATACGTAAACTGTTTTTGTGTATGTGTTTCTTTTTTACGTCTTGTCGTTTTAAAAAGGTATGTGCGGGCTTGTTTGTATATATAACAGGTTGGTGTTATTGTGATACATCATATCCTATATTCTAGCTAAATTAATCGCCATAAAAACAACAAACTTTTAAAATCGTACTTCCAAGTTGCATCTGAGGCATCTGTGGATTTAATGGTGCAGCATTCATGTTGGTTCCGGTTCCGGTATTGCAGGTAGCACTACAGACATAACAGCCGGAAGTTTTGTTGAGTATTTGACATACACTCTGGCAAGGTTGAATATCACATTTAGAGTTCTGTCCCATTATGTTCATATTCATCATGGCCAGATCCATTGCGTTTCCGCTCGCGGTATTTCCATTGTCTACCAAAAAAAATGGTGATAAATGAATCTCAAGCGACAAAAAGAGAGAGGGAGGCTGATAGACAAAATAATCAACAACAACGAAAAAAACTAAGAATGTACAAATAACAACAAACGATCTAAACTACTAAACAAGAGATTCGAAATGACGGATCGCATCTGTAAATCAAAGAATCAATCGGACATGAACTTTAAACTCCAACATCGGCCGACGATTTTAGAAACATTTGTTTGGCAACTTAAACGTCGTTACTACAGCTTAGGACACCAACTGACCCTTTTATTTTATAATCTACAACATAGTGCCTTTAAATATTTAAATGACTCTTATTTTAGAGTTCAGAGGACGTGGCAAGCGATTCGTCAATCGGAACAAGAAATACCAGCCATAATAACTGTTATATGCGGAATCTACCTAACGGGCACAGGAAGAAAGAACTGTAACAAAAATGCTAAAACAATAATTTTGATTTGTTCGTGTTAATTTTGAAGTTATTCGCAAAAATTCTTTAAATAATTAGAGGATTTGGGGGGGGGGACAATGGTGAGGGGTGAGGACCAAATTATGGAGTGGAGATCAGATTAATATCAAAAACCGACAAAAAGGACAATTAACCAATCGCGGCTGTTAATCCGATGACCAGTCGACTAATGAAATCATTCATTTCGACTGGCAGTACGGTTGAAACTCCGACAAATGGCCGCCATTTTTTTTAATCATTCATGTTGGCTTTGCGAATCATACGCCGTAACTAATTTAAGCTGTAGCTACGACGTTTAGGCCGTCATCAAACCATTCGTAAATCGGCAAGGACAGCTATTGTCAATTAATCAAGATTAAAACCAGCCAGAGTTAAGCACATTTAAACTATACTTTTCCATGGTGCAATCATTTCTCGTGTGAAGTTTCGTGTACATAGCTGATCAACTTTTTAGAAAATTAAAAGCTTGAAAACAACAAAAACAACAACAAACATCCCCCAAAACAAACAAGTAAAAACATAACTAAACAAAAATGGCCAAATGACAGTAATTCAATTGATAGACTAACTGGTGTCTAACGCCATCTTCACCAGTATTTCAGATCTATTGCGGCGGCTGGAGCACCTCACTATAGATTCCTAGTATTTTCGCACCAGTACTACCACTACATCCTTTCCAAGCTTCTAGCTGCTCATCCAAATTTGGTTTACGATTATCAAACTATCGGTGGGAAACACACGTCGAAAAGGACAGTCGCAATTGGATCGAACCCGGGATCGAAAGTAATTCATAATTACGCAAGTAAAAGTCGTGGTTCTTGCATAATGCAACTTGATTAGATTTACTCACCCCCGAAGATATCGGTTCTTCCCTAAAAGAACTGATGGAGTTGGGCACCGGACAAAATTAGAAATTGGAAAAGCAACATATGGTAATTATTTCAGAATTAACTCATTCTCATACAACAAAACTTTAGACTGGTCCAAATTTAAAGAAGCTGCAGACGACAATTTCAAATTGATGGTATCTTATGCATTTTTGTTTTTCGTCTTTTTGGATTGAAAAAATTGTGGAATATACAGGAATAGCTTGAAACCAGAATAAAGGTTCCTTAGCACTAAGTTCTTCTTAATAAGACCTAGTTATCCCCCGAAGTTTTAAAAAATGGCGGTATACTAACAGAGATATTATCCGAATAAAAAACGTCTGATAAACAACAAAGGAACACATACCAAGGCTAGCACTCATTGTGACGGTGTATTCCCTAAACGACACTCATTTTAAAATAAGATGGTCATTTCTTTCTTCTTGCGAGGGGGCGTTTTACGCGGAATGAAAAATATCCGCAAATTGTAGATTTTGACTTATCTGATTGGTCCTCGTAAATTAACGAATTTGTTAAAAAACACTACAAATATGTTTACAAAGGGAGATGTTATATCGTTCATTTCAAGGGTCATTCGATCATATCTGTTTTATTACACTCTATCTTTTCTATTTAAAAATTGGTCCGAAATCATTCACTTTGTCAATTTCAAAATTCCTTACCATATTAGAAAGGAGGTAATGATGTTTCTGAAATTGCCCAAAAAATACGCTCTATCGAACATTTAATACTTAAATATGAGCCAGATATTGCCTTTACGGTAACCGTTAAGGCTGAATTGGCTTTTTGTTTTGTTGTTGTTTTCTTGGAAATCCAGGCTCGTCTTAGAAATCACGACATCCTGTTTTCGACATAGAAGATAACCACGTGACAAAGGAAACAACCAACGACATTAATTTTGCACAAAACTATATTTATGTTAACTCTTACGATAGATTTGGACTGATGTTTGCAGAACTGAAAACCGGCTAGCGAAGATAACTTCTGATGACGCCACGATGACGTTGCTTTGAACGACTTCAGACTGAATGTGTGATTCCAATGGTTATTAGAACCGAGTGAATATCCCAATATTCAATCGATTGTCTCGCCGTAATCTAAAAATAGATTAAAAGCCTACGTTGGATTTACAAGAAATACTCTGGGTATTCTTTTTTTTTTTTTAAAGTAATTGCTGATTTTCGGGAAAAAGCCTACTTTTCAGAACATTGTATTCAAATAACATATAAGAGGGAATATCTCTGACACCAAGAAAACATCTATACCTCCCTTTAACAGATCTACCAGATTTCATATCACGGCCTTGATTGTCCGAGATTTTTTCGTAGATACTTATGATAATTTATAATCATAAAATCGATTGGTGATTGATAATAGAAATAATCATGAAATCCCACAATAAAGTGAACGTGATATAAGGAACATGACAAACGTTTAGATATAAATATATGAAGACACTGGTTATTTCCTGCAAATCTTATCGAATTACATCCTCATGGAGCGAGATATTAACCCGACAAATTTTAATTTTGATGTCCGTCCTCCAAGAAATATCGTTAAAATGATGGCTTATTACTTAACACATCAGGCTAATTTAATAAAAAATATCTCTTAGTGACCGTCTTCTTGGTCTGACAAATGTTTCCATTCATTGCAGTCACATTGAAAATCCCGATACTTTTGCACACCTATATGTCATTTATCAATAAATACAATTTTGATATGGTGACATGTAAGAACTCAAAGGAAATTGATGTATCAGAGTCTAATGGATGATCTAGGGAAACAACTTTGCATTGTTATTTTGAAACCCATTCATTCGCGAATGTATGGTTAAATTTTTGCTATGTTATGTTGAAAACATTCATTTGCAAAGTTGTTCTCCTTGATCCTTACCGACACTTTACCTTCAGCTGTGACTTCAATGCTAGATCTATCCAAACATACGTTTTACATGACAGTAACCACTGATGAAGGTGAACAACTTTCCCTTTGAAATCTATACGTAAACGTGGAAGAAAGTCTCCGAACACACACAGATACACGCACGTACCTACGTACATTTACATACGGACAGTGGTAACTTTGTGTGCACTGTCGCTGTTTCAATAATTCTTGTTCTAAAAATAGCGAGGTAACGTTACTCATTCAAGCATAACAACCATGTTTCTAATCAATTGTAAAAGCTATTCTCGCACCCCAAAGACCTGCATGCCTTGCGTGATCCTATAAAATTCCCCGTTTTAGAATTGCATGTAAAAAGAGTGGATAAATCATTGAAATGTCTCGACTAACCGATTTTTTTACTCCATTTAGTATGTCGAGCCGCCGTCATAGCGCATCGGCGTAGCGCACCGGACTCCCAATCTTCAATCATGGGTGTCACGGGTTCGTTCTCCGGCGGGATAGCAGCTGGAGGCTAAGAAAGTGTAATGGTGGTACTAGTGCGAGATATACCAGGAATCCATTTTTTACTTGCTCCAGCCACCACGAAATGACTAGACAAATGTTAAAAGCGGCGTTAAACCCGAATCAAACGAACAAACCATAGTATATTTTGATTGGCTTATATGTTAAATAGTTCATATGGATTTCATTTATTGTTCAGAAAATGGTAAGGTTGGTCTATTGGAATGTTGTACTTATGCCATCCATAAAAGGTTGTTGTTGATTATTACCAAATGTCATTTGATACAAATGCTCGAATAAGAAAGTATTTGTAATGATTCTCATGTTCAAAATCAAATTATAACCTTAAAATGTGTATAATTATATGTCTACAATATTCAGGCCGACTTTTAATCCTATTGTTACAGACTAGGGCCTTTACAAAACTAACCAGTGTACTTGTCCAATCTACTCCGTCCAGATTTCCTATTGATAACGCTGTATAGATTGACTTTGCTTTTGGCCTTAAAAATAATAAATCACCCTTTTTTGCATCATATTGTACTATATTTTCGAAATTTGACCATGTGAATTGGTTTATTAAGATTAAGTATTATTAATTCATGCACTGATTCGTGATTGTATATGTACATTAAAGTAACATATATGTATAGATTTTTATGCATGATTCCGGGAATTATTGAGGTACGGTTCAGATGGAGATCAAAGATAACACGTATATGATTCTTGGCGTCCCTACGTATAGGTTTTATTTGTTAAACGCATTTTTCCTCAAACAAAAGTATGACACAATACAATAATAAAATTCGATAATTAAATAAACCCCCTTACTTTGCTGGCCTTGAACAATCAACAAAAGCGGACAAATCATCCAAATATATCCAAACACCCCTTCTTCCATTATTTGCAGCTGCCTTCAGCTCATAGTTCTTAATTCGCGACCACTTCCATTTTGAATTATCGTTACAACTTTGCAGTAAAGTTTCAAGGGCCTACCGATAAAATTGAAAATGGTACCGGTGACATCTCTGATAAACTTATTTGCCCGCGAATCCGATTATCATCGAACTACTTTAAAATCGAAGATATGGACACGAGACCTTTAGCTGCCCTTTGTGAGTTTTATGTATCAGATTCGTATGCAATATTTGTGTCATAGCCTGCGGTAAGAAATGGTTTGATATATATAAAAACAGACATATATATCACAAGGTGACGTTTTAATATGGCCTATCTTTTTTCTATGGATTAAAAAATACATATTCCGAACTTGCTTTTTCACTTTACATTCGGTTTTAGAAAGAAAACAATAACTATATATACGACTTTCTTACCTTTTTCTCGCTTTCAAAAAAAACTTTAAAAAAAAGAGGTAAGATGTTCTGCTTATATTTTCGAATTTTTCAGAAGCTTTTGATTTTGATGATCAAAGGAAACAATGGAATTGGTTAAAACGAGAGCAAGTTAGTGAACGAGAACAACACCATTAGATGGGAAAACTCAACTATATTTCTTCTCTCTTCCTAGACGATTAGAATTAAGGATAGCCGTAGCCCTGAGTGGGATAAGCAGCTACAGGCTCAGAAAGGATGTAAGCGTAGTACTGTTGTGAAAAATGCCAGGAATCCATGGTTAAGTGCTCCAGTCAGCACGATGTGACTATGTTTTTGGTAAAAGAAGCGTTTAACCCCATTCAAACAAACAAACTTAAATGCGAAAAACATTTTTTTTTCTTTACTTCTCTTTACAAGTTGATCAATTTTTCATCGAAATCTCTGAACTATTCAATATGTCTGTTTTAGAACCTACTCAAAATTTAGCAGAATTAAAAAAGAAAACAACAATTTTCCGTATCGAGAATTTTAAGTTTCATTGTTTAACATGCGATGTAGGATATACTTTTGAAAATAAATAAACGAACCATCAAAAAAGGGGTAAATACTGGGAATTAAATAAAAGCGGAACACCTAAAGTGACATTCAAGACTTTTTTAAATGATGCAAATGATCAGAATAACCTTTTACTTCACAGCAAAATTTTAGATTGGTCCATTAAAAGAAAAAAAAAAAAAAAAAAAACAGACAATTTTAAGCTAACGAAGTTACATTTTTTTGTCTTTTACAGTAAGACACATTGTGGTTCATGAAGAAATTGCTTGTTACAAGGGATTTCTTCATTATGCACTATGTTTTCAAAAGCTTTTTCATTTTTGTCATAAAAATAGGGATTGTGTTGGAATGGTTTTAGTAACCACGTTATACACGAATGCAGACGGACGGGGTTATATTACCGGGTACACTCAGTCGGGTGATAAGCACAATCAGATGTTATTGAAACTTTTTAAAATTTCCCAATCAAAGTCCCGCTTCGATTTTAAAGGGCGTTATTTTGCAAATAGCATGTAACAAAAGGCAGAATAGTTGGTTGACGAACTAAACGTCGTAACTTTAGCTTGAAAGGGTTTGAGTTACGACGTTTAAGTCGCCAAGGCAACAGAAAAAGGTTAACAAAAATGGCGGCCAATATCAGAGTTCAAAACTCATTTCTGTTTCAAATGAATGAATTCACTGGTCGACTGTTTATTTGATTGACAGCTGCGGATGGTCGATTCTAACGGGCACCAAGAACCAAGGGTTTAAATAATATCAAGCTAACTTAATGTAACTATTTTTCTAGTTTAAGATTTAACTGTCTTCATTTATTCTAGTTATATTGTGGCGAAAGAAGTATACTCATAGATTTGTTTTTGAACATACACATTCTAGTTTTTAGTCGTTTCTGGCAGATGCAATGCATTCAACCTCTATCTACAATTGGACAATCACGGCTGTCGAGCACAAACCAGTCGACCAATGAAATCTTTCATTTAGATTGAAAGTAAACATTTGGACTCCAACATTGCTCGCCATTTGTTTGAAACATTTTTGTTGGTTAGGTGACTTAAACGTCGCAACTACAGCTAATACAAGTGATACCAAGTATTTCGAAATTACGAAATACTTTGAAAATTATTTCGTAATTACGAAATGTTATTTCGTATTTACGAAATAGTATTTCGTACTTAACTGTCAAGATTATACCCGCAGCCTCAAAGCTCATTGCCAGACGTCAAAAATTTAGACCGGTCGGTAAGTTCAAATTGATGAAGTTTTAAAAACTATTTATCTTTCTTGGTAGAAAACTTTGTGGAAAATTAAGAAACTTATTGTAACAAGCAATCTCTTTATTTTGCACGATGTTTTCCAAAGCTCCTTTTTTTGAGGGGCGTCAAAAAGCGGGACTGGGTGGGAAAGAAGTCAATAAATTTCAAGTCAATCAGTCAATCAATCACTCAATCAATCAAACAAATGAACAAACAAACAAACAACCATTTTCACCAACTCTTCTGCTCTGATCAACTATGCAGGGACAGGGTTGTCTTTATCTGACAGAGAACATTGAAAACGACGGGTGTTCGAGATATAACAGATAGTATTCTAGTGTTATTGTTGATATTTAACATCTTTAAATGATAAAGTCCTCTTGACAATAAACCTAGTTAACCCCTGTTATTGACCAATTGCGGCTGTCAATCTATTTACCAGTCGACCAATGAAATCATTCATTTAGCCCAGAAATGAGTTTTGAACTCCAACATTTGCCGCCATATTTGTTAACATTTTTGTTGGTTAAGCTATTTAAACGTCGTTACTATAGCTTATAAGTCGCAAACTAATCATATTTTATTTATTTATTTTATTTTTATTATTATTATTATTATTTTTTTTTTAGTTTCATGATAAAAGCCGTAAATTCTGTAAAATAACGCCGTTTGAAACGGGACTTCCTGTTGGGGTCAGTAGACAGGTCTAACAAAGTTAGTTTGAAGGGCCGGTGATTGGTCAATGGGCTTACTTTACAACCTACGTTCGGTTGTAAATTCTTAGCATGACTACACGAACCTCACGAGAAATAATAACTTAACCTCTTCACAAAGAAAACACATCTTATTCAGGCGTTGAATTGTAATCGATATTTCAGTTCCTAGTTTGCAATACGAAAAATGCAGCAATAGAAATTTTACCTAAGTTGATAGAGGCCCGTTAAAAAGAAAGGGAGAACATAAAATGATTGATGCCAATTTATGTATATGGTTATGCTTAAGGGTGATATATTGTCTCTTCAATTCGACTGAAACTTCCAAAATTAAACTTTATTTTATTGATAAGACACGCGGAACGGATCATATGTAAACTGTTTCAAGTTTCCTCACTTGTCGTATACTACGCTGACAGATTTTGGTCTCAGCTATTGGATTGCAATATATTTTTCACTTTAAATACCTGCACTAATTTTAATCGACTGCAGTTCCATTCCGCTTACTTTCAGGTAATATATATGCATGTAAATTAGTCGCTCAAAAGTTTTGATTTGCTAAAACTATCGTTTACTATTTTGATTGTTTGTTTGAATGGGGTTTAACGCAATCCTTAACAGTATTTCAGTCACATTGCGGCGGCTGGAGCACCTTACCATGAATTCCTGGCATCTCTCACACAAGTATTACCACTGCATCCTTTCCGAACCCCCAGTGGCTCATCCCACATAGGTTTACACTTATCGACCCGTTGATGGAAGACAAATCGAACTCCGGACCTCAAGATTGAGAGTCCGACGCGCTACCAACTATCTCCTTGAAGTTGGCAGCCTGGCAGCCTGGAACTGAAAGTTGATTTTAACAATGATTTGACCAGCAGCCTAGCAGCCTGGCAGCCTGGCTGCGAGGCTGCCAGGCTGCCAACTTCAGGGAGATCTACAAACTGCTCTCTTCCATTTCAGCGCGAGTAATTTATTCTGGTGAAATGCTACACATAACGAACTTTGATTTAATCTTAAGCATGAATTTTCAAAATAACTAGAAAGCTGCAGTTACAACAATTTGCAGGCCCTGAGGGAGACAATTTGCAGGGAGTGAGCATTTGCATGACAATAAAGCATCTGCGCCAGGTACCGACCGGTCTGCTTACCATCGGTTTTTCATGTGCTATGTGGACATCTATACGGTTAAATGTCTGCGCTGAATACAATGCGAAATGGTTTGAAATATCAAGAACAGGTTTATTTTTCCTTTTTCCCCTCTCATTTTCTAAAATTTAATTTGCATAGTTATTCTAACACTTGATCTATAACATCGTACCAACATTTAATTAGCCAACTTTTATATACTATTTCCCTTTCGCAGACTAGGCATCTACTGTGGCTGAGACAGTACAAGGAAGGTAAATGCCCGGACAGTATAAGGAACGTAAGCACCGGGAGAGTAACAAGGAAAGAAAGCGTATAACGCAAAACCGTCGCGTGTTCCTAATGGCTTCGTATTACTGTCCTCGATTCTTCCGTTTGGCAGTCTTAGCACATCGAGTATTCATGAAAGTTTCAGCGACGCAGACAACTTAAAAACAACACGTGGATATTTACCCCTTGTCATGCTAAACCCGGAATATTCCGGTTTGGGCAGCAGGTGCAGTCTGCACCTCTTGCTCATACTTTTCCTTCTGATTTGTTTATGAGGTTGCTTTCTAAAAGAAATATTGATTTTTGAACAACAAGTTCTATCAGTGCTTTCAGTCCTCTGATTTGACAGCAATTCAGTAAGGTAATTTATACAGCATGACAAGGGTTAATATGTGTATACCCGGAAGCTAAGCACAATGTTTGTAGGAGAATCGTAGAACCTTTTATTAACCCCCCGGTCTCACAGACCGCGATTTAATCCCGATTTCGAAAATTTCAAATTCGGCGCGAAATCGGCTAGCTTCGGGAGAGTCGTAGTGACTCCTGACTCAAATCGGCATTAATTCGAGATTAAAAATAAATCGGGACAAAAATTTCAACATGCGCAAACTTTTCTCCCGATTTCGAAAATCATGCCGAAATCGGCGTACCTCGGTGTACCTCGTACTAAGTCCTCGATGTTCATAGTAAGCAAATCGGCGTTATTCGGCTACAGAATCGGTCCTATTTCGGCGTACCTACCTCGGCGATGAACCCCGAATAACGCCGATGCACTACGAGTAACTCCCGATTCTCGCCGATGAACTACGACGAGAAACGCGACTAGCAACCCGAGCTACACCGACCTACACCGAATAACTACGAACTGCTAAGATATCATCCCGTAGTACTACGAAGTACCCCAAATTCCGAGGAGTATAAAAAGGCGAATCAACTTTGAAAACAATTTTTTGTCAGCCCGATTAGCTAAGTTGGTAGAGCACTTGACTTTAAACCTCAAGATCACGGGTTCGAGCCCAGGGCTGACAATATCAACTAACAAACTAATTGTCTTTCGGATGAGACGTTAAACCGAGGCCCCGTGTGACGATGCTATCCATCGAGCACGTTAAAGATTCAGGCGGAGCTCTCAGCAGTTTCGTCCTGTATTCTTGCACTATCCCCCGTGACAACTAACCGTCTTCTTGGGGCGTCGCTCATATGGGCATGTGCTACGCTAGCGACGATAAATAAACGGAAATACACGAAAACAATTTATTCAGTTCAAAACCTTTGAACGAGACGCTTCCCTATACTTCGATACAATGGGACCAAAAAGGGGGCGTTGAATATAGAGGTAACACGAGATTGCAATTATAACGTCGTCTGTTGTTGTTGGCATGTTGTCACTCTTATATCCATATGATAACTGATTTTTTTTTGCTGTTAAATCACGGAATTTATATACCCCGTGTACGAAATCGGGGCATAATTCTGAAAAAAGATTTGAAACTCGTAGTCGATCCGGATCTGTCGGCGTATGTCGCAGTAAATCTTTGTGCATCGTAACCAATCGTAGTAAGAAATCGGGACAGTCGGTCTAGATCGTACTGTTTCGTAGTAACTCGGCTCCTAAACTCGGGGTACTTCGGAACAAAATCGGGACAAAAGCGTAGTAAATCGTATCGCATCGTAGTTTTTCGCAGCCCGTCGGGAACACACACCGCATGTATGTCTGAAAATACGCCCCGTCCAAGGATGATCGGAGAAAAACGGCTCGAATTCGTGGTAAATCGGAGAAAATGCGTTCTCCCGAAGCACTACGATTATTTTGGAAATCGGGGTCTGTGAGACCGGGGGGTAACGTTCAGGTCTGTCGTGGTTATGCTCTATGAACACAGGGACAATGTTCATTCTTTCTATATAGGCAACTTCCTTTCTTTCTAATATATCAATAACCAAAGTTCTGTTACCACTGTGCTCAACGTGCAACACTGATACCAGATGGTAACCAGGTTGGACTTTGCCTAAATGAACATTGGGTTGTGTAACTCATTTTCATTCTTTCGCCCCAAGTAACCCATGTTTCATATATGTGTGATACTATATTCACAGATAACTGGGCGGATGCCATATTGACACCTTTATACGCCTTATACATGTGTCCCCATTTGAGTTGTTATTCGAATCGTACGCCATAGCAATAAACTTCTTAGAATAAGAAGCGCAGCGCATATTTTGTATTCCACCTCTCACACTCCGTACCGTGCCCGTGTCGAGCGTTGAGTGTTGTTGTCACGGTGAATCACTAAATGTGTTTCAGATGATGTGTGTAGGGATGATTGTAGACAAGTTGGACTGCACACGCTCTGCAATTGACGTCTTGCGACTGTCAGTCAAAGAATCGATCGACCAGTCAAATCCTCCATTTATACCGAAAGTTAACTCCTACATTAGCCGATATATATTTAGAATATTTTTGTTGGTTTCGCGACTAACGTGACAACTTCAAATTAACCAAGCTGTAAGTACAACGACATATTACTGTCTTAGAATTTTCAAAATGACATCGTTTAATGTCTAAGTCGACCTTCTTGGCTGAGCTCTGTTGGCGGGGCCACCGATCCGTCATTATTTAAAGGTAGGTATCGATGTTTTTTCATGTCACAGATTTTGATTGTTCTTATTCCCTCTCATTTACTATTTTAATTCAATATTCTGAAAAGTAGTTTTACTAAAATCAGGAGTCTTTTAATTGAATAGACAAGGGTATTTCCCTAAAAGACTACGTAGGCTGTAAGAGTATTTTTAGATTAAGCCGAGACAGTTGCGAAAAATATTGGGTCATAAAACCTGTGCGTATAACCGTTGGAATCTCGTATTTAGTTTGAATTACACCAAACCAACGTCATCAATACGTCATCAAGAGCTATGTCCGCTAGCCTGTCTTCAATTCTGTACAGATCAGTTCAAAACTACCATATGCATTAATACGAATATAGACACTTAACGTAGTTTTGCGCAAACCATCTGGTGTGACAAAATTTAGGACATTGGTTGTTTCGCTTGTCAATTTATTAACTTTGGGTCATATGCAAATGAAGTCATGTGGTGTCGACAACCGAATTCCGTGATATCTAAAAATAACCCCTGGAATTCCGCTAAACCTTTTCTATACAACCCCAAAAGCAACTTTAAGCCTATCAGATTACCGAGAAGACATTATCTGACTCAAATTCAAGTGTTAAGCGTCTGTTGTAGCGTAATTTTAGGCGATTGGCAAATTTTTCTTATCCAAGTTCCAGAAGCATCGATACCTCCCTTTAAAGTGGTGGTGAATATTGTAACGTATTTCGTAACCCTTTCCTGTACAATCCATATTTTACGTCTCTGTGATATTTTACTAGAGAAAACATTGTTGAAAAAGAAGAAATTGCTTTGTACAAGCAATTTCGTCTTTTCCCACTATATTTTCTATCATATACATGTGGGATTGTTATTTTTTTTTGAATTGTACTTATCAATTATGCTGTCTTCTACCCTAGAGAATTTAAGTCTAAATTTTCGGGAAAAAACAGTAAAGGGTTCATCAAGTTCGACACAATCAAGTAATTTTGACGCATTGAAGAATGGAAGCAGATAAACGTTTATTTCTAACTTTATTTTATGTGCTCTTTGAAACCTCGTTTGCAACTCTCGTGAATTTGGACCAGTCATTGGCGGATCACGAATGTCGATCAAACAATAATCCAACCAAATAATCTCGACTTCGATATTAACCTTATCCGTACAGTCCCAGGTTTTTACGTCCATGGCATTTTATACTTAAGAAAATATTGTGAAAAAAGAAGAAATTGCTTGTTACAAGCAATTTCTTCTATAATCACACTATTGAAGTGAACCAGACTCTATCCACAACCATTATCGCTCGCATGACATTACTATTCCCCCAATTCATCAATTTCATTTACCTTAAACAGTGACATTCACTTTCTCACTCGTTGGATTAATGTTTGTTTCTTATGTACTAACCTTAGGTTATTCATTTCATTTAACAATCTTCCAGTACTGCGGTAGCGTGGTTATTGATTTATTGACATTTGACTTTGACTTCAATCTTCATGTCAGCCATTTTTTATTTTCATTGACCAGATGCATTGTGGGATAGAATTGATGACGTTATCATCTGACTTATCAATTTTCCGCCTCTCGCAATATAGCGCCTTATTCATATAGTCAATTCGTCAAAACCACACTTTTGATCCCTTTCTTAAATAAAGATGACTTGCGTTCATGTCAAATGATCTATTGCACACGATCTTGCTTATTCATGGCCGCTTCGAGTACCTACAGCGTCTTGCGCATGAATTCTCCAACAAACTTTCTTGTTGGAAGTTTTCCTACTGATTTTTCTGTAGAAAAAATTGTTAGAAGGGTTCGTATAAAAAGCCGTGTTCCGACACTCTCTGGGACTCCAGTTTTGATTTTTCGTACGAAACCTCCGTTCTTACTTCGATTTTCATTTAATTTCGACTTAAGTTCATTTTATTTTAAGAAAGTAAAACTTTTGGGTTATTTCTAAATTCCTCTGTGTATTTATTTTCTTCTGGCATCGATAGGCGTCACACCTGTCGACTTATGGCTTCACTCCTGTCATTTTTTTGAGTTGCTATATTAGATCATATAAATTATTTTGGAATTAATAATTTAGTTTCGTATTAAGCCATTGGTCTATGGTCTAATTTCTCATTCATTTTATCATTTAATTCTATTTAGGTTTCAGACATAAATCAATTTAAGAACACAGTCATCTTTGTCAAATTTTCATGTATAGAAATTCATATTTGAAGCTCCATCTTGTTTTGTTAAGATCATCTCATAAAAATAAATGTACACTGTCATTCTATTAAAACATTTGCATATAGATTTTCAATTTTAACTGATTGATATAAATCCTGGCATTGTCATTTAATTCAACTCCCGTGAAAATATTTTATTATCTGGAGTCCACCGGCCCCTTTTTACTCCCTCCTGAGTGGCCTCTCTACCTAGAAGTTTACGTGACCAGCAGCTCGCAAAACTATTTCATACCACTCGGGATGGTTTCCTTTCAAATTGCACTCATTTTACATTGTCATCTCAAACGCCTTTCAAATTAGACGAGTCTATAATATCAAAAACAGGGAAGGGTTAAGTGGAGTTATGGTCAGTAATAAATCAGAAAAAAAATGGTTGGTTAGTGACATAAACGTCGTAACTACAGCTAGAATGAGCTATAACTAAACCGTTCATATCTTCAAATCAACGGCCGCCGTCATAGCGCAGTTGGTAGCGCGTCGGACTGTCAATCTAGAGGTCCCGGGTTCGATCTACGACGGCGGCACTCACCCTTTCCGACTATTTGTCTCTCACCAATGGGTCGATAATCGTAGACCTATGTGGGATAGCAGCTGGAGGCTAGGAAAGGGTGTAATGGTAGTACAGGTGTGAGAAATACCTGTATTCTATTGTTAGGTGCTCCATCCGCCTCGATATAACTGAAATATTGTTGAAAGCGGCGTAAAAACCCATTCAAACAAACAAAAAAATCTTCAAATCAACAAAGATGCTTCACGTAAATGTCGAACAATGATTTGATTAGGCTATCAATTCTTTGTTTGACTGCTACGGTCTGTCAGTTATAAAACCCACGTGGTATTCAAACAATAAAAATGTAAATTACGCTACGATTTCCTCGCGAGGGTCGTTAATTGTCGCGTGTATAAAAATTAAGAGAAATGCGTATATGGAAAAAAACCCTGCATGTGATACATGCCACAAATATAAAACCTCATAAGTACTTACATGGTATGTTTCCATACAGTGAATTAAAAAATATGTATATAACAATGAAAACCAAAGCTTCACAGTTCGGAGTTGCATGATGAATTTTCGATCCTCTATTTTATACGAAAAGAGCATCGCTCCGTATCTGCCTGATCTATATTTCTACACGGAATTGTCGGTAAGAACTGCGCCCTCTCTGCGGAAATTACGAATCTTTAGCCACGCCCACTGACTTCGGTACTAAATGGCGTTAATTTGCAAAATACTGACCATTAATATGCATCAAAAGAGTAAAATGGTTGGTTTGGGACCCAAATATCGTAACTACAGCTTGAATAAGCTGTAGTTACCGCGTTTAAGTCACGAGACTTAGAAATAGGCCAATGTAAAAGTTCCCTTCGGTTTTAAGCTGCACTGTCAGAAAAACCGCGATTTTTATCACGCTGACGTGTCTGTCGTGCGCGGACCGTCTGTTAGAGCGTAAATCATGGCTTTTATGTGCGAAGCTAATTTCCATATATGGTAGAGTGGAAATTCTAATTTTTTCTAAGAAACCTGTTTATCAGAATAATTCATGTATTTGGTTGGTAGAAGAATATGGCTTTTATGGGCGGTGCTTGTATCTATATAGTGTAATTAGTGAACATTTTGAAAATCGTGTTCTCCGAATTCAACCAAATTTCACACGAATGATCTTTTGGTTTGTCTTCAGATTTTTTATTTTTTTTATATACAAAGTTTTTTTTTAAAATTAACAATAGAGTTTTGGAAAATATATCAAATTTCAGGTAGGAATCACATAATGATCCTGTCGAAATATTTGATACGACGCCAAGGCTACAACAATCATTTTACGCTCGGCTTCAACGGTGCTCGATAAACATTGCTTGACTGAAAGTATTTGTTGCATAAAAGAAAGTTGCCTCCCTGAAAACGTAATCCCCTTTAGCTCTTCTGACCGAAGGCCAGCGAGCTATTGTCATTGCGCTGTGTCTGCCGTGCGTATGTCTGTAGGTGCTTAAACTTTTCCTTAAATATCTTCTCAGAAACTGTAAGTCTGATCTCGACCAAACTTAACATGATTGTTAACTACACAGTCCTCTTTCAGATTCCTTCAACAATAATGTTCCATAAAGAGATCTAATTGTCATGGCAACAAAAGTGGAAACCTGTTCAATTCATTGCATCGTTCTATTGTTCCTAGCCTCATAGTCTATCATAGACTACCTATTTCCTTAAAATTATCTAGAGTTTTCACACAAAAAAACCCAAGGCTTTTATGGGTGGGATTTAATTCCATGTGTAGTTTTATTGTATTCAATTAATAGTAGAAGGGAGAGAACGGATATTATTTTGTAAAATAGTTGAATTAGTAGACTATCTCCCTTGTATCTTACATCTTACTGGGAAAAGGGCTTGTTGCTAAAATTGACTCGAATGAATGTCTTGATTGTTCGAGTGATTCTGTAATTGACAGCCGCTGTTAGACAATTGACAAATCGCTGGCACTGCCCTCTTAGTTGTTTGGCCACGCCTACTGACTCCGACGGGAAGTACTGCCTCGATTTTTAAAGGTGTTATATTGCATAATTTATGGACAATAGCATGCATCAAAAATCGGGAAAAGTTGGTTGGCGACCTAAACTGTAACTACAGTTGAAATAAGCTGTTATTACGACGTTAAGATCGATAAACCAACAAAACATGATCAAAAAATGGCGGCTAATGTCGGAGTTTATAACTCATTTCTGGTCTCATTGAACGATATCATTGGTCGACCTGGTTATTTGATTGAAAGCTGCATTTGGTCAATTGTACCATTCAATTTACCTCACGTTTTTCGGCGCTAGAGGTAAACATATAGAGAATAATCAACTGGTTTCCTGATACGAAAAAATATTTCACGAAGATGCGTTGTTAGGCGTTGAAAAAACTAGTGCGCAGCACGAGTTTTTTTTAACGCCTAACAACGCATCCGAGTGAAATATTTTTTTTTCATATCTGGATTAACCAGTTTATTATTCTATCTTTTATATACCTTGTTATTTTATTTTTTTCATTAAAATATCGAAACCAATCTTTTTGATAGAGAGGAGGTCTAACGAAAAAAGTGCGGATGAATACATGATTAAAGATTTATTACAGAGAGTGAAACTGAAAAGTGTTATTGTCACTCCAGTGACGATATCAAAATTTATTACACTGAGATATCCCAAGATTTCCGAGCAAGGTATATAATAAAAAGCTTTCTCTGTCTGACTTTCTACGCGAAAAAAAAAAAAAAAAACGCACAAAGACTTACCTGTTGAACGTTTACAATTCCGTCTGAGACATAAATTCACTTCAAATCAGGACCTTGAGTTCTAATTTCGGTTCGATTGACTTCCTTTTAATCAATCGACGAGATTACTTCCTGGTATTGGATATGTTCCTCATTTGTGCAGGAGGGATAAGTTGTTTGGCTACGTTAGTTTGAAAATTGTTTCATGAGTTTGAAGCCGTATCGGTATTGTCAAAAATTCACTGAATGACTTGTTACTGACCTTTTAGATTAAGTGAAAAAAATCGAGGGGGCAAAAGGAATCGAAATAAATTGTTTATTTACTGAGAACTTTCATTGTAAGTTTCGATTGATATGAATCACGTCAAAATCGCCTTCGCTCAAAGGATCTTAGACGCAAATTATTTAAGAGATGAAGAGTATAATTTTTGTTTTCATGGAGGTATGAACCGAAAAGCCTAATCACACTGTATGAATACGCGAAGCGGATTCATACATTGTGTGATTAGGTTTTTCAGTTCATACCTCCATGAAAACAAAAAATAATCTCTTCATTTCTCATAATTTAATAGCATCGAACGGAAAAAACAAAAGCTTTACAAATTTTGATACTTTTTTATATGGGACTATTTTGTGCGGAAGCATACAGAATTGCTGCGTGCTCAAAATTTTGTTCATGGAGTTATGAATATTTTTTTTTTCGACCAATCAGAACGCTTGTTTTTGATAGACGAAACTAAAGATTAAATTATAGTCAAATGTAAAATTTGATATTTTTGGAAAATTCCAATTTTAATTAGACTCATCGATATTGGCCAATACTTAGGCCAACCAGTCCTATTACCCACATTAAAGGCAAACGAAGCCATGCTCAAGAAAACGCAGGTGAATTAGTCAATAGATTGTAGATGTAGCAGGCAGTCGATTCATAAGGCTTTTAAATTGGTAAAGAGCGATTCGCGAAATAATAAGATATGTTTTTTTGGAATCGAAATAAATTGTTTATTTACTGAGAACTTCGATAGATACGATTCTCGTCAAAATCGCCTTCCCTAAAAGGATCTCAGACGCAAATTATCGTCAAATGTAAAATTTGACATTCTTGGAAAATTGCAGTTTTAATTGGATTCATCGACATTGGCCAATATTTAGGCTAGCCAGTCCTATTACCAACATTTTAAGGCAAACGAGGCCACGTTAAAGAAAACACAGGTGATTTAGTCAATAGATTGTTCATGTAGCAGGCAGTCGATTCGGAAGGCTTTTTAAATTGGTCAAGGGCGATTGGCGAAATAATAAAATATGTTGTTGTTCTTTTTTTTTTTTTTTTTTTTTTGTTTTTTCACTTTTACAGAGACAATTTGAGGAAATCACTAATGTGCTGATATAAAGATAGATTTTCTAATCAAATAATTCATTCAGGAGGAAAATGAAATCATTAACTCGATATTTAAGACATACATTTTTGACAGTTGGTCACCTATATATCGTAATACCTGCTTGAATAAGCCGTAGATATAATAACGATGACGTCTACAAATGTTTCGGTTTTACTTTTAGATAAGGACTAATCGCAATGGCTTCGTCGGAATAAAAAGATTTCCCTCTCCCTGCGCACGTGGGACGTGAAAAGCGATTCGTCAATTGAATAATGACATGAATGAAATTTAATGTATTAGAAAATAAAGTCAAAGAAATGGGATCGCCTAACAACAGTGTGTAATGTGGACTTCTCTTCCGATCGTGGCAGATAATTGGATCGATTTGACCCTCCCGATGAGTTCCAACGGGAAGTTCTACTTCGATTTTAAACGGCATTATTCTGTAAAATCTATGATGAAATGGTTGATTGACGATCTAAAGGTTGAAACTATATCTTAGATAAGCTGTAGTAAGGAAGAATTAGTCGCTAAACCACAAAAAATACATCACATTACTGTTGGGAATGTCGTAGTTCAAAGTACACTTTCGGTCTAGATGAATTATTTCATGGGTCGATTGATGTTTTGATTGAAAGCCGCGTTATTGCCAATAACTTAGTAGCATATGCGTCTTCTTTAAAATGTTTCCTTTACTCACCTATTTTTGTAACCAAGAACTGTAAACAAGTGAACATTTTCCAAGTATCGACAGTAGCAATCAATCAGTTTAACTATAGCTTTTTAAAGCTTTATTTGAAACGACGTATTTGCTTACTTATACACGTACACACTGGATTTTTAGATTATTAGACCCTTTGTGTTTTCCTTGATCAAAAGCCTCTGTCTTAAAAAATATCAGGTAAGTAATAAAGTTCCTCAATGCGATTTTAAGTGATTTGATGTTGTTATAGTTATTGACGTTGTTGGTTCAGCCATAGTGCTTGAAATGGCGTTTTTTTTTAATTAGATTCATTTTTAACTGTAGAGGTCGACGAGTTCTCCGTTTTAGTCGTTGGCCTCGTCGGAGTGTTAGAATCTGGATAGTTTGTAATATCATTAATACACGTTGTTATTTGTGGAAAACTTGTATTTTAATTAGGTTGATTTGTCGTGCTTAAGGAAATGGGTTAACCATTTGTGTTGTTAATTACAGACCCACAAACTGTATTTGATGCTTCTTTGTCTATTGGTGAGGTTTCTATAAGACTGTAAGCTTCATCAAGATTGACTGTTCATAAAGCGGTTTGGTCAGGGGTTACAGAGAATGTATAGCTATCTGTTGTCGACTTATCGCTCTCTGTAGTCATTTCGGCATATGTTGTTTGGTCCCCCTCAGTAGTCATGCGGTCAAATGTTGTCGTTTGGTCACCCTCGGAAGTCGTGTGGTAATATACTGTCGTTTGATCACTTTCTGTAGTTGTGTGGTCATATGTTGTCGTTTGATAACCTTCTGTAGTCGTTTGGTCATGTGTTGTTGTTTGATAGCCCTCAATAGTCGTGTGGGCATATGTTGTTTGTTCATCCTTAGAAGTCGTGTGGTCATGTATTGACGTTTGAGAACCTTCTGTAGTCGCGTGGCCATATGTTGTCATTTGATCATTCTCAGTTATTGTGTAGTCATATGTTGTCGTTTGAAAACCCTCAGTCGTCATGTGGTCATGTGTTGTCGTTTGAACACCCTCTGTAGTCGTTTGGAAATATGTTGTCGTCTGATCACCCTCTGTAGTCGTTTGGCCATATGTTGACGTTTGATCATTCTCGGTAGTCGTGTGGTCATTTATTGTCGTTTGATAACTCTCATTAGTCGTGTGGTCATCTGTTGTCGTTTGATTACCCCCAGTAGTCGTGTGGTCATATGCTGTCGTTTGATCGCCTGCTGTAGTCGTGTGGTCATATGTTGTCAACTGATCACCCTCAGTAGTCTTGTTGTCATATGTTGTTGTTTGATCATCCTCAGTAGTCGTGTGACCATATGTTGTCGTTTGATCGCCCTCTGTAGTCGTTTGGTCATATGTTGTCGTTTGATCACCCTCTGTAGTCGTGTGGTCATTTATTGTCGTTTGAGCACCCTCAGTAGTAGTGTGGTCATATGTTGATATCAAAACGGTTGTATGTTTATCCATCGTACTTGAGTGACTTGATAATGATTCAGTTGTAGTTGTCAATACCTTTGACTTTGTAGATGTAACTGCGTCGGAATTAATTTGTTGATCAGATTGTGTACTTAATATGATATCAGTTATCGTGGTTTCTTCGGACGCTAAATGTGAGTGCATAGAAGTTGTAAGAATAGCATCTGTTGATATAATATCATTTGTAGTCGTTATTATATCAATTAATGTGCTAGAAATTTCGTCAACGGATGTGGTTTCTGGAGAGATTGTTGGTGAGCCAATAGTTGTTTTATCTGAATTCAGTGTTGACGTGTCATGAGAGCCAATTGTGCCATCAGACATGGTACTAGATATTTCGTTGGTAGTGTATATTTCTTCAGTTGTGATAATGACAGCTTCACTTGGTGTGGATGACACATGTGTTAACATTTCACTATCGGTTGGTACAGGATCAGTCATGGCACTAGTTATAATGTTATCGGTAGAGGTTTCTTCTGCCGTTGTCAATGGACTAGTTGTTGATGTATCTGGATTTTTACTTGCTGTTTCATCGGGTACAGATGACTTGGTGTTTGTAATTGATACTTCATCATGGGATGTAGACAAATCAACACTGCTTAAAGAAGAAACAAATTCCGTTGTGATGTCAGAATCAGTTGGATATGTATCTGGTATTAAACTTCCAGTTGTTACTTGATTCGAACTAGTACTTGGTTGTTGTTCAGACTCACATATTTCGGCTTTGCTTGTTGTTTCTTCTATTGTTGAGGTGCTAGGAGGTTCGGTAGTTTCTGATGTTTGATCAGATACCATGCTTGTCGTTTGGCTATTAATTGTACTGTCTTGGGAAGAAGACATCATCTCTCCGTTATCTGTAGCCGTAATAAACGCCGAAGTTATATCACCAGAGTCTGTTGTGATTTGCTCGAATGTGGATGATAAATCTGTTGATGTTGTCGTAATCGTATCTGATGTAACTTCGTCAGTTGTTGAGTACTGGATGGACGAGGTAGATACATATGATGTGGCTTCATTTAGATTACTCCTCTGAAGATACAGCAAAATGTTTATCCGTTATTCAAAATAATATTATTTCGTATCTTAAGTTAAAAACGACATCAGTTTGTTATATTTGTGTTCAGGGACATAAAATAAAATGCAAACTGTTGGTTGGCGACCTAAACACGATAACTACAGCTTAAGTAAGCTGTAGTTACGAAGTCTCAGTCATCAAACAAATAAAATACTTAACACAAATATTGGTATTTAAAGCTCACTTCCGGTTAAAACAGATTATTCAATTGGTCAATCGATTTTAATTGACAACAATTTCACGAGCTTATCTTATCAAAACACAGTATTAGAAAAAATCATCACATGATTACACTTTCGATGTGTTTCCTTTTTTATTTCCCCTATTTTCTTATTTGTCAGCACGCACTGGTTTTAGTGTTAGTTAACTATTATTGGTATTGGTATAAGTAAGAGGCTGGATTGTTACTCAGAACAATATACTATTTTCCGTTTGAATTTGTATATTAAAATCGTTTAAGACTACGAATTCGTTCTTGAGTTCTTGAAAAGTTCTTCTTCAGCCTATTGTAATGGCGTTCTTATAGATGCCCTACACTAGTTTGTTCATCGTCGCATAAAAATATCTTTATTTACTAATTTTCATTTTTTTTTTTTTTTTTTTTTTTTTGAAGATGCCTCTTCTCGGCCATATTTACGCTAAATAGAGCAGCAAAGAAACAGAAAATCAGTATATAACTAATATTTATATTCACGAAGAAGACTGACTTTATTAAAATGCATGCTTCGATTCATAAAGCCAGCGGTAACATGTACATTCGAACATAGTTTCAAGAGATAAAATATTCTTTGTGAAAATCTACAAGGAGACTTTATGTTCATTGACATTAATGTAAAGCACAGCTATCAGTTTTGCGACTTAACCATAGTAACTACAGCTTATACAAACTGCAGTTACGACATTTAGGTCGTTAACCAACCCATTTTATTATTTTGTTTCCAGGTTGTGTCCATAATTTTGCAAAATTATGGCGCTTAATATCGGATGGAACTTCCTGTTTCAGCTCAGTAGGCGTGGCCAGCGGATTCTATGGGGCGGGGCCAGCGACCCATCACTGATGCGTTTTCTTTTTTTTTTTTTTTTTTTTTTTTTTTTTTTCTTAAGGGGAGTTAAGCTTTAAAGAAACTCTATATTATCTATCCTGTAATTTTGTTTTAATCCATCGATCTATTGGTACGGCTTAAATAGGTATACAACAACATCCTCTCTTAACCCATTCTCACACAATGGCGCTTTCTAACGCCACTCAAGAAAAACAAATTTGAAAACATTCTGTAAAATGTAGACATTGCTTGTTTCTGTAAAATGAAGAACAATGTTTTCAACCCATTAAGTTGAAAATATCTAAAATTTCATAAACTCAAAATTTTCGTGTGGAGCTCCTTTCAATTTGGACTTGTCTAAATTTTTGTCGTCTGGTAATGGGTTAAACTTATCATTATCAGAAGTAAGTGTTAATTTGGACGTTGTCACAAAACAAAATACAAATTGAATAAGGTATCTTTCGCTTTGATCGATACATGTTTATCTTATATATTTTTCACAAAATTGTTCATCATTAAGATCGGTTTTTAACTTGTATTGTTTTGCAGTATGGAAGTCGTAGAATTAGCATCTTGCCCGCTTTCCTAAATGAAATATTAATTACATTGAATTTCATAGCTATATTTCAAATGACCAATCTCTGGCCCCGCCCACTTACTCCTTTGGCCCGGCCACTGATTCCGACAAGATGTCAAGCTTCGATTTTAAACGGCGCTATTTTGCCAACTTTATTGCAAGTTACATGTACCAAAAAGGTAGAATAGTTGGATGGCGACCCAAACGTCGTAAATACAGATTGAAAAAGTTGCAGTTACGATGTTTAGGTCGCCGAACCAACAAAACAAGTTAACAAAACTGGCGGCTTATATTGCAGTTTGAAATTCATCTCTTGTCTAAATGAATGGTTTCATTGGTCGACTGGTTATTTGATTGGTAGACGTGATTGGTCAATTCGTTAGGCCCTTTAGAGACTTAAATAGATATATCTATAATTTTTATTGTTTTCAATTACTTCCGTTTATAGTAATATGGTTAACGGGTCCACGGTCAGAAGGTCTGAAGACTATTTCGACTATAGCGTCTTTACCATCAAATCGATATTGTAAAAAAAAATGTGAATGAAAATCTTCTTTTAGACAGATTATTATTTTCATTACTTGAAAAATAAGCCTCATATTCAACCAATACATAGTACATAGAGAACCAGTTTACGGTTATACAGTCCCCCCACCCACCCATTAGCCCCAATGTCTACGTATTCATGATCTTTGCTTAACTATTTGAATAAAATAGCAACTTTCGAAATACTGAGTACTTGTAAAGGGCGTTTTACAAGTCCCTATTTGTCTGTTTATATTTCTGAACGACTTCGAACATTTTCCTATTCCTTCGAACTGTCAAAAGAGAAAACATTCCTTTCTAACTGATTAATATCAAAGATCCATGCAGATCTGGCAACTCCCGTCCGAAACTGGATGAAAACTTAGACAAGAAGCTTTGCAATATATATATATATATCGCACTATTGATTTTCCTGAAAACCCAAAAGGAAATAACCCAAAGAACTCGACAAGCCATTTCAGTACAGAATTTCCCCGTATTAGCTCTATCCGCGCATTGAAAATCAAGCTAATAGAGCCTACATAAAAATTTCCAGTCTGAAATATACTAGAATGCAAAACAACTAAAAGAGTAATGACATCAAATTAATAGGTTATATAAACCCCATGGCGCACTTCCCTCGAATGAGACTAGTGCACCCTTGAATTTTCAAGTTTACTACTACTATACCTTTGCAAGTCAACCTGAACGATTTGATTCAGAAAAAGCAATAATGGTAAATAATTAAAGAATAGGTATGCAAGATTTACAAATTTTTGCACTGTACTTCTCCTGAATGAGATTTATACAACTGTAATGTTTCAAAATATTTTAAGATAAATGCTTTAGAAAAAAAAAATAAATTAGGAAAAGCAAGACAATCCAAAAATAACAATGCTAGGAATCCCTCCAGGTCTCTTGAATCGGAATTATCCACCAATGAAGTTTGAAAATCGATAATTTCTGCAATTTTTGAAATACGCATAAACTCTGTACAAAATTTGATTCTGGAAAAGAACAAACTTATTTCTAATATATAAAGAAAATCAATTCTATGTTTTTGTGCACTCAATTTTGCTAGGTGAATTCTATCTACCATTGAAGTTTGTAGTTGATATTTACTTTACGTTCAGAGGTATTTTACAGAAAAGTAAAGCCTTTCAAATCAGCACAGGAAAGTAGCTCTGAAATTAGACTTAGGAGACAGAATTGCAGTTCTTGTACAATGCACTTCTCCTAGGTGAGTTCAATCCATGCATGAAAGTATAATTTGGCAGCTACTATACTGTCCGATATTTGCTATTCATAAAATTTTGAATAAAAATAAAAGTGAATTAAATGAACAAAAAAATGAATAAAAAAATAAATAAACAGCAGGGTAACAGCTCTTGAGCGTATGGCAAACGTCCATTGAGATCTATCCACATGTCAATTGACCAATCTCTGGCTCCACCCACTAACTCCGTTTGTCACGCCCATCGATTCCAACAGGAAGTCCCGCTTCGATTTTAATAGGCGTTATTTTGCAGCAGTTATGACCAGTAGCATGTTACAAATAAGTACAATTATTGGTTGGCGACCTTAAAGTCGTAACTACAGCTTGAGTAAGCTATAGTTACGATTTTTAAGTCGCCAAACCATCATTAAATTACATACAAATGGCGGCAAATGTTGGAGTTAAAACTCATTTCTGGTCTTAATGAATGATTTCATTGGTAGACGGGTTATTTGATTGACGGTCGCGATTGGTCAATTTTCAGGTTGAAAGTTGCTGACTTTCAGAGACAAAATTTAAGTCATACAAAAGACAAAAGTGCAATAGCATTAAACTTAAACAAGCCTAGATCATAGTTTTTGTGCAGTACATGTCTTCTTTATTCAGATCTATACTTTATATCCGCAATATATTCTAGCTGATAACCACCACACTTTCAGTGATATGCTCCGGACAAAACTTGGGACGGAATGGAAGCCGGCAGGAAAGACACGTGTTGGGGAATTTTATTTGAAAAAAACACATTAGAAAGTGTGAACGTTGATATAGTAGTATATTGTATTTAAATGTATATTGTATTTAAATGTATATTGTATTTAAATGTATATTGTACTAAAACAAAGTATATTGTATCAAAATGTATATTGTATTTAAATGGCAATTTCATGTCTGTGTAGCTAGCAATGTCAAACGTCCTTTTCGTAGACCTTATTACGACACAAGCCTTCTTGAGTCTTAACCGAGCTGGGTTTCTACAATCCTCTTAATATCCTAATACTTATATCACAATAGTCATTTTTATTGTATCTATCATTGCTTTCCATAACATCTAATATCTTACTTGTATCTGTTACACAGTATATATTTAATTTCGTCCTCTCGCCGGATACGTGAGTTTAACACAATCCAACAATCCTGCTTTTTATACGCCCATCAAGAAAAAAGCTTTGGAAATAATTGTTACAAGCAATTTCTTCGTTTTGCACAATGTTTTCTCCCCAAAAAAGACAAAGATATTTCAATTTCAAAAAACAATTATCGTCTGCAACTTCTTTGGATCAGCCTAGATTTCCTAAAAAGCGTACCATGGTTGTACTCACTTTCTCTCCATATTTGATCTCCAGTCCACACCCAGTGGGTACTGTATTCGCTAAGTCATTGTTGAGATTGCATGTCTTGGATACCCCATGATACAAGTAGGAGCTACACTCGTCATATTCCGCGCAAATTATTCCACATAAAACTTGGCTCCGTGTAGAAAACGTACTAGTTATCAAGTTACCATATGAAATATTACACACATCTTTTGTAACGTGAAAATAAACATCGTTTGTGGAGTAACAATGCAAGGAATAAACACAGAAAATAGTTGTAAATATCTGCAACGTCAATTTGAAAGTCATATTAGTTTTGAACCCTATTGAAATAGAAAACTCTATTTCTCAATGATTAAAAAATATCTCCATATTCAATACAAGTGAAAAGTGTCGAGATCTCAATTAAATTTGACACAAGTTTCATTCTACCGCTAGTATTGACTTCTGGAACCTAGTAAAAAACAATCTACTTATGCCGGCTTGTCAAATATTAATTCTGAACTTAACTTCGGTCAACAAAAGTCGGCAAGACAATATTATCTAGAAAATTACCCGTTCTATTATTTCAAATTAGTTTTTACTATTTAACCCTTTCCCGTTTTCCAAAATATTAGACTGGTCCAATTTGAAAAAAAATGTTGAGGATAGTTGAGAGTGAGTGTCGTTTAAAGGGTAACCAACCTAGAGGTTAATTAATGTTATGTGAAAAGGAAAAAAATGTAGAGGATAGTTGAGAGTGAGTGTCGTTTAAAGGGTAACCAACCTAGAGGTTAATTAATGTTATGTGAAAAGGAAAAAAATGTAGAGGATAGTTGAGAGTGAGTGTCGTTTAAAGGGTAACCAACCTAGAGGTTAATTAATGTTATGTGAAAAGGAAAAAATGTAGAGGATAGTTGAGAGTGAGTGTCGTTTAAAGGGTAACCAACCTAGAGGTTAATAAATGTTATGCGAAAAGGAAAAAAATGCTTGTTACAATCAATTTCTTCTTTCCTCATAATGTTTTATCAGCTATAAAAACACATGGAAGTAAAAGCAAGAGATTGTGCAGGAAAGTGTTAATGCTTTCCTATGATTTATTTACATTTTTAATTTCACCAAAAAAAACACTGCAATTATGGAAATGATAAACTCGTTGCTTTGGTAGATTAAGTTGTACGTTCGTTCATTTCGAACTACTGAACCTCATGCGATTTTGTTGGTTTGGCGGCTAAACGTCGTATCTACATCTCATTGAAGCTGTAGTTGAGCCGTCAACGAGCGACTTGCCTTTTACTTTATCCAATATCATTGACCACATAATTAACCCATGTCATACTGATCCCGGAATATTCCTGTTTTGACAATGGCTTTGGCAGGTGTATAGACTAAGATCAGCCTGCACAGACGTGAAGCTGATCTTAGCCAACACCCTCTGCTTGTCCTTGTTCCGCTGAGAACAAATCTTTCAACACAACATCCATCTGTTTACGTCAACGTTTTTACATATAGTAAAAGGAGGATAAATATTCAGCAGGGCAGGGGTTTACAAAGTGATTTCGTTTATTACCCCGGCCGAACTTCCGTGTCGGAGGTCATTTGGCATGGTCAGCGATCCGTCAATTCATTGGAGGTCTATCGCTTTTGAATTAAAATTTATTGCGATTTTATGCAAGGATAACTTCTTTTGAGGCATATAAGATACTTACATACACAAATACACATACACCCACCCAAGCGTCAAAATGAAGCAATTCAATTTGAAACGTTCGCTGCAACTGTTATTAACCCTTTCCTGTTCAAACCCTTTTTTTTTTGTCTCTGTGATTTTATAAGTGAGAAAACATTGTAGAAAAAGAAGAAATTGCTTGTTACACGTAATTTCTTCTTTTTCCACAATATTTTTTACCATTCTTATTGTTTAATTTTCAAATTAAATCAACGTTAAATTTTCGTCTGCAAAACCTTTTAATTTGGACTGGTCTAAACCTTTTCTAAACAGGAATGGGTTAAGAAGCAAAGATTCCTCTTTTTCTGTTTTGTTTAAGTCTTCGGTGTCAGAAATGATAAAGATTAAAACTGACCGTTGTGTGTCAGCAAATAGTATGATTATTAATTATTCAATATAATATATTTGCTCATACTTTCTTTCAAATTTTCCAATACCAAAAATGGCTAGTGATAAAAACGTCACGTGTTGGTTATGTAGAATTACTGACTTAATTTCAACGGCCTTTACAAACAAGCCCTCGGTTCGGCGCATCGAAGAAATTTGTCGATGAAAACACACACACACACACACCGAAAATCAGCAAGAGCTAACCGATTGAAATGAATGTGTATTGTATTGTATCTAAAAGTGCAAAAGGCCAGGACCTTATAGGAAACTTGTTTTATGAAAATAAGTGAATTCGACGGAACCCGACCAAAAAAATCGGAAACTGGTCCGGCTTGGTTATGAAGACCGGTCTGGGTTGTCTACCTTGGTCGGAATCGATCTGTGTTCTTTGACAGTTGAACATAATATGGGGGTCTAAATAAGGGGAAGGAACAGCATTCTGAATTCCTTACTTCTCAACAAAACCCTATGTTGTGGGTACTCATTTGAATCGTCTCGTCGAGACCATTCAAATGAATACCTACAACATTGGGTTTAGGGCAGTATGAGAGAAAAACAAATGTATTCAAATCTAAAATACGAATTACGCCCTCCATCTGTACCTCTGCAATACTAAAAAAAGAGTTAAGCGATCGAGAAAGAATTGCAGTAATTGTCGAATTGACGATACGTAACTTTCAATCAAAGAATCAATCGACTTATTAAATTATTCTTTTCGACCGGAAGTGAACTTTGAACTTCGACATTGACCGATGTTTTTATGAATCATTTTTATTAATTTGGCGACTTTAAACGTCTTAACTGCAGATTATTTAAGCTGTAGTTATGATGCTTATGTCGCCAAAACAATCATTTTTTTAAAATGATTTATTATTGGCCATAGATTTTGCAAAATAAGCTACGATGTTTATGTCGCCAAACAAACTTTTTAATAATATGTTAACCCATGTTATGCTGAGCCCGGAATATTCCTGCTTTTGCGTGAGATTATGACAAAGATAAACCTGCACATAATTGCAGTCTGATCCTTGTCTAAACCACCTGCTTGTCTTTTTTAAGTCAGGGTTGTTGAAAAAAATGGTCCTATGGAAACATGGACAGAGATCTTTACCAGATCAATATCCGACCATAGTCCTATGGAAATATGGACAGTGATCTTTACCAGATCAATATCCGACAATGGTCCTATGGAAATAAGGACAGTGATCATTACCAGATCAATATCTGACCACGGTCCTATGGAAATAAGGACAGTGATCTTTACCAGATCAATATCCGACCATGGTCCTATGGAATTAAGGACAGTGATCTTTACCAGATCAATATCCGACCATGGTCCTATGGAAATATGGACAGTGATCTTTACCAGATCAATATCCGACCATGGTCCTATGGAAATATGGACAGTGATCTTTACCAGATCAATATCCGACCACGGTCCTATGGAAATATGGACAGTGATCTTTACCAGATCAATATCCGACCACGGTCCTATGAAAATAAGGACAGTGATCTTTACCAGATCAATATCCGACATGGTCCTATGGAATTAAGGACAGTGATCTTTACCAGATCAATATCCGACCATGGTCCTATGGAAATAAGGACAATGATCTTTACCAGATCAATATCCGACCATGGTCCTATGGAAATATGGACAGTGATCTTTACCAGATCAATAACCGACCATGGTCCTATGGAAATATGGACAGTTATCTTTACCAGATCAATATCCGACCATGGTCCTATGAAAATAAGGACAAGTTCGCAAAGATGTCCAATTGACCTTCGCGTGTGTCAAACAGGGAATCAACCGACCAATAAGACAATTCATTCAGCCCGAAATTGAGCTTTGAACTCCCGAATTGGCCGCCGTTTTTATTAACCTTTTTTGTTGGTTTGGCTGCTTAAACGTCGTAACTACGTCTAATTTAAGATGTAGTAACGACGTTAAGGTCCCCTACCAACTATTCCCATTCTTTTGTTGCATGCTACTAGTCATGAATTTTGGATAATAACGCATTTAATAATCGAAGCCGGAATTTTTGTCAGAGTTGAAAGGCGTGGCCAACTGAATAAGCGGGCGGGGCCAGCGATTGGTCAACTAGTCGTGTAGAGGTCCTGATATATGGACAATCTTGTACGAATCGAGATTTTCGACTACAAAATTTATTTAGCCCATTCCCACACAGGCCCTCTTTTAACGCCCCTCAAGAAAAAAGCTATGTAAATCATTGTGGAAAATGAAGAAATTGCTTGTGTCAAGCAGTTTCTTCATTATCAACAATGTTTTCTTTCCACACAGACGAAAACAAAGCAATTCCATCAATTCTAACTTGTCGTCAGTAGCTTCTTTCAATTTGGTCAAGTCTAATATTTCACCGTGGTGGAATGATTTAAGATAGACAAATAAAGAGATTAAATGTTATCAATGAATAGTTAGTTCCCTCATATAAAAGTATTTGTTCTGTAATTTTTGGTGAACACCTGTGTTTAGTGTTCTAATGATTAAAAAGGATTAGGTTAAACATTTCTACTAAAAAAATATTTTTGCGCTTCCAAGTTATCATATTTAGGAAACCATGTCATTTTTTATAAAATAGTGCATCTTAACCAGTCTCTCTTATTCATCTTTTCACAAAAAGTCAGAAAATATAATAGGAATAATGACATTGCCGTCTCAAAATTGCCAAAGTTAAAAGGTTTACTCTTTCCACGCCCTGCATTTTCAATAATTCAAAATGATAGACCTTCCCCCTGTAAAATTGTTTTCAATAACATTTCATTTACATTTGAAATACATTAAGGCTATCTCATTTTGAGGAAGACCCAAAGCTTGCATCTAATACTATATTGTCCGTAATAGATAGTCGAAATCAAGGTAATGCATGGTTGACCCGACATATCGGAACCATGCATTTTCTCTTGCAGATACATTTACGACCAAGGGTGGGAATAAGCTCCCCACCCCTCTACAATAGTTCCGACAAATATAGTAATTGACCAACCGCGGCTGTCAATCAAATAATCAATCGACCAATGACATCATTCATATAGACTGGAAGTTTAGTTTGAACTCCTACATTGGTCCCCATTTTGGTGAATCATTTATGTTGGTCTGGCAACTTAAACGTCGTAACTACAGCTTATCCATAAATTTTGCTAAATAACGCCATGAAAAATCGAAGCGTAACTTCCTGTCTGCTTCAATGGGCGGGACCAAAGGATACAGTTGGCATGGCCAGCGATTGGTCAATTGAACAAGTTTGTGCTGAAAAACAGTGAACTTACCCCCCTCCTCAACTGCCTATATGTCCGGAATATGAGCCATTTCAGCCGAAATACTTAGTATAGAAGTTAGGATAAAGCACAAACATGTAGTTTAAATAATTAGCAAGTTAAGAAACCTAAAGCAGTAAATGATACATGCCCTTAATAGGAGGTTAAGTTGTTACAGTTACACCAAAATGGCCATACTTACCAGGATGCATATATTTCATTTCATTGTTTCTACTCCTTCTTTTGAAGAAGTTTTTTTAGTGTATCATTTGGACTTAATTTAACATCTTTGTATATTTTTGTATTTTTAAGAACGTACTTTACATGGCTTTACATTTTAATGTGTTGTATAAATGTTTTTTTAATGAAATATTTGTACATAATTTAAAAAGAAAAATAACTGTTTTTGTTTGTTTGTTTTTAATCCAATTTTGCAGGTTTGAATTTTCATAAACTGCACTTTCTCCAAAAAGTGCGTGAAATGCTTTTCCGATCTTTCCATTATATATCACATTTGTTTACTCTGACCATTGTATTAATTTCATATAGATTGCAACAAGTGGCTAATTCTATCTTATCATCTTAAAGGGCTGGCGGTATGGATCAGTAGTTGTACTGCGCTTGATGCATGTTTCTTCAAAGTTTAAAGGTTTTATCCCTAGGGCCACTTCTTTTTTTGGCCGCGTCTTCAGCGCATTGGTAGTGCGTAGGACTTCTATCACGGGGTCCTCGGTTTGGTCGACCAATGTGTAGTGGTAGTTCTGGTGTGAGAAATACCAGGAATCAATGATTAGGTGCTCCAGCCCCCGCGATATATGCAAAAAAAAATTTAAAGTGGCGTTAAATCCTATAAATCAGTTAAGCTATCAATCAATCAATCAATCAATCAATCAATTCTTGTTTCACTTTTCATCTCTTGCAACCGAGTGTTGGCACCCGCACGCGGTGCTTTTGTTTGTCGTTTGAAAATGGCTTTAGATTCGTTGTTTTACCACCGAACTTTTATAATTCTACGATAACGTTCAAAATTAACCTAACCCACTGTATAGAATGTAAACAAAACATAATGCATTATAAGGGAAATCAGGGACTTTTTTATGGGTAACAGTTAGACTTCGATACTGTCATCCATTGTTGGAATTAAAAAGCATTTGCCATCACCCATCAGTTTTGTCTCTTATCCTAACATCGAAGTGATGTTTAACGTTAAATATATGTAATTTGTTGATGGAACTTAAATTCTAAAGGTATCTGATTCATATTTACCATCTTAAAATATAACATTGCTACTATCAACATTTGATGGTTGTAACTTCGCGGCTGTGGCTATGGCGTTTCTGACCCTAATCGATATGGTTAAAACCGATAAAACATGTCCTTAATTAAAAATGGTCGAGCACGCAGACTGGACCGCACATTTTTTGTGCAGTGCAACCTTAGGCCACTTTTACTTTTTTTAGATTATCCCTTCATTAGCAGTCTACAAATTTTAGACTAGTCCAAACCGAAAGAAGTCGCAGTTGTAAGTTAAAATTGCAGTAAATTTGGAAAATAAGTGCCAAATAAGATATAAAACACTGTGAGAAAAGGAGACTTTGTGGTGTAAAGGGCCAAATTATGGTCGGCTGGGTTCTGGGGCCCTAAAACACTATAGCTGTGCTCTAGCTGTGGTTGTGAGGTATCAGAATTTAGCCGGCATTATCCTGACAATTCACTTGGATAGTTTATATCACTACTGGCGGGGTGAGGGACAGATCTTTACTATTTTCTATCTGCATCCCGACCCGGTGATACTTTCTCCTTTTTTGGGGGGAGGGGGTATGTCTTGTTTACTTTTAAATTTTATTTTTTTTTATGACCAACTATCTGAACCCACTAAATAACATATTATTATCCCTATGTTGTACATATGTGTAACGAGAGTGATTTTGTATTGTAATTCATTGCTAAATCGTCGACATGTATAAAAGACTCGACCCGTCTGAGGCATACGAAAACATTGACCTCCCCTGACTACACAGGCTTCCTACGGTTGTATATGTATGGTCGACACTTTTCAGTTCTCATAAAATGATGGTGTTATAAAAACATTTTTGTTTATTTCGTGTTCAAATTTACTTTTTCAGAAAGGGCTTGTTCTATGGACGTAACTGTCGCAGAGCCAATGAGCTTGAAGGTTCGAATTATGTTATGACCCGATCGTCCATCCGTCCGTCTGTCTTTACGTCTGTCCGTTAGTATTTTTTGAGTTCAGCTTCTCCTACAATTTCAATTTGAATGAATTAAAGTTGCCATAATAAATCTGAGATGTCTAGTTATACATGACACAAACTCATTTTGATACCGCAAGTCCTTTCGGAGTTAACTGCCCTTGAAGAATCGCGCAAAATCAAAGTGGCATTTTACTTACGGGCATCTTCAGGAGTATGCGCGCCGCTCGTACAGCTATTACTGTAACTTTGTCATTGTGAAGAATCATCATGTGTTGATTAAGATAATGCTAATAAAACAACGGGATAATAGTCCTGCACGAATGGAGGCGGTAGGCGATGTAAAAAAAGATCATACTTCAAAACGGTCTTGGGTTATTTGAAGTTTTAAGTGCAAACTCGGCCAGTCTAAACCCGAGATCAGACCAGCCTCGTCCATTTTCAGTAGCACCTATTGACTATACGAACTATATAAGATTTTGAAGTTCGTGCGAAAAAAAAAAAAAAAAAAACACAAAAAAACGCTCGCCTAAAAACAACTATGCACCATTACCCTTCGATCTCCAGATTTGATCCAGTTTTTGTGAATTTCGAAATCGCAGTCATTGGATATGCATGCATGGGGGAATATATCAAGAAAAGCAATTTGAAAAACAGCACGGGTAAAAAATGTATCTGAAAGATCCGCTCGTCTGGTTTAATTTCTCTCTTTCACAATAAATAGTAAGGCTTTTTAATAGTCGAGAATTCAAATCTCAAATGCAACATTCTTTAAAGTTGTTGTGTTAAAATTGTTAAAATTGACATTTGTCCGAGGTTAAAGGTTACCAGATCGATTACATAATACTTGCGAATATTATCACCTAGAGAGCTAGATCCGGTTTACAGTTCGATAAATGGAATGATGTAATTAAAGCGTTGGTTCACTAATTGAAATTAAACTATACTGCGTTACAAAGACTGTGGCTTATTAGTAAGTCCAGGAATCACGCTCTGTGGCTGACCACGTTACCTAGACTACTTGCTCACTCCGATAATCCCGAATGGTAGTTAGGATAAATAAAACTGAAGGGTTCTTAACCTGCAATTAAAGCAATATTAGCGACATGTTTTCAGTGGTGCTCTAAAGTAAAAAATACAAAATAAGAATGCTGACATTCAATCAGCAGTATCACTGGCCACACCCACTGACTCTCAAAGGACCTTCCACTTAGATATCACTTAGTTATTTTGTAAGTATTATATAAGTAACATATAACTAAAACTTAATTTGTTGGTAGGCATATGTCAGAGTTCAAAAAAGCTCACTATCGGTCTAAACATACGATTTGATTGGTCTATCCATTTATGACTGATGGTAGCGATCCATCAATTCATCGATTTCATAAAATAATCAAAGTACTGAAAGTACTGTAAGCTAGCAAAGCATGGTTTTATTAAGTAATCTTCTTTGTCAAAGGTTATGGCGATCTTTAAACGCGGTTAAAGTAATCAAGGAGTTAAGCCATTCCCACAAAATCCCTTTCTTTTTACGCCCATCAAGAAAATAAACGTTGAAAACAGTGTTAAAAATGAAGCAATTGCTTGTTACAAGCAATCTCTTCATTTTCTACATTGTTTTCTACCTAAAAAGAGATAAATATTTCAGAATTTTTAGCAATTCGGAATTGTCGTCTGCGACTTCTTTGAAGACTCTGATCAGAGTCATTTTGAACACGATGTGTTCAAGTGAGCTAAAAATACCTAACAGATGAACTTGCCGATCAGAGTTTGCAATATTCCTGAAATATATAAGAACTACATTTAATCGCGTAGGCATTTAACGGATTTAGTGGTTAAGCCTTTAGTGGCAGTTTGCACTCGGTCAACGTTGAGACAACCTCAAAATTTTGTCTGTTAACTTAAGCTATCAAAGCTGACGCTTTGCTAGCTAAAAATGTATCAACATTTCAAATAAAAAAAACCCCAAAACTCGATGTTCGAGAAAATATTCGGAATAGGGTAAGTGCAGTACTTATATTTCAATTAGCAAACCACTTACTCTGTTTGCCACGCCTTTCGACTCCAACGGGAAGTCCTGGGTCGAATTAAAACAGCGTTATTTTGCAAAATTTATTGCAAGAAGCATGTAATAAAAAGGTAGAATAGTTGGGAGGCTACATAAACGTCGTAACTACAGATTAAAAAGCTGTAGCCACGACGTTTAAGTCCCCAAACCCACAAAAAAGTCAACAAAAAAGGCTGCCAATGTTGAAGATCAAAACTAATTTCTGTTCTCGATGATTGATTACATAAGTCGACTAGTTATTTGGTTGACAGCCACGATTGGTCAATCAAAACTTTCAAAGGCCGCACTAGTAATATCTATAAGGCGGTGAAAACTGTAACGATCGTTATGAATACGTCTTTAAATCAAGCTAATTTATTCAACTTTCTATGTGTATATTTTCTTTTGTTTTAATTTATACAGCAACAAACCCTTAAGGTCTATTTTCACAAGAAATAATCAACCAAAATGTATCTACTGTTAAACATGTTGATATGATATGTTTGAATGTGCACCGAGCCTTATTCTTTTAAAAAAAACACATTAAAATACCATTTGGTATTCCAAACCAATTGGCTGTACTGGCTCCGCCCATTGACTCTACTTGCTCCGCCCATCGACTCAACTGGCTTCGCCCATTGACTCTACTGGCTCCACCCATTGAGTCTACTGACTCCGCCCATTGATTTCACTGGGTCTGCCCATTGACTCAACTGGCTTCGCCCAATGACTCTACTAGTCACGCATACAGCCACCCACAGAAAGAAATGGCAAGCAATATGTAACAAAAATGATTGAATTGTTGTATGGTTAGTTAGATCAACTATAGTTATGACGTTTAAGTCGCCAAACCAACAAAAATGGTTCACATGAGTACCGGGCAATGTTTTGGGTTGACAGTTCACTTCCGGTCAAAATTTGATTCGATTGGGAGATTGTTTGTATGATAGACTGTGGCGATCTGTTGATTAAATACAACCTCTTATCTTTTGAAATGATAATTCAGAGTTTTTTTAGATAGTTTTGTCACGAGTCCTGTGAGTTATCAATAAAGCATGACCACCATCGAGCCTCGTAGGTTTGGAGAAGGAACGTGTATATAGGGATAAGAGCCTGCACTTGATGAAGAGCGGTAACCATTTGCTGAATGATTTGATGTTTCTGATAACGCTGACGTAAAAGATGATTAAGGACATACCAAAACGTGCTCGATTTGGTGACAGTCCGGCTTGAAGGCTGGTCATTGCATAGCAACAATATCTTTGGCACGTAAACTCGATTTTGTGACAGTCCGGCTTATAGGCTGGTCATGGTATAGCAACAATATCTTTGGCACGTTAACTCGCGATTTGTGGGCAAGTCATTGCATAGCAACAATATATTTGGCACGTAAACTCGATTTTGTGAAAGTCTAGCTTGTAGGCTGGTCATAGCATAGTATCAATATCTTTGGCACGTAACCTCGATTTTGTGACAGTCTGGCTTGTAGGCTGGTCATGGCACGTTAACTCGCGATTTGTAGGCTGGTCATTGCATGGCAACAATATCTTTGGCACGTAAACTCGATTTTGTGACAGTCCAGCTTGTAGGCTGGTCATAGCATAGCAACAATATCTTTGGCACGTAAACTCGATTCGGTGACAGTCCGGCCTGTTGGCTGGTCATGGCATAGCATCAATATCTTTTGCACATAAAATGTCTGAAGCAAGGCAGGAAATGCACTGCACAATGCACTTCTCTTAATTCCCTTTTACCTTTCAAAAAGGATCACAATGAGGATCACAAAGAGAATAATATATATATCGAAAGGTCGTTTCAAAATATGCAGATTTTTGTTAATCTTTCAAAATCGAATACTCGCTTGCAGGCTCTTTTCAATTTGCGCTTAGAATAATTGTCTTAGCGAAAATTGAATTGCTTAGTTATTTGTCTAATATCTACCTCTTTTTATGCTTCCATGCCAGTTACGCTTTACATTAATTGAAATGTATATCTTCTCTGTATTAGATTTTGTTTTTGGTGTATATGACACATTTCAGTCTGGTCAAAATTGAAAGAAGTTGCAGACGACAATTTCAAGTTGATGATAATTAAAAATGAATCTTTTTGGGTTGAAAAACATTGTAGAAAATGAAGAAATTGCTTGTTACAAGCAATTTCTTCATTTTCCAAAATGTTTTCTAAATCTTTTTTTTCGTAGGGGGCGCAAAAAGGCGCGATTTTGTGGGAATGGGTTAAAGAGGTAAATCGAGAATATTTGATTATTCGTAAACGTCGAGCTTTCATCACAAAATACCTTTAGCCATACTAAAACTTGAACCGATCTACAAAAAGTTCATACATGTAAATCAAGATCCTTTTAAGTTGTGGCAAAGTGATCAGCTCAGCAAACTCCTGACTGATTACAGTGTATTGGACTCGAAATAATGTTGAACCTTATTCAAATAGCCCTACAATCAAAATACCCCCCCCCCACACACTCTTGTACCATTAATTCTATTCTAAAGAGTGTGTGACCTTTGTGAACTGCTAGTAATTCGTGTTTCAATAATTGTCAACCACGGTGAATGGAAAGGCAAAACACTTGTACCTTCGCGAGTTGAAACTGACCCGGACAGGCCTCCATACCTAACTCATAAAACTTTTGTGTTTTTCAAATGCCTTTGAAATAATAGATAAGAATATGGGTAAAGTTAGAGGAAGCCTTTTTTTCTAGATGAAATGTGTTTAATGAAATTTCAGCCCTCGTCGCATTTAGAAGGATACTTTATGTATGTAGGCTACATATGTCCTTTTTATCAGATAATTTGGTGTTTTTGCTACGAAACATTAAACCAAACTATACATTTTTAGATAAATTGATTGAAAGTCCAAAATCACCTAACGTTTAATTACAAAGTTTCTTGGTGGTAAACGTTTAAATGACTTTACAACACGGTTTGTCCCGCACGTTTTCCGTAACTGAAGCAAATACCGTTGTTTTTAATGTCAAGGGAACTACCCAAAGAGATTTTTCAAAGAGGCATTGTACCAGTAATTTTTGCTTGTTGTGTGGGATAAAAGCAAGCTGTCAAGAATTATTTCCAAAGGTTGCAATAGCGATTCACATCTGGTCCCCATTTAATGTTAACATACAACCATCTAGGTTTCTCACGTTTGAATCATGCAAAGAATCAATTAACAAATAGCTATATAACGCCCACTGACCTCCGGCACAAAGTTTCACTTCTTAGATATTAAAGTACGTCTTTTTGTTAAATTTATAGCAAGTAACATGTAATAAAAAAAGTAAAATGATTGATTGGCGACCTGAACGTCGTAACTACAAATTGAATAAGTTGAAGTTACGGTGTTTAAGTCGCCAAACCAAAAAAGAAAATTATACTAAACATAGATTTCAGCCAATGTCTGACTTCAAATTGCACGTTCGGTGTACAGAAATGGTTTGATTGGTCGATTGATTCATCAATTGACAGCCGCCATCAGTCAATCGTAAAAATGTAGCAGGCTACACAGACAAGTTTTATACAGAAAACTCATGGCCAATCTCCACAGATAAAGAGCGCATTCCGTACTTTCAAGAATACTGGCATAAACCCTATGTTGTAGGTACTCGTTTGAATCGTCTCAACGAGACGATTCAAATGAGTAACCACATTTGAGTTTTGTTTAGAAATATGGATTTGAGAATGCTGTTATCCCTTTCTTATCTAGACCTCTGCGTTAAGTGTGGACTGGTTCGGTTCAACACATTCGCATTTTTCAAATAGTCAAAACTTATCGTGTTACGTGTTAAAAAGACCTTTATAACTAACGAGGATTCCATTGCATACTTCGCGTTACGACAGACTTATGAATTTAATCCGAATTTATCTTACCGATAAAAATGGCGAAAGGACGTGCGAGATGAAATTTCAAAGCAATAGATTGCCGTTATCAAGCTAACATCAAGTATCGTAAACTATATTTTCAACGAGCAAACGGAAAAGCAAGGCTTGTTTGAATTTACGGATCCCTGATCACGCCTACTGACTCCAACTTCGATATTAAACAGCGTTATTTTGCAAAATTTATAGCCGAGAATATGTAACATAAAAGTAAAATTGTTGGTTGGCAACCCAAATGCCGTAAGTATGGCTTGACGTTTAATTCGCAACCAACAAAAATACTTCCCATAAATGACGGCCGGTGTTGGCTTTAAAGATCACTTCCGGCTCTACTAATATTTTAAATGATCGATTAATTTTTTGATTGAAAGCCGCAAATCGTCAATTATTGCCAATTAAAAATAAGTAATTTTGCTCGTCAAGTGCACTTATGGTGGACTTGCCATTTAACCATTCTTTAACCAATTTTTGATGCCCCTAAAAAATAATAAATAAAAAACAATTCGGAAGACATTGTGAAAAATGAAGAAATTGCTTGAAACAAGCAATTGCTTCAATATAAACAATGTTTTCTTCACAGAAGGTGAAAAAATCTAAAATTTCATAATTTTTCATTTGTCGTAGGCAACTCCTTTAATTTTAGACCAGTCTAAATCTTTGTCGTCTAGCAATGGGTTAAAGCGATTTAAGAAACGCTCGTTCTGGAAATTGCTTTTTGTTTTAGTTATCTGACTGCTCCTAAAAAATACTACTGAATACTGTTAGGGCCATACCGGTACGATGTGTGCATTTTTAACCCGAGGGTCGAGGATACGATGGTAGGATACTACGTTGGTGATATCGCTAGAGAACGATTTCGAAAGCGCGGAGTACGATCGTGAACTCATATTACTATTATCACATCGTTCTCTCGTACTCTCGCATTATCACAATCGTCATCGAACTACAGTAATATCGTCACAATGTTGTATTCTCACCCTCCGGTGTGCATGCTCAAATGGCAAATGGTGTCAGAAAGCGCCATTGCGTGGTAATGGGTTAAACGTCGAAACAGCAGCTTATTCTAGCTTTAGTTACGACGTTTAGGTCGCTAACAAACCATTTCACTTTTTTGTTCCATATTACTTGGCATAAATTTTGAAAAACAATGCTGTTTAATATGAAAGTGGAACTTCCAGTTGGAGTCAGTGGGCGTGGTCAATTCAGTCAGTAGGCGGACTCAGCGATCCGTCAATTGGTGAATCATCTGAATTTAAGTGATTGGTCAAACCAGACTATTAGGGAGAGTTAATAAAATGCACTTTTCATTTTTTTTTTCTCTTTTTATCAAATAGTTCTGTCTACATCTGTCAACCACTGCGTTTCAGTTTAATCAAATTAATTTCGATTGTTCTCGCTTTTAAGTAATTAATCGCTGAGAGAATAAACAAAAAACTTAAAGTTTTAACGTAAAAAATAACAGGTAACCTGTAAAAGAAATAGATACCCTTTACTGTAATCAAGACGGCGCGCCCTCGAGAGTTTTATTGTCCTAACCAAAATATATTACCTATCCGATTGTACTGTGTAATATTTAGACTGCGCACATTTACAGCGAGTTTATTCTCGACCAAAAATTATTCTTACTTAAGCCTTCTGTGATTTTTCCAAGTTATGTAAATGATACTTTAGGTAAAGCAATGAATAGGGGTTTATTATGTTCTAGTGCTCGCTATTCTTTAGAAACCGCACTCGTTTAGTTTCGCTCATTTATTATTATGTAAGTCTTTGGTGGGTTAAGCGTATTGTCGGTTCCAAATGAAGAAAAACTTGAACTATTTTATCTATTCTTCACTCAGACTATGCATTTTGGTCAAATCGTAACGCATTTCTTTTTCTAATCAAATAATGTAATATACTTCCACAGTAACTTATCCTTCTCTCCAGCACGTGAGTACTGGATTACTATAGTTTACAACTGACATTTCTTTAATACTATTCCAGCAAAATCCAATTGAGTTAATCGCCTTTGACGAGTTCTTTCAACTCCTACGTTAATGCACGATGAATTTCCAAATTTCTTTATATACTATTTAATAATGCGGTGATTTTATATATTGGATAAAAGGAATGCAGGTTTGTGACCGGGTCATTAAGATAAGGGTTGACAGTTGACCTAGATGTTACAGAGAGTAGCAATGCAAAATCGATTAGAGTTACTTCCCTTGTTGTAAACTCATGAATATTAATGAGATGTCGTCAGCGGCCCAAGAATGGCCCAAGTTTTTTACGCTGTGATATTCATTTCTTAATAAATGCGGGAGACCATTCTCATTGGAATATTCATAAGAAATAATTTTTCTGCCCGGAGAGCAATTTTTCCCTCATTTACGTCCACCATCAAGGAGGAAAAAAAATGATCCAAATTTTTAATCGAAGAACAAAGACTGAATACATGCCTTTACGCTTGATTTATTGTCTTGTATCAGTAATTTAATACATGGTGTAACATAAATAGCATGTTTTGATATTGAAAAAGGTTGGGGAAATGTGAAATGAGATCCGAATAAATGTAAACAAATAACCGGAAGTTCAAAATGGCGGCCCATTATTTACTGAGGCGAAAGTGAAAGTAGTCCTTATTCGGATCGATTTTATCGCACTTGTGGTGAATTATGACCCGATTTTTCAAACAATCGATAGCTTTTGTCTTATATATTTTAAGTTCGTAGTTCTATCCAATTTACCTTCTACTTTGTTGATTTTTTGCAGGGTGGCGAAATTTTCGTCCACTTTTTTTTCGTTCTTTGTTATCGAACAATTGAAAAACTAAAGTTAAAAGAGATTCAAAGCTCGTTGGAAGATTATTGATTATTGTGAAACTGACAAGTAATTTAGACTTAGTTTTCAGAACAACTTGTCTATGTTTCTGCACATTTATTTGCTTTGTCACCTGATTTATGATTAACTTAATTTAATAATTATTTATTTATAAATTTAATTATTTTAAATCATTGTTAGGCGATAATTTAATGATATCAAACCTTTTCAAGCATTTATTGTTTTAATTTTTGTTGTTCTTTTTGATAGATAATTTTTTTTTTAAAAAAAATTGATATCAATTGCAACTGGTGTCCGTGGTCGAGAGTAGGCTTCCCGATCAAGAGGTCCTGAGTTCGATTCCCGGGAGCGGCTATCAATCTTGGTTCTGTCATCTGCCCACACTTTCGGGGCAAGTACTGGTGCATTTTCCAGGAAGCAGAATCGAGAGGGATTAATCTAAGTTGGAAGAACTTGTTTCCCAATCGATGTAAAATAATTAGGTTTAAACCATCAATTTTAAAACAAATCATCCCGAAGATGATCAAGTTGAAATAATTGTCTGCAACTGTTAAATGAACCAGTTTGAATTTTTAGCTCACCTGTCCACGAAGTGTTAGGGGAAGCTATTGTGATCGGTCATTGTCCATCGTCCATCTGTCCGTCCGTTCACAATTACAACTCCTAAACTAACCATGGAATTACAACAAAACTTCACATATATGATCCTTAGGTCATGCTCTTTCAAAATACTTCAAAGAATTGAAATCCATGAAGAACTCTGGGTGCTATGGCAACGGGGTAAAACAAACTTTAAAAATCTTTGCCTCCCAAACCATGAGGCCTAGAGCTTTGATATTTGGTACAAAACATCATCTATTGACCCTCTACCAAAATACTTCAAAGATTTGCCGTATTCTGAAAATAAGCCCTTTTCTGTGCGATCCCTGATTTTACAAAGAAATAAAGAAGGAAATCTTTAAAAATCTTCTCCTCCCGAACCATAAGGCCTAGAGCTTTGATATTTTGTTTAAATCATCATCTATTGACTCTTTACCTTTGATATTTTGTATAAATCATCATCTATGGACCATCTACCAAAATACAACTGTACTTCATAAAATAAAATGCCATTTTCTATGTGTTCCTTGATTTTACATAGAAATAAAGATGGAAATCTTTAAAAGTCTCCTTCTCCCAAACCATAAGGCCAAGGGCTTTAATATGTAGTGAGTAATAATACCTATTGACCCTGTACAAAAATACTTCATAGAATTTACTGAAAATAAGCGCTTTTTGTGCAATCCCAGAAAGGAGTAATGAAGGATATGATAGAAAATGTTCTCCTTCTAAACCATTAGGCCTAGAACCTTGATATTTGGTATGTATTAATGCCTATTGACCCTCTACTTTAGTACTTCAAAGAATTACTGTACCCTTGAAATTAGCTCACTATGGTTGGATCTTCACTATACCTAGGATTGAAGGAGAAAGAAACATTTATTAAACAAATTTTATACATATTCTCAGTAGATGAACAGTGTTTCTACAGTGGTCTGATTATAAACCTGGCTTCAAACAGAAGTTCTATCATTCATTTATAAGACATGCCTGATAGTAGAGAGATAACATTTTTATTTGCAAATTTGGTGTTAAGGGAATTTGGTGTGAAGGGATGGCTAAGGGTTTATTATCAATATAATATTTATTTTTACACAAAAACTCAAAAACTTAAATTGATATATTTCAAATGTCCATCCACATAGGATTTTATATGAAACAGTGAGTTGATATAGTACACTTCTTCAATATTAAGGGCTTTATGTGATTTTATAGATTTCTAGGGTGTTAAGGGTTAAGAATTTCAGCTCAAATGATCTTGTGATGTTTGATTTTTTACATAAATCAACTGAGGATCAAAAGTATAAAAGAAATATTGCATAAAGACCAATTTCTGACTATTTAGATTTCAATAATAAACTTGGGCTGTCATTCATTCACTTTCTGACATTATCATTTTTTATTGTTTATTGGGGTTAAGGGTTAATTTGTGCATTAAATGAGCAAAATTTTAGATATTTGTCAAAAATAAACTTGCTTGCAATTGTTTGATGTGCATATTTTTCAAATCTATTGCTCCTGACCTTGATATTTGAAGCTAAAAAATTCATATTGCATAGCTACAGAGAGTATGTTGTGTGACGGTGTAATCTGTGTTTTGGATGCAGGAAACGGTTGGTCATTAGAGGAAAATGTGTACGGGATTTAACAACGCTTCTGGATATGACTTAGTATTAGGACCTTGGCAGGTAACTTAAGGTTACTCTTTGTGGTTCTTCTTTTATTGTTCTTAAACCTGATGCTTGCTTTTAACGGGCTGACGAGTTTAACCGATAGGGCAAAACTGGATCGGAAAAGCGTTGCCCCATCAGGCCATTAACACACAATTGACCAATCGCGCCTGTCTATCAAATAGCCAGTCGACCAATGCAATCGTTATTTTAGACTAGAAATGAGTTTTGAACTCCGCCATTGGCCGTCATTTCTGTTCAGCTTTTTTGTTGGTTTGGTGACTTAAAAACGTCGTAACTACAGCTTATTCAACTTTATTTTTACATGCTTCTAGCAAAATTATTGCAAAATAACGTCGTTTAACCATGCCGATATGTAAACTGCAATTAAGACGACATCTCTATAGTACGATAGCAACATCACGATTGTACGATAATGAGATCACGACAGCAAGATGACGATATCATGATAGTGCATGGCGATATAATGAGAGTTGTTGACGATATCTCGAAAGTACGATGGCGACATCAACATAGTACGATGACGAAATCAACATAGTACGATGACGACATGAACAAAGTACGATGGTGATATCATGATAGTACGATGACGACATCACGATGATTCGATGACATTTTACGATGACGACATCGTGATATAACGAAGACAATATCGTGACAGTATGTGATATCATGATAGCACGTGACGACTTCTCGAAAATACGATGATGATGACATTACAATAGTACGATAATGATATCATGATAGTAAATGACGACAGATACAATAGTACGTGAGACAGATAGCACGTGATGACTGCTCGATGACGAAGTCTAAATGGTACGATAACGATATCTAGATAGTGCGTGACGACATCACGATAATGCGATGACGACATAACGATAGTTCGACGACGCCATCATGATATACCGTGACGACAGATATAATAGTTCGTTAGACAGATAGCCTGTTCGATGACGACGTCACGAGAGTGCAATGGCGATAGAACGTTTACTTTATAGCGACTATACGATAACGACATTACCGTTTTACGATGACGATATCACTATTGTTCAATGACGATAATACGATGACGATTTCATTATAGTATACCGACGTGGCGATATCGTACGAAGATTACGAAATCGAGAGAGCGTACTCTCGTTTTGTCGCTATTTTACTCTCGACCATCTCAGTGATATTGAAGAAATTATCTAAGTCTTTTCAGTTTGCATGAGTACCTGTTAAAATTTATGATACAGTAATTTGTAGTGGTAGTGTTGTGAAAAATACCCGGAACCCATGATAAGATGTTCCAGCCTCCGCGATATCACTATTTAAAGTGGCGTTAAATCCCAATTCAATCAATCAATCTTTTTTTTTTTTTTTTTTTGCAGAATTCGCTCTATCTTTTTAAAACTTATTGAAAATGGGGAAGGTCTATTCTCTATTGAAATACGATGACATTCCATTTCATATCAAAGGAAAGGAGTTCCAATGGCAAATTCCTACTAATCGCACTATAGGTTTCAATTTTGATATTTATTTAAAGAAAAAAAAGAAAAAGAAACTGAATGGATTTGCGCCTCTTGCCTCCTGCGCAGTATGGTCGTTTCTTTGATAGTTTCAGAACAATTGATGGCTTAAGTGGTGGCAAGGATTGGCTAGAAGTGTTATTTGGAGGTCAACACACAAATTCTGACCTCTTTAGAAACATTACAGTTTTACTGTGAGAATGCAGATAATGGATTTTAGTTTCTTTGTTCAAAATGAGTAGGTTAAAAGCAGCAGTTCTATAACTATTATATGCATGATAGCAATGGTAGTTCTTTGATAAAATTGTTAAGGAAGCGGGAAACATCGGTTGAAACATCGATAAAATGTCAGGAAAAAATCGATTACTTGTCAGGGAATTGGTAGGGAAGGTCTAGTGCCAATTGCAATCTGCTCCGCTCAACTAACCCTACTAGCGGTCGTTATTATCTAACAAACCGACTACATGTAATTGCAAATGTTAGTATTGTATTCAAAAGGTTCTTTTATTAAATAAAGGTTTTCATTGAGTTATGTAGTTTGCCAAGATTTGAACTCAGATGGGTGATTCAATAATATTTTGTACCACTTTGTTTTAGTTCGGTTGCGACGAATTTTATAGAGTCACTTTCAAACTATTAAGATGTTTTTACGTCTATGAGAGAGTGGCAGGGATGGTACACTTAAGCCTATTTTTGTATTGGATGGAACCGGTAAAATAGCATCGGATTCCGAGAACAGACATCTGTACTATATCAACTTGAGCTGGCTATTTAGTGTCCGCAAGTCGCCCATTAATACGTCCCGTCGACGATAGGGCTCGAATAAATCACTCGGTCATCGAGGAAGTCTTGGCCCTCCCGTCTTCTTCTCCATATAGTTTTTTTTATATAGAGGCATAGACTGGTCGCCACGCCCACTGACTCCAACAAGAAGTTTCACTTCTATAGTAAATCTACTGTCTGTAACGTGTAACAAATAAGTAAATGGTTGGTTGGCTACCGAAACGTCGTAGTTAATAATTACAGCTTGAATAAACTGTAGTTTTAAGTAGTGAAACACAATAAAATTGCTTCACATAATTGTCGACCAATATCGTAGCAAAAAGCTCACTTCTGATCTAATTATAAGATGGAATTTAATGAATGAAATTAAAATTAATGATTTGATTAGATCCTTTGATTGACAACTTTGATCGGTCAACTCAATTTCATCATTCATTAACCCATTCCTACATAATCCCTCCTTTTTACGCCCCTTAAAAAAGACAAAACAAAATTTAAAATTCCATCAACTCGAAATTGTCTTTAGCTTCTTTCAATTTCGATTAGTCTGAAATTTTGTTGCGTGGTAATGGGTTAAAATGTTCCTATATTCCCAAATAGGGAAACCGCTGCTTTTACGGTGTCAGTTCTCGCCTAGCAGGTGCATGTGCGGAGAGGTCAAACGATGTTTTATAGAAGCAGATTGGGCTAGACTCACTTCGGTCGTTTTCAAAGCCTTTTTTATAATAAACATTGATTGTGCATGAACCATCCAATCACTTCGGTCGTTTTCAAAGCCTTTTTTATAATAAACATTGATTGTGCATGAACCATCCAATCATGCTCAGTGTCTATTCTAGGACGAGTTTGCGGGATTCACGCTAAATTTTTTTTTTTTTTTTTTTTTTTTGCTTTTTTTAACAGACGACGCGCAATAGTCCCGCATAAAAAATTGAAAACTCGGCTCGCTAATCCCAAAAATCGTTTACATCGCCAAGCAAAAGGTATAGAAACTACCTGCGAACGTTATTTGTTCAGATTTCGATGTTATCGGGTTGAGTGACGTCATTTCCCGCGCTTGGTCAAACGCAACGAGGATTTCTTTTCTAACGAAACGTATTTTTACATGGATTTAACACAGAATAAAAACAAGCGCGTGTATTAATCATCTTGGATAATTTAAATGCGAAATAATTTTGAATTTTATTATATTCCTAGTCAGCTTAATTTAGAAAAGGGCTATTTATCACAAGGAAATAATTTCGTTAGAATAAAATTTTCATAGAATACTTTAACCGATAAAACATGTAATTTTCATGACCCGATAGCAGACGAAAAATGTCCCAGCCGTCGAAAAAGCTTTTATAAAGCTGTAGTTACGACATTGACACGCAGAACGACGGTATATATTTTTTTATAGTGTCATACGTAATGCTATCCATTGCCATCCAATCTGATAAAAAGATTCTGATCAGACGTGTCCTACCATAAAAAAGGGCAATGGTAGTCCTTTTATCGCAAAGTTTTCTGTTTCCTTTTCAGATTGTGGGTGGTGCTGCGGTCAGTGGTGTTAAAGGAGTGTATAACTTGTGAGTATTCATTAATTCCGTCGTAACGGCGATGCCACTTATTCTAAGTACAGTACCTTTGTTCTTGCCTTAGTAAAACATTTGTCGCCAGTAGAAGTATTCGAAGGATGCCTGGATGCCTGGTTCTAAAACTATATTTTCGCGTCTTATCGACATCATTTGGTCAAAGTATACCATGAAGGTTTCTTTGCATTTACATGTTTAAAAACACGAAAAAAAATCACACAATCTACGTCCGAATGACATATGAAGAATAAGATTGATAAAATATAATAAAATATAATATTAACCAGAAAAAGACATGTCACTGAACTGAGAAGCTACTGTTATTTTCTTCTGTATTTGTTAAATTGTCTGATTGTTAATGGGGCTCCAAAGGTTTTGCTTAATTAGTAGAAATAATTAATAAAAAGCTGATTTTCATCAGCTGATCCCCCCGAATGACCGACCAGCGCGTCATTTTGTGACAATATGGGTGGTTTTTTTTTTCGAGTATTTGGAATAGTCAAGCTGAGCGATATTCCTTATTTACCTTAAAGCACCCACTTACTGCCAGCCTGGAAGCCTTACAAGGTGCCATATTGACCAAATAATTTCATTGCTTTATTTATGCCCATCACTGGTCAAATAGCGTACTCGGGTTAACATTTGTATAATAAACACAGGTCAAGGAGCGCATTTGGGATATGTATACGCCATTCCGAGACCTAATCAATTGTGTTCTTGCCGAATTTGGGATATTTTCTCTTTGTTTGGTTGGTTGTTTTCTATTGACAACCCTCAGAGAGAAACTCAGTAGTCAGATAGTAGTACACTGGGTTACAGTAGGTGACATGGGAACCAGCGCACTTCAAGTCTTGTCCAATTTGCTTATAAAATTACTTTCCAGTCGTTCAAGAAAAAAATATTCCCAGGATAGAACGGAAAATGGCTTTAGATGATCTAGTGGGACTATCATAAAAGAAGGTTCACTTTTCATTTAATATTCTCAATGTCAGACAAACCAAACAGGTTGGTCCAAATAAGAGTTGTAGACAAATAATATAGGGTAAATAGTTGTAGAATATCTAACTGAAATGGTGGGAAATACTGTAATAGCAGACTTCTCTGTTCAGTCATTTCTGTCTTTTCCCGCAATTATTTCTCCGCTACAATATACTGATATCGCAAATGAGGCCCTACAACATATGATTTAACTATACCCCCCCCAAAAAAAATATGTTTGGGGGTATACAGGAGTCAGCTTGTTGGTCCGTCGGTCCATCTGTCTGTCTTCATTTTTTTCGTGTCCGCTCAATTTCTCGGCAACCATAGGACGGATTTGATTCAAACTTCACTCTTATAATCAGTATCAAGCAGAGATGTGCATATTCCAATTTAGTTACGGTCCATTGATTTTTGACGGAGTTATTGCCCCTTTGGTGAAAAATCGAGTCCGCTCAATTTCTCAGCAACCATTGGATGGATTTGATTCAAATATCACAGAAAGACTCGGTATGAGTCAGACATAAGCATATTTTGGTTCTGGTCCATTGATTTTTGACCGAGTTATGGCCCTTCAATTAAAAAGTCCATTTTTTGTTATAGCCCTTTGGCGGATAGCACTTTTATATGGACAAGCGGTGTTTTGGGGGTATTAGGCCGCTTTGCGACAATGTGTAGTTACGATAAGTTTAAGAATAAAGCATCGACTTTATGAGTTTTTTTATTCTTGTATGGGAATTTAACTGAGTTCGTTTGATAAAAGATGTCACCTAACCCTTTCCTGTACAGTCCTGTACGGGATTTTACGCTGCTATGATATTATACTTTAGAAAAAATTTGTAAAAAAGGAGAAATTGCTTGTAACAAGCAAGCAATTTCTTTTTTTCCCACAATATTTTCTATCACATAGGATGGTTTTATTTCATATTGGATTCAATTTTCATTGTCGTCTACAACCTCTTTCAATTTGGACCGGTCTAAAATTAAAAAAAAAAGCAGAAAAGGGTTAATACAGAAGGTAGCGCGTTCAAGATTTAACATGTTTACATTTTATTTCCCGGGACTGACCTGTCATTAATTTTTATTTCAGTTTTTTTGGTGGTTCGAGTTCTACAAAGGTGACATTTGTCAATAACTACGACGAAGATGTTTATGCAAAGGTTGACAGAGAAAAGTGTTACATTACAGAGGGCGAGATTTCTGGGGGTAATAAGGCGGGTAAAGGAAAAGCCAAAGGGAAATTTGAATGGTATAAAGTGATTCCCGGATTTACATTAATAAAAAACGAACAGTCGGGTCACATTTGAACTTGCCGTTGCCGAAGGGACGCAGGTTTTCATTTCCGTGAGGCCTGTGGTGTGATTGTGAACGAAGATGGACAAGTGGTTGATGAAGTGAAAGAAAATCCTAGAATCCTGACTGTCGTAGATATGGTTCGTGTAGGGTTTAGATTCACCAATGGATGTCGAACGTTATGCTTGTACAATCTGAAACTACTCACCGGAAATACACTCTATATCCAAATTTCTATCGCAACTCTATTTACATGTAGTCATGTTGCGAAACGACTCTTTTTATGTCATTTTGAGAATGCAAGGCTTATTTGTAAAACATCAGTTTTCTCCCGCGACTGACTATCACATGAAAGAAATTCAAAGCCTTTAAAATTCTAAATTAACTGTAGACGTATGGAACATTGTCCAAAACCAAAAATTTGACCTCCTGTTTTGGAGAATTTTAGACCTGTCATAAATTCAAAGGTTTTGCAGTCGAATATTCAAAGTGAATTTAATTAAAAAAAAAAAAAACTATTCAGTAGGGAAGGAAATATTGTGGAAAAAGAAGAAATTGTTTGTTACAAGCAATTTCTTCTTTTTCTACTATGTTTTCTCAATTATAAAATCACAGTTACGTAAAAATCGGGGATTGAACAGGAAAGAGTTAAAAGTAGTAAGCGGTATTGAGCTTCTTTTGTATTTTCAAATTATCAACAACAAAAAATCAGATGGTAAAAGAGGTAGAAATAGAACAAAATGCTGGTCCCAAGCTTTACTCTATTTTCAACATTATGTATTTTATTGGTTGATTAATTGAATGGGATTAATGCCATTTTTTTTTAGCTCACCTGAGCACAACGTGCTCAAGGTGGGCTTTTGGTATCACCTTTTGTCCGTCGTGCGTCGTGCGTTGTGCGTCGTGCGTCGGAAGGCGTCAACAATTCTTTAAACATCTTCTCCTCAGTAACCACTGGGCGGATTTCAACCAAACTTGGTAGGAATGTTCCTTGGGTGACCCTTCTCAAAAGTTGTTCGCGGATTTTTGATTGACCTCCCAAATATGGGCGTGGCAGGGCGTGGCAATTTTTGACTTTGAAATCTTTAAACATCTTCTCCTCAGAAACCATTGGGCCAATGTCAACCAAATTTGGTATGAATGTTCCTTGGGTGATCCTTTTCAAAAGCTGTTTGGGGAATTTTATTTATGCCCAAATATAAGCGTGGCAGGGCGTCGCAGTTTTTGTCTTTGAAATCATCAAACATCTTCTCCGAAGTAACCTTTGGGTCAATTTCAAAATAAACTTGGCATGAATGTTCCTTGGGTGACCCTTTTCGTAAGTTGTTCGTGGAATTTTGATTTTTGCCCAAATATGGGCGTGGCAGGGTTGGGCAGTTTTTGACTTTGAAATCTTTAAACATCTTCTCCTCAGGAACCATTGGGCCAATTTCAACCAAACATGGCATGAATGTTCCTGGGGTGACCCTTTTCAAAAGTTATTCGCAGGATTTTGTTTCTCGCCCAAATATATGCTTGGCAGTTTTTGACTTTGAAATCTTTAAACATTTTCTCCTCAGTAACCACTGGGCCAATTTCAACTAAACTTGTCATGAATGTTCCTTGGGTGATCCTTTTCAAATCGTGTTTGGGAAATTTAATTGACGCCCAATTATGGGCGTTGCCGTTTTGATTTAGAAATCTTTAAATATCTTCTCATCAGTAATCATTGGGCCAATTTCAACAAAACTTGGCATGAATGTTCCTTGGGTGATCCTTTTCAAAAGTTGTTCGTGAAATTTGATTGACACCCAAATATGGGCGTGGCAGGTTGGGGCAGTTTATTTACTTAGAAATCTTTAAGCATTTTCTCCTCAGTAAATATTGGGCCAATTTCAACAAAACTTGGCATGAATGTTCCTTTGGTGACCCTATTCAAAAGGTGTTCGCAGAATTTTGATTGACGCCCAAATATGGGCGTGGCAGGGCGGGGCAGTTTTTATACTTTGAATTTTTTAAACAACTCTTCAGTAACCATTGGGCCAATTTCAACTAAACTTTTATGAATGTTCCTTGGGTGACCCTTTTCAAAAGTGTTGGCTGAAATTTGAATCATCTTACATTAGTCAGTTGAGCGATTTTAGGGCCATTCTGGCCCTCTTGTTTACAGTATTTCAGTCATATCGCGGCGGCTGGAGCACCTAACAATTTATTCCTGGTATTTCTCACAACAGTACCACCGTTACATCCTTTACTAGCCCTTAGATGCTATCCCACTTAGGTCTTCGATTATCAACCCATTGGTGAGAGACAAATGTCGGAAAGGATATGTGCCCCCACCGGGGATCGAACCCATGACACCCCATAATTGACGCGGTACCCACTGCGCTATGACAGCGGCTATGTATCTTATATAAGTTACAATGGTAAACAATTTCCTAATGTTGATAGCTATAATTTGGTTAAAAGGAAAAGTTCACTTATTTTTGTCTAGGTCTATGAATTTTGTATCGATGTAATTTATAAAACAGTTTGGTGCTTTATGCCAAACAATGTACATATAAAATGTAGGTATATTGTGGCCCTTGAATAGAATATAATAAAAATGTTTGTAGACAATATGAAATAAACATAAAGTGCTTGTCCTTTTCCAGATTTGATTGCCACGTGGAACCCACGACTTGTTATTCTTTGAATATTCTTCTAATCTCGTTCACTAGATACTCGAACTTAAACGTTACTCTGACAGAAGGTGTGTTCAAAATACCAGAAGTCTGCAGATATTATTCAGTCGTTGATGACAGAAGGATTTGTAATCCATGTAGGAGTTTCCCAAACTTCGTAAAAACAGTTTTACCCATTACCAGACGGTGTAATTTTAGACTAGTCAAAATAGAATGTTGCAGACGACAATTCAAGTCGATTTATTTGAGAAATAATCATTCAACAGGGTAAAAATATTGTGGTAAAAGAAGAAATGGCTTGCTGCAAGCAATTTTTTCTTTTTCAATAATGTTTTCTCAAGTATAAAACACGGGGACGTAAAAACCATAGATTAAACAGGAATTGGTGAAAAAAAAATATTCTCTTACCGGTGGGCCGTTCAAGCTTCAATTTGCCATAAATTTGGCATTATCCGTTGACCCTCTTCAAACGTTGTCGAGATAAAGCTCATTTGGTCCTTTTTAAGCTCCACTGTGAACACCCTGTTTTACCAAGAAACTGTGTAAACAAATCTTTTAAGATCTTCTTGTGACAAATACTAAGACGAAGAGGTTATAATTTAATTTTAAGTTTCGTCTATCAAAAAAAGAACGTTCTAATTGGTCGAAAAGAAATATTCATAACTCCATAAACAAAATTTTTAGCAGGTAAATTTGTAAAGCTTTTGTTTTTTTCGCTCGATGATAATAAGTTATAATAAATTAAGAGAATATTTTTTGTTTTCATGGAGGTATGAACCCGAAAAACCTAAAATGTATTTCGGTTCAAACCTCCATGAAAACAAAAAATATTCTCTTCATCTCTTAAATGAACCTTGCAAGTTGTTCACAAAATGTCATGAGATAGTATTCGTTTTACCGCACAATGATTTAGGAAGCTTTCAAATTCTGTTGTCCTAATACAAAGGAACCTAGCAAAAACTATTTCTAATCTTTGTAAAATAATTATTTTGCTTCAGTTGGGTCGATTTTCGGCAAAAGTGCTTTTAATCAAGCGAGCGCTTTAGAAGCATTGTGATCCTGTAATTATTTTTCAGATTTAAGAGAAGAAGAGATTATTTTTGGTTTCATGGGGGTATGAACCGAAAAAACTAATTACACTGTATGAATACAAAAATATTCTCTTCATTTCTTGTAATTTAATAGCATCGAGTGAAAAAAGCAAAAACTTTACAAATTTTGATACCCTTTTATATGGGACTATTTTGTGCGGAATCATACAATATAGCTGCGTGCTCAAAATTTTGTTCATGGAGTTATGGATAATCTTTCGACCAATCAGAACGCCCGTTTTTGATAGACGAAACTAAAAATGAAATTATAAAGAAAAAATAAAATTTGTTCAAATGATTAAAAAAAAATGATGTGCAGCTTACTTATACTTACTTAAATATGGTCCGTCATGTAAAACAGACATGTACTCTGGAATAATTTAACTTTTAGTTTCGTCTATCAAAAACGAGCGTTCTGATTGGACGAAAATAATTATTTATAACTCCAACCTGTCAGCAGATATATGCAGACTAGTAGCGAGTACAATTGATGTTATTATCGTGCATTAGTAACCGAAGTGAGGGTATCTAGGCCATATGAAATATAGCGTACGTCGAATTTGGCGATAACAACATTTTTTCCAATGTAATAAGATTTTTTTTGGAAATATTTTGACCCACTCACACAAGAAGAAAGTAAAAAGTTGCAGTTGAACTCTCAATGACCACTTTGTGAATCTTGATATACAACAAATTACAAGAAGTTATAAGTGCCGGAAATCATTATTTTTTTTAATATTAACAACTATCGACAAAACACAAAAGACATAAACAATCCGATTTTTTCCAGCATACTGAATGGTTAAATTTGCGAATATGCGTCAATCACTGGCACGTCATTCATTGCTTACCCGGCCCTCACGCGGTAGGCCTGATCACAAGTGACAATAATCCTGCTTGACATGATTTACAAAATTTATATGTTTATTTTAAAGGATTTAAATACTTTTGACCACAAAATGGACGATACAGATATAAAGTTGCTTTAGATATGTTGATACAAATTTCTTAAAGTCTTTACAAAAGTGCATATATTTATTTAAAAAGTTTCCTTGTTACAAAATTTGAGGTACATGTATAAACAGAAACATTATGAATATAAATAGGAACAAAGCAGGCGTGCTGTTTTTGAAATATTTGTTTCTGTCTGTGTTTTCACCAAAGTAGATCCCCCTCCCTTTGTCTCTCTCGCTTGCTCTCTCTCTCGCTTGCTCTCTCTCTCTCTCTCTCTCTCTCGCTCTCTCTCTCTCTCGTTCTCTCTCTCTCTCTCTCTCTCTCTCTCTCTCTGTCTCTCTCTCTCTCTCTCTCTCTCTCTCTCTGTCTCTCTCTCTCTCTCTCTCTCTCTCTCTCTCTCTCTCTCTCTCTCTCTCTTTTCGCTTATGGATATCAAACATGCCCGATCGACAGCATTTCAGTTTTTTTTAAACATTCCCATCATTGTAACAAGAGAAATATGGGAGAAAAGGAGGAAACATTTTTAGCTCACCTGAGCACAAAGTGCTCACGGTGAGCTTTTGGTATCACCTTTTGTCCGTCGTGCGTCGTGCGTTGTGCGTCGTGCGTCGGAAGGCGTCAATAATTCTTTAAACATCTTCTCCTCAGCAACCACTGGGCGGATTTCAACCAAACTTGGTAGGAATGTTCCTTGGGTGACCCTTTTCAAAAGTTGTTCGCGGAATTTTGATTCACGCCCAAATATGGCAGGGCAGGGTGGGGCAGTTTTTTACTTTGAATTCTTTAAACATTTTCTCCTCAGTAACCACTTGGCCAATTTCAACCAAACTTGGCATGAATGTTCCTTGGGTGTAATTCAAAAGTTGTTCGCGGAATTTTGATTTATGCCCAAATATGGGCGTGACAGGGTGGGGCAGTTTTTGACTTTGCAATCTTTAAACATCTTCTTCTCAGTAACCGTTCGGCGGATTTCAACCAAACTTGGCATGAATGTACCTTAGGTGACCCTTTTTTAATGTTCGCGGAATTTTGATTTATGGCCAAATATGGGCTCGGCAGGATGGGGCAGTTTTGACTTTGAAATCTTTAAACATCTTCTTCTCAGTAACCATTGGGTGGATTTCAACCAAACTTGGCATGAATGTTCCTTGGGTGACCCTTTTTAAAACTTGTTCGCAGAATTTTGATTTATGGCCAAAAATTGGCATGGCAGGATGGGGCAGTTTTTGACTTTGAAATCTTTAAACATCTTCTTCTCAGTAACCATTAGGCGGATTTCAACAAAACTTGGCATGAATGTTCCCTAGGTGACCCTTTTTATATATTGTTCGCGGAATTTTGATTTATGCCCAAATATGGGCGTGGCAGGGTGGGGGAAGTTTTTGACTTTGAAATCTTTAAACATCTTCTTCTCAGTTACCATTGGGCGGATTTCAACCAAACTTGGCATGAATGTTCCTTGGGTGACCCTTTTTATATGTTGTTCGCGAAATTTTGATTTATGCCCAAAATGGGCGTGGCAGGGTGGGGAAGTTTTTGACTTTAAAATCTTTAAACATCTTCTCCTCAGTAACCATTGGGCCAATTTCAACCAAACTGGAAATGAAAATTTCTTTTGTGACCCTTTTCAAAAGATGTTGGCAAACTTTTGAATGACACACAAATATGGGCATGGCAGGGTGGGGTAGATTTTACTTAGAAATATTTAAACATCTTCTACTCAGTAACGATCGCCCAAATTTGAACTTGACTTGGCATGAATGTTCCTTGGGTGACCCTTTTCAATATTAGATTGTTTAATTTTGAATGAAGCCCAAATATGGGCGTGGCTGTTTTTGACTTTAAAATTTTCTCCTCCCTAACCGTTGGGCAAATTTCAATCAAACTGGGCATGAATCTCACTGACAATGGCCAATGGGGCTATTACCATGCTGTTATTTCTGTGAGTGCTTCAGGGCTGCCACCATAGCCAGTTAGAAATGCGTCAGACACCCAATCTATAATCGTGGTGTGTCCAGGGTTCCCAGGCTACCGTTAAATTGGGAAAAAGTCTTGGTTTTGTGATATCTTTAAAAAAAAAGAAAGAAAAAAAAAAAAAACAGGAAAAACTAGGAAAAAGACAAATCAATATGATGAAAGATGCAAAACCCAATTAAAGTACATGTTCCAAACAATTGACAAATATCCCCCTCGCCAGTAAATTACATGGGGATGCATTATCACGTCACAATGTCTGCGGAGAAAGAGAAATTGGTGTTTGTTTCACAAAAAATACAAGCATGGTACTTAGTTTTCTGCTAGGAATGAAGGTAGGTGTCCAATTTTACTAAATATATATATGATTAGAGTACATAAAGCAAATATTTAGGGAGAAAATCCAAAGCAACATCTTAAGTGTACCATTAGCCGGACATGAATTGAATTTGGATACGAAAGCAATAAATGGCCTCCAATTCAATTCAATGAAAAAGAGAACTCTGAGTAAATAGACATTGAAATTAATTATCATTATCATGATATTGACAATCTACACGTCTAGAAGCATTTTAATTAGTCAGGTGAGCGATTCTAGGGCCATTCTGGCCCTCTTGCCTTAATATGAATAATCCACATCGAGTAAAAAATGCCAGACAATAAATTAAAGAATATATCATGATGCCAAAATAGGAAGCATTATCTCGACCATGAACGCCATAGATCGTATTTAAAATGAGGAAATTATTAGTGCGAAGAAAAGTATGAAAATTAAATATGTAAAGATAATCATAAGAGAGATCTGATCAGAAAATGATGTGGTAACAGCCTTGGTGTCAAGGATTTCCTTCGCTATATCTCGATACATATGGGGTTATTATGTAACCGGCAACATGTCACAAAGAAAACGATAACCACTCTTACATTTAATTGGTCAAATTTATGATTCGTTGAGACAAAATTTAGCTTTTTTTTTTTTGCCAAAAGCCAATTCCTTGATTGATCAAAGTATGCGACCGGGCGTCGTTTCAATCGGCACGGTTGTATGACACGGTGTTCACCTTTTAAGCATTTTTCCACAAACAGAATAAGTCATTACGCTTATTTTCATTGAATTGATTTAAAAAAAAATTTCGCTGGAGGATATATTGCGAGGTAGCCTTTCATTTTAGCTTTAATTTTGAAAAATCTAGCCTTTCTAGTAGATCAAAGGGCCAATATTGATATCATAATCAGAATATCAACGACGGGCTAACAAAGGTCGTAAGTAAACTTGAGATAATATGTAGTGCGATATTTTGGTCACCCAACGATAATACAATGTCTGAATTGATCTTTAATTTCATCTTTCCTCGCACAAACTATCATAACTTCAATATTTCCTGAGGCGAGGAACATGAGTTTTGGTGATTCTGGGGTTGCCAGATACAAAACGCGTTAATGGCTATTCCATGGTGCATTCCCCTCCATACATTAGATGTATTTGTTTCAACTTATACAGTATACCGGGTTATCATACAATTTATTGTATATGGTGAAAATAGTTCATGAAACAAAACACCCTTCATTTATTGGTTAAGGCCGATAGAATAGGGTACTTTGAATGCTTCTTAAGAACATAACTGGGACAACAGAGCAAAAGATATTGTACAAACGTACCAACAAACGGATGCTACATTTCAAACAATATTATCTAAATCATTTAGCCCAAGTAATTTCATTGTTTAAACTCGAAAAAATAAGTTAAAATGACTGGACGTAATCGTAAGGCTTTCGAAAAGCAAAACCGGAAGTAAATCCTCCCCGCAGTGGAAATTTGTTATTGTTGTTTTACTTTGAAAGCGTCTAACGGATATAGACTTTCTAGTCATCTGACGCTTTGCGTGAAAAGGGCTCTATATGTATATTCCTCTAAAATTTGTACTGGGTGGGGTCTTTATTTTTCAAATCTTTATTCTGACACTGAAAGTGATTCCTATGACAAAACCCATTTTGATTATGTTTCACAGTTTGTCTGTAAAATAAAGGAGACACCCGTTATGATTAATGGGGATCACATAACTTGTGACGAAGTTAAGGATGCTATGGTGTCTTTAAACACCGGCAAAATGTGCGGTCTAGACTGTGTCAGCACTGAACACCTCATTCACGTAGGAAAAATGTTAGTTCATTACATCACTCTATTATTTGACCTAATTCCTACTCCACTGAAATATGGTCTAATTTTAAGGTTGTATAAGGGTGGGCAATAAACCTAGAAATGATGCAAACAGTTATAGAGCGATTACGCTTTCATCCTCTATTTTAGAATTGTTTGAAAAAGTTTTATAAAACGATTACACTTGGCTGTAAATAAACCGCCTAACTCTCTACAAGGCGGATTTCAACAAAGTATGGGTAGTACCATGACATATTATACTTTAAGCGAAAGTATAAAACTTTGCAAAGAAAAAAATTATTCTCATGCTTTTTGGATGCGCGTCAAGCATTTGCCCGTGTCTGGCACAATGGTCTATACTTTAAATTGCACCAACTAGGTGTCAATAATGCAGTGATATCTATGCACACAAACATGTATAGCCGCGTCATGTATAACGGTTATGAGTGTGACTGGTTCCCTGTTTTACAAGGTACCCGTCAAGGAGGTGTCTGGTCCCCACTCCTATAGTTGATCTTCATCGATTCTTTAATGGAACAGTTAGTTGATAGCAAACTAGGTTTTCAGAATAATGGGTTAAGTTTGTGCGCCTCGTCTTTTGCAGACGATATGACTCTTTTATCATTGTCTGCCCATGCACTTCAATCAATGTTGGACATTTGTTATAACTAATCGCGCCTATGGAGATTTCAATATAATCCCTCAAAATGTTCAATTGTTATTTTTAATGAGTCAAAAAGAGCTTTTAAAAAGCAGTCACGTGTCTGGTTTATTGGTAATCAAGAAATTAAAGAGTTCGAGCCTACAGTACACCTCGGTATTTTGTATGATAAGTACTCGTCCCAATTACCTGTTGTTAAGCATATTGGTCGTAAACTAAGAGATTCATTCTTCGGAATTGTAAAGGACGGTCCCTTAAACCCTTTAACTAGTTTTAAGATTTACAGATCCGCTGTATTACCTAGAGCTCTATTTGGCTGTGAGCTTTTGCCATCTGTCTCTATTAATGATATGTTGATCCTTGAGCGAGCACACAGGCTCTGTCTTAAGCAAATTCAAGGTCTACGTGCAAGGTCTAGAACCGACACCGTTCTTGGTCTTTTAAGCTCTCTGCCAATTCAGGCAGATATTGAGTTAAGGAAACTCGTTTTTCTTGGTCAGCTGTGTCGTCTTGATAGGGTATGTGCAGTAAAGGAGTTGTTTCTTTATCGTTTATGTTCTTTCTGTAATTGCTCTGTCCAATAAGGTTTTATTTCGGAAATATCGGATACGTTGAATAAATATGGGCTGATGTATATCCTCAAAGATTTTGTTTCGTATGGTCGGTTCCCCTCTAGATATGTTTGGAAAATACATGTCATGTCTAAGATAAACAGTTCTATATTAGTAATTGGGAAGGAAGGACATCTGCTCCAGAGTTCGTTTTGTATCTGGAAATTCAGACATGCTTTAATGGTCGTTCTTTGTGGTCATTCGCTTTAAAAATCCCGATCATTCAAGTGCTTCTTTTTCTGTTGCACAAATGATTGCATTTCTGGCTGTAATTGATCCAATTTGTTCAAGGTGTGGTAGAAATGATATTTGTTGCAGTAAGAGCGAACATATATTATTCGAATGTGACATTGTACAAAATTGTCGTGACTGTTTCGCCCAAAATGTTAAATGGTTTATTAGTACTACTGTATACCTATTTTTGTTATCCTTTAGCAACAAGGATTATATAAAAGCTCTAACGCTAATTTTACTGATATATTAGGTGACGATTATCAAATGTTTTGCAACATAGCATTGGAATATTTTCATAATATTTGGTGTTGTCAAGCCTCAATTGGACACCGTAATGATTTTGTTAAATTAGCAAATTTATAGTTCATTACGTTATAGTCCTGTTATAGGATTTTGGACGTTAAGATAACGTATGATATTATGGAATTAGTCTTCCCAAAAAGTGACACTTTCCCTATCAGTATTCCGCATGGAGTATAGTTTGAAAAATATAGACTTTGAAGTACCCTTACTATGCCTTCCTTTTCGTTTCGGGGAAGGCTGTATATAGTTGAGATAACTTGCGTGTCTACAATATTTGTGATTAGCATCTATGTGTGTATATATATTCATATACGTGTGTCTGTATTTGTGTATGTGTGTATTATATGTATACATGTATGCTTATGTGTGTATGTGTGTATGTATCTACATATATATATACATGTATATATTTGTATGTTTATGTGTGTATATGTGTATGTTTGTGTGTATAATGTCCGATACCATTGCTGTAACAGTAATATTATTATTCTGTATTGTTTGTTACCATGTATTCGATCTTCAGATTTGGAGGAAATAAAGAATATATACTTAAGTGGCGGCCAATATCGGAATCCAAAGCCAACTTTGAGTCAAAATGAATGATTCAATCGGTCTTCTGATAAGTTGTTTGACAGCAGCGATTGGTCAATTAAGGCCAGAGGATTAACCCCTAATAATACCTGAGCTGTATTGATTATAAGTCGTGCAAGATAAAGTAATCAAAGAACAATAATCAGGCAATTGCCTTACATCATACCATCCATAGTTGTTTCCCTTTTACCGCAAAAGGTAAATGAAAGCAGCTATTCTTACATCGTCACAGGAGAATGTAAAATCAAGTTGACAATTGACTAATCGCTGGCCCCGCCCACTTACGTCTTTGGCCTCGCCCATCGACTCCAACAGGAAGTTTCTCTTCGAGTTATAACGGCGTTATTTTACAAAATTTATGGCTAGTAGCATGTTGCAAATAAGTGGAATGGCTGATTGGCGAATATGCTGTAAGAATATGCTGTAGGTACGACGTCTAAGCCGCCAAACTAACAAAAATAATTCACTAAAATGGAGACCAATCTAGTAGTTCAAACTGGATTCCAGTCTAAATGAATGAATTGATTGGTCGGCTCATTATTCGATTGACAGCCGCGACTAGTCAATAAGTCAATCATTCTTTCTAGAGAAAATAGTATGAAAAGAGGCTGTTTTATGATTCTGATACATAGTCTTTTGACTCTTTCTTTTCACGTTTACAAGCTGAAAGACAGAACGTCGAAAATGCCGTGATAACCTGCGCTGTGCATTCACAGACATATTGTGGCTTAAGGGTTTTAATTTCTGTTATTTCTTTTGCTTTAGAAATAAAGGTGCATACGGACAGAAAAAGTTTAAAGGGTGGTGACTCATGTAAATATATACACAATAGACGTTGTTTAGGGTTTCCCGAAAGTTCAAAATTAGAAGTGGAAACGATTTTCTGGAATTATTTGAAGTTGCGTGTATTTTCTTAATGAATTCCCATGTTGTTGGTGCTCATTTGGATCATATATAGGTTTATTTTTTTAATCGAAGTTATCAGATTTTCTAGAGCTGTGTCTTCGGGAAATATTTTTCAATACATATTGGTACATGTATGATTTTCACCATAGTGAAAAATTCATTTTAGAAAAGAGAAAACAAAAGCATGACGATTTCTTTTGAAGATAGTTGATATCAACCGTTATAAAGATATCTTTAACAAATGCTCAGCGGTAAATAGCGATACTTAGAAAAACTTTATTTTGTTACTCTGAAACCAACATAAAAATTAAATTGTGTATCTTGTATTTGTGGTCCTTTTTCAAGGGACGAGTCAGGCGATAGTGGAGAGATAGAAAGACAGACAGACAGATAGATAGACAGTCAGAGAGAAAGGAGAACAGAGAAACTCTACACTTTAGTATGTTACATTTAAATAGATGTAATATGTTAACCCAAAAGGGCAATACCGTATAAACCTACATTGAAAACAGAGAATTGACCAATCTCTGGCCCAACCCACTGCCTCCTTAGACCCTTCACTCATGAAGTTCCTCTCCGATTTTTAACTGCGTTATTTTGCAAAATTTATGGCCAGTAGTATGTAACAAAAGAGTAAAATGGTTGGTTGAACACTTTTACGTCCTAACTTCAGCTTGAATAAGCCGTAATTACGAAGTTTCATTGGCAAAACCAAAAAAGGTCTAACAAAAATGTTGGCCAGTGTCGAAAGCTCGGATCCGGGCTGAATGAATGATTTGATTGGTCGGTTTATTCCTTGAATGGTCAATTAATACTCATTTCATGCATGATCGCTGGTCACGACCACTAACCTCTTATAAAGCAGTTCGATCGATGAAGTAAACGCCGACTGTTTGAATAGGGGCTAGATTGATTGATTGAATGGGGTTTAACGCCACTTTTAACGATATCACATTTAATAGGGACATACAATCATAAAGAAGGTAAGTCGTTTGTAGGATAACTAAACGTCGTAACTACAGCGTAAATGACCATTGGCTTCCCCACACCAACAAAAAACAAAAACAACAAAAAACAACAACATCAACAAAAAAATTAGTGCTGAGGTTGACCTTTTTATTTCCGGTTTAAAAGAATGATTTGATTAGTCAATGTATCTATATTGACAACTTCGTTCTGTTGATTTATTGTTTAGCTGCGGAAAAAAACTTAATCCGTTCCTTTTTTCAAAATTAAAGACTTGTTAAAATCGTTAGAATTTGCAGACCACAACTAAGACTTAATTCAATTTGAATAGTAACCAACCTATAGGGTAGAAAATAGTGTGGGAAAGACAGAAATTGCTTTTAACAATCAATTTCTGCCTCTCCCACAATATTTTCTCGAGTATGAATTTATAGGAGTGTAAAAATAAGGGATTGAACAGGAAAGGTAACGTAGAATTGCTATTCTAAAATAAGCTTTCAAAAATAGAACCTTTTCACTTGTCAATTTTTGGTTTTTCATGCATGTTTATTTGGGTCAATTCTGTCCTTTCTGACAATTCTGACCCCGTGTCGTTAACTAGGTCACAAATTCAACACTCCTTTTCGCGAAAGAGTGTAGAGTGTAAAAGCGAATAAATATTTTTGTATATATTTGAATTTTAGGTCACTCACGTGAGGTACTTAACCGAAATTTAACACATTTTTAGAACAGAATCAAGCCATAAATCTACTGGTGGTGTCTAAAGGTGGATCGGTTCTCCATCCTTATCTTTTAGTCCGGAAATATTATTATCCAGAAATCTGAACCGGTTAACAGACGGAAAAACTTTAGAATTTACCCAAGGTTCCAACTTAGAAATAACGAATCCTGTACAAAACTATCCGAGAAACATATATATCAAAACATTATTACACGTGGCCAACCATCCAAAAGTTTTATGCTCTGATGTCTTCAAAATCACGGAAAACGGCTATAAACTTAGCAAACGTCATACATTGCGCTTTAAAAAAAAGACACCAGGTAGAAAAATAATGTATGTCATTAGCTTTGGTATTCAACAGTCATCAAATCGATTTGAAATCCGTATAATTTTTAAACTGGGTAGCAAATATCCCAGACCCCCCCCCCCACACACAAAAAATATATATATAACAACAACAAAAAAAACACACATACACACAAAAAACAAAATAAGAAAACGCAATATCACGAACGTAATTTCAAAATGTATGCATTAATTCACCTTTAATCGATTAATCTCAATATGCAACGGAAACATTGCTACTACGGCTTGACTACGGCGTAGTTTCACGGACTGTGGAGCGAATCGTCTTTGAATTATGAATTTGACCTATAGTGCAACAAATCATAACACAAATATATACGTCGCATGAAAATCAAGACAGTAAAAAATGAAATAATAGAGTTTGTTAGATATAGTTTTCTTCGCCTTACACTATATGATAGGTTGCTTCTAAAAGCTCCTATGTATAACCCCAATGATATATATTTACGCGATTTTGGAAGCGATACACTGTCGTTTATAAGATTGAATCCGACACGGATATGAATTGAATATTCATATATTATGAACTTTTGTATTAGACTTGATTTTAATACAGTTGTACCGACAACATAATCGCATCACAAGACAAACAACTATCTAAAAACCTGGTAGACGACTTGATAGACGACTCTAAGTAAAATGAATGGACTCATTTTACGTTGTCCATATAATTGCACGGCATGCTATTTAGCAAGATTCAGTTTATTCTCTTGCAAATTAAAAACAATATCACAACATAAAACTTCTTTATTCATAGACATATATTGATAAGTGCATATGTACATGTTCACTTCATGACTTGCCAAATTGTGGCTCAAAATATGTTTTGTATTTAATGCCAAATAAAGATAAATTCATGTTATGTTATGTTGAATGACTTCGCGAATTCATACAGTGTGATAAGGATTTTCGGTTCATGCTTCCATGAAAACAAAAAATATTCTCTTCATCTCTTAATTGGATTTTTTTTCAGGTAGGCATATCATCAATGCCAAAGCTAATGGTCATTCGAAAACTAAGTACCAAAAGGGTAGAAAATATTGTGAGAAAAGAAGAGATTGGTTGTTACTAGTGAATTCTCCTTTTCACAAATGTTTTCTATAATATCAATTTATCATGGACATCACAAAGAGTAATTGTTTGTTATAGGCGATATGTAATGTTTATGTGACCCGTTGTGCGAAGAAAAACCTTACCTGAAACCGTCGTACAGCGAATGTTAGGACAGAATATCCATATTTAGAACGGGTAAAGGTATATGGACTACGAACAAAAATTCTTTAAGTAGAATTGTTCTTCTATATCCATTAACCCTTGTCATGCTGTATAAATTACCTTACTGAATTGCTGTCAAATCAAAGGGCTGAAAGCACTGATAGAATTTTTTGTTCAAAAATAATTATTTCTTTTAGAAATCAACTTCATAAACAACCCTGACAGGAAAATTACAAGCAGGAGGTATAGACTAAGATCAGCCTGCACATAAGTGCAGTCTGATCTTAGTCTACACCTCCTGTCAAAACCGGTATATTTCGGGTTCAGCATGACAAGGGTTAAAATAACTCAATTAATAGATCGCAGTTGTCAATCAAAAATCGATCAACCAATCGAATCATTCATTTTGTCGGAGAGTGACTGCGAGGTCCGAACTTCTATGTTCCTGACGACAAATTTTACACCTGATGTTACTTATAATTTCAGTCAAGCTGCTATGTCGGAGGTCAGTAGGCGTGACCAGCGATCCGTCATTTGAAAAATGTTTCCAACCCAGTTAGGCTGCACAACTTTCGCAGACTGATCTGGTTCGATACCATTCGCAAGTCTGAGCAAGCCCATTTTACTCGTGACAAATCACGTGTTGTTTCTGCGTAATAAATAATGAAGAAACTAATCAGAACTGGAACCGATTAGCTTTATCTATAAATCGTAATACGAACTCCCACGATTCCAAAGTTCCCCCATAAAGTTGATCTTTTATTAGAAAATTATATTATTCAAGCACCCTAGAGGAAATCTCTCGACTTCCAATTTGATAATGAGGAAAAAAAGGAGGTTGCTAGGAACCATAAACAGAACATTTACACGTGATGATTCACTTTGGAATATAAGTCTTATGATAATTCTGTTGTCAACAATAACCCGAAGCAAGGAAACGATATTGGAAAATAGGTATACTTCTGTGGGGAAAATTTGTCGCTTGTTTACAAACAAACAAAAATAACAATATGGCGATGGTGCTGTTCTTGTACAAGTTATAGTGAGCGAACAAGGTCAATTTTGTATATATGTCGTGCCCATTCTTAAGAATGCCCATTCTTAAGAATGGGCAAATGGTAAAATCAAGGCTTTGCCCATTCTTAAGAAAGGGCAAAACGTCGATTTCAATACGAAAACAGGCCTATTCGTTGGTAAAACTGTAAGAAATATTAATTTTGGGACATTTAATTTGTATGTGAACCGTAAAAAATACCATAATAAAACGTTATTATAAAAAATAAACCAAAAAAAAAACATTCCGATACGGCTTCACTACAGTCGTTCGATATAACTTCCGGTGAACCAATAATCTTTCTAAAAGGTCGGTCTTTTTAAAAGGTCGTCCCAAGGCAAAATAAAATATCATGATCATATTGTTTTTGTAAGATCAATAAGATATAATATTACGTAATCTTATTCTGAAAGCTACATCAATCTTCCATCTAAGAAAACAAGAAGACGGAACGCAGTCAATCCTTAAGAAATGACGATGTCACTATGACTGTTTCTACCGTATTCTGTCAGCGTGTAAACCCGTCTTTTGATAAAAAAATAAGGCATATATGACATTATTAAGTGTGTGAGGTTATTCAACGAATTGTAACCGTGACAATTACAGGTTTTACGCCTCAGTAAAAACGGTAGCACCTTGATACAGTCGTGTCCGGTGATCTTGAGCGTCCGGTGATCTTGCGCACTATGGAAGTTACCCTAGATTCGCAAGATCACCGGACAGCATCGTAAAGGAAAAAACCTTTTAACCCAATCCCACACAATGCCGCTTTTTGACACAACTAAAAAACAATTGGTAAACATTGTGTAGAGTAAAGAAATTGCTTGTAACAAGCAATTTCTTCATTTTCCACAATGTTTTATAACCAGAACTATGAAATATCTTAAATTTCATTGTGCAACTTCTTTCAATTTTTGGAACATTTTAAAATTTTCTTGTGTGGGAATGTGTTAACCAATTACCAGACAAATGTTAGATAATGTGAAAACTTAAAGAATTCAGCTGCAGAAAATTTTGCAAAGTCTACTCAAATTGGAAATAAGCACCAAGGTAGGAAACATTTGGCAAGAAGGCGAAATTGCTTGTTACAAGCCATTCGCTCCTTTTGCTTCAAATTTTCCTTAATCATATTTCTTCAGGGCGGTAAGTGAAATTATGTGGTAATCGGTTACAAACAAGAGTAACAATGTAATGCTAAATCACTGCCATCTCATGTCATCTATTCTACTAAAGTAACCATCCCTTTATAAAGGGGCCATTTTGGTGACTACACAAACATTTAAGCATGTTTTATAAGTACAATGGGCAAAAAGGGTGATTAGATGAGTAGTTACAATTGCATTGCCTCTAAGACAACACAATACTTCATATATATCTAACCATGGATTCCTAGTATTACTCACAAGCACACAATAACTACATCCTTTCCGAGCCTCCACGAAAGCACATTTGCCGCAAACCCAGAACTGAACCTGGAACACCCTAGCTGATTAGGAGTCTGACATGCTACCGAAAGCAATATTGCCGCGGCCACAGAATTCAATATAAACTGAATTATCTTTGCCATATCTGGCAAATGAATTTGGGCAATGAATTCTTTGAAATAGTTCTACAGAAGCATTTAAATTTTTTCACTTTTTTACAATAGTCAAGTTAAGGTATGTAAAATTCATTCAAATGAAAAGGTATTTACAAAATCTTCAAAATATCCATTCTATGCCATGGACATAAAAGCTATGTTTTTCAACTGACCAAGGTTATATGAAGGTATCTGACAAAGAGTCATTCTGAGGGTCTTTCCTGTGAAATTTGGTTTAAAATCCCCATCCACAGGATTCTGTGAAGATTTTAAAGTTTTCAGAATATATTTCATATATGGAAATTAGCCCCCCTACAGGAAAAAGCCATGCTTTTCATACAATCAAATTCATTGAAGAAATCTGTTAAAGGGTCTCCAAAGGATAATTCCTGTGAAATTTGGTTGAAATAAGTCGACTTGTATCTGAGAAGTAAAAGTTTTCACTGTCTACCATTCTTGGTAACAAGCCCCCCCCATTTAACCCACATTTTTAAACCGATCAGTATTATTTTAAATAATCTGATGAAAGTCACCAAAGGCTCATCCCTGTGAAATAAGAATGAAATCAACCAACTGGTTTGTGAGAAAAAGTTTCTCCAAAGTTTTCACCATATTTGGAAATTAGCCCTGCCCATTAACCCTTAACCATGTGACAAAGTTTTAGACCAGTGCAAATAGAAAAGAGTTGCAGCCAACATAATGAATCCTGTGAATTTTCTAATTTTTCAATTTTTTGAAAACATTGTAGAAAATGAAGAAATAGCTTGGTTCAAGCAAATTGCTTCATTTTACACAATGTTTTCTCAATTGTCTTTCTTGAGGGGTGACAGAGAGTGTCATCGTGTGGGAATGGGTTAAAGACATGATTTTCATCTGATCAAATTTGTTTGAAGGAATCTAATTCAGGGTCACACAAGGATCCGTCCTGCAAAATTTGGTTGAAATCTATCCACTGGTTTCTGAGTGTTTTTTTTTTTTTAAATTTTCAACATACAATTTGCCACCCATTTAAGTCATGTTCTCCATCTGATCGCAATTCTTTGAAGGAATCTGATAAAATGTCACCCAAGGATCATTTCTGTGAATTTGGTTGAATTCAGTTCAGTACTCTGGTGAGAGGATTTTTACAGTAAAACTTACAGACAGAGAGATTACTGGATGCACAACACACACCAACCCATGTCAATAACCCCATGGCTTTAAGCCAGTTGATTTGAAAATTATGATCTATAGTGCAGTACCAATGAATTAGTCATTAAAGCCCCTTTTCCAGCGACAATGGATGGAATGTTACCATGTTCCATAGGCATCAAACATACATTTTCAGCAGGCTTGAGCCAAAAGAGTGATATGTTGAGTGGAACAAGGAAGTTTGCTTTTCCCCTGGTATAGACAGAATGGAACCATGATAATTTAACCCATGACACTAACTGGAAAAACATCGTGTAAAATGAAGAAATTGCTTGTTACAAGCAATTTCTTCATTTTACACAATGTTTCCTGCCCAGAGAGATTAAAAATCTAAAATTTCATAGACTTTACATTGTCGTCTGCAACTCCTTTCAATATTGACCAGTCTTAAATTTTGCCATCTGGTAATGGGTAAATGGAGATCATCCCCATGACAATACAAACATTTTGAGCATGTTTTAGAAAGATTTACCCCAAACTGCAAGGGTAGAGCGGTAGCCTTGAAATGGTCATTATTACAATTCCCCCCTTGATATTGGATGGATTGTCAACATAAAAATTTAAATCGTTAACAGTACAATAAAAAAAATCCAGCATATTTGAGTAGGGTTGCACCAAAATTGATCCTGAATCCAAAGGTCATGAGTTTGAACCACAGAAAAGCTATATTCATTTTCAACATGTGCCATTGCATGTGTGATTAATTTGTCTCTCACCAATGGACAAATGATAAGTACTCTTCATTGACATTATATGGTAGCTCCTTGAATGTTGATGTTCTGGTATGGAAAACAATAGGAAGCCATGGTTAGGTGCATCAGTTACCCTGATATAACTGAGATACAGTTGAAATTAGCAAACAAATAAAAAAGAAAGATAGTAATTAAATAGTTGGCAAGTGAATATAAAATAAGCTATGTTTACAGGCTAAATGTAAATGTATCAAATCCATGTGGAATACAAATTCGTATTTAACCCATTACCAGATGCTAAGACTTTAGACTGGCCCAAATTGAAATGAGTTGCAGACAAAAAATTTAAATCTGAGAAATTTTAGATTTCTTTTAAAATTTCTCGGTAGAAAACATAATGAAAAAATGAAGAAATTGCTTGCAAAAAGCAAGTTCTTCATTTTTTACAATGTTTCCTCAATTGTTTTTCTTGAGGGGCATCCAAAAGTGTTATTGTGTAGGAATAGGTTAAATGAAAAAAACAAAGCAGATATAAGCCAAGAAGTTTCCCTCATAGCTAGCCTGTTAAGTTGGACAATCAACCAAGGGTTTTGCATGTCTCAGTAGTGGCAGGCTATAAATCTGAGAGAATTTGAGGGTTGCAGGTTCGAATCTCTACGACTGCACTGCTTGTCACATAAGTATCTATGTTTTGGGGCAAGATATTCAAAGACCAGGCCTACATTTACTGATACGGAGGAAGCTCGTGAATACTCTAATAATTCTTTCCTGTTTTTTCAAAAGTTCTCACAATGTTCTCTAAGTTTAAAATTATAATGCCTTAACACCAGAGATTGTACAGGAAAGGGATAGGTGGACTAAGTGATAACTAAAGATCTTTAAAGTGTGGCATTAATTACCATACAAACAAACAACTGACTTCAATATAGATGTCCTCTTCAAAGTAGTTAAATGAGTTAACTTCTAATCCATGACATACAAGTGAAAATAAAGGTACATGTAATATTAACATTGAAATGGCAAAAATCACTATAACAACAAGATGCTTTCAATGATATACTAAATCAATTGGTATGTAATTGCTATCTCACCTGTTCCGTGTCGGGATTTCACCTTGCTGTGATTTAAAGGTTGTGGAAAGAGAAGAAATTGCTTGTAATAAGCAATTTCTTCTTTATCCACAATATTTTCTACTACATAGAATGATTTCATTTCAAACTGCATCCAACCATATTGTTGTCTGCATTATGTAGATGCATAATTAACCCAATATCAGACAACAAAATTTTAGACTGGCCCAAAGTGAAAGGGGTTGCAGACAGCATTTTAAAGTTCACAAAATTTGGATTTTTTCAACTAACTGGGTAGAAAACATTGTGCAAAATGAAGAAATCTTCATTTCATACCATGTTTTCCCAACTGTCTCTCTTGAGCGTCAGAAAGCGTCATTGTGTGGTAATGGGTTAAACCCATTGAATGTTACTGATATACTGTTCTAACCAGCATGATATCCCAATACAACTCATAGGCAAAAAAAAATGAAAGATAACAAAATTTAAATCTGTTTTACCTAGCAATGATTTTAGATTCCCCCCATCAAATCAAAGCTCAAGGCCTAATGGTTTGGCAGAAGATTTCTTTCTTTATTCCATTGCAAAGTCAGGGATTGTACAGGAAAGGGCTTTTTTTCAGATTACAGTAATTCTTTGAAGTATTTTGGTAGAAGGTCAATAGGCATTGATACATACCAAATATCAAAGCCTTAGGCCTTGTGATTTGCGAGGAGAGGATTTTTCTTCCGGTTGCATTGCAACCAGTGTTCTTCATTGATATCAATTCTTTGAAGTATGTTGAAAGAGCATGACCTTTGGCTGATTCTGTGAAGTTTGGTTGAACTCTGATAGTTAGTTTGGCCTATATTGACAAAATATCATTTATAGAATTGTAGTAGGGTTCAATAAGGCAACAATTTGCATGCAAAATGTTGAAGACTTGGGACTTGTTTTAGGGAGACAATTTTTGAAGATTCCCTTTTGAATCTTTTTGTGAAGTCAAGGGAACCTGAACACAGGGTTTATATTGTACTCTGAGTAATATAATTTAGGAACTTAAGCAGAAAACTTTTGAATAAAAAATGTACAGGCTCTTAGGACTTCTGCTTTAGGGGATGTAATTTCTAAAGAATTAATTCTTCACCTATTCCAACATAATTACACCTTTTGATGCCCCTCAAGAAAAAAACTTTGGAAAACATTTAGGATAATGATGAAATTAATTGTGACAAGCAGTTTCTTCAATAGCCACAATGTTTTCTACCCTAAAAGATGAAGATTTTCTAAATTGGACCAATTTTAAATTATCATCTGCAACTTCCTTCAAAGTGGGCCAGTCTAAAAATTTGTTGTCTTGTAATGGGTTTATCAATTCATGTCAGATTGGAATGGACAATATAGAGCTTATGTTCAAAAAGTTTTTAGGCCAAGTTTCTGCATGCAAAATTTGAAAGGTTTAGGCCATGATTTTTTAAAGATTTTCTTATCACTATGAAAAAATTAGGAACCCAAAACAAAAAGCTCATGTTCATCTACAAGTAATAATTTGAGAGAGTTAGGCGCAATAACATTTAGATGATTCTGCTTGAATAAACTGAAAGCTCATACATCATTTGTTAAGGATAGAGAAGTTATCCTGTCTAGCAATTTCATGTAAAACATGAGCTCACAACATAGGGCTTATATGTTGATCCAAGACCAAAAATCAGAATTTTTTGATTGAGTAACGTAAGGTGATTCTGCATGTAAAATCTGAAAGCTCTAGATCTCATGGTTTAATCAAAAGAAGATGTTTAAAGATTTCTTACTTTAGTTTTAGGAAACATCTAGGAAAACACAACAAAGGGCTTAAGTACATTACAGAAATATATGGTAGCTTTTTATAGGCTACCATGGATTGATTCTGTATACAAAATGTGCAAGGGATCAGAAGAATTTTCAAGAATTCTAGGTGAAATATGGCAACCCACTATATAGGGCTTCCTTTGCTTTCATAGTAATAATTTAAAGTATTTGGTAGTGAATCATATTGAGATGATAAATGCTAAATTTTAAAGCCTTTGGCCTTACATATTTGGAGGAGAAGATTTCCAAAGATTTCCTCATTTATCTCTTTGAAAAATCCAGGGAACCCATAACATAGGGCTTACTGTGATCTTGGAATTACAATTTGAAGTATGTTGGTAGAGTATTACAAGGGGATATCACATGCAAAATTTGGAAACTCGAAGCCTTAATGTTTGGTAGAAGGTATTTAAAGATTTCTCTCCATATCTATGCATAATACAGAAACCCACAATACAGGGCTTAAGCTGTTCTCAGAGTAATGATTTTTATCTATTTTGATAGAGCATTGGACAATGTTAAATACAGAAATTGAAATCTATTGGCCTTAGAGACCTTCTTTACCTCTTGGTAAAATCCAGGATCTAACAATGAAGGACTTACTTTGATCTCAGATTAACAATTTGAAGAATTTTTTTAAAGTATCATGAGACAATTTTCAAATTTGAAAGCTTTAGGCCTTATGGGTTTGCAGGAGGAGATTTTAAGAGATTTCTTTTATTATCTCTATGTACAATCTGAGAACTAATATCTGAGAGCTGAAGTTGATCTCATGACAAATATTTGAAGTATTTTGGCACAGTATCATAATACAATGTCATATGCAAAATATGAAAGCTTCAGACCTTATGGAAACTTTTTTATGCCAGGAAGCAGAATTATTTCTGTGGGTCTCTGCAACTTGAGACATGACTCTCTATGGTCATAATTGGTATCAGAATCATGGAATTAAGCCTGGCCTATAAAAACCCGTTGTTTTTTATGGGTTATAATAAGGGATCGGCATTATAAGGGATCACCCAAGAATCTTTCTTGTATATAAAAGCCACATTTTCAGAAATATGAGAAAGCTTTTCCAAGACCTATTGTTGTGGAATTTGGTTGAAACCTGACCAAAGGTTCTGATTTTATGGGATTGGACTAGCCAATAAAAAAAATCATTTCAGATTAGCCTAAGGAATCAGAAAAAAAGGGTAACTCAAGGATAATCCCTGTGAAAGTTGTTTTAAATCTATCAAATATTTTCTGTGGAAAATTTATAAGAAACTGTTTTATTGGGTCATGACAGAGTCAACGCAATGACAAATCCCCTTCAGCCAGAGTTAGAATTGGCCCAAAAGCAAACTAATAAAATATTTTTTTTTGTATTGAAATACTTATTTTGTATTTTGTTATTGCAAGAATTAGTAGGCAAGGTTGATGTTAGGCTAGTAGAAGTTAGATTGTATATTGCCTGAGGGATATCAAAACTATGTAACTACAGCAAGGTATTCAAGCTGCAGTAACATACTTCAAGTAACCTATCAACAATGCATATAATTTTAATCCAGGCATCTCCATTTAATAAGCTTTATTAATCTTTTACTTCATTATTGAAAAGGTTTTTTTTCATAAAATTCATCAGAATTAGTATGCAATACAGTAGTACCTGTAATTACTACAGCAATGCAATGATTCTTTTTTAGAAAATAGAGCTGTTTTAGTGTGATAATATAGTAACTCACACATTTACATAACTCATTATATAAAACCTTTTTCCAATTTCTTTAGTATTTTCTTTAATGAAAAAAAGGAAAATATGTTCAGAATTTTTCCTTTAGTAAATTAGAAATGACAAAATGAGAATGTTTTTCCTCTCTCCTGTAAAATTTGCAAAAAACAGAGTTATTACAGTTTTGAGATATCTTAACCCTTATCATGCTGTATGAAATATCTGACTGAATTACTGTAAAATCAAAGGGAAGAAAGCACTAAAAGAACTTGTTGTTCAATATTCAATATTTCTTTTGTAAATCAATTTCACAAACAACTCTGACAGGAAAAGTACAAGCAGGAGGTGTAGACCAAGATCAGAATGTACTTATGTGCAGGCTGATCTTTGTCTATACCTTCTGCCAAGACCGGATTATTCCGGGTTCAGCATGACAAGGGTTAAAGGTGGAAAAACTTTAAAGGCAAACAAGATGTGTTTGTCTCGCTATACATGAGTGTTTTTTGGGTTTTTTGCGTTTGATCTTGGTATGTGACCTTTACTTTATCACATGCCCTTGACCTTGAAATTAGGAGACGCATATTATGGAGATGTATCTTGAATAGGCTGGTAGTAATTGGCAATGCTAAGTTTCTTTTTTATTAAGTTTTGCAGACGGACAGACTCATTGACAGACAGACGGACAACGGTAAAACAATATGCCCCCTATCTTTCGATGCATGGCATAAAAGTATAAAATGAGCTTCAAAGCTGTTATAGATACTTAGTCCCCTTTTTACTTGATATTTGATGGAAAATAACTATTTTGTTAGCATTATGATTCTTTCTACCAATTTGACTAATTAACCCATGACCAGACAATTTCACTTTTTGGCAACCTGAGGAAATATGATCACAGAAAACTTTGAGGGGAAAGGAGACATTGCTTGTAACAAGTAATGTCCCCTTTTCCCCAGATGTTTATTACTTTATTTGGCAGTTACTTTCCAATCTTAGTCCGATTTGAAATGTCAACTGTAAGTTTTTCAATTAGAACCAGTCTAAAATTTGTTGTATGATAATGGGTTTGAGTTGCTAGGATATTTTCACCTAGCCCATTCCCACACCATTCCACTTAAAGCTTTGATAAACTTATTATAAGCCATTTTCTTCATTATCTACAAAGTTTTTACCCAAAAGACAAAGATTATCATAATTCAAGTCATGATGAAATTGTTGTCAGCAACTTCTTTTAACTTTGATCAGTCTAACATTTTGTTAACCTGTATGAATGGCCCAGTTTCTCTTGATATTGGGTGTAATATGCTCTTATATTTGATATTGGGACTTCCACATAGCTTAAAATTCCCCTACAGCATATAACACAGAGACTAAGCCAAGATTTTTTACTTGTAAGCCATAACAAGGCAATTGTCATTAACACTTTCCTGTTCAATCCCTGGTTTATAGGTCCCTATGGTTTCATACTAGCAAAAATATTGTGGAAAAAGAAGAAATTGCATGTAACGAGCAATTTCTTCTTTTCCAGAGTTATTTTATGCCCTATACGTTGGTTACTTTTCAAATTGCACTCTCTTTTACTTGATGCCTGCAGCTTCTTTCAAATTGAACAATTTTAAATTTTGACAAACAGGAAAGGGTAAAGGCCCCTTTTTATGATACTCAATACATGGATCTTCCTTGCATGTAAGAGAATGTGCAAAACTTGTATAGCTGTAATTATAGGAAATTGTCATCAAGGTTTATTCGTTGAATGGTGTTTAAGGCCACTTTCAACAGTATTTCTGATACATGGATATCATATGACTGGTGCACCTCACCAGGGCTCCTGTCATTTCTCACACAAGCAAACCACAAGCTACATCTATTACAACCTTCCACTTTTAATACAACATACGCACATAACAGATCATATGACCATACGTGAGAGCTATGTTGGGATGAGCTGTCAGAGAGAATGTTGGCTGAGACGGGGTTCAAACTCACAGTACCAGGATTGAGAGAACATTGCATGAATGAATGAGCTAAATCAGCTGAGCAAAATGTTCACTAAGGCATCTTTTCATGTGACATTTAACAGAATGTCACTCTTTTCACTAGGAATATTCCTCATTACTATATAACCACTTCCAGCAAATTTGAGAAAGATCGAGCCAAAATTAAGCACCCGTTACATTGTAAAGAGGAAACTGGCATTAAGAACAGTTTTCCTGTGAAATAGGACAGAATGCCATCAAAGTCCAAAGGGATCTTTCTAATGACCATTCAGAAATTTCTGTAAGTTTTGGAAAACCCACTAAAAATTGTGAAATCTAAAGTGGTATTGCTGAATTTATGCCTAACATTAAAGGATCACAAAAACTCACCATGAACATATTGTGACCAGGTGAGCTAAATGACTGATTGCTTTTGATCACCCCTTTAATGGATACAAGATATTGATTGTTTGCATGAACAGTGATGTCAATGACATTGCATTTATTTGGGTGATATGAACTTGAAATTAAAATCTGAAAAACAATAGACTTTGTGTTGACTACATTGATAAATGAGTGATCAAGTCAACACAGCAGATGTTAGCTTTTAGCAGTTAACTCCATGTGGAGAGCATATTTACTGACCATCTTTGTTGAGTCTGAAAGTATTAATTCTTATTAGACTGAAAAGAATTTGTATGTTCTTAATAGGCATATTCTTTAATATTTAACACTTCCCTGTACAGTCCCTGCTTTATAAGTCCTTAAGATTTTATACTTGAGAAACCATTTTGGAAAAAGAAGAAATTGCCTGTAACAAGTGATATCTTCTTTTCCTACTATAGTTTCTACTCTGTGGGTTAGTTACCTTTCAAATTGCACTCTAATTTCATTGTTGTCTACAACTTCTTTGAATTTTGACAAAGTAAGTCTTAAACTTTGTAAAGAGTTAAGAAAGGTTTTGTTTGAATTAGGTTTAATGCCTCTCTGAATATTCTTTCACAGTAAAGTTCAATTACTTATTGCATACCACTAGTGCTAGGCTTGAGCCCTGAAATGTCTAGCCTAAGGACAAACCCACATGACCAGTGGTGCAGCTTGGATTCAAAGCCATAATCCTTGACTTCTTGCTGATTTCATGTCTGCAGACCTTACCATTTAGCTATGCAAGACCCATTTGAAAAAATGTTCTTCTTCACCAAGGTTTGATGGTCCACACTCATGGGTGTGGAGTTCACTTGCCCATTTGTCTGACATGACAGGTTTATCTTCTTGGGAAAAAGAACATTTTTCAAGGCAACTTGCCGAAGGACAAATTAATACCAGGACATATCTTGGAATGGTACAAAACAGATCTTAACCCATTCCCTCACAGTCACACTTTTTGATGCCCCTAAAGAAAAACAATTTGAAAACATTGTGGAAAATGAAGAAATTGCTTGCAACAAGCAATTTCTTCATTTTCAACAATATTTTCTAACCAGTAAGTTGAAAAAAATCTAAAATTTCATAAACTTTATATTGTCTTCTGTAACTCCTTTCAATTCAGACCAGTCTAAAATTTTGCCATCTGGAAATGGGGTTAAGAAATCTTGTTATATATTGGGAAATTATGGTGATTCTATAGTGAAGGGTGTAAAACATTGATGTAAGTGAAAAAAAATAGCATTTTCTTCATTAACAACAACTTTTTCTCTAAATCTATCTCTTCACCTTTTAGGAGACACGTTTGTTTAGATTCTGGAAAAGTAAAATGTCTTACTTGCCCGTAGAAAAGTAGAGCAAATCTGTATTTCCACACAACTGTACAATCTATAATGATGGGTTAAAGCATATAGTTTTAATTCCTTGTTGAAAAGATTTAAATCTATTTCATTTGGATTGATTGTATCTCACTTAATGTCCATTGCAACAGTTATTCAGTTATTATGCAGAAACTGGTCACCTGACCATGGCTTCTTGTCATTCTTCTCAATAGTGAATCCGGGACAAACGATAAAGGCCACCAAATGCTCATCTACTTAGGGAACTACTTATAATCACTTATATTTTACATTGGAGAGAGATACAGAAAGGACAATGTCAAAATGACTTTTGCCAAATGTCAGAAAGAGTTATAGCTTAGCTGGGGTTAGAACTCACAACTTGTGAATTTAAAAATGTGTTACAAACTGAGCTAACTGGATTGTAAAATGCATTTCAATTGGTATGTGCTCTTGAACCTATTCCCACTCAACTCCACATTTTGATGGGTTAAATAAAGACTATTGAAAACACTGTAACGCATTGCCATAACTTTCCGGGACTGCAGCCATAGCACAGTTAGTAGCATATGCCATTCCCAGTTGCAAGGTCACGAATTCAGACATTTGCCTCCCACAATTGGGTAGATAATTGTAAACCTAAGTCTAATGAGCAGCTGGGGGCACAGAAAGGATGTTGTTGTTGCACTATGAGAGAATCTAGAGGCAGGTGCTCAAGCCTCCATGATATGACTGAAATACTTTTAAAAGTGGCTTAAAATAAAATGTAAGGGAAGTCAGTTCAATAAATATGTGTTGTTATTGTTTATCTTCGGTCCAACTCCAAAATGGGATGTCATGGGTTCCATCCCTGGCGGCAGCACATATTGTTTCAGACATTTGTCTCTCACCAATGGGTGGATAATCGTAAACCTAAGTGGGATAGCAGTTGGAGGCCAGGTAAGGATGTAGTGGTAGTACCGGTGTGAGAAATAACAGGAATCCATTGTTAGGTGTTCCAGCCGCTGCAATATGACTGAAATACTGTTACAAGTGGCGTTAAGCCCCATGCAATCAATCAATCTTTGGTCAAGTGAAGGTGTGACTTATTGAAATGCAGTTTTAATTGGTCTTATTTTTTCTAATGTTTTTAACATCTGAAAGTTTTTTTTTTAACATGTCAACCTTTTGGTGGAAGCAATTATCTCAGTTGGGTCCTAAAGGAGGGAGGAGGGTGCAGCTGTGATACCTGATATTGAAATAAAACAACTGATTTCAATTGATTTGGTGAATGATGTTTTATGGTTTATATAATTTTTTTATATCATTCTTTTTCATAGCAATTTGATTAAAACATTAGCTGAGCATTTTGTATTTAATACAAATTGCTCAAAACTTTAAAAACACAAAATCAAACCATTTCTGTTCTGATTTATACCATTCAAAAGACTATTCAAATTCATTCATCATGTCAATATCATAATTTATCCTTAACTGCAGAACCCGCCAGTAATACCCCAAATGGGAGTTGGGCAGTATATATAGATAGATAGAACCCGGGTCCATGATTCGACTCGGGTGGACCTACACACACATTTTATACTCTACCTCCCAGGCATTAATTGACTGTAGAACCCAGGTCTTTATTTGGACCACGGTGGACCCACATAGACATTAAACCCTACCAACCGGGCTATGACTTAATCAAATGCTATTATAAATCCCTAAATGGTGCAATAGGATAATGTCACTACATTAAAAAGTAAAAGGCAACAGTTCTAGAATTAAGCCTATAACCATTCCTTGCATAAGAGCCCTCAACACTTTCCTGTTTTTTGGGGTTTTTTTTCAAAATTTTAGAATTTTCCAAATCCTAAGAAGTTTCAGATGACAATTAAAAGAGAGTGCAATTTAAAAAGGAATCACCCTACAAGGTAAAAATTATTGTAGAAAAAGGAGAAATTGCTTGTTACAATTCCTTCTTTTCCCTCATTGTTTTTGTCAGGTATAAAATCACAGGAACGTAAAAAACTGGGATTGTACGCTAAATGAAAGGGTTAAAGTATAAAACAACGAGTACAAATCTAGCGATGGATACAATACGTCCACCCAACAAAAACAGTACGAAATAGTTCAGGTACGACCTGACGGATCTTGAGTACATTGCGTTATCTATCATAAGGTGATAAATCTTGACTATTTAAAGTATTTAGAGTTCAGTTTGGAACAGAGACTTGTAAAAGTTAAAAAATTTAACCTGTTTATTTATCTCGGGGATGTGAGCTGCTCCGAATGTGGTAGAGAAGTGCGACAAAATTGTGTTCTGAAGAAGTGAAAGCTCTTCGCTTTGTATATGTCAACCCGCATGGTTAAATATATCATTTATTTATTGATTGGTTAATCTATAAATTTTTTGACGACTGGTTGGTCGATTCATTAATATATTGGTCGAAATTGATCGAAAAAACGCTTCCGATAACAGATACAAACCGCATTGCCCATTCTTAAGAATGGTTGGCCATTCTTAAGAATGGGCAAAATGTGTCTGCCCGTTCTTAAGAATGGGCATATTCTCAAGATTGGGCACAACATATACAGGTCTACCTGTATAGACAAAATTGACCTTTGGTCACTCACTATAACTCGTAAATCTAAAGCGTATGTCGATGATTAATAAAGAGTCTGGCCATATACACTATGAAACTTTAACATTTTGACAAACATTGTGTGAATGAAGATGAATGATCGGTGTTCGTAAAGTCATAATTCATCGCCGCCGGTCTACAGCGGGGGTAAAAGTTCACTTGTTTACAAACAAACATCTTTACAGTCTGTGTGCGTCTATTGGTCACTTATAAAGAATTTTCCATTTACAAGCTATAAAACTTAAACCTTCTAAACCTTTCCTATGCAATCCTTGTTCTTTATGTCCCTGTGATTTAATAATTGAGAAAACATTGTAGAAAAAGAAGAAATTGCTTGTAACAAGCAATTTCTATATTTTACAATTTTTTCTACCATACTGACTGGTCATTTTTCAAATCAGATCCAATTTAAATGTTCGTCTGCAAAACCTTTGAATTTGGACATGTCTAAAATTTTGCAAAACAGAAAAGGGTAAATCTCTATTATATGAGCGCCGATGCAAATCGGTCTTCCTCCTCTTACAAATGATCGCCGTCGGAGTTTAAAATACCTATTTTTCAACAATATGCAAATATTGTTCTTTTTCTATATCCCTTTTGTCCAAACGTTTTCTATACTAAGGGTATGCACACTTTCCATTTAATAGATCTTTCTTTACCCCAGGCCAGCTTCAAATTTGGTATCACTGTAAAGAAAAAATTTCAGGTTTTACGTAGATTGCGTAGAATGGGTTTTAACAAAACATTTCTCGTTAACCCATAACTATACGACATAGTTTGAGATTAGTCAGATTTCAAAGAAGTTGCAGACGACAGTAGTTGGTGTAAATTCCAAAGTCTTTTTTTTTGGGGGGGGGGGGGAACAAACTGTTGGGAAATGAAGAATTTTATAAGCAAAATGATTTCATATGCTTTTCTCTTTTTGGGGGAGTGGGGGGGGGGCTTCATCGGGATTGTGTGGGAATGGATTTAACCTTAAATCTAATTCACAAAACTGTTCATATTATGACCCTACTAAACAGGGTCACGACAGACAAGTAACATTGGGAGCGTTGCTCTTGAAATCGACTTTTGGCATACTTGACCTGTCACACAAAAAGGCACTATTTGGAAACTGCGATCCGGACAAGGCAACACTGATTGCAAATGCTTGTCAGGACTTGAATTTTTCGCCTTTGGTGAATTAATTTTACGTCTATTATAACATACTTCGCACTACATGTATATATTATATTATAATATTTTGAAATACCGATCTTTTTAACCTGTTCTAATTTGATATCTTTTTGCGATAAATTGCATAATTTCAAGAAGATACTTGTCATATGGTGAGCCAAAATATCACTTTGTCATACTCACATCCCAAAAGCTGCCTTACGGTTTCTGCCATGTTACAGCCGCACAAAGGACGTGTACACGATACTTGTTACGTCGACCCTATGTATCCACCAGAAGGTAATTGAACAATCGTGATTGTCAAACAAATAGTCGTTAAACCATCGAAATCATCCGTAGAGACTTGCAAGTTAATTTTTGAAATTCCATATTTGTCCCCATTAGTGTGAAGCATTTTTGTTGGTTTGGAGACCGAAAAGTCGTAACTACAGCTTATTCAAGCTGTAGCTTCGACGTTTAGGTCGCTAACTTGCTTTTCTACATTTTGTTACATGCTACTAGCCATACCTTTCGCAAATTAACGCCGTTTTAAATCGAAGTGGAACTTCCTTTCGGGGCAAATGGAGAAAGTAGGCGGGCCAGCGATTGGTCAAATCGACCATAATTTCTATGTGGAAACCTTTTTTTAGTCCTTAATTTGTGTGAGAGAGCATTGTTGTCGGCAATCACTTATTTAATTGACGAATTTCGCGACTAAAACGCCGTTATACAGTTTGTTAAAGCTGTAGTTAAGACTTTTGCCAACTAGCCCCCATTTTATTTGTTATATGCAAGGTCTTTGTTATCTTGATCACGATTCCTGTCAGAGGTCAGTGCGAGTGTTCAGTGATCTTTCATTTCCCTTTTTTTTTGTAATGCTGAAAATTAGTTAAGAGATGAAGAGAATATTTTTGATTTTCACGGGGATATGAACCGAAAAAAAAAACTAATCACACTGTATGAATACACGAAGCGGATTCATACATGAGTGTGATCAGCTTTTCGTTTCATACCTCCATGAAAACAAAAACATTCTCTTCATTTCTTAAAATTTAATAGCGTCGAGTGAAAAAAGCAAATACTTTACAAATTTTGATTCTTTTTTGTATGGAACTATTTTGTGTTGAAGCATACAAAGTGGCTGCGTACACAAAATGTCATGGAGGTATGATTTTTTTCCTCGACCAATCAGAACGCCGGTGTTTGATAGACAAAACTGAAAATTATTTTATTTGGAAATATATGCACTATTGTTCCACCTAAAATCCTTTTATATTTGAAATTAGAAAGATAAAGTATGCTTATTTCACGAACTAAATCTCTCTCACACACACACTAACACACACGAACACAAATAATATACATGCCACTAGGACGAGGAAATTGACAATTATAAACTTGTTCTCCTTTAACTTTTTGTGACGGTTGATATAATGTCTTCACGTCGTTATGTTTGGTCTTTAGATCGGGTTTACATTGTCCAAATGTCCCCGAAATACACGTTACAGATGGAATCAACGAGTTTTAATATCGTATATTGGAAGTGTCTATATTTGCCTCCCACTACCGGAATATCTCCAACATAAACTGGATTTTCTGCGGGTAAATTGGATTAGTCGAGATCCTCCGGAAAGTCTTCACAGTAACAAATCAGATAAGGAAGAAATCGGCTTGAAAACCGTGTTATTATACCATCAGATCAACTACATATTATAGCATGTAGAGAGCTTAATACTGTCTCGTCATGTAGAAATCAAGTGGGCAGAAATTTTCGTATTTTGACTTGAGGTTTGTATATTTGATTCACAGTTGATGGATCGCTGTTGCCAATCAAATTCATTAAGACCCGAAGTGAACTTTGAACTATGACACAGGCCGACATATATGTCAAGCATTTTTGTTGGGTTTGGCTTCATAAACTTCTCAATTGCAGCTTATTTAAACCTTGTCATCCTCTTCGGAATTATATTAAAGTCAAAGTGCTGAAAGTACTAGATGCAATTACTGTGGGATAACAATTTATTTGAAATGTATCTTATGAACAACTCTGGCTTAAAATGGCAGGAAGTGTCGACATAAGCGCATATGTGCAGGCTTATCTTTTTATACACATTCTGCCAAACCAGGAATATTCCGAGTTCAGCATGACAAGGGTTAAGCTGTAATTTAGACTTATAGGTCGCCAACAACCCATTTACTTTTTAGCTCACCAGAACACAAAGTGCTCACGTGAGCTATTGTAATCACCCTTTTTGCGGCCTCCGTGATTCGTGCGTCGTCAGACGTCCGTCAACTATTTCTTTAAGCGACATCTCCTCCAAAACCACTGGACCAATTTGAAACAAACTTGTCAGAAATGTTCTTTAGATGACCCTTTTTAAAAATAGCTAAAAGCAATTGCATTCGGTTGAAAATTCTGATAGCCATAACATTTAAAAAAATCTTCTTCTCAATGCACAAAAGGTGTAGAGCCTTAATATTTTACATGAATCGTCAGTTTATTGACCTCTTTCAAATTGCTCAATTCAGGACTCTTTCGGGTCCCCAGTGGCGAAAAAAATTTTAAAACTCTTCTTCCCAGTACCAAGAAGTTGTAGAGCATTAATATTTTGCATGAATCATCGGTATATTGACCTCTTTCAAAATTGAGTCACTGGGTGGGATGAGGTCTATATAGAAACAAAGCAAGGATTTCAAAAAGACATCTCTTAATCATAGGGCTTAGTGAAACCATATGTTCCTTTGTTTATTTACAATAGCCAGCAGAATTGAAATTGGTTGAAAAATGGGATTTAAAAATTTTAAAAATCTTCTCCTCCTAACCAAAATGGTGTAGAGCTTTGATATTTTGCTCAACAATATCTCCTCTCAAACTAGTGGGTCATTTTCAACTAAATTTCTAAAATTATTACCCTTTGATGCAGAAGGGAGGAAAAGTGATCGCCTCCTAACATATAAGTCCCGGAACCGTGAAACTTGTAATTAAGAATCTGTTTATGGAATATTCTATGACAATAGCTAAAAACCCCAGAGCCAATATACAAGTAAGAGATGAAGAGAATATTTTTTGTTTTCATGGAGGTATGAACCGAAAAACCTAATCACACTGTATGAATACGCGAAGCGGATTCATACATTGTGTCATTAGGTTTTTCGGTTCATACCTCCATGAAAACAAAAAAATATTCTCTTCATTTCTTATAATTTAATAGCATCGAGTGAAAAATGAAACAACTTTACAAATTTGAAACCTTTTAGTATGGAACTATTCTGTGCGGAAGCATATAAAATGGCTGCGTGCTCAAAATTTTGTTCATGGAGGTTCATGGAGGTTCATGGAGGTATTGATTTTTCGACCAATCAGATCACTCGTTTTTGATAGACGAAACTGACAATTAAATTATTAAAGTATGGTTAAACACATTTGTATCATAATCTTACCCTTAACATTAAAATTATCTGTTGAAAGAAAATGAGCCTATGCGTGACATTTCCAACCATTTCGCATGTGCGTGACTCGCACACATTAAGAACGCTGGACAGCCATTCGGGGCAATTAGAATATTCGCTGATTGTTTAAGAAGCTTTGGGTCAGTATCTATCCACAGAGCGCAGAGTGAAGACTCTGATCAGACTGTACGGATGCACAGGCTGATCTGAGACTTTACTTAGCGCACATGTGTAATGGTTGGAAATGTCACGCTTGCGTTCAAATAGAATTTATCTCAGGTGCGCGCACCAGGGCCAACGGCCGTTTTGTTTTTTACATATTGCGTCCTATAAATTTTGCAAAATATTCCCATTCAATATCGTGCGAATTTTCCTGTCATAGCTGCGAGTGCGGGCAAGCGATCCGTGAACTGTTACCCTCCAGGCAAAAGGCGTCTAATTTACGGACCGCTAGCCACGCCCACTTAGCCTGTAAAGTTCCACTTCCATATTAATTGCCGTTCTTGCAAACTTTATAGTCAGTGTCACACAACAAGAAAATGGTTGGTTTGTGGCCTAAACGTCGTAACTACAGCTTGAATATGCTGTAGTTACGACGTTTAACCCTTTACTGTACAATCACTGGTTTTTACGTTGTTGTGATTTTATACTTGAGAAAACATTGTGGGAAAAGAAGAAATTGCTTGTAACAAGCAATTTCTTCTTTTTCCACAATATTTTCTACCCTTCTGAATAGTTATTTTTCAAATTAAATCCAATTTAAATTGTCGTCTGCAAAACCTTTGAAATTGGACAGGTCTAAAAAATGTTAAAACTGGAAAGGGTTAAGTCGCCAAACAAACAAAAAACGATATTTGATCCAGCAGAGGTCAACCTGATATCGCAAGCGTTAGGTTGGTTTGTCATTCTTGATTCGGAACATTGTTACAAAAGCGAAGAGTTTCGACACTGATTAGTTTGTGCATCCCTCCAACGGTTTCTTTTTATCGAAAGGCAAAAGCAATGAGTGACCTTGATATGGAAACTGTGTTTAAGGCACATTTCTGTATAGCAGCGATCATTTAACCAATTACCACACAATGACGTTTTTTAACACTTTCCAAGAAAAAGTCTTTGGACAGCATTGTAGAAAATGAAGAAATTGCTTGTTAGAAATGCTTTATGCTTCAAAAGATAAATATTTTTATAGAATTTCATCAATTTGAAATTGTCGTTTGCAACTTCATTCAATTTGGACCAGTCAAAATTTGTCTTGTGTGGGAATGAGTTGAGAGATTTGTTACTAAGATTAGAAACAATCTTTGCGCATCTCGCTTCCCCTAAACAAAGATTGTCCTGCTGTTTTATTAGTATGCTAGGAGTTCCATGTAAATCCGAATTTAGCGAGAATCTACTCGCTTACCCTTGTATACTAGGAGTTCCATGTAAATCCGAATCTAACGAGAATCTACTCGCTTACCCTAGTATGCTAGGAGTTCCATGTAAATCCGAATTTAACGAGAATCTACTCGCTTACCCTAGTATGCTAGGAGTTCCATGTAAATCCGAATTAAACGAGAATCTGCTCGCTTACCCTAGTATGCTAGGAGTTCCATGTAAATCCGAATTTAACGAATATCTACTCGCTTACCCTAGTATGCTAGGAGTTCCATGTAAATCCGAATTTAACGAGAATCTACTCGGTTCCATTGATCATGTTCTAGCTTAAGTCATTTTCAAGATTGCGTTAACCCTCTCCTGTTTAATCACTGGCTTTTACGTCCCTGTGATTTTATAACTGTGAAAACATTGTAGAAAAAAGAAAAAATTGCTTGTAACAAGCAATTTCTCATTTTTTCACAATATTTTCTACCCTACTGAATGGTTATTTTTTTCAATTATATCCACTTTAAATTATCGTCTGCAAAACCTTTGAATTTGGACAGGTCTAAGATTGTGTAAAACAGGAAAGGATCAATATATATTTAATTAAGATCATGTATTTCAGGGAACAAATAAAAAAAACCCATCTCTTTCAAAAGATATGATGTTTATTTTCGTCTGAGCTGTCTAAACAAGAGAATTTAGTATGAATTTACAGTTGGCAGAATATATCTTTTGTTAACAATATTTCCTTGGAAAAGGTAAAGACGTAACAGATTATAAATACCTCGTTTAAGATTGTAAAATCATTTTGATCACACTTCCTCCTGGTTATTAGGACAAACCCATACGACAACATTTTAGACTAGTCAAAGCTCAAAGAAGCATCAGATGACAAATCGTGAAAATACCATCCTCTAGGATTAATATGGGAAAATATTAGACTGTCGATATCAAGCAATGGTTTCATTTCCAGTGATTTTATATCTAATGCAGCATTATCGAAAATCACAGGTTGTCATGGAGGGGTTTCGAGAATAGTCCGATGTATTGATTCGTTTTCTTAATATCCTTTTCAGAAAAGGATCTACTTTTAGTTGATCTTTTTGCACATTTGAAATAATATCATGTCAATATAATATGTTATGTATATTAGACTCCATTATAACAGGGATCTCAATAATAAAGTGTTAGTTATAGGGCACAACAGAAAAGCCCATAAGAATTCCGTAAAATACATGTAAATGAATTGACCAGGCCAAAAATTTTAACTTTGAAAGTTCGACGCTAATTTTGACTGACCAATCGGAAACGTTGTAAACCCAAGTCATCCTGTGTAGTGAGCAGGGTCTGAGGAGGAACGATAAATGACTGATCGCTGGCAATTCTATAAATTATGTGGTCAGTGACATACACCTCAAAGGCAGATGATTAGTTGTTGACCTAAACGTCGTAACTACAGCTGGAAAAACTGCAGTTACGACTTTTAAGTTGCCTACTAACAAAAAATATCATCAATGTGGGATTCAAAGTTCACTTTAAGTCTAAATGAATGCTATGATTGGTCAGTCGTCGGTGATCCGTTAATTTTGTAAAACCCAGATTAACTGTATCCTTGTTGCAGGTTAAATGTTTTAGTCAACAATATTTTAGGCCCCTGTCATTTTAAGTTATTGATGATAGCGATGTAAAACACTTTAACTTATTCCAACACAATCACGCTTTTGGCGCCCTGCTAGGAAAAAAAATGTTTTTGAAAAAATTGTGAAAATGGGGGTATTTCTTGTCACAAGCAATTTCTTAGTAATTCTGAATATTTTTTATCCAAATAAACAGAGTTTTAGAAATTTAATATTCTTAAAATGCCATTTCTTTCCATTTGGACCAGTTTTTTGGGGTATCAATTGGTTGAATTAGACAAAACCAAGGTTGATTAAAGTAAGATTCACAATGTAAATAACCACAATTTTTCCTTTAATATTCACTAAAACGTTTTCTCTGTTGGCAGAATTATGCCGACGGAACAAGGCATTTTAAACACCTGACCGTACTTTTAAATATGTCAGTGCTTAAATCCATAGGAATATTATATTTTGTAAACGTATGTGTGAACCAAAGATAAAAGAGATTGTTAAGAAAAAAAGAATTTTCAAGAAAACAATAGATTTAAGTAATTTGTAACAAAAATTTTTTGAGCCGTGTTTGAGCAAGACCTATGCACTACTTTGTTTGTTTTACCGGAAAATTGGCGCAAATACCTAGTTTTTGTCAAAAAGAAGACAGGAAACAAATAACAAAAAAAGACGTCTACATTTTATCCGCAATAACAAGTACATTTGAATCATTGTACATTTAAAAAAAAGACTTAATTGAAATAAAGACAGATGTTTATTTTTTGCAGTTTGTCTTGTCCGTGTTGGAGAGGTAGAGCTTCGGCTACACGATCAAGAGGTCCAGTGTTCGATTTCGGGGTCGGCTATCGAACTTGGTACTGTCATAGGACCATACAGTTGGTGCGAATACTGGTATATTCTCCAGGAAGCAGAATCGAGAGTAAGAAGAACTTGTTTCCAAATCAATTAAAAATAAAAAGGTTCAAACCTAGACATTGTGCAATTTCCAGATATAGTTATATGTCTACATATAAAGTAGCGTGCTGTGCACCGCTGTTTAAGTTTACTTTTTGTTAACCTTTCAATGTAAGGGTTTTAGAGTTAGAAAAAGGAATGAATATTCACCCAACTAACATTTCAGAGTTTTAAACTACTGCTTAATCCATTCACACACAATCCCGCGTTTGGTCGCCCCGAAGACAAAAGTTTAGGAAAGCATGATTTAAAATGAAGACATTTCAATTTCTGCATTATCCACAATGTTTTATAGCTGAAATTTTATCAACAAAAAATTGTCGTGAACAACTTCTTTCAGTTTGAACCAGTTTCAAATTGTGTCTTATGGCAATGGGTCAAAGGGGTCGCAGATACCGGGGCTGTAATAATTGATAGAAGCATTCATTAGACCGAATTACACTCGAAATTAATTCTCAAAGTGACGAAAGGGAAATATAAAGAATATGGATATGGAGATTGGGTAAAAACCTCGAAAAAGTTGAACATAATTAAAGCAAACAAGTAGGTTGTTCCAAAGTCCGATAAAGAGACAGAGTAAATACATAGACCTCGCCGAATCTCGACTCAATTAACAATTATGTTCCATAGTCGACGTCATGCGTGACGTCAAACAGATAGTTTTCTAAATCCGGAGACTCTTGGTCCTTTTGGTCCGTGTTATCGTAAATATTGTCCATCATATTGATGTTTTTATATATAGAAGTGACTTGCTCGGCTGTCGTCTTTGCATCTATGTATAACTTCGTCATTGCATTCATCATCTCTTTCAGATGTAACTCATTCTGAAATAAAATGAATAGATGGGCCAGTGAGTGAAATTTCTTATCATGACTCATGTGCGACAAGTCAAGACTCAGATCAGCTGTGTATCCACACAGTCTGATCGGAGTCTTCACTGTGCGCTATATAGATATGAACTGCAACGAAGATTAAATTTTAAAGAGGCTCTTGCACAAATTATGAAAGAAAAATTTCGACTCTCAATTTTCCAATTTCTAATGCTTTAAGACATGGTGATTAACCTGATTTTGTGATTTTTGCGTTTCGAGATGCCAAATATGTCATTGAAGTTAAACTCAAATTGAGCCGGTATTCATCGGGTAAATACTGCACCAAAAAAGCCTTATTTGTGGTTTTTCATGATGCGTCGATTACGTCATTGACTTCCGCTTGGAACACAGTCGTGATCGACATCAACCAAAGACTAACGAACTCACCCGATAAACTCCGATGTTTCAAAGTAGAGCATAAACAATATGTCACATTTAATTAATTTTGTAATGAATTCAGTACATTCAAGAAAGAATATTTATGGTGAAAGTGAGATTTAATGACTATTGGAAAAGCAGATAATTTTTCCTTAATCAAATCTTCATGAAAAACTGTTCACGAGCTGATTTAAGTTAAGACTCAGAGCAGTCGGTGCATGCGCACATTACAAAACACTTGATTCGCCCCGTTCCGTTTTATAGAAACAGGATTTTGATTTAAAAGAAATAAAATATACGAGGCAATAACATTTACAATGTACATATATGTAATAAGAAAAAAGGAATGAAAACAGAAAATTTAGAAATCATGCATAATTATCGCGATCAGCAAATTTTCTAAAAGCTCACAGTAACTGCTTTATGTCTACAATTCAAGCACGAATGAGTTAATTGAAGATTCTTGAAATGGATAAATGTGGATCATCAAATTATTCCGCAAACATTCCGTATCCAAAACACAACTATCCAGCAGAGGTTAATCAAGATTGACATTTCGTATCCAGCCTTATCAGGCTGCGAAATCAATGTATACTTTTCTAAGAGTCTAAACTTTAACAGATAGAACATTTTCCCGTGACACATCATAAATACCAGTAGGATTAACCTTTTCGAGAAGACAGAATTTAAGGCTAATTTAAGAGGTTGCAGAAGACATCTTAGAAGGAATGGAAATTGAAAATATCCTCCGTGATTTCATTCTTCAAAACTGATAAGCGCATTAGGTCGCTATCTCTTTTTATAATAAATGAGATCGTCTAACCGATTGATTGAACAGGTTTGAAGGATCGCGGCTATTAATAAAAGAATCGTTCTACCAATCAAATCATTCATCTAGACTGGAAATGAACTTTATACTCCAAAATTGGTAGACAATTATATGAAGCGCTTTTGCTGGTTTGACAACTTAAACGTCGTCACTAAAATGCAATTACAACGTTTATGTCGCCAAACAATCATTTACCTTAAGTTTCTGTTACCTGTTATTCGCCTTAAAGTTCAAGAAATAACGCTTTTTTATATCTAACGGGACCTTCCTGTTGGAGCCAAGTGGGCGGGGCCAGCGATCTGTCAATCAAACTTCCTTTTGTCAAAATCCTTTAAAGTATCCAGAGCGTTTTCGAAACATGACTATAATTAACATAGCGCGGTTGCACATCAAAGTCTACAAAGTTCATAAGTTGCCTATTTTGACGGATCGTGGCTGCGAATCAAATAAACTATCGACCAGTCAAATCATTCATTCATACCAGAAGTGAACTTTGAACTCCATATCGGCAGACATTTATGTGAAACTTTTTTGTTGGTTTGCCGACTAAAACTTCGTAACTACAGCTCATTCAAGCATTACTTACGGTGTTTTGGTCGCAAACCAGCTATTTTTTTCTTACAATTTCTCATGTGGTTGCTCACCAAAGTCGACAAAGTTCATGAGTCGCCCGAATCAGGCTCTCGTTGTACGTGAACTCGAACTGGCCGATTTTTCCGGTCTATAACAACATTTTCAGTTTACTTTTTATATTGGTTATCGGCGATACAATTTTTCTCAAAAAAAAAGAAATCTGTCAGTAAGATCTTCTCTTTTGAGTATTTGATATTTTTACGATTTGACACGCAGTGGAATACACAAACAAGGCAATTTTCGGTGCAATCGATAGATAACGTATTTATCGGAGGAATTCCGCTTCCATTCGGGTTGTTCCTCGTTGATGTATTTGGCGTCTCATAATGGCGTCTCTTTTTTTAAGTTATGAATATTCATTTTTATTATCAATAATCTTTTTCAGCCCCCATGAACGGTGTAGACACACGCAGGTAAGCATTCTTACTAACCAAACTATTTTTCAAACGACCTCTGAGAATGACCTTATTTACAGTCATATCTGAAATAGGGATGTCATGTTGATTTACGGAATGTATCAACTTTTAAATGGAATAACTACAAATCGTTTTTTCAGTGAAAAAAGAAAAATAAATAACGTCCAAAGCCTTTTTACTCAATATGTGACTTTCTCTTTGGAATTTGCTGAATATATCGTCGTTGGGCGTGCAAAATAACGTAGCTGCAGCTTAATTAAAGCTGTAGTAACGCCCTTTAGCACGCAGAACGATGATATGAATCTTATCAAAACCTCACGAACCTAGTTCCTAAATTTGGAAGATGTCATTTAGATTTGTATAAAGGCTTAATTGGTATAAATTCTATGGACTAGGAAAAAGTGCTTGTAGAATGGTAAGCGTCTTTGAACTCTGGAAACAACATCAAATAAGACGGATTTCATTCTTATCTCAATTCAATCAAATACTTTAAAGAATTCATGGTCTGCACATATCTTCAAGCATTTAGAAAAATGGAACAAATGGCTTTTAACCAATTACAAGACGACAAAAAATTAGCCTTGTCAAAATCGAAAAAAAAAAAGATATCAATTCTAAGTTGATGAAATCTCAAAATTAAATGTCTCTTTGAGCAGAAAAAATGTTGATAATGTAGAAATTGCGTGTGACAAGCGATTTTTTCATTTCCACAATTTTTTTCGATGTTTTTTTCCTTCTTCTTTTCGGGCGTCCAAAAGCGGATTGGGTAGGTTGAAAGGTCAACCAGTAATGTAGTAACGGGTTGGAAATTTCTTATCACCAAGTGTGATAAGAAAGAGAGCTTGCGCAATCAGACGATTAAAGATAAAAGAACAACGAATATGTCTCTTACTTTTTTAACCTAAACTGATGGAACAACGCTTAATATTCAGACTACTTCACCGTATTTCTGCTTCCTTAAAGCCATATCTTCCCCAAAAAAGAAGAAAACTTAAAAATAAACCTATACCAAAAAACATAAATAAATATGACGCTTGAAACTATAAGATCAAAATAATTCTACGCGATAAGCCTTCAATTCGAGAAAGAAGTTTTGATATTTTGATTTAGGACCCACCATAATTCAAGGTTTGTTTACATAAAACAATGACGTCAATCAAGCTAGGTCACGGAATTTAACGAAATCGTCCGTAAAGTTTAGTCATCGGCCTATGCTATATAACCATCAATGTCGAAGATGGGCAAATATTTCCAGTAAACTCTTTATTTCTAAATGTATCAATCAGTAAGAGAAAATACGAAATAATCTTTACAGAAAAATGCAACCAAACCCTCCTTTTGTATATTGATATTAATAAGGCTATTGTTTGCTTTAGTGACCAAATAAACGAGAGATTGTTTAAACTGTTTTTCCTTCCTTAGAGGGGAGATATGAAATGTAAAAACGAATGTGGACGTCAGACTTGTCTCAAAACTTAGTTAGAGCGTTATCTTGGATAAGATAGATATTGGGTCATTTCGATACAGAAACAAGTTTGGTACCTTATATAAAGCAGGCGACTCTCGGTGCATTCATGCAATTCTTAGATCAAAGATTGTCTGGGTATATCGAAAGTAACCATGTATTGCAAAATATTGTTTATCGACATAATACCCTGTTTTGATTTTAATAAATCCCAAAAAATTTCGTTTTTTACGAAGTTCAAGAAAAAGAATACATAACATTGTGAACATTTAAGAATTTTTTTGTAACAAGAAATTTCTTTATTATCCACGATGTTTTCAACCAAAAATACAAATGAAAGATTCTAAAATTCTATGAAATTATCGCCTACAGCTTCTTTGAATTTAGTCATGAGTAGCCGCCGTCATAGCGCAGTTGGTAGCGCGTCGGACTGACAATCTCGAGGTCCCGGGTTCGATCCCCGACGGCGGCACTCATCCTTTCCGAATATTTGTCTCCCACCAATGGGCCGATAATCGTAGGCTTATGTGGGATAGCAGCTGGAGGCTAGGAAGGGATGTGATGGCGGTACTGGTATGAGAAATACCAGGAATCCATTGTTAGGTGCTTCAGCCGCCGCGATATAACTGAGAGATTGTTGAAAGCGGCGTAAAACCCCATGCAAACAAATTAGTCATGAGTAAAATATTATTGTTTTGGAATGGGTTAAAAAAAAGACTTACTATCCAATTACATGGTTCCTTTTTACGTGACCGTTAAAATCATTTTTACCCAACATACTTATCTCAATTAACCGAATTAAGTTTTTTAGTATGTAATATATCTCTGCCAGGTGTTTTTATTCGTCGGAAAGATGGTAGTAATAATCGAAAGAACATAAATCTGTTAACAATACTTCATTAGAAAAAAGATAAACTCTATTTATATAGACTAATTACTTATGATAACTCTAATTCGTGAGTCTTTTGGATCTAGTCTATTACCCCGACTCATTCACGATTTCGCACGATCTTCACGCGACCATCTTTTCGTACCATCCAAGGTAGAACGATCTACATATTTTCGATCGGAGTATTGCTCGAGCAGGTGTCGATCGAGAATAACTCGGGTAGCTAACCCGTTACCAGACGATAGAATTTTGTAATTGTCCAAATTAAACAAAGACGACAATTAAGGGGAGAAAACGCTTTCAACAATAAATGATATGTTTGTTACAAGTAAATTATCCATTACCCTTTTTTTAAAGTTTTTCATGGGGTCGTAAAAAGGCAGGATAGCCTTGCGTTCAGGACACGAGACAGCCTGTCAAGCGCGCTGTATATTTTGAACGTGTCGAAATCACTTTCCGTATTGGCTAACCAGTGTGTGGCTATAGACATGGCCTGAACAATATAATGACGAGAACGTCGTTTCATTATAACTATTAAGAAAAAAAAACCAACTAAGCGTGTTGGTTAACTTTTAGATAAAAATCATTATAATAATTGCAATATAAATTGACCAAACGCAGCCGTCAATCAAGGGATCAACTGACCAATCAAATAATTCATTCAGCCCGGAACTCAGCTTATCAACTCCAACATTTGCCGCCATTTTTTGTTTATCTTTATCGTTAGTTTGGCGACTTAAACTTATTCAAGCTGTAGTTACGACGTTTAGGTCACCAACCAATCATTCTTGTTACATGGTACTGTCCATAAATTTTGCAAATTAAAATTGTAAAAAATCGAAGAGGAACTTCCTGTTGGAGTTAATGGGCGGGACCTAGGTAGTCAGTGGGCGGAGCCAGCGATTGGTCAATTTCAATTAGTGATAAGAGCTATATGTAACATATCCGCCATCATTGTTTGCTCTACTAGTCGCCTCGATTAACGCCCGATCTTTTTTTCCACCATTTTATCTAATTCGCCGCTTCCAATTTATTTTGATAGGAAATTATTGCGGGAAGGGTAAGGATAGATAAGCATCACGACCAATCTTGTCTGCCAAAGAAGACGAGTTAATCATCACGACCAAATGAAGATGTGTCCCCTACAATTCGTTCCTTTTTAGGCTGATCGATAGTATGCACGCATCATAAGGTGGTCGCTTAACCAATTCCCACACGGTGACGCTTTTGGACGCCCCTAAGCTTGTGACAAGCAATTTCTTCATTTTAAACAATGTTTTCTATCCAAAAAGATGAAAAAATCTAAAGTATCTAAAACTTTAAATTGTCGTCTGCAACTCCTTTCAATTTGGACCAGTCCAAAATTTTGCCGTCTGGTAATGGGTTAATTATCACCAGACGGCAAACTTTTTGATGACTTGTCCTAATTGAAAGGAGTTGCAGGCGACAATTTAAAGTTTCTGGAATTTTAAAATATTTTTAACTCTCTGGATTGAAAACGTAACCAAAGCTGAAGAAATGGCTTGTGACACATAGTTTCATCATTTCACACAATATTGTCTAGATTATTTTTCCTAGGACGTCAAAAAGCGTCATTGTGTGGGAATGGGTTCACCAAAGATTTAGTGTAATGGAATGACACTCTATAGTGCGTGTTTACTAGATTTACATTCGTGTCTACGGTGCAAAGTTTATGATAGACCGAAGTGTTGGTAGTAAAATATGAACGGCTCGAGGGACTTCCATAAAACGTGTCATTTTCCGTAAATAATTCCAACATTAAAAGCACTTCAAACGCCGCGATTATTCATTAGGATTGCCTAGAAAATAAATATCATAAAAATGTCACGACAAGATCTATCTCGGTAACCGAAGACCAGCCCCTTGAAATCAAGGTGTATCCAACATCAACCATTATAGTGATTTATATCGAGGGCTTAGAGCAAAAACATAGTATAAGTGTATAAAGTGGATAGACCCATACTATTGTTTGCCTTCGATCATGATGTTAACTAAGATTTACTTACATACTTTTTCTATTTTCTGTTGGACACTAGTCACAAAGATCCAGACTTCAGATAAGTCTTGCAATAACTTTAACCCATTATAACACAAAGACGCTTTTTGACTCTCCACAAGTAGAAAAATTGGGAAAACATTGTGTTAATGAAGAAATTGCTGTTCTAGGTTTATAAGCTATTTGTTCTTTTGTTTGTTTTTAACTACATAATGTGAGAATAGGCGTAAACGGCCTTCGTCAGTTTACACATTATCGCCGAGCATTAAATGTATACTGTGGAACGGAATACGTATACGATTGAATCTGCGTTCTGACAACTAGACGTTATCCTGTGGAATAGTGCAATATACACAAGTTGATTCTACAGAATACATAAAACACATAATTAGATCGTTTAAATCACCTTCCATTACGATCTAATATTTTTTCTGTTTGAATAAAGATCTACTTACCGAAGAATAGGGTAAAATCAAAAACAGAGCGTGGTTGGGCGAGCAAAATGTCGTAAATACAGCTTTTCAAAGCTGTATTTACAATATTTTGCTCTCCATGCGACGACATGGTTATGACCATTGAGACACCTTAGTCTACGAACAAATACATATATACTTACGATACACGAATCTACCTATTGTCCAATACGAAAATTGATCTTCTTCCGCACAACACAAAACATATAATAATCTATATAAATAAGAGTCATAGTCATAGCCAGATCGTCCTTGCATTTCATTGCATATGATTATCAAAATGTTATATTACTACGTTCTCACATCGCATACCGAATAATAATCTATATGCAGAGCTACAGCGTATTTTAGATTTGAATATTTCACCAATATTGGCACAAACACTATGTTGTAGGTACTCGTTTGAATCGTCTCAATGAGACGATTCAAATGAGTACCCACAACATAGGGTTTCAACGAGACTATTCAAATGAGTATCTACAACATAGGGTTTCGTTGAGAAATATGGATATGAGAATGCTGTTACCCCTTCTTATCTAGGCCTTTGTATGTGATTAATTACTTACTGTGGAATGGAATAAACAAATGGTCGGATTTTCGTCCTCACATCGCACAACAAATATTAAAATCTATATGATTTATTACTTACTGCGGAATGGAATAAACACATGGTCGGATCTTCGTCCTCACCATTTGGACACTGTACTTTACGATCACATAAATTATAATAATCGATACAATGAAATCGATGAAATACATCGGGGGTTGGACACGCTAGACGCTCCATATTGTCTTTTTGTTGGCATACTGAAACGAGAAAAAACAAGTTCTGTTGAATTCTTTAAAATTATTAACCCATTCCTGCATGTCAATGTTTTAGAAAACAGAAGAAAATTTTAGGGTGATGATATTCTAAAATTTTCTGTCTTTTCGGTAGAAAACATTTGGACATTTGAGGAATTCCTTGAAACAAGCAATCCTTTGTTTTTCCGCAATACTTAGATAGATTTATTTACGGGTTTTTTCAAGTAGGGATTGTGTGGTAATGGTTTAGGCTACATCATTTTCAGGTAAGAATTAAAAGGGAAAACATTCTTTTTGTTTGAAACATTAAAGTGTCGTAAGCAATACTTTTATTTTAATCAAAAAATCTTTGATTACATTTTTTTAGATAGATATTTATCGCCAAGGACCCGCCTCTGATTACCTGGAAAACAGAGACGAAACGAGAGTTTTTCTGACATTCTGTGGATATAGATAGGGCTTCCAGTTATTTTACCTAAATTCACTCAATTTCGGAACTGCTGTGGGGGTCTATATTTTATCCATGGGTTTTCTTGTTTGTTTTTAATGGAGGTATGAAATCTGCAACGTAAAAAGGCTTTTTAGTTTCATACATCCATGACAAAATATATATCTTCAATTCTCCTAATTTGTTAGCATATATTTTACTAGTTAGATACAATCTGTCATGGAACTAATTTGTATGCAAGCATAAAAACTAGATCTGCTATCGGTTTTTTTGGGGGGTGGGGGTGGGGGTGTTATTTTATTCATAAAGTATTTAATATAATTTTTCAGCCAGTCTGAGTACGGAATTTCGATAGACGATACTAAAATTGAATCAAAGTACTGAAAGTACTGATGATGGACGTCCGTGTTGGCAAAGTAGGGTAATGTGCCCGTTTCAGCGTACAAACTGGCAATTTTAATACAGATAATCTTTCTTAAGCATAACCTCTAGCCTAGCCTGTTTTTTTAATAGGTACATCTAATACAGGATGTTTATATTTTGGAGTCCCGAGCATGATCACAAGTTGAGAAAAAGTGCCATTCCCCAAGAGTCATATGTTTTTCACCAAGGAAAGTAATTTGACTGTTTAGTTTGCTAAGTTGGCAAAGAATTAAAAAAAAAAGTGTGAAAAAAAAGAAGAAATTGCTTGCAACAGACAATTTCTATATTTTTCATAATGTTTTCTACCTCTTATGACCCCCCTTTTTCGACTTTAACAAACTTTATTTAGTCGTCTGCAGCCTCTTTCAATTTTGATCCAGTCTAAAATTTTATCGTTTGGAAATAGGTTAAACAATTCTCAAAGCCTACATAAGTCCTAATTTGATACGTATTTAAACGATTATTTTCAGTTCCTGTCTCTTTATACCTCCCCTAAATGAGATTATCAACCAAGCTTTTATTATGTTGATAAATTAGATATTCTTCTTTAATAACCTCTAGACAATAAATGTGGGACGTTTCTCTGTCTCCCTTCAAAAAACTTACAAATGATAGAAAACAATTATAATAAAGAAAATAAAGCGCAAGGATTCTGCCCTACAGTTGTAAAGTCCTCAACGGTAGTTTGCACTTGCTGACCCCTTGAAAATGTGTCTATTAGGCTAGCCATGATCGGCACCTGTACGCATATCAGTATATCATAGTACACAGTGCGGGGGGTGTAGAACTTAACCGCTCCCTGTTCAGTCCCTGATTTTACGTCCCTTCGATTTTATAATTGAGAAAACATTGTAGAAAAAAAAGAAGTTGCTTGTACCATAATTTCTATCATATTGAATGTTTCGTGTGTGGGTTTTTTGTTTGTTTTGTTTTTGGTTGTTGTTTTTCTCAAATAAAATCCACTTTAAATTTTCGTCTGCAAAGCCTTTGAATTCGGATGGGTCTAAAAGTTTGAAAAACGGGAAAGTGTTATTTGAACGTCTTTAAGAAGAACATCACTCAAAATCATAGTTTTGAATAAGAACTCTAATAGACGGCTTGGTTGTTGTAGAAATAATTTGTGGTAAATCCTTTCGACTCATATTATGATCTCATTTATCATCATGGAAAATTGCCTCAATTGAGGTCTCAAACTATTAGATCTAGAGAGATGCTGTTTTGCATTTGAGTGTCATACACCATGCGACTCTAAATTGCGTTTCAAAATGTTTGTTTAGAACGCAGAACAATGGAATCGCGTTTTTATATACAGAGTTGGTTTTCGCAGGTTGAATAATTTTACCAAAATGACAAGGAGAGACGGTTTAACATAAATTTCAAACAATTAAAAGACATTTCATCAAATTTACCTCCTTATAGGTCAACAAAAACCAACACAATTCTGCTTTCTGATGTTCCTCAAGAAAAGCTCTGAAAAACATTGTGCTTTTTGAAAGTAATGTCTTCATCATCCATACCGTTTTCGACCACAAAAAAAACCCCAAAGATTCCTTTAAAATGAACCATCAAAAGTTGCCGTGTGCGGTTTTTTTTGTTTTTTTTTTTTTGTTTGTTTTTTTGTTTTTTTTAACAGGTATAAGTATCACCGTCTTAACCCATTCCAACTCAACAAAATTTTAGACTGGTCCAAATTGAAAGAAGCTGCAGACGATATTTTCAAGTTGGTGGAATTTAAATTTTCTTTGTCTTTTTGGATAGAAAACATTGTGGATAATGAAGAAATTGCTTGAAACAAGCAATTTCTTCATTATCCACAATGTTTTCCAAAGCTTTTTTCTCGAGGGGCGTAAAAAGGAGGGCTTGTGTGGAAATGGGTTAATATCTGTATTAATAGCATTCATAATACAGCTTTTAAAAGATTTAAAGTTTGAAAACGTGAAATTCAGATTGAGATCATGCCGAATAGATAAGGTATATCATCATTGGAAAACGCTGTGTGAACAGAATACTTTTTTGTATCCTCGGATACCCCGGGGTCTCCTTATTTGCTACGCTACATCGATGCTAGAAAACGTCCTCTTGGTGGAAAACAAGAATCACAAAAATGCCTGAAAGGATAGAAAATGGCCTTCATCCTAATAGTGATGAATAATGATATTGGATCATTTTGCCTTCATAAATATTTTGAATAATTTAAGGCTTTCAAAACAAATGCGTTATGTGATTAACCTTTAAAACCAGAGCTAGTGATATCAGGCCTGTTCGGCCTACGCTAAAACCGAAATCATTTTTCAACCACTACATATTACAAATCTGAAGAGGTCATACTGGAAGAACAAATCTGTTTTTGACTCGATGATTCAAATCTCAAATGCAATATTTTGTAAGTGTGTGATTTTTTTTTTTTTTTTTTTTTTAGGTTACTCGCAAATCGTTTTATTGTTTTTGTAACACAACTTAACCCTTGTCATGCTGAACCCGGAAAATTCCGGTTTTGCAGGAGTTGTAGATCAAGATCAGTCTGCACGTAAGTGCATTCTGATCTTAGTCTACACCTCCTGCTTGTACTTTTCCTGCCAGAGTTGTTTATGAGATTGATTTCTAAAAGAAATATTGGTTTTTGAACAGCAAGTTCTATGATTGCTTTTAGTCCTTTGATTTTACAGCAATTCAGTAAGGTAATTTATACAGCATGACAAGGGTTAAGCATATATGAAAGAAAGTACTCAGACGACAATATTGTGCGACCCAGCGAAGACCGACATCCGTCGACACTCCACATTGAAGGCTTTTATGGTTTATAGGCCGAGAATACTCAATACGTGACCGAAACACGCTATTTGGTAAAAACAGCACAATCGCCAATTTTGTGATTTGAAAGGTTTTTGTTTGTTTGTAAACAATTGAAATTTATCCACAGACACTGGAATCGGGAATTTATGAAAACAAAAACATCTTTCTCAATAATAAATATAAACAAGGTAGTGCAACTGCCGTTTTTTAGATAACGGATATTTTGACAAGCATCACTGGTTCCGTATTCCTCCAAGTCAAACATTTCCATGACAGAACCAGTTTTGTTTGTCAAAACATCAGTAACCTTAAAAAATGCAGTTGCACTACATGTTCATATTTATTTTTGAGAAAGATGTTTTTGTAAGTTGTTATAAATATCTGAATGCAGGTAGTTGATAAGTTAATGTAACATACTATTCCGACTTTTATCAATTTTACCCTGTCTCGAAAAAAAAGTGTTTTTCCGGCATCACTCTAACTAAAGGAAAAGATATTTAGAAAAAAACTTAGAATTATCTTTTCATTTCAACAAATAAACATCGGCAGAAATTGCAACTCTTATTTAACAGTGTTTTACCATGTAATTAATTGATCGGTGTTTTATGGCGCATAGACAGCTGTGGTCATTTAGCACGCAAAAAATTAGAGAAAAGTCTAGCATAAAACATAGAAGAATACAATGACAACCATAAGACATATACAATTATAAATGCGGAATGAACCAAAAATGATGAAACGATTATTTGCGATATGCAAGTTGTCACGTTTGATCCGCCTAATGAAATGACATATAAGACAGTTGTAGGCCTGCAGTGCTTTGTAATAAACCTCGTTTAACCAATTCCAATACAAACCCTCCTTTTTACGCCCCTAAAGAAAAGGGATTTGGAAAACGTTGTAGAAAATGGAGAAATTTCTTGTATCAAGCAATTTCTTCATTATCCACAATGTTTTCTATCCAAAAAATACGAACTTTTCTTTTTAAATGTCATCAACTTGAAATTATGGTCTACAGCTTCTTTCAATTTGGACCAGTCTAAAATTTTCTCGTCTGGTAATGGGTTTACCAAACAGGGTCCAACGGCCTGTGCTTTTCATTCTAAAACTGATTTACATTGAGATGAAAATGTAAGCCTTGGACTAGAATATTTTTACAATAAGTTAAAGGAAATAGTTTGCTACAAAATCTATTAGAATTATATTTCACTGACTGTGTGTTTCTTGATTGTGTTTGAATGTGGCTGACATGCTATTTGAGTTGGTAGTGAAAACTTTGCTTAGGAAACCAGCAGGCAACCAATATAACAAATGCCAGAAAAGTCGAAAGAAAAAAAAACAGCACCAGTTTTAAAGGCTGTCTTGGGTGGTCAGGTTCGGCGTTAAGGAATTTGTTCTGATAAGTTAAACTTAACCACTCATTCACAAATAAGATTTCTTGCCAGATTTCTACTATGCAATAGATAACTCTCTGATAGAACATTGGCCAGGTTCGGGTGCACTCTTGCTAATCCATTTCAAAGTTTTTTGAACGTGATTCTTACATAGTGCGCTTAACACAGACGAATCTTTTACACTGGTCTAAATCGAAAAGGCTTAACACAGACGAATATTTTAGACTGGTCTAATTCGAAAAAGGTTGCAGACGAAAATTTTATATTAGTGAATTTTCAACAAAAAAATCTTTGATTTACGGGCTAGACAATGTTGTAGACAATGGAATAATTGCTTTTTCTGTTTTGTCCTCAATGTTTTTAGCTACCAAAGCGTCAGCTTTGATAGCTTAAGTTAAAAGAGAAATTTTTGAGATCTTATCAAAGTTCAACGAGTGCAAACTTCCACTGGAGGCTTAACTACTAAATCCATTGAATGTCTACACCATAAAAAGTAGTTCTTATGTTTTTCATGAATATTTCAAACTCTATTCAAATTGTAGAGAACTCTTTAAAAGAATGCTATTTAACCCATTCCCACTCAATTCCACTTTGTAAGTAGCTCAAGCAAAAAGATTGGAAAACAATGAAGCAATTGCTTGTAACAAGTAATTTCTTCAACGCCTACAATGTTTTTTTCTTCTACAAGGAAAATATCTTCTAATTCCATCAACTTGAAATCGTCATCTTCACATTTTTTCAATTTCCACCAGTCGAAGATTGTGTCATGTTGTAATGGGTTAACTCCTGTGTTACTTTTAGGATTTTTTTTTGTTTTCCCTATACCTTGTGGAAAGCGAGACGCGCACGTGTAAATGTTTTTGTTTTTTTTTCGAATATAAGTTACAAATATCTTAATCGATCCCTGTTATTGATTTTTTTTTTGAATGGGGTTTTACGCCGCTTTCAACAATCTCTCAGTTATATCGCGGCGACTGGAGCACCTAACAATGGAATCCTGGTATTTCTCACACCAGTTATTGATTTAACGGTGTTTTACAAAAAATGTTTTGGAACATGTTCAGTTACCACATATTCATTTACCTCGCCAACAGTATATATGACAAAGAAACATTATCTCTCTTTTCGACTTTAATTTTGTACCTATATATTTGTGTATCTGCCCCACTTTGTCTCTATTACTCTCTGTGTCCCTCTCATCCACCATGTCTCTTTCTCTTACAAAATATGGAAAGAAATCGTTTTGTTTATTTATTTCTGAAATCAAGAATCAACCATATTTCCAGAGTACAGTGGTATATAGAACAGATGGTATTGAGCAGGATCTTTTATTTCAGACACAAAGCTCAAAGTAAAACTATACATATAAATAATGCACAATGGGAAAAGAACAGAAGATTGATCGATTGATTGAATGGGGTTTTACGCCGCTTTCAACAATCTTTCAGTTATATCGCGGCGGCTGGAGCACCTAACAATGGATTCCAGGTATTTCTCACACCGGTACCGCCATCACATCCTTTCCTAGCCTCCAGCTGCTATCCCACATAGGTCTACGATTATTTGTGGGAGACAAATAGTCGGAAAGGATGAGTGCCGCCGTCGGGGATCGAACCCGGGACCTCTAGATTGACAGTCCGACGCGCTACCAACTGCGCTATGACGGCGGCGAAGTGCTGTGTACCTTTATTTATATGGGTAAAGATCTATCTTAAAAGAAAAAGACGCCGACCTAGATGGTTTTAGAAGAATGAAACTAATACACTTACAAAGTTGAAGCAGATTAAGATAAACTCATAAACAAAATGAAAATATCTGTATATTGACAATATTCACAACAGGTTAACCTCTATCTTGTTAAAAAGTGATTATCTAGCAGGTGCAAAACAACGAAGAACTTTTTTTTTCTTTAATCGCAGAAGATGTTCCCACACAAGTAAATATTAAATAAAAAATGAAACCCATTACTCGATAAAGAACACATTGATAGCACCGTTTGACAAAGTTTGAATGAGGGAAATTTAGTGTAAGAAGCGTCAGGCCTTGATTACAAATAAGAGTTATAGTAAATCTTGTATTAAGTGACCACTCAATGGACGCCCAAAAAGTGGTCGTTTAAGAGAACTATCGCTTAGTACACTTTTTTGCCAAAAGATATCAAAGGACTAATTCAATTGGATTTTAAACTGATCGAAAACGAATATTCGAATATATTCGAATAACCAAAACGATTATTCGAAGTTATTCAGCCCCATCCCGAATTAAAACGGTAACTGGTAACGGCTGATGCCAGTCCGAGAAGTTCAATTGATAGTGCAAGAGACTTCGATGAAAGGTTCGGGATGAAGAAACTAAAAAACCATAGATGCATAAGTTAAGGTGATTGATTAAAGGTGAATTTTATATTAAGAATGGTGGGCTGATACGGTTACAGGAGACTCACACGTGCTTGTGGGTTCTGATCAGACATCAATCTGATGCAACGTGTTCTATATACCTGTAGATGTAACAGTCATATTGAGAAATCAAAGGTCAATTTTGTCTATACATGTATAGACAAATCGATCTTTGATTACTCAATATAACTTGTATTTCTATAGTGAATTAACCCATTACCAGTCGACAAAAACGTAGACTAGTCTAAATGAATAAAAGTTGCAGATGACGTTTAAAAGAGTTTTGATTGAATAAAAGTGCTAGAATATGTAGAAAACATTGTGAGAAAATGAGGAATTGCTTGTAACAAAGAATTCTGTAACACTAAAGCGAGTTACTGGGTTAAATAGCCAAGCCGGGCCCTCCCGTATGTCCCGTATCCTTGCATAATCTCCCCTACCACCTTAACGCCTTCGAGGAGGGTTGCACATATGGTCACCCAGCAGCGACGAGGAAAAGAAAAACATCAGTTACCAGATGGCCTGTACTCCCGTGGCGGACTATGTGATTATCGTAATGGTAACACCAGATACCAGATGCAACGACGAATTAAGTGATTTATGACTGATAATGACGAGTTCTTACCTATATTGGATGTAGTTAACTGAACAGGGCCATTTCGCGTCCGAAATTGAGTTTATTTAACCCATTCCCACACAATGGCGTTTTTTGACTCCCATCAAGAAAAACAAATTGAAAAACCTTGTGTAAAATGAAGGAATTGCTTGATGAAAGCAATTTCTTCATTTTACACAATGTTTTCTACCCAGAAAGCTGAAAAAATCTAAAATTTCATAAAATTTAAATTGTCGTCTGCAACTTTTTTCAATTTGCACCAGTCTAACATTTTGCCATCTGGTAATGGGTTAATGACGTTAGTGACGAGATCAGGGTCCTTTTTCGCGCATTCACTTTAGACAGCGTTGAAGATTCGGGAATTAAGAGAAAAATAGTACAAGTTTAAAAGTCTTGAGTGGTTGTTTTGTTTTCGTGGGTCTTCGTGTGTATTTTTGCTATGATTGTATCGCAACACAGATCACATTTTCAAAACGTATAGAAATGATTTTATTTTTAGTTTTGTCTATCAACTGATTGGACGATAAAAATTATTCATAACTCCATGAACAAAATTTTGAGCACGCAGCGACTTTGTATGCTTCCGCACTAAGTAGTCCCATACAAAAAAGTATCAAAATTTGTAAAGCTTTAGGATTATTTTCGCTCGATGCTATTAAATTATAAGAAATGAAGAGAATACTTTTATTTTCATGGAGGTATAAACCGAAAAACCTAATCACACAATGTATGAATCCGCTTCGCGTATTCATACAGTGTGATTAGTTTTTCGGTGCATACCTCCATTAAAAAAATATTCTATTCATCTCTTAAATATCAGAGTAACTCAGAATGTATCGCCGTATCGTGTCTAAGATTTTTTCAGAGAAAATGTGGGAGGAATTAAGTACAATTGTACCTACAGGTTAACACTTGTCATACTGTATAAAAATCCTGTTTCGAATTGCACTAAAATCGAAGCACCGATATCTATGGGACCATTTTTCAGGTCAATATTTCTTTTGAAAACTGATTTTATACACAATTCTAGCTTAAAATGGACAAGCAGGTGAGTTGACGAAGATCAGCCTGCACATATCTTAAAAATCTGTAATTTTAGATTACGTCATGAAAAGTAAAAATGATACTAGTCACCTGTCATAGTCGATCTCGTGTCACAGAAAATCCTAGTCGGTGACTCATTTTTCGAGTAAGCATGCTTGCATCTATGATTTTTATGGAAGGAACTTAATTATAGAAATCGTGTTCAATACGACAGCAGTAACAGCAACAACAAGCTACAAAGTAAATGTGACGTTCTTTTTTCCTCTTGTCTGTCTGTATGTCTGTCTATCTGAAGGTTTATCTGTCTATGGAGTCCCTCGACTGTCAACAACTATATTTACAATTTCGTTTAACTTGCCCAACTGACGGTTCTCACCACCAATCGACCAAATCGATCATTCATTTAGACCGCAGGTCCGATATTGGCCGACATTAGTGTGATTCAATCTTGTGTGTGTTGCGACTTAGACGTCGTAACTACAGCTTATTCTAGATGTAATTTCGACATTTTGGTTAAAAAAAACAGCCATTTTACTTTTTTGTTTTATGTTACCAACCATAAATTCGCAAAATAACGCCATTTAATACGGAAGTGGCACTTAATGTTGGAGCTCTGTCGGGGTGGCCAGCGAGCGTTAACCCATTCCGACACAGTGGAATTTTAGACTGGTCCAAATTGAAAGGAGCTGCAGACGACAATTTCAAGTTGATGGAGTCTTAAATTTTTTTAATCTTTCTGGATAGAAAACATTGTGGATAATGAAGAAATTGCTTGATCCAAGCAATTTCTTCATTTTCCACATTGTTTTCCAAAGCTTTTTTGTTGAGGGGCGTAAAAAGGAGGGATCGAGTGGGAATGGGTTAATTTGCATTGAAATATCGAACTTAAGACAGGATTTACGATTCACTCAGTAAAGTCAGATTTGTCTTTGGAAACGTCTGTAATTGTTAGTTAATCAATTAATTATTTCTTTCTCTCTCTCTCTCCCCCCCTCTCTCTCTCTCTCTCTCTCCCTCTCTCTCTCTCCCTCCCTCTCTCTCTCTCTCTCTCTCTCCCTCACTCTCTCTCTCTCCCCCCTCTCCCTCTCTCCCTCTCTCTCTTTCTTTCTCTCTCTCTCTCTCTCTATCTATCTATTTATCTATCTATCTATCTATCTATCTATCTATCTATCTATCTATCTATCTATCTATCGATCTATCTATCTATCGATCTATCTATCTATCTATCTATCTATCTATCTATCTATCTATCTATCTATCTATCTATCTATCTATCTATCTATCTATCTATCTATCTATCTATCTATCTATCTATCTATCTATCTATCTATCTATCTATCTATCTATCTATCTATCTATCCCTCTCCTTCTCTCAAATACACACACACACACAAATTTAAATCTACTCCCTCTTCTACACTCATAAACGATACAGACCCTTTAAAATTCTATCACGCGCGTTCGAATCTCTAACAAGCCTTTATTTTATGCACGAACTTGTAACTTCATGCCCGGATGCACAATTGCGTGCACGCTCAGTTTGTGACCGCGCACGCCTAGATTTTGTTGGTGCATATGTATATTTTTCACGCATGTAGGCGTTCTTTAAGCATGCACGACTTAACCATTTCCCCCCACCATCCGCTTTTCGACGCCCATTTCGAAAAAATAGCATTAGAAATATCATGGACAATTAAAAGCATTTTCTTCAATGTCCGCATTATTTTTTTACCCAAAATACCAATATTTTCTAAAGTTCACCAACTTGAAATTATCGTCTGCAACCTCTTCCAATTTGAAACAGTCTAAAATTTCACTGTTTGGAAATAAACTGATCCATACCTAGGCGAACGTATAAAATATCAGCATAGAAAGAAAGGGTTCAGACTTGCACGTTTGTTGCAGCACCTCGCACGTCAGATCGCGTGTCACAATTAGTTTCTCTCTTGTCGATGTCGCATTGTCGTTTACAGGCGATGCTTTTGTACTCGTTAACTTTTGTTCCCCTGACCTGCTTACCGACTTAGAACTTAGCGCGTGCCTATATACACTGTTATGTAATCTAGAAGGAAACAATTAACACTGTCGCTGGTCACGGTCACTAATTTTGACTTGGATATAGGACGGCGGTTTCTCTCTCTCTTTCTCTCTCTCTCTCTCTCTCTCTCTCTCTCTCTCTCTCTCTCTCTCTCTCTCTCTCTCTCTCTCTCTCTCTCTCTCTCTCTCTCTCTCTCTCTCACTCTCTCTCTCTCTCTCTCTTTCTCTCTCTCTCTCTTTTTTTTTTGCAAAATTTATAGTCAGTAACACCTTACAAAAAAGTAAAATAGTTGGTTGGAGACCTAAACATAGTCATATGTAAGCTGCAGTTTCGACGTTTAAGTCACCAAACCAACCTAAATGGCTCGTTGGCGAATAAGCTTTAGTTACGAAATTTACTTCGACTAACCAACGAAAAAATTTTAAGTAACAACCGATTCGATTTGTCTACCCATTTCTTGATTTGCTCGCGATCTATAAATCGACAAATCGCTGGCCCCGCCTACGTACTCCATCGACTCCGACAGCAACTTCCGCTTCGATTGTTAACAGAATAATTTTGCAAAATTTATGTCAATTAGCGTGTAACAAGAAGGTAAAAAAGTAAGTTGACGACCTAATGTCGTAACTACAGCTTGAATAAGCTGTAGTTACGACCCTTAGTCGCCAAACCAACAAAATGTTTCACAAAAATGGCAGCCAATGTCGGAGTGCAAATTTCAACTTCGGGCTGAATGAATGATTTGATTGGCCGGCAATTTCCTTGACTGACAGCTGCGAATTGTCAATTCACAGGTTTGTTTGTCGGATTTAAAATATATTATACATTTACAGGTATATAAATTATAGTTAGAAAACAAATGTCTGTACCTGTACAGACAAAATTGACCTTTGATCACTCACTATAACTTGTACATACATACCGACATATTTACAGTAATAAAAGTCTTGCAGTACTTGGCCGTAACAGAAAATTAATGGTAGCATAGTCAATTGTATCGAAAAAATATATATATATATTTAAGTTCTTTTGCTCTGCCCATGAATTTTTCTTCTGAAATTTCAAGAAATAAATTGTTCAAAATTTTTAAATGGTACTTGGATCGTAAATCAACCCAAAAATGATTTCATACGGCGCACACGACATTAATGGGGATCTTATCATCGGTTTGAAACATTAAGCTGTGATTTTAATGCCAGATAACCTCTTTCGTACGGACGAAATCATATATCAGAAAATGACAAAGCATTTGGAATCAAACATCGTTGGGGCCATAATTCAACCCAAACTCAATTAATTTGTCCGCTGTAAAGATATCTAAAATACCTGGTAAACTGAACGATTGCGAACGCCGACCAATGACTCAATCGACCAATCAAACCATTCATTTAGACCGGAAGTGAATTCTAAACTTACATGTATGTGAGACATTTTTGTTGATATGGCAACTTAAACGTCGTAACGACATCTTCAATACTTTAGCATATTCAAGCTGTAGTTACGATAAGTCGCAAGCAACATTTTCTCTCGTTCTCTTTGTTATTGTTGGTGTTTTGTTGTTGTTACAAGTAAGCCATATCTTAATTATGCCAAATAAGGTCGTTAACATCGAAGTGCTACATGCTCTCGGAGCTCAACGGGCGTGGCTAGAGCAGAGTCAGTGGGCGTGGCCAGCGATCCGTCATATTTACTTCAGCGATCACCTCTGTTAGGCCGCTTTTAGCAATTTATAAGCAGCCCGGATAAAAATGCCTATCTTTAATTTATAAAACTCTTACAGACAAAATGTATCTAGTTTAAATATAACATGACTAGACAATACAATTTTAGACTGGTCCAAATTGAAATGAGTTCAAGACGACATTTCAAGGTGATAAAAATTGGCAATTACATGCTTAATTAGATATAAAAACATTGTGAGTAAAGTAGAAAGTGCTTGTTAAATTTTCTCTTTTTTCCCAAAGAGCTTTCATAAGATCATAATTTTGCAGCGTGTGAAAATCCAAATTATGAATCAGCTGGTTGAAGCATAATCTAGATGGTAACCAAATTCTGAAAAGTTTCACATAAATTCCAAGGACATGTGGTTTATAAATCAAGAATTCTTATATTAGGTAAGGGATTATGTCCGCCCTTTCAGAATGGCGAAGGGGCTAATGTCCGCCCTGTTTAATTTAGGAAGGGGAAAATGTCCGCCATGTCAAGAAACATAGAAGGGGATATTGTCCGGAGGGGCTATTGTCCGGTTGCTGTGGTTTATTTACAGTACACAATTTGATACAGATCTATGTTGTCAATGTTCAACCAAAACCGCGTAACTACAGCTTATTCCAAGTTTTGGCCGAACAATGTCGATATGCATCTTTCCGAGGGTGTTCTAGGCGATTATCTCTATAAGTGACAAGTTCTTTTGTTCTCCGATGTATGGTCGCACAACACAAGATTAGAAGTTACTTAATCCTTGCTATGATGAACCCAGAATATTCCTGTATTGGTAGGACGTATAGACAAAGATCAGCCTGCACTAATGTGCAGTCTGGTCTTAGTCTAAACCACCTGCCTGTCCTTTTCTAGCCAAATTTCTGAAATTTCATTGTCTTTAAATTATCGTCTGTAACACCTTTCACTTTGAACCAAACTAAAACTTTGCCGTCTGGTGATGGTTTTGGTCTTAAAACCAACAAAAAAAACGTCTCAAAAATGGTAACCCAATGTTGGAGTTCAAAGTTCATAACCGGTCTAAATAAATGATTCAATTTTTTTTTTTTTTTTTTTTTGATTGACAGTACGTCAATTATGATATCTTTCAAATACATAAGGTGGACATTAACCCCTCGATACCCTATGATATTTTTACAAGAAATGTGATTCGAAAACCTATGGCTAGTCGTCGGCCATTTTTTTTTTTTTTTGCATTTCTTCAAATCTAGGTATAGTTGTTATATCGTAGATTTTCAATTTTACCAAAACGTTTAAAAGTGCACGAAACCTTAGCCATTTACTAGTCGACTCAATTTTAGACTGGTCCAAGTTTAAAGAAATTGCAGACGACAATTTTTAGTTCACGAAATTTTAAATATCTTTCTCTGTTTGGGTAGAAAAAAATTGTGAATATGAGGAAATTGTTGGCATCAATCAATCTCTTCATCTACCACGATGTTTTAAAAGTTTTTTACTTGAGTGGCGTAAAAAAGCGGGACTGTTTGAGAAGAGAACCATAAAGGCGAAAAGAACAACGTGGCAAAATAGGGGAATTGTTGACAAAAGCAATGTCTGTGTATTTTTTATTCACAAATGTAAAAATGTAAAATAGGAAAAAAATTCAACAGGATACAATCTTGTTACACCAACTAGGTGACGGATAGAATTTCTCGGAAAATTTAAATCCAATTTCGTTTCAAATAAAACTCGAGAGAATACAGTTTTGGCTGATGTTTGTGTAAGACTTTCAAAATCATACTCCTACGCCGGATTAACTTGTTCATTTTAACCCTTTACTGCACAATTACTGTTTTTGCGTCCTTGTGATTTTTTACTCTAGAAAACATTGTGGGAAAAGAAGAAATAGCTTGTAACTAGCAATTTGTTGTTTTTCCACAATATTTTATATCCTACTGAATGCTGTGGTTTTTCTCTTTTTTTCGAATTAAATCCACTTTAAACTTCGTCTGCAAAACCTTTAAATTTGGACAGGTCTAAAAACAGTAAAACAGGAAAGGGTTAAACAGTATTTTAATCCACACTTGCTTGTTTGTTAGATTTGGTTAACCACCGCTTTAAACAGTATTTCGGTCATATCGCGCAGGCTGGAGCACCTAACCATAGATTCCTTATATTTCTCAGTTACTTCTCGTAAATTCTGTCTATCTTATCGGTCGCACAACCGCCCGGATAAAAAAATGACACCCTTTTTAGAGCGAGCCAAATTTAGGAAGTAACCGAATGTACACAATGATGCTTTTTGAAGCTCCAAAGACAAGGAACTTAGGAAAACATTGTCATAAATGAAGAAATTGATTGTCACAAGCAGTTTCTTTATTTCCACAATGCTTTCTACCCCGAAATGCAAAAAATCCAAAATTCACAAACTAAAATTTGTCGTTTGCAACGTTTTGAATTTTGACCAGCCTAAAGTTTTGTCGTCTGGTAATGGGTTAAAATTTGTCTCTCACCAATGGGCGGATAATTGTAAACTTAAGTTGGGTGAGCTGCTCGGGGTTTGGAAAGGATAAAGTGTAGTGGTTGCACTGGTGTGAGAAATATCAGGAATCCATGGTTAGGTGCTCCAACGTCTGCGATATGACTGATTTACTGTTAAAAGTGGCGTTAAACCCAATTAAACAAACAAATTAAATTGTTCTTATACTTTCATCTAACACTTGTTAAAGGAATAAATCTACAAGAAAGATATTTACGGAAAGAGTGATAATCGAATAATATGGTATACTGTCAATTGGTGACAAAAACATCGAAAATGCAGCTTATTGATGCTATAATGTCGATATTACGGTAACTCGCCGATGCTAAATGTCCAAATATACGATAAAAAGGCAAATCGAAACAGATGTCCCACAGAAGCTTGAAAATGTAATTAAAGAAAATATAAATGAATTACTGATTATGTAATGGATATATAAACAATGCGCTTTTGAAAATTAAAAAGTGAACACACTTTCATGAAAATGACATTGCGCACTTTTGATGGTGACAGACAGGTGAATAAAATGCGCGTTTCTCATTTTCCGATTTGACCGCAATTTGAAAAGTCGTCTGCACCTCCTTCCAAATTGGTCCGGTCTAAAGATTTCTCTACTGTTAATGGGTTAACGTTACTTAAATAACGTTTATCATTTCTTAACTTTACTCAGCGAACGAATCAAATGATAACCCCCGTAAAGGTCTTTCTAACAATATCGTTCTTTACGACGCAATAACTGAGAGACAAATTCCAAGGGATGAAAACATCCAATACAAAAATCTAATTGAATGAATTGACACGAATGCCCCGGTGAAAAATTAAACGTGCCATTGATTTTAATTGCAAGTGTTACCTCGTAATCCATTGGGTGAGATTTCAGCTTGACATTTTATTTTTCACTACCTTTTCATTTTCGTGAAAAAATATTTTTTGTAAGAAATGAGAATCTTTGATAGTTGTTGCCTCGACTGTTAACTGATAATCTACTCCGGGTTGAACAAATTGTTTATGGTGTACCGTTTGGGTCATACATCTACTTTAAGTCGTCTAAGCATAAAGAACGCGTGCATGCGTAAATTCTCCAGGTAAAAAGCGTGCTCGCTTATATTTTGAATTCAATGCGTACATTTTCAAAATATCAGCGTGTACACGTAAAAATTTTAAGACACTTCATATTGTGCATAGACTTGTATTTTCGTGCGCACGTTTTATAACCTTGAACGCTCAGCATTTTATCACGCACGCCTATATCTTGTGAGTGCACGCATTTATGTTTAGCGTGTACCCGCGAAAGTAGACTTTTGACCAATTTAGTGCGCCTAAGACATTATGGGAAGACAAGAACTGGGTTGCTACTCTACTCTACCCAGGGACGAAAACCTTACAATTTGATGAATACCAATCAGGGATCAGCATGCCAACAAGGAAGAAGAACCGAGTCTCCGTGGGACTGCAGAACTCATGCGGAGCCTCTATTTTGTCCGGCTACCTACAAGATATTACATCGGGATCTTGGGGAAAAATTGTTAGGATTGCAGACTTTTCAAGACTTTGTAGGGAAAAGGTCTCCTAGTGGTGCCCTTATAACATCTCAATGGAATGCAATTTTATCGGTCGAAAAAGAAGTTTCAATGTTTTTTACTGATTCAAAAGTCTCTGGCGCTTTCCGAACGATAGAATAATCGAAGGTGATATATATGCTTGCTCGAAGGCATACGAAGGATCTAATCCGAATTAACGGTACAAGAAAATCGCCAATTTACAGAACTCTCATTAAATTCGCGCAGGCTACAAATTTGTTAAGTTACTGTTTGATTGGCTATAACTTTTCCTTGAAAGAAATCATTACAAGATAAAACCAAAGAAGCAATACAAATTGAAAAAATATGAACTTATATGTAACTTACGTATTAGAAAAGAAAAGATGTTTACATGAAAACTTCAAGTTTCTGTTCGAATTACAGACCATTCAACTGAATAAAAAAACTATAAGTATGACTGCTTCACAACGAGAAATAAATTTTGCCCATTATCTGGTTATGTTTGTTACGTCAGTGTGTGAGCAAAGTGTCGTAACTACAATCGTAACTACAGTTTTAATAAAGCTGTAGCTACCACATTTTGCTCGCGCACATTTAGAATCTGGACTATGTCCAGTTATGGATGTACAAATGTATCGAGATTCGCCGTTCTTCAGAGCGAACATCAGTTGGCCTAGAACAATATTGTCTAGCGGAAAAAGAGTCTTGGTATATTACATACAAATTGCGTGACAGACTCACGTGTGTGGGCGGGTAGTGTTGGTTGGTTTTCTACAATTGTCAGAGCGATAAGACATGAAAGGGTGATCTCTGGGGAACCACTTTAAACTATTTAATCAAAACCGGAAGTCTGGAAGACATGGGAAAACAGTCCTCTTACAGCCTCCCTGACAGTCGGTGCAATGAGATGAAAAGTGCCTTGTCTTGTTATGTTTTACCACGTACATTTTTTATGATTGGCTTAATTCTACATTATAAGTAGCTATGCTCTTTACTGTGTTGTTTACCATTCCATTGACATAATTTAGTTTCCACGAAGCATGGTCATATTTTGTATCAACATCATTTTTTCCCGTCAATGCTTCGGATAAATTTCCCCTGTCGATTGAAGGCTCTTGCTTGTTTATAGCCCGGTTAATATTCCTTACGGACGTCGTATGACAGCGTTAGTCAGTGACGTTTTGTAGGATTGCTCTGACGCCCAATTGCCTTTTTTTACGTTGAAAGTATGATTCAAACAACCAAATACAAAACCCACGAGGTGCCCGTTTGGCGATTACACGTTTATGGACAGGTCGCAGCTAACAATGGACTAATTAAATCTTGCATTTACCGGAAGTTAACTTTGAACCCCAATAATTGGCTACGTTTTTCTAAACGATTTTCTTGATTTGGAAATTGACGCGTCGTAACTGCAGATAATTCGAGTTGTAGTTACGGCATTTGGGTCGCCAACCAACAATTGTACTTTTGAACTAGATGTTATGGGTCATTTTTTTCAAATAACGCCCTTTGATATTAACCCTTTCCTGGTTAATCCCTGGTTTATACGTCCCTGTGATTTCATAATAAAGAAAACATTATGAAAAAAGAAGATCAGTCATTTGAAAGATAATTGTGCGGTACCTGTAGACATACTGCGGTACCTGTAGCCATACTACGCTACCTGTAGTCATACTGCGGTACCTGTAGTCATACTACGCTACCTGTAGTCATACTACGGTACCTGTAGTCATACTGCGGTACCTGTAGTCATACTACGCTACCTGTAGTCATACTGTGGTACCTGTAGTCATACTGCGGTACCTGTAGTCATACTACGCTACCTGTAGTCATACTGCGGTACCTGTAGTCATACTGCGGTACCTGTAGTCATACTACGGTATCTGTACTCATACTGCGGTACCTGTAGTCATACCGCGGTACCCGTAGTCACACTGTGGTACCTGCAGTCATACTGCGGTACCTGTAGTCATACTGCGGTACCTGTAGTCATACTGCGGTACCTGTAGTCATACTGCGGTACCTGTAGTCATACTGCGGTACCTGCTGTCATAGTGCGATACCTGTAGTCATACTGTGGTACCTGTAGTCATTCTGCGGTACCTGTAGTCATTCTGCGGTACCTGTAGTCATACTGTGGTACCTGTAGTCATACTTATTGCGGTACCTGTAGTCATACTTATTGCGGTACCTGTAGTCATACTGCGATACCCGTAGTCACACTGTGGTACCTGTAGTCATAGTGTGGTACATGTAGTCATACTGCGGTACCTGCAGTCATACTGCGGTACCTGTAGTCATACTGCGGTACCTGTAGTCATACTGCGGTACCTGTAGTCATACCGCGGTACCTGCTGTCATAGTGCGATACCTATAGTCATACTGCGGTACCTGTAGTCATACTGCGGTACCTGTAGTCATTCTGCGGTACCTGTAGTCATACTGCGGTACCTGTAGTCATACTGCGGTACCTGTAGTCATACTAATTGCGGTACCTGTAGTCATACTGCGATACCTGTAGTCATACTGCGGTACCTGTAGTCATACTGCGGTACCTGTAGTCATACTGCGGTATCTGTAGTCATACTGCGGTACCTGTAGTCATACCGCGGTACCCGTAGTCATACTACGGTACCTGTAGTCATACAGTGAATCGTGTAAAAGATATAGAGTCTAATCAACTGGTTATTAAAGATGTGAAAAAATATTTCACGAGGACGCGTTGTTAGGCGTTGAAAAAACGACTGCGTAGCTTTAACGCCTAACATCGTGTCCGAATATTTTTTTATATCTGGAACAATAAGATGATTATTCTATTTATTATAATCCTTATTATTTTATATTTTATTAAAATATCGAAACCTATCTTTTTGATAGACTCTTAATAATGTCACTGGTTGGAAAAAAAAGTGATTCCTAAATTACGGCAGAGAGTGAAACTGAAAGGTGTTAACGTCACTCCAGTGACGTTATCAAAATTTATAACACTGAGAAATCCCAAGGTTTCACAGCAGGGTATATAATATATGTATATTATATTGTACACACGTATATCTGCCAAACGAATATTACAATTCCACCGTGCAAAAATATCTCACTGTCACCTTGTGATATCCGTGCAGCGACTTTCCGATGCCCGTACATTGACCGTAAGATCATCATACAGCGCCAGTGTGACACATGTATCAAACAGCGACCGTGTAATACCATTATAGTGACAGCGCGATGCCAATACAGTGACAGTGCGATAACAATATTGATCGAGCGATACCCGTATAGTTACCGTGCAAAACACATAGTGACAGTGCGCTATACATATATCGCTATACCCATACAGTGACCTCGCTTTACCCGTACAGCAACCGTAAGATACATGTAAAACGACTTTACGTTATCATTACAACGTTTATGAGAGCTACAGCCTACATAAGGTCTCGCGATTTTGCAAATGCTTTTTTTGTTTTTGTAATAAGAGATGGTAAGGTCTACGACGTCCATAGACCAATTATATAATCTCACGTGTAGACACCTTTCGCCGAATACGAATGCTGGAATATTTAAGGTATTGAACCTATTCCCACACAAGCCCTCCTTTAACGCCCATCAAAATAACTTTTGAAAACATCGATTGAAACAAGCAATTTCTTTGATTTCCACGACGTTTTTTACCCCAAAAGACAAAGGAATTTAGAATTTCATCAACCTAAAATTGCCGTCTGCATCTTCTTTCAATTTTGACCAGTCTAAAATTTTGTCATATGAGAATGGGTTAAAACAGGGTTTCGGGTTCCGTAAGCAATATCCTAAAATGCTTTCATATTTATTGTAGATAACAACAGCGACAAAAAAATAATAAAAACAAGCAAAAACGTGTTCGATAAAAAGTAAACTAGTACATCTTCAGCTGTCACTTATCACTTTTTCAACTCTTGGTTAATTATTTCCTAATATTCTCTTTATTCAATGCTAAGCCGCTTAACTGCTCTATTTAGTTTAGGCTTGACAATAACAGATCTCATCCTTGTATGATGAAACAGTTATACTTATTGTCCCCATTGGCTTGATCTACCACAAAGTGTATGACTAAAGCCATATGTCTGCTTCCTTTTTTTCTTTCAATATTTTTTTCTGTCCGGTGATTCAGAAAGCGTCAATTACATCATTTGTATTGATGATATATCATAGCTCTCTAGAGATGGTTTTTTCTCCATTCAAATGTCGGTACGGATAATTGAAGTGGCGTTACTGGACGGACTGTTATAAAGATCCGAAAATTACTAGCTGTTGATAGAAAATGTCCTAGAATAATAGACTATGTCATTTCGCGTTTTTCAAACTAAAATCGAGTACAAATAACATCTTAAAACACATCTTTTTCAAGCTGTAGTTGTGATGTTTAGTTATCCAGGGGTGACATCGCGCAATTTTACAGTGGCTTTGTTAAATTTCGACGGATCAATTAAGTTAGAAGATAGAATGATTTTTCTTTTTTATGATTTATACTATGGTGTCATTTTCACCATTTTTTTTTTTTTTTTTTTGAAAAAAATATTTTCTGAATTTTAAATTCACGGGAACTTATAGTAAGCTGCAGTTACGACGTTTTTGTCGCCGACCTAACAAAACAGGTTAAAATTGAGGTCAAGAATAAAAGATAACACCTGGTGTAAATGCAATTTTGATTGGTCAACCACTGTGTATAATCGTACAGTGAGCCAAATCGGAAGTGACACTGACTGTACGCTAAATATATCACTAGTGAGACTACACAGTTTAACGGATGGAATTTTCTCAACCGTGTTACAAGCAATTTCTACATTATCCACACTGTTTTCTTTCCAAAAAAAAAAAGAGAAAATTTAATATTCCACCAACTTGAAATTATCGCCTGGAGCTTCTTTCAATTTGGACCGGTCTAAAATTTTGTCGTGCGGGAATTGGTTAAATAGCCAGTCCTATTAACCAATTACCATGCGACAAATTGTAGACTAGTCCTGATTAAAAGATTTTGCAAAGGGCAAATCCAAGTTAGTGAAATTCAAACAATCTTTGTCTTGAAGGGTAAAAAGCATTGTGGAAATTGAAGACATTACTTGTTACAGCCCTTTTTTCATTTGTCGACAATGTTTTTCAAACCCCTTTCTTTGGGGGCATAAAAGGAGGATGGTGTTAGAACATGTTGAAAAGCATCCTCAAGTTTTTATCCTTATAAGTCTCTGCATCATCAGGTTTGATGAGCAGCTTTATTGAAAATATAGTTCATAAAGTATACTGACAGAAAAAAGAAAACTTAACACAATCGACATTTCTAATATTTTTGTTCTCCTGTGTAAAAGGAAAACCTTCTAAGCAATGACATTTTGCAAATAGAAACCACGTGACTATATATAACCTTTGAAATTGTAAAGGCAATTGTTTTTCATTGCCAAATAGAAAATGAAAAACGTACAAAGCGATGGCTGGTGCATATCTAAGACCGCAGTGCCATTTGAAACAAATTTAGCTTACAACTTAAAGTTAGCGAACAAGCTTCAGCTAAAGAGTAAAACCAATCTTCGGCCTTCAAATGAACATCGTCAAGAAGCCATTGGAAGACTTTTTGCTGGTCTGTCCGTGACTGCTCTCACTAGAGCAAAGAATTACTCACGACAAATGGTTTTAGAACTTGTGTACACCAAACTTGGGTCAGTTGCTGACCAGCCGAGAAGCGAAGAGGTACGAGTGATGTCACCTAGGAATGATCGTGAAATGCGACTGCGACTTATCGGAAAAAGATTTACGTCAGCAGCATCCAGTATTGTAGATATTTTTATTTGTAGGATGGCAGGTTCAACCAAAGACAATGGAACTTGGTTGTCTTTAGTGACGAATCGCGATTCATATTGTAGATGGCGGTATACGTCTGTACCGCAGGCCTCGAGAACGTCATGCTCAAGCATGTGTCAGAGAAGTGAACAGATTTGGCGGAGGGACTCTTATGATATCGAGATGTTTTTGTGCTCAAGGACATTCTTCCTTTGTTGTTGTTCAATGCAACTCAACCACCAAAGGTATCAGATTTTTAATTATTTTTGCTCCCCTTAATGCAAAGACACGGTTGTAGTCGTACGGTTCGGTACTATAATGCTAGGCCACAAAAAGGTTTTTAACGCAAGGCGTTCTAATCAAAGCCGGTATTTAAGCCTCAGACCGGCCCTCACGCGACCCTGACCTCAATAAGATTGAGCATAACTGGGACGAGCTAGGCCGCCGTGTCCTTCGACAAGTCCACCCAACACAGACGTTATGTGATCTTGAACGTGCCCTGGTTTAACAGTGGATACGTTTTCCTTTTATAGCGTTCAGATAGGTTGAGGCTTTGTGTTGCTATTAGATATGCAATCGATATTGTGTTATGTTTGGAGGGTACCCTACCTGTTTTGCATTTGTAAATATAACGTACTACCGCTTGGAAACGCGTATCCCTCTAAGAATAGATAAAAGTGGTCTTAATGCACACATAAATCCGTGCAGTATATCTAATATAAAAAATTTGGTTTTCGTTTTTAGCCTGAGATTGCGTAAGTTTACATGCTAAAAATTCAAACCCATGCAGAGTTTAATGTGAAAACATATTGTTAAAACATCTACCGCAATCAATGTGATCTTCTGTCGCTGGAAAAGTAGATCGGACCTGACCATAAATTACTACGCCCGATTGAGGCGAGAAAGACGAAGATGAGATATGACTCATTGAAAGCTGTCGGCTTGATGTACAGTACTTTCGTACTGAATTTGGCAAAATTATCAAAACTTGACGAGTGAATGGAAAGAAACGAAATATATAATATATTGGAAATTATCAAACACATGTAATCATATTATTAAGAAAAAATAAGGTGTTTGTTTCATACCAAAATAATATTACGTATTCTAGAGTAACAATGTTTAAACGGTCCGGTTAGACGAAGTTGCTGTATAAAGCTGATAAGCGAAGCTGTCGGTTTTACTCACGATTGGAATGTTTTGTTTAACAAATTAATTGATCATTCATATGATCATATTCGCACTGTCTGAAAACAGTTTGGTCGTGCTCGGACTTTATGTCTATATATTTTTACCTCCGACTTCTACGCAAAGGATGCAACGTCTATATGCCGCTTTTGAGAGGTTTACATAATCATGTTAACCTGGTAAACGACCGCCCGCCCTCTCTCGCTCTCTTTATCTGGAGATTATAAAGCGCATATTTACATGACGAAATTGGTCTGCGTGGTAGAATACTCACATCGCACGCAAGAGCCTCCTAGTTCGAACCTGGCTACACGCTCCATTTCAAAATATATCTCACTCTCTAGCTCTCTCTCGCTAGCTCCACTGGCTGAAAGCCAACGAGCTTTTGTCATGAAGTGGTGTCCGTCGTCCGTCCGTTCGCCCGTCAACTTTTAATTTAAAAATCTTCTCAGAAAGTACTGAACATGATTCAACCAAACCCAACCAAAATTCACAGGAAAGATCCTTGGGTGGCCCTTATCAGATCCCTTCAAAGCATTTTGATCGAGTTAAAAATATGTTTCGATATACATGTAAATATATCGTTACAATACCTCAACGGGATGAAAATTATTGCGGGCAGGTTGTGTCCCTTAGCGCACAAATTGGCAGATCTTCGCATAATCGACAGTATATTTGGGTAGAAAGTGGCACCTCCGATATTCCGACCATCAAACTTTTTCTGTTCAGATTATATATCTCCTGTAAACATATCTCAGGCTTTCAGCGCTTTGATTACTCAGTGTATTATGAGAACTTAATCTACACTCTTCTTCTTTTCGTCCGTTGAACATTTTTACCAAAAGTTCAATTTTATATATTAGTAGGTTTTAATTAGAAAAAGAAACATCCACATAGGTAACAAGGATAATAACAAAGCAAATAATACAAAACGGCCGGGTGTAATTTGGTGCACCTTTGCTTTAATTGCTTCAAAACCAAGGGAACATAACACGCTTTTATGTATCATTTAAGTCTAATTCAAATCAGTCGAGAGGACTCGGTATTTCCTGTAGAAGTATTCTATGATTCTGACTTATTAATGTCTCATGAAAGTTTTGGTGTTCGAAGAAAGTGGGGTTTTATATTTGAACCATTAATTCGTCTTCGTCATAAATGGAAAGATAAACACCTATTCGCATTAAGCTGATAAAGTGTCCATTTTTAGACTGATACAAGATTTCAAACGGCTTGTCGTGTGACATATTTACTTACGAAGCCTAATAATCTTAAATGTTAACTATCAATCAACAAGAGAAAACATCGTTCTTGCCATTTTGTCCTCAGAAATGACAAAGTGCAACATCGAATGTGTTTTACACGTAGCATGTCACGGAACCTGGAGTTGTCTGGTAGATTATCGTCCGTTAAATACGGAGTACCGTTCGGTCCATCACTTCTTTCTTTGGATAATGGAACGTGAGGCGCGAAAGTTCGACAGTACGAAAATACGACGGTGAGAGATCACGACAACGAGATCACGAGAGTAAAGTGTTATGACAGAGAAAGGCAAACTATATCACAGTCAATTATGTTAATCATACATGAGATCTCAGAAACGTTTTAAGAGAATTTAAACCATCTATGCTGAATTTAGTAACAAAGGCAAGCAAGAGCATACTCAATATTGATATACAAAAGACGGGTATTAGTAAAAGTCTCTGAAAAGATTATTTTTGCGTTTTCTTATCGATTTTAACTCCTCTTTGTTTACATTTTGAAATCGAGTCGAATGCACCCGATTCTCCACCGGTAACGCTCGCTGAACTCCGGCATTGACTGTTACATCCACATGAACTGATGCCTAAACATCACGGACGATTTCGTTCATCTCCTTTGCTTAGCTAGTTTTTTGAATGGCTAGCGAAAGTTAAAATGTCATCACTGACGTCATAACTTCATGCAAACAAACCATAAATTGTGGTGTTTCACAATTTAAAATATCGAAACTTCTTTCATGAATTGTAGAATTACTGCGTAGAACTATTTAGATCTTATCATTTTAAAAGGCATAATTATTTATACTTTTGGGCCTCGATTATGCTATTTTAATTTATTGTGTTGTGTATTTTTGAGGGAAATTTGGCTTTAAAAGATTTGTTACGGTAACTCGTTAAACTACGGTTTGACAGTACAATCTATTTTTTCTGCTTTGTTATCTAAATAGGAAGTATTTTCCATACAGAACAATCTTTATATCAAAAAGTCTTCTACCAAAGAATTTTTGCTTTTGGTATTTCTGAAATTAAAACCCATGTATTTGGGTGGAGGAAAAGGGGTTTGTCCTTCTTTCAAATTAGCCCTAAAGCCTTGGAATTTGTCATTAAGACTTTGGGATCCCCAGGTACAGAGCCTATATACGTATAAAGTATGACCCGCTTGTATCATAATCCTAACCCTAGCATGAAATTAGACTGTAGAAAGAAGAAGAGCCTTTATCTCAAGTTACCCCCCCCCCCCCAGGGCCAAGGGCCGTTTTGTTTCGTCGAGGGACTTTGGAAATCCGGTTGTGTGGGAATGAGTTTACACTAAAATTTGGTACGAAATCATACAATCATTTTTTTATGACTTCAATTTGAAAATAAAAAAGATTGATTTGCTACAAATACGTTTCGAATCAAAATGTAATGCACTTGTAACCTGAGAATAACAATTTATCCTCTTTTAAAGTGAGTATCTCTTTTCAGAGAAAAAGAAAATGTGGATGGATGGATGGATGAATGAATGGATGGATGGATGTATGGATGGATGGATAGATGGAAGAATGGATGGATGGATGGATGGTAGATGGGTGGTGGGATGGATGGATTGACGGATGGGTGGATGGATAGATGGTAGATGGGTGGTGGGATGGATGGATGGATGGATGAATGGATGGATGGATGGATGGATAGATGGATGGATGGATGGATGGATGGATGGTGGGATGGATGGATGGATGGGTTGATGGATGGACGGACGGACGGACGGACGGACGGACGGATGGATGGATCGATGGATGGATGGATGGATGGATGGATGGATGGATGGATGGATGGGTGGGTCGATGGTTGGGTCGATGGGTGGGCGGGTGGGTCGGTTTTCTGTAGGTGGATATCAGTTACATGCGACTGGCCATAATTTTGTAAAATAACGCCGTTAAAAATCGAAGCGGAACTTCCTGTTTGAGTAAATGGGCGGGGCCTAGCGAGTCATTGGGCGAGCCAACGATTGGTAATTTATAGGATTCCAAAATTACTATTTTTTAGTCTGAAAATTTTATGACCAATAGCATGTAACAAAAGATTAGATGAATTGGTTAGCGACCTAAACATCGTAACAGCAGCTTGAATAAGCAAATGGACAAAATGAGCATACCACACTTCTATGACATAAGGGTCATCCCCATCAGTGCTGTCAGTGCTTTGTGATATTTAATGACAAGAAAAGAAAAGAATATTTTGTTTCCTTGAAGGTAGTTAAGTTAAGAAAAACCTATTTATACACCTGTATGAATCAGCTTCGAGGGCCGATACAGATGAACTAGGTTTTAATTCCCTCTTTGAAATAATTAAATATTCTCTTCTTCTCTTGTGTAAAGTACAGAGACCATGATTAACTATAGTCCGTTTAATCTCTCTAAATCTTAGGTTTTGGGATTTTGAAAAATGTATTAAATTTAAGAAAATATAAGAGAGTGCTAAGCATCTATTTCAACTTTCTCAATACTTTAACCCTTTCTTGTTTAGTCCCTGGTTTTTACGTCCCTATGATTTTATAATTGAGAAAACATTGGAGAACAGAAGAAGTTGCTTGTAAAAAACAATTTCTTCTTTTCCACAATATTTTCTTCCCAATTGAATGGTTATTTTTCAGATTAAATCTTCATTAAATTTTCGTCTATAAAACGTTTGAATTTGAACACGTTTTTTGAAAAACAGGAAAGGATTTAAGGTTTACAGTATTGTTCAGACTGATTTATGTTCATGGCTCTACTATGAGTCATTCTTGTAAGCCCATGTTCAATAGTTATGGTGGACAGAATTCGGAGAAATTAAGAAACGCTGTTGGTCCCACTCATGGGAATTGCCATAAAGAGACAATTCCAACGACAAATCAGTCTGCTAAATGAATATTCATTGTGTTGTTCTCTAGCGACCTTGCACGGAATGATAATTCATTTAACAGAACCTCGCTTTTGAAGAACAATATTTTTCATTCTGATTTCAAAGTACGTGTATTTCGTTTTGAAAGAACGAGTAGATTAACCCTATAAGCTCTGAATCATATTGTACTTTTAAGAATGGAATTCTCAATCCGACGCAGTCAATATTTGTTACTCAAAATATAAGCTGGCGTAAGTTGAGTACTTGATATGGAGTGGGGAAACTCCCATTTTCAAGTGTGTTAGCAATAAAATATTAAATTTGAAAATTGACAAATTACGTGTATACAATTGAAATTCGAAACATTATTTCTTTTGACGCCCTCTATGAAAAACAATTGAGAAAACATTGTGGAAAATGAAGAAATTGTTTGTAACAATCAATTTCTTCTTTATATTTTACAATAATTTTTACCTGGAAAGTTGAAAAAAATCCAAAATTTCATAAACTTTAAATTGTCGTCTGCAACTTCTTTGAATTCGGACTGGTCTAAAATTTTATCGTATGGGAATGGGCTTATTAGTTCTCATATTGTCAAAAACGTGATGGTAAGGTTTCATCTTTATTTTTTGACACTCTTTTCTCCGTTGCCTAAAAGCTGAATACAGTCTACTTATAATTCAGTGAAAATGTACCTGGCCAAGTGCCGTCTTCAAGGCGACAGTTTCTACTGTGAGAGTCAATAATTACCTATTGTTAGTGTCAAACGCGCACGATGTGGGAAGATATTTTGTCAGCCGCTTCTATATACGCCTATATTAAGCTAAAATAATAGCACTACTGGGATATGGTTCAAGGCGATAACGTAAGATAAAGATTTTTGGTACTGTTCAGGGCTCTCAAGGGAGAGGTTGCATATCTTTTAACTGCCTTAGATATGCCTTTAGAGTCAATACATGGTGACCAATCTTTTGACTTGTACATACTAAAGAGGTTTCATCTATTTTCTTAAAAATGAAAGGGAACAGGATGATATCGTAACAGACGTTTGAAAAGAGAAAGATTTCTTTTTCTTCCAATGTTTTCAATAGTTAACCCATTTAAGTGCGTTAAAAACCGCGGTTGTTCATGGTGTCGCTTTCTGTTTTTCTATGTATTTAGCCTATTAACGCGTCGAAATAAAGCCATTAAAATATTGTAAGAAAAGAAGAAATAGCCAAAATAATTCATCGATTTAGAATTTCGATCCGCTGTTTGGATAAATGACTGAAAATACTGAATTTCATTCTGTTGAAACTTCTCCAGGTTTATTAGACTCGAACCTGGACCGATGACCACGACCGATGTAGAATGTGTACACGTATTTTACTTTTTGCTGTCTTGATACATAACTAAATATTCCATAGACTGAAAAATGGCAATTTAACCCATTCCCACACAACAAAATCTTAGACCAGTCCAAATTGAAAGGAGCTGCAGACGGCAATTTCAAGTTGATGTAATTTTATTTCTTTTCGTCTTTTGTGGTATAAAACATTGTGGATAACGAAGAAATTGCTTGGTACAAGCAATTTCTTCATTTTCCACAATGTTTTCCAAAGTATTTTAATTGCGGGGCGTAAAAAGGAGGGCTTGAGTTGGAATGGGTTAAGAAAAACTATCACAAAGTAAAAGTTTTATCCGATTTTTTCAGGCTGTATTACGTAATAAACATTTAACTACAGCATTGAATTTACTTTTATATTCGCTAACCCGGCTATAAAAGTACTGAACATTTGTAAGGAAAGATATTTAAATGAAATTAGGTGTGGGCGAGCAGTATTCTAGTTCCCGTCAATTTAAAGCATTAACACAGGATAAAACTGTCCATCGGGACCATTATATCAAGTTTAATAATTCTCACTTTATCAATCATTTATAAACTAAAATAATTTCCACGAAAAAGTATACAATCCTAGAGGATCTTCTTTGTCCTCGATGAAAGCAGTGTTTTTATCTGATTGTTATAAAACATATTTTATTATTCATCGTCAATCAGTTTTGTCGTCAATCAATTTTGTCGTCAGTTTTGTTGATAATCATTTCGTTGTATACTCGAACAAAGGATATAAGTTACTGCCATTAAACAAATAGAAAAAGAATCGTGTTTCTTTCTGTTGAATTATTTAGCTGTTCAAATCGGCTTAAAAATACTTTATCCAATTCCCACACAAGCTCGCTTTCTTACGCCCACAAAGAAAAAAAAGTATTGAAAAACCTTGTGGCCAGGGAAGAAATTGCTTGTCACAGGCAATTTCTTCATTGTCCACAACGTCATTCAAAGCAACGTATTCTATCAGAAAAAGTCATATATTTTGAAAATTCATTCAGCTTGAAATTGCCGTTTGCAATTTGTTTGAATTTGGATCAGTCTGAAATTTTATCGTGTGATTACTATTTTAACCGACCTTACAAAAGTGTATTATGTTAGTTTGTAGACTGTAAGGCATATTGGATTCACTAAGCTAAGTGTTTTCTTTTTCGAAAGGAAATTATTTTTCCCAAACAACGGCGAATTCAATACAAATGGGAAAAGGTCAATGATATAGAAAATTCAAATAACCAATCAAATATGTAGTATAATTAGAAACGATGGTCTCATAGTGACAATCCATGGATCGCGCCTGTTAATCAAAGGTTCAATAAACCAATTAAAACATCCATTTAGACTGGAAGTAAACTTTGAACTCTATCATTGGCGACATATTTGTAAAGAATTATAGTTTGTTTGGCGACTTAAATTTCGTAACTTTAGCTAATCAAAACTATAGTTACGACGTTTAGGTCACCATCCAACCATTATGGTCTTGTTACATGTTACTAGACGTAATAGCAATAAAAAAACGCCGTTAGATATCTAATTGGAACTTCCTGTTGGAGGTCAGTGGGGGTGGCCAGCGATCCGTCAATTGTCTAACAAACTTGAACTGCAAGGGTTCGGTGGACAGGGTGGGTTGAACTTTGATTGTGAATATATTTAGTTTTTGACATAAACACTCTCGCAAGAACGAGAACCCAAACGACCAAGAATCGTACAGTAGAGGATCGAACTGGTTAGACAACAACGAGGAGAACAAAACTTATTTGATGTGAGTTGGCTAACCCCAAATCTACACAATCATCATAACTTTACAACTTCCCCCAAAATACACAACAAAATAATGAAGAAAAACATTCCCGATACCCAAAAGCATAACGTCGTCGTCATTCTTAAACGACTTAACTACAGCTTGAATCAAGCTGTAGTTACGTCGTTTTAGAACGACAACGACGATAAATAGAAAGGACGATTACAATTATAAGATCAAATCATTCTACACAGTAAGTCTACAACTCTTGAAAGAAGTTTCGATATTTTAAATTGTGACCCACCGCAATTTAAGGTTTGTTAACATGAAGTTACGACGTCAGTGAGGATGTTTTAACTTTCGCTAGCCAATCAAACAACTACCTGGGTCAAGAAGATGAACGAATCGTCCGTAAAGTTAAGTCATCAGCACATGTGGATATAACTATTAATGCCGAAGATTAGCGAGCGTTTCTGATGGAGGATCGGGTGCATTCGACTCGATCACGTGTTTTAACTGATCGGAAAAACTCAAAATACCCTTTCAAAAGACCTTTACTCATACTCTCCTGTTATTATCGAGATTAAGTATTCTCTAGTTTGCTTTAGTGACCAAATACACCATATATTGTTAAAACTGTTTTTTTCCTTCCTTGGGGGGAAGATATGGCTTTAAATAGATAAATAGATTTGATTTAACATATCAATGCTATGGATGCATTGACCAGTCGCAGCTGTCAATCAATAAACTGTTGACCAATGAAATCACTCATGTAGACCAGTCATGAGTTTTGAACTCCGAATTTGGGCGCCATTTTGTTGGTTTTGCTACTTAAACTTCGTAATTTCAGCTTATTCAAGCTGTAGCTACGATGTTTCGGTCGCCAAGCAGCTACCTTAATTTTGTTACTTGCTTCTGGCTATAAAATCGAAGCGCGACTTTCTGTCGGATTCATTGGGCGTTGCCAAATGAGTAAGTAGGCGGGGCCAGCGATTGGTCTATTGCTCCCGTACAGAGAAAATCGAGTCAATAGTTCCGTCACTATAAAATAATCTTTTAAGGCTACAGAACATGTCTTGTCCCTCAAAGTGTCAAAAATGAATATTAAGATATTCAGAATCCTATGTTGCAAGAGATGAAGATTCTTCGACAAAAGTTTCAGCACGATAAGTCCAAAACTGTGGAATAAACGACTTGTTAGTCTCAGGGAAGCACATACCTTAGATATTTCCAAGCGTAGACAGAAATCATTCTACTACAATTATAACTTTAAACTGTTTTGAGTTGAAACCTTTATATTCAATATACTGATTATCATGTTAGGTCCAGCAAATTTCCTAAAAAAATGTGATATGTTCATTAATGTGGCTTACTTGAATCTATGATAAAAAACAGTTTTCACCGCAACAACTTATCGAATGTATAGCCATTTGGAAATAATATTCGAAGACAGGACAACTTTCTCTGAATTGCATCACTTAATTGGGAAACAATCTCAGTACACTCAGGCATTGTATCGATGCAGACATTCTTTTGCATTTCGTGTGGTGGGTGTAGAGGGGTCCGGACATTCGTTTGTTTCCATCTCCCCCCCCCCCCTCCCACCCCATGACCTTATTATTTCATATTCATGGTGAAATAGATATAAAGTTGATAATTATTTTTTATCATGAAAACGAATCGAATTCGTAAGACCTTCACAGAAATCCTGGACCCTCTTTTATTCTATCTAACAATAAAGTTAATTTCAACAAAGTGTTTTCTGGGGGTGATATTTCCAGACTTTTCCAAGTATATTTATCAGTATATCAATTTGTCGGCAATCGTTTTTTACAATCCTTTAAGGACCAATCCTTCCAAAAAACTGAAGCAGACAATACTCTTGAGACTTCATTTGAAAGTCTTTGATATTATGAAGACGAGGACAAGTATGAGTGCTTTAAGACCAAGGGCATTTGATAGGGATCTCAAGGCTAGGCAATACTTTTTTCCTCGCTACTGTAGCATATTTCTATATGAGCGGCGCCCCAGAAGACGGTTAGTTGTAACTGACGATTGTGAAAGGATACATGACGAAACTACTGAGAGCCTTGTCTGGTTCTTTAACGTGCTCGGTGGATAGCATCGTCACACGGGCCTCGGTTTAACGTCATTCGTAATTCGTTTTTTGGACTGAAATATTTCACCAATACTGCCTCAAAGCCTTTGTTGTAGGTACTCATTTAAATCGTCTCACTGAGACAATTCAATTAAGTACGCACAACATAGGGTTACGTTGAAAAATAAGGATTTTACAATGCCGTAACCCCCTATTATCTAGACCTCTGCGTTCTTATTATCTTACGTAGGGTAAGGGTAATGCAGTCGATACATCATAATTCTGTTTATGCATTTTTTATCATAGAAACATGAAACGTTTGAATGGCCTTTCACTGGAATCACAAAACACCATTGTGTTTGCAATTTGCTCTCCTTACGGCCGTTCAACTTCTGACAAAGACCGCGTAATTTACAAGTGCATTTGCATATGTTTTGTGAAGCGATCGCATCTAGTTAATTAAATATACAAATGAACTGTGAACGAGTTAAAAGGAACCCTTTTAGAAATATATATGATTCTTTTATATTGCGTCGCCAATATTTCTGACAGATGAATTTTTCTTAGTCGTGATATGGTTTTACAATTACAACGTTTTTCGCTTGCTCCGGATGGTTTCTGAAATATATTTATTGATATTCGGAGGTTTTAAATGCGCTAATTTCTGTTGTACCTTTTAATCACCTTAGTCCGCAAATTGACCAATCGCATTTCAATTAAGGAATAAACAAACCAATCAAATAATTTATTCAAGCTAGTATTGAGCTTTGTACTCCAACATTAGTTGCCATTTTTGTTAAGCTTTTTGTTGGTTTGGCGACTTAAACATCGTAACTACAGCTTCTTAAACCAACTACATCATTATTTTGTTACATGCTACTGGCTATGGATTTTGAAAAAAAACGTTTGAAATCGAAGCGGGACTTCCTGATGGTGTCAGTGGGCATGGCTAAAGGAGTAAGTGAGCGGGTCCAGCAATTGGTCAAGTATATACTTGATAAGGCACATCAACAACGTCGGTCAAAGTATTTGTCAAGATAATTTGTTGCAAGGACCTAATATCAATGGAAATTAGATTTAGTTTTTCAATTAATAATAACCAAAAAAAAGAAAACATTTTTAGATGTGGGCAATTTTTTACAAAACACTCCATGTAGATTACCAGCTGTTCTAGTAATATTTTGGCGAGTTGTTGAAATCATTGCTTTATTTGGTTGTTCGTCTGTCTCGTTTTTTGTTTGTTTCTTTACACAAATCTTGGATCCGCAATGAATGTATCTACATGATAAAGTAAATTTCAACAAACTGTTTTCTGGAGATGATATTTCTAGACATTTTCACGTATTTATCAGTGTATCAATTTGTCGGCAATCGTTTTTTACAATCCTGTAAGGACCATTCCTTCAAAAAACATTGATGCAGACAATACACTTGAGACTTCATTTGAAAGTCTTTGATTTCATGAAGTTGAGGACAAGTATGAGTGCTTTAAGACCAATGGCATTAGATAGGGATCTCAAGGCTTGGCAATATTTTTTAGAGTTTGTGGTGTGTTTGTGTATTTTTGTTTATCTATCGTCGCTACCGTATCACAATCCCATATGAGCGACGCCCCCAGAAGACGGTTAGTTCTAATGGATGATAGTACAAGGAACCAGATGTCATTGGTTCGATCCCCGGCGGCGGCACATATCCTTTCCGCCATTTGTCTCTCACCAATGGGTGGATAATCGTAAACCTAAGTTGGATAATATATGGAGGCTGGGAAAGGATGTAGTGGTAGTATTGGTGTGAGAAATACCAGGAATCTATTGTTAGGTGTTCCAGTCGCCGCGATATGACTGATATACTGTTAAAAGTGGCGTTAAACTCCATTCAATCAAAACAGTACAAGGATACAGGACGAAACTGCTGAGAGCCCCACCTGGTTCTTTATCGTGCTCGGTGGATAGCATCTTCGGTTTAACATTTCACCCGACATTTAAAATTTAATCGCATTGAAAATATATAACAAACCAATTTAAAAAAAGAGGTTTGTCAGAAAGGAGATATATTGGTTAAAAACAATTTCTCCTTTTTCACACAATGTTTTCCCGCTGTAATATGTTGTAGTTGTAAAGTTTGATTCTTACAAAAGGATATTGACCGACAGTTATAGCTACCCAGTTTTTGAAGAGACTTTTAACCCATTTCCATACAATCTATCCTTTTTACGCGTCTAAAGAAATAGCTTTATAAAACATTGAGGAAAATGAAAAAAAAATACGTGTACCATGCAATTTCTTCATTATCCACAATGTTTTCTATCCAAAAAGTCGACAAAATTTAAAATTACATCAACTTGAAATTGTCGTATACAGTTTCTCTCAATTTGAACCAGTCTAAAATTCTATTTTGTTAGAATAGTCTAATTCAGCATGACAAGGTTTAAATTCCATCATAGCAGACGAAGTGTCTTGTTTACTCGCAACATATTGGTTACGTGACATAACAAGTAATTTTACCGAGAGATCAGATACAATAAATCAAATTGGATTTTTATAAGCCTTATTTGACAGATCTTAATTTGTATTGACAGAATACAAATAAAGTACAATAAATGATTCTGGATATTTGAGTATAATGACTTCATAGCACTGATACAATCACAATATTTGAAAACACTTGAGAAGATCGTTACTTGTATTCGAATTGAATTATTATATGAGCCTATGCGTGACATTTCCAACCATTTCGCATGTGCGTGACTCGCACACATTGAGCACCCTGGACAGCCATTCGGGGCAATTAGAACATTCGTTGATTGTTCAGAGAAGCTTTGGGTCAGTATCTATCTACAGATCGCAGAGTGAAGACTCTGATCAGACTGTGCGGATGTACAGGCTGATCAGAGTCTTTACTTGGCGCACATGTGTAATGGTTGGAAATGTCACGCATGCGCTCATATGTCTCCCCCCGAAACACTGCCTGTGAATTACCTACTGCCTGTGAATTACCTCCTGCCTGTGAATTACCTCAGTTGAATCGTGTAAAATAAAAGATTGTGTTTAATTTAAGATCTTGTCATCTGTCTTTTATTTTCATTGGGACAAACTGAATCATGTGCAATCATACGGCGAGCGTCGATGATCTTTGTCTATACCTCCTGCCAGGAAAGGAATAGTAGGGGGGGGGGATCAGCATGATAAGGGTAAATATCTAATCAAATAATACGAAGAGAGACATCGTTATACGAGTCATCTTGTAAAAAAGGGGCCACACAGAAAGCTTGAAAACATCGAACATGTGTAGATTCTATTCTGCCTTACCTTACTTTACTATAATTTATTTATTTACTTTATTTTTATTTATTTATTTTTTTTATTTTATTTTTTTATTTATTTATTTTTTATTTATTTATTTTTATTTATTTTTTTTTTCAAAATACCATTTCATTTCACCAAAGGCAGAATTGACGTAAAAATGTATGAGATAATCACCGTCTATCAACTTACATTCTTTTTTTGATGACTCACTTGGCAATATTTTTTAGAGTTTGTGGTGTGTTTGTGTATTTTTGTTTATCTATCGTCGCTACCGTATCACAATCCCATATGAGCGACGCCCCCAGAAGACGGTTAGTTCTAATGGATGATAGTACAAGGAACCAGATGTCATTGGTTCGATCCCCGGCGGCGGCACATATCCTTTCCGCCATTTGTCTCTCACCAATGGGTGGATAATCGTAAACCTAAGTTGGATAATATATGGAGGCTGGGAAAGGATGTAGTGGTAGTATTGGTGTGAGAAATACCAGGAATCTATTGTTAGGTGTTCCAGTCGCCGCGATATGACTGATATACTGTTAAAAGTGGCGTTAAACTCCATTCAATCAAAACAGTACAAGGATACAGGACGAAACTGCTGAGAGCCCCACCTGGTTCTTTATCGTGCTCGGTGGATAGCATCTTCGGTTTAACATTTCACCCGACATTTAAAATTTAATCGCATTGAAAATATATAACAAACCAATTTAAAAAAAGAGGTTTGTCAGAAAGGAGATATATTGGTTAAAAACAATTTCTCCTTTTTCACACAATGTTTTCCCGCTGTAATATGTTGTAGTTGTAAAGTTTGATTCTTACAAAAGGATATTGACCGACAGTTATAGCTACCCAGTTTTTGAAGAGACTTTTAACCCATTTCCATACAATCTATCCTTTTTACGCGTCTAAAGAAATAGCTTTATAAAACATTGAGGAAAATGAAAAAAAAATACGTGTACCATGCAATTTCTTCATTATCCACAATGTTTTCTATCCAAAAAGTCGACAAAATTTAAAATTACATCAACTTGAAATTGTCGTATACAGTTTCTCTCAATTTGAACCAGTCTAAAATTCTATTTTGTTAGAATAGTCTAATTCAGCATGACAAGGTTTAAATTCCATCATAGCAGACGAAGTGTCTTGTTTACTCGCAACATATTGGTTACGTGACATAACAAGTAATTTTACCGAGAGATCAGATACAATAAATCAAATTGGATTTTTATAAGCCTTATTTGACAGATCTTAATTTGTATTGACAGAATACAAATAAAGTACAATAAATGATTCTGGATATTTGAGTATAATGACTTCATAGCACTGATACAATCACAATATTTGAAAACACTTGAGAAGATCGTTACTTGTATTCGAATTGAATTATTATATGAGCCTATGCGTGACATTTCCAACCATTTCGCATGTGCGTGACTCGCACACATTGAGCACCCTGGACAGCCATTCGGGGCAATTAGAACATTCGTTGATTGTTCAGAGAAGCTTTGGGTCAGTATCTATCTACAGATCGCAGAGTGAAGACTCTGATCAGACTGTGCGGATGTACAGGCTGATCAGAGTCTTTACTTGGCGCACATGTGTAATGGTTGGAAATGTCACGCATGCGCTCATATATCTCCCCCCGAAACACTGCCTGTGAATTACCTACTGCCTGTGAATTACCTCCTGCCTGTGAATTACCTCAGTTGAATCGTGTAAAATAAAAGATTGTGTTTAATTTAAGATCTTGTCATCTGTCTTTTATTTTCATTGGGACAAACTGAATCATGTGCAATCATACGGCGAGCGTCGATGATCTTTGTCTATACCTCCTGCCAGGAAAGGAATAGTAGGGGGGGGGGATCAGCATGATAAGGGTAAATATCTAATCAAATAATACGAAGAGAGACATCGTTATACGAGTCATCTTGTAAAAAAGGGGCCACACAGAAAGCTTGAAAACATCGAACATGTGTAGATTCTATTCTGCCTTACCTTACTTTACTATAATTTATTTATTTACTTTATTTTTATTTATTTATTTTTTTTATTTTATTTTTTTATTTATTTATTTTTTATTTATTTATTTTTATTTATTTTTTTTTTCAAAATACCATTTCATTTCACCAAAGGCAGAATTGACGTAAAAATGTATGAGATAATCACCGTCTATCAACTTACATTCTTTTTTTGATGACTCACTTTAACTTGTACATTTATATACAGTGCCTATGGAACTAATGTTTGACAGGAAGTCATGCCTATCTTCTCACTGTTTAAAATATGTAAGTGAATACCTGCAATCTCTTATCATTTTTAAAATAAAATTTCCGGTTGGTCGCCCTTTTATTTACCACATCGTATGAAAAGCGGAATATTGGTGGCTGCAGTGTTAATTTTAAGAAAATGTAACAAAAAAATAATATGGGTGATTGGCGACCTAAACGTCGTAACTACATTTTAGATATATGTAGTTACGACGTTAAGGTCGCTAAACAAAAAAAAGTTTTTCATGTAAATGTCAGCCGAAGTCGGAGTTCAAAGTTCACTGTCGCGAACAGTCTGTTCTTGCAGTTTACTGATTCAAGTTTCATTGTAGTAAGACAAAGACTAACACCAATAAAAATAGATGTTTTGCGGAGGTCATAATTTTGAATAAAGATTTAGATAAACAATTTCATAAAAAAAGAACATTAATTTAGAGTGAATATCCGTTCTATTTATTTTCGAAGGCGTTAGGTATTCACATATGCTTGATACTGTTGTTATTTTTTTATTAAAAAGGTTAAAACTTCTTGTCGTAATTCTGATGATCTTAGTTATCACAAAATTAATATAAAAAGAATTATTAATTATGTTAATATGTTAATGTTTTTGCTGTTTGAGAAAAGTGATTTTATACAATAAAGTTTTCTTAATCTTAATGTCAAGCTAGATTTTAGGGTATGAACAAACCGGCTACGCAATGTTTGTGGTAAAATAGTTTAAGTGCTTACGGCTGAAAAGAACCGTTTCTCTAGCTTTAGTTTCATTCGAAGTACAACCTCAAGATCTCATTTATATGTTTTCACCAACTAGGCTCATCTGTCGCCAGCATTTTGTTAGAAACTAAGGACTAATATACTTTTACCAATCCTACTTAGTATGTTTCAATAACTGAATTATCCTTTGTGAATAATTATCGTTTGTGTGCAATCAGAGACAAATCCGCTTTCCAAGGGCGGATTCCCTTGACAATAGTTTTTATTGAATGACTTATCAAGGACCGTCTCAGAGACAAACTCTCAGACATTCGGCAAACATGCGCCAAATAAGGAGCGTCCTTATCAAAGAAATGTTCTACGAGACAAGACTTCAGTGATAGAATCTCAATAAACAGTACTTTTAAATGTCTCTTAGAAAATATGTCTGGAATATATCTGTCCGCTAATGAAGTGCATTTTTGTTTAAAATAAACCTTCTTAGCGTCAAAACATTTTCGAACCAAGGCGCGACTTTACGATTATTTGAGAGGGAGAGAGAGATTTGATGTCATTATCATCAGAATTTAGTGAATGGTATCGTATGTTTTATTGCGAAAGGTGTCTTGTTTACCCAAATTCTGGTTTGCAAAATTTTAGACCTGTCCAAATTCAAAGGTTTTGCAAACGACAATTTAAAGTTAGTTTTATTTGAAAGATAATCATTTTGTAGGATGGAAAATATTGTGGGAAAAGAAGAATTTGCTTGTCACCAGTAATTTCTTCTTTTTCCACAATGTTTTCTCAAGTATAAAAGCATGGGGACTTAAAAACCAGGGATTAAATTGAAAGGGTTAAGAGACGGGGCCTGGCAGATTTCATGTGATTATACATTTTTCTTTTGTGGAATCTTGTAGGGTCGCTAAGCCTAAATAGCGCGTTTATAAACTTTCACTGGGCTTTCACTGAACTCTCTTCAGTGAAGAATACAGGATTCATTTCCGATCTTAAGACGGATATCCAAGGATCAGGAAAAAGAATTTACAAAAAGATACTTATTCAATCGCTGAATTTCCTTTATATATATTTTTCCTTTTTATTATCATTACTATTAATATTATTTCAAACTTAGAATTAACAAAACCGGAAAGGCATACAATTAGATGTGAATAGACTTAGGACGTCTTTCATTTCAACTCGCAATAGACTTGATGAAACCGTATAAGTAAACTGGGACAACGCCAAATAGATTTGCTTCCTTGTCTTTTTTCAAAGTAATGAACAGTCATTTTCATAACAAAAGAAAGATTATCACCTTCTTTCAAATATCTGAAAGCATAACAGTTAGAAATTTGAAAATTAAGAACCAAATCGTTTCTTTCATAATCTGTGCAAGAGTCATGTTGAATCCGAATAATTCTGTTTTGGCAAAGGTAAAAGACTTAAGTCAAACTGTGTAGTCTCACCTAGGTCTACACCACCTGGTTGAAATTTTAAGACAGATTTCTTGTGTGTGTTGTTCTTTTTTTCTTTTGTGTGTGAGTGTGTGTGTTTGGGTTTTTTTGTTTTGTTTTGGGGTTTTTTTTGTTGTTGTTGTTGTTGTTGTTGTTTATTTTTTATTGTTTTTTTTTTAAATATTATCACTGAACAGAAGAAAACGTCAGTGCGCGAGCAAAATGTCGTAACTATAGTTATAATAAAGCTGCCGATTATTGCCCAAACAAAATTTGAAATATGGCCTTTTAGAGCTCACAGCCCTTTGATTTTATTCAGGATGGCAAGAGATTATACTCCAGTCGTTTGTAGATTATATAACACAGTATTGAAGAACTATATGAAATTGCAGCCTTATATAACATCCCAATTCTGTGGATTTAATCAAGACTTGAAGCGCAATGACTCCATTAAATACGAGATTTCATTTGCAGATGGTGTCAAATTACTTCAATTAATCCAGTAAACTCTAGTCCACATCATATTTACTTTATCGTCGAAACGCCACAAGGGCGAATTTCGAATCAAGTCCATACGGATGTCAAATCGAAGTACTGAAAGTACTGCAAGCTAACAAAGCATGTTTTGTTAAGTATTATTCTTTGGCTAAAGGTTATCATGATAAGTAAACGAGGTTAAAGGTAGGTATCGATGTTTTTTTCATGTCACAGATTTTAATTATTTTTATTTCCTCTCATAAACTATTTGGAAACAATATGCCGAAAAGTAGTTTTGCAAAAATATGAGGTCGCTTATCAGAAAAAAGCAGGGTATTTCCCTAATAGCCTACGTAGGCTATTAATCTATTTTTAGATTAATCCGAGACAGTTACGAAGATGAAAGGGCATTCGCGTGGCGCGAAAAACCGTTAGAACCTTGCATCTAGTTCAAATTACATCAAACCAACGTCATCGTTACGTCATCAGGAGTAATGTTCGCTAGCCGGTCTGTAAAGATCAGTCCTTTCATGTGACATGATTTAGGACGTTGGCTGTTTCGCTAGTAAATTTGTTACCTTCCTTTGACTAGGTCATATGCAAATGAGGTCATCCGATGTCGAAAGCCGAATTCCGTGATATCTAAAAATAAGCTGGAATTCCCCTGAACCTTTCCGATATAACCAGAAAAAGCCACTTTAGGTCTATTAGATTACCACCAAGGCAATACCTGACCTAACTTAAAGTATTAAATGTTCGTTTGAGTCTATTTTTCGGCACTTGGTAATTTTTCTTATCTAGGTTTCAGAAACATCGATACCTCCCTTTTAAGGTAACCAAGGAATTAAGCCATTACAAAACGACAAAGTCTTAGACTGGTTCAAGCTATAAGAAGTTGCGAACGACAATTTTAAGTTAGTTGAATTTAGAAATAGTTCCCTTATTGGATAGAAAACGCTGTGGACAATGAAGAAATTGCTCGTCATAAGCAATTTCTTAATTGTCAACAATGTTTTCCAAAGTTTTTTCTTGAGATGCTTAAAAAGCGGAATTGATTGGGAAGGGTTAAATAGCATGCTTTTGAAAGAGTTCTTTACAATTTGAATAGAGTTTGCATTATTCCTGAAATACATGAAAACTACTTTTTATGGCGTATGCTTTCAGTGGATTTAGTGGTTAAGTTTCAAATGGCATTTTGCACTCGTTGACCTTTGAGAAGACATCAAAATTTCGTCTGTTAACTTAGGCTAGCAAAGCGTCTCTAGTTAAAAATCAACTCAGATCTAACCGTATCATACCGCAATTATTAAAGAATCCTAAAGCTACGATACGGCGTTAAAGGGAGGTATCGGTGTTTCTTTTTTGGGGTGGAAGGGGTCTCTCCATGTGACGGATTTTGATAATTTCTATTTTGTCTCATATACATTTATTGATACAATATTCTGATAAGTGGTTTGCTAAAATAAGAGGCCGCTTATAAGAAAACACTAGGTTATTTCTCTAATAGCCTACTTTGGTCTTTAATCTTTTTTAAGATAACGTCGAAACAGTTGCAATAAATATTCGGGACATTCGCGCGGTGTGTTTACCCGTTAGAATCACGAATTCGCTCAAACTAAAGTCATCGGGAGTTCGCTTAGCGATTTTCATTTCTGTTAAGATCCGTTGAAAAATGCTGTAAAGTTGATATAGAAGTAGTTATTTACTGTAGTTTTGCGCTGGCTTGATATTTGTATTGACGCGGTCCGAACTGCATGGACCAACATGGAACCCTTTCAATCCACATCGTGAAACCGCGTCGACTCTAACCGATTTTAACGAGAATTTCATCCGGATATTGATCAAAGTGGGTTAGCAATGGTCGATATGGTCACTAATGTCGTTATATATGTCAACCCGATTAGCTCAGTTGTTAGAGCACTTGATTTCAAACCTCAAGACAACGAGTTCGAGCTCTGGACTGACCATATCAACTGACAAATTGATTGTCTTTCGGATAAGGCATTAAAGGGAGGTATCGATGTTTCTGGAACTTGGATAAGAACAATTTGCCAATCGCCTAAAAATACGCTACAACGGACGCTTAACACTTAAATTTGAGTCAGATAATGTCTTCGCGGTAATCTGATAGGCTTAAAGTGGCTTTTTTGAGTTGTATAGAAAAGGTTTAGCGGAATTCCAGGTTATTTTTAGATATCACGGAATTCGGTTGTCGACACTGCATCACTTTATTTGCATATGACCCAAAGTTAATAAATTGACAAGCAAAACAACCAATGTCCTAAATTTTGTCACACCAAATGGTTTGCGCAAAACTACGGTAAGTGTCTATATTCGTATTAATGCTTATGGTAGTTTTGAACTGATCTGTACAGAATTGAAGACAGGCTAGCGAACATAGCTCCTGATGACGTATTAATGACGTTGGTTTGGTGTAATTCAAACTTAATACGAGATTCCAACGTTTATACGCACAGGTTGTATGACCCAATATTTTTCGCAACTGTCTCGGCTTAATCCAAAAATAGTCTAACAGCCTACGTAGGCTTTTAGGGAAATACCCTTGTCTATTCAATTAAACGACTCCTGATTTGAGTAAAACTACTTTTCAGAATATTGAATTAAAATAGTAAATGAGAGGGAATAAGAAAAATCAAAATCTGTGACATGAAAAACATCGATACCTACCTTTAAACCGAGGCCCCGTGTGACGGTGCTTCAGTAGTTTCGTCCTGTATTCTTGCACTATCCACCGTAACAATCAACCATCTTCTGAGGGCGATGCATAATTCTAAAAGTGGCGTTAAACCCCACTCACTCAATCAATCAATCTGAGGGCGTCGCTCATATTTGCATGTATTACGGAAGCAGCGAAAATTAACGGAAATACACGCACACAATGTCGATATGATTTAAGCATTTGATCTTATCATGACAAAAGCGATGTCCAATTACCATCGTGATTCTTTAAATCTACACATAAATAAAGACAAGCCCTGCATTCAGAATGGCAAACCGATTGCATGCGTTGGAAAATGTCGTTGGGCGTGCAATATGTCGTAAATATAGTTTTATTCCAGCTATAATTACGACATTTTGCTCATCAAATGGCGAAATAGTACCCTGCTATGCTCTTGCGTTTTTATTTTGGTTTTGTTGTTGTTGTTGTAAAAGGCGTGTTTCAGGAGGAACTCGCCCGCTGAAAATCGGTCATTCAGAAGAGAACTATAAATTTATCGAGAGTTGGTTTGATTTTAATTAAGCGCTGAAAATAAACAGTATTTAACATGTTCACTGTTTGGAGAATAACACAAGTAAAACTGAATTGGATGATTTTGGAACTGGATGAGTTTTGAACGAAGTTTGAGTTTAAAATGAGATGGAAAATTTGTAATTACTTCCCTTTGATATCTCCTAATAAATTGTGGAATCTTTAAAGCGATGTTGATGAAGTTTTTAATTGTTTCTAAAGATTCCATTGAGCTTTCTAGAAGTTCGAATATAACAGAGAAAGGTTAATTTTGAACGAAATTGAGTGGATTTGTGGGTCAATTTCCTGATGATTTTGAATAAAGCGACATTCAAAATTATGTCAATTTCACGGAACTTTAAATAGTCTTCAAGTTACTTGAATAGCATTTAAACAGATGAATTTTGGTCCAAATTGACCTAATGAAAAATTTTGAAAAATGATATTGTTAGCCTAAATTGCTCACCTAAATAACTGTCAAGACAAACATTCTGAACCATATTGAAATTAATTTAGTAGAAATCGTTACAGCTACATTGTCTTGAATGCCTTCTTCTGAAGTTTTACGATGTTTATACTCTAGGTGAACGTAACATGATAGAGCACGAATAAAATGTTGTCAAAAGGTTGGCAAAAAGGTTTTGTAAGATACCATTTTGTGACCTAGAAATTATATTCCTCCATGTGTCCGTATTTTATAATTTTCATCAAGAAAACCATACTATCTAATTTTACAATAATTGATATCAAAATTGTTGCATTCGGAGCAAAATTTTAAAAAAGCTCAAAATTTGAGCTAGACCATCATTTTAACAAGTTTTCTGGTTGATTAAAAATGGGATGGGACTGATTGAGCGTCAACAAGGGTATTAATACAGTTTTGAATAATTACATTTAGGTCGCCATAGTTACAGCTTGACTTGCAAACATCGATACGGATTTTGAAAGATTTTTGAGTTTAAAAATTAGAAAAAATTGGCTTCTCAAATATTGCAACTACATCTATCGAAAGTGAAGTGGTGATGTTTTGGTGGTAACCGACATTCGCGGAACAACTTGATTAAACTTTTGTCTAGGCTAGTAATATAATTCAAGGAGGAATTCCATGTATTGTCGACGAACCAACTGTTAATCTGTCCAATAAAGCATCTCAGCCATGTATTGGGAACTGCTTGAAGACAATACCAGAAACCTATTAACGTTCTGTGTTAAATCCATCACCATTCAATTATATAACATTGAGAAAGGCGGACGTGGTAGTCTGCGTGGGAGGTTAGAAAACATGGAAATTTTTCTCTCCAATCCTTTGTATGAACTGTTGACATATTCAGACCTGTCGGAGTATGCAATAAATGTACTGGGGTGTCAATTTAAATGAAACGTGAATTTACATTTTCAAGCTATATTCAAGCCATTTTATTCATTAAAACTCTTAATTCAATCGAGTTTCATATCGTTTGTGTTACCATGTGAATGAGACAGGCATTAAATACTAACCAGTGATTCTTAACTGATAGACTGTCAATCAAAGAAAATTCGATCAATCAAATCATTCATTAAAACCGAAACTGAATTTTGAGTTCATACATTGGCCGACATTTACGTTAAGAATTTTTGTTGGTTTGGCAACACACAATGGCCGAAGCTTATAACTAAAGCTTGTCACATAAACTCTTCGATGCGTCGGCGATGGGTAACAGGCGATATTTATTGAAATCGATAATACATAGGCGACTAAGTTTTGTCCCCATATTTTGCGACGAGTCGGCGAACTTTATCTCTAAATCTACCTTCGAGTCGGCGACGTCTGCCGTTTTTTGTTGAAGTATAGCATCGTCTACGGCCAATAACCTCGAGAGCTCTGGCTGACAGTCATGCTGAATTTGTGCACATCGCAGAGACGAGTTTTGTTTGTTTGTGTTTTTTTTTTTTTGTTTTTTTTTTTTTTTTGTTTTTGTTTTTGTTTTTTTTTTGTTTTTTTTTTTTTTGGGGGGGGGGGCTAACACTTTTATCGATAGTTTCAGTTGATTATATTTACTATAATCCTTCTCTCAGATATTATGTAAAATTTGCCGACTTCATTAAGAATTGCTTATGTAAATATTCGAAACAACTGATACTTTTTGAAAGGAAGTAACCGTTTCGTGAAAGTTACCGAAATTTGAAAATGTAGAGACGATCCATCAGAAGCCAAGCAAACACATGTCTAGACAGATTATCAGCTGACTCATGTAACAACTTATTGTTTAGAAACTTTAGACCTCATTTACATTTTTCATTCACGATTTTCTCATTCCGAGAACAAGTCAGAAATATTTATCAAGATTTTCCCAATACAACAGACCGATAGAGACATGTGATAAATGGGGATACATACAGATGGGATGGGATTAACGGACAATGGCTTGGAAAAGCTACATAATTTAAATTGTCAATTTAAGTTTCGTGACATTTTCCGTAGCTAAACAAAAGTAACATCCTTCTAAACAAGCATGCAGGAAAAAGAGGATATTATGTCATGAAATCCCGAATTTATTAAACGAGTTATCTACATACATACAGATAACAAAGGGGCTCGGTCGAGTTTTGGTCTAGTTACGATGACGAGTTTAATAAATTTGGGATTTTATAAACACAAGACTGGTATTCTAGTTATATTGTGACCTTGATTTTGCAATATATCGCTGAAACTAATAGAATTCATCAAAATATGATTTTCCGCGAAATATATAATGCTGTTTAACACATTCCAACACAATCCCTTTTTACGCCAACCAAGAAAAAGGCTTTGGAAAACATTGCGGAAAATGAAGAAATTGCTTGTCACAAGCAATTTCTTCATTATCCACAATATTTTCTATCCCGAAAGACGAACAAATTTAAAATTCAATCAACTTGAAATTGTCGTATGCAGTTTCTTTCAATTTGGACCAGTCTCAAATTTTGCTGCGTTGAAATGGGTTAAAATGACGTCATTACATACATTATGACGTCATTTTGGCGGTAACGAAAAGACGTTACCATAGACATCGAATTTATTTTTTTCTGTGTAGTTATTACACTAGTATAATATCAGCCGTGTAATACAAAAATTTATAAATGGGTCTATTTCATTCCCGCGTTGTAGGCCGTATTACAAACTTATCGTACAGAGAGATAAGGCTTTCCCAACGGGACCTTTGTAGACAACTTTAAATGTTGTTGAAAATGTTCCCTGTACCTATCATAACTTTTTTTTCTAAACGAGAAACGGTTCATACCTCCATGAAAACAAAATATTCTATTAATTTCTTATAATTTAATAGTATCGAGCGAAAAACCAAAAGCTTTACAAATTTTGATACCTTTTTGTATTGGACTATTTTGTGCGGAAGCATACACAATCGCTGCGTGCTCAAAATTTTGTTCATGGAGTTTTTTTTTTTTTTTTTTTTCTCGACCGATCAGAACGCTCGTATTTGATAGACGTAACTAAAAATTAAATTATTTTCGGATGAAGCCAATATCACTTTGCAAACGTCTTTAATAAACTTGTGATGTAAAAGATCGCTATATTACCGTACACATGTACAACAAACTTTGTCCTGTTCGTGTCTTATACAACAAGCGACGCATCACGGATGTCAGTCAATTGATTGATTGGGGTTTAACGCCACTTTTAACAGTATTCAAGTCATAAAGCGGCGGCTGGAGCACCTAACAAAGGATTCCTGGTATTTCTCACACCAGTACTACCACTTCATCCTTTACTAGCCTCCAGCTGCTATCCCCTTTGGTCTAAGATTATCCACCCATTGGTGAGAGATAAATGTCGGAACGAATATGTGCCGAATATGTTCCGCCGCCGGGATTGAACCCATGACATCCCATGATTGACAGAATCAATCGACCAACCAAATCATTCATTTAGAACCGAACTGATCTTTGAACTCCAGCATTTGACGACATTTACATTTGTTTTTGTTTGTTTGTTGACTTAAACGCCGTAACTACAGCTTTTTAAGTCAACAAACAAACAACCGTTATTCATTTTTGTTACATGCCACCCGCCATTAATTTTGAAAAAGATATGCCGTTCGATATGCAAGTGGAACTTCCAGTTGGATTCAGTCGTTTTGGCCAGCGGAGTCTTTGCACGGGGTCAGCGACACGTTAGTTTTAAATGTGCATAGTGTAGACTCTTACCAGTCTGTGTTCTTATCGCAGTCTTCGTTATACTCTATGTGTATAGCCACTGACTGTAAAATGTACTTAAAACTTTGGCTGTCCAGACTGCTTAGTATCTCCGTTTCAAGTACATCAATTGACAAACCGCTTGCCCCGCCCACCTACTCCTTTGGCCACGCCCACTGACTCTATCAGGAAGTCCTGCTCTGATTTCAAACGGCGTTATTTTGCACAGTTTGTGGCCAGTTACAAGAACAAAAAAGTAGAATGATTGGTTGGCGATCTAAACGTCGTAACTTCAGCTGGAATAAGCTGTAGTTACGACGTTTAAGTCGCCAAACTAAGAAAAATGTTTCACATTAATGGCGGATGTAAGAGTTCAAATCTCATTTTCCGGCTGAATGAGAGATTTGATTGGTCGATATGTTCCTCGATTGACACGCGCGATTGGTCGAATGTTGGAAAAGTCATTCTCACGCTCGCCCATGAACCTTATGTTGAGGAAATATAATCCTTAAGATTAGAATCTCAGATTAACACTTCAAACTATTCCATTCTATTGCTCCTCCTCCAAGAAGACGGGTCAAATACTGAAAATAAGCACCCTGTATTTTCATTTGTTTGCGTTGTTCTTTTTTCACGGGGTCTTACATAATGAATATGTAGCATTAAAACAGCTCTTGCACAGATTTTCAAAGAAAAACTTTTGTCTCTCAATTTTTTAAATTTCCTACTGTAATTATTACAGACATTTGATCTTATTTTGTGATGAATATGACTGTTTATAACTTTAAACAAGGTGCCAAATTGTCACAAGATACGCCAGTCACACCGCTTAATATTAACTGGGGGTTTGAATAGAACTGAGGTTATTTTGAATGAATTTTTTTTGTCAAACAATGTATGAAAAACAACAAAGGGCAACTCAAAATAAACGCTAGGTTGAGTTATGGTTCTTGTACACTGCACTCCCACTTGGTGAGCTCTATCCATCCATGAAGTTTCATGATTCTAGCTATAATACTTTTAGAGATATACTCCAGACAAGATTCAAGTATGAAAAACAACAAAGGGCAATAACTCAAAAAATAGGCTAGGAAAAGTTATGGTTTTTGTGCACTGCACTCCCCCTTGGTAAGCTCTATCCATCCATGAAATTTCATGATTCTAGCTATTATACTTTTAGAGATATACTCTGGACTAGATTCAAGTATGAAAAACAACAAAGGGCAATAACTCAAAATAAACGCTAGGTAGAGTTATGGTTCTTGTACACTGCACTCCCACTTGGTGAGATCTATACACCCATGAAGTTTCATAATCCTAGCTAAAATACTTTAAGAGATATACCCTGGACAAGATTCAAGTATGAAAAACAACAAAGGGCAATAACTCAAAAAATAGGCTAGGTAGAGTTATGGTTCTTGTACACTGCACCCCAACTTGGTGAGCTCTATCCAGCCATAAAATTTCATGCTTCTAGCTATTATAATTTTAGAGATATACTCCGGACAAGATTCAAGTATGAAAAACAACAAAGGGCAATAACTTAAAAAATAGGCTAGGTAGAGTTATGGTTTGTGTACACTGCACTCCCACTTAGTGAGATCTATCCATCCATAAAATTTCATGATTCTAGCTATAATTCTTTAAGAGATATACTCAGGACAAGATTCATGTATGAAAAACAACAAAGGGCAATAACTAAAAAAATAGGCCAGGTAGAGTTATGGTTCTTGTGCACTGCACTCCCCCTTGGTAAGATCTATCCATCCATAAAATTTCATGATTCTAGCTATAATACTTTAAGAGATATACTCCGGACAAGATTCAAGTATGAAAAACAACAAAGGGCAATAACTAAAAAAATAGGCCAGGTAGTGTTATGGTTCTTGTACACTGCACTTCCAATTGGTGAGCTCTTTCCATCCATGAAGATTCATGATTCTAGCTATTATACTTTTAGAGATAAACTCTGGACAAGATTCAAGTATGAAAAACAACAAAGGGCAATAACTCAAAAAATAGGGTAGGTAGAGTTATGGTTCTTGTACACTGCACTCCCACTTGGTGAGCTCTATCCATCCATGAAATTTCATGGTTCTAGCTAGTATACTTTTAGAGATACACTCCGGACAAGATTCAGGTATGAAAACAACAAAGGACAATAACTCAAAAAATAGGCCAGGTAGAGTTATGGTTCTTGTGCACTGCACTCCCCCTTGGTGAGATCTATACACCCATGAAGTTTCATGATCCTAGCTATAATACTTTCAGAGATATACTCCGGACAAGATTCAGGTATGAAAAGTAATAAAGGGCAATAACTCAAAAAATAGGCCGGGTAGGGTTATGGTTCTTGTGCACTGCACTCCCCCTTGGTGAGATCTATACACCCATGAAGTTTCATGATCCTAGCTATGATACTTTCAGAGATATACTCCGGACAAGATTCAAGTATGAAAAACAACAAAGGGCAATAACTCAAAAAATAGGCCAGGTAGAGTTATGGTTCTTGTGCACTGCACTCCCCCTTGGTAAGATCTATCCATCCATAAAATTTCATGATTCTAGCTATAATACTTTAAGAGATATACTCCGGACAAGAGTCAAGTTTGAAAAACAACAAAGGGCAATAACTCAAAAAATAGGCCAGGTAGAGTTATGGTTATTGCGCACTGCACTCCGTATTGATGAGAAGAATATAACTGCCAAGTTTAAAGTCAATCGGACTTACGGTGACAGAGTTATGCTCCGGACAAAGAAGTGGACACCGCCCGGACAACCGGACGCCCGGACGACCGGACGCCCGGACACCCGGACACCCGGACGCCCGGACGACCGGACGCCCGGACACCACGGGTGATCCCATAATACGTCCCGTCTTCGACGGGCGTATAAAAAGAGAGAGAAAAGAAGCAAACATTGTTCGCGTTACGAGACACCTAAAAGGTCAACGAAGTACAACCCAAATGGAATCGGAATTCCTCGGGTAAATACGTTATCAGATGATCGCATCGAAAATGCCGTATTTGTAATTTCAATGACATATCGATTACGTCACTAGCTTCCGCTTACAATACAGTCGTGATCGACATGAACCGAAGACTAACGAGGTCACCCGATGAACTCCCTGGTTTCAAAGTAGGTCATAGGAATATATCACATTGAATTAAACTTGTACTGAATTTATAAGATTTAACTCATGGAAAGAATATTCATCGTGAATATGATATCAATAACTAAAGGAAAAGTAGATAATTCCTCAAAATCAAATTCCTCGTATTATGAAAATCTGTTAAAGAGCCACTTTAAGCATTCCGATCCTTTGCTTTAAAGGGAAATCAAAGACAATTTGCACAATTTCTTAGCGTAATCATTTCTGATACAACACAAAGGCGATATGTACATCTTGAGTATCTATCATAGATTTTAAAATATTGATCATATAATCCGTTACCAATGAAAAACTTATCTGAATGACTAAAAGGGAGACATTTTCTTCACCTTTTTGAATTTTAGATAAACATATTTCTGATTACAAAAAAAAAGAAAATAATATGGAAATATCTCAAAATATGACAAAGTTACAACTATGTTTTAACATTAACCCATTACTAGATAACAAGTCCTTGACTGGTCCATATCTAAAAAAAAAAATCAAGAAGACAATTTTCAGTTGTTGAATTTTTTTAATCTATCTATTCGGGTAGGAAGCATTGTGGATAATGAAGAAATAATTTGTAACAATGATTTTCTTCATTTGAGCAAGGTTTCCAAGGAGAATTGCCTTTCAGGGTCGTCAAAAATTGGGAACGCGTTCGATGGTTAAGCGCAAAATAGTTGTAACTGCCTATAAAGATATGCTGACTCATCGTGTTGAAATGGGTTGACAGTCAGTCAACAGGCTGGACAAGGTCCTTTTATTGATAATTCTTGTAGTGAATAAAAAAAAGTGCGTGTCAATATTTAGTTAAATACATATTCTCCTAACCTGTGCCCTTTCATATTACTTCGATCAAACCAATGGAGACAACTCGTTTCAAAAGGAAATGATCAGACAATTGTGATGTCATCGAAACCTCGGATATTTCCGGCGTCATCAAGTATCGTCGTATAGAGTGGTTCTTTCAGTTTAGCGAAAATAGCAAATTTGTCAGTTGTTACAATTTGTTTTAACGTATTGGCGGCTGTTTTTAGACCATCAGTTAAATTAGTTAATATTTCATATTTTGTTTCGCCTTTTAAGATTTAAGCGATTTGATTGGCTGAATATTTTCCATAAACAGAATTTGGGGAACCCAACTACTTTGTGTACTTCGTAACAAAGTAGACCCATACAATTTTTAGACAAAATTAGTAAAAGGTTTTCTTTGTTTACTTAATGGCATTAAAAAGGAATATAATATTTATTTGTTTTTATTGAGGTATGATACACAACATAATCACCCTTATGTATGAATCCGCTTTGCGTATTCATACATAAGGGTGATTATGTTTTTTAGTTCATTCTCCAATAACAAATAAATATCATCTTCATTTCTTATTTGAAATCACTTCACAACACATCACAAATGTATTGAAGAAGTGTAGAAAGAAATCCTTGTATTTGTCAGCGTGGGAGTTCAAATTACATTTGGAATCTGGATAGACTTTCAGAAGCCTCATCATAAAACTCCCTGATTTTATTAGCCGTTCTCCGAGTCATCTCCTTTGACATTTTCCTCGCTTTAACTGGTTTTGTAGACTAGTACAATATTTCCATAGGCATCGAAAAATGGGTTCATAATACTTTAAAGACTTGTATGGACCTACTCTTTTAAAAGCGAAAGCAATAGAATGTCACAAAAAAAGAAATAATACTAAACCATTTCGCTACGTTACTTGTCTCACCAATTAAATGAACTGACGGATCGCTGGTCCTGCCTACTGACTCCAACAGGTAGTTCCACTGCGGTATTTAACGACGTTAATTTGCATTTTTTATGGCGAGTAACAAATATTAAGTTGTTTGTCCGCGACCTAAGCGAATAAGCTGTAGTTATGACGTTTCTGTGCCCAAACCAACACAATACTTCATACAAATTGGCCAATGTCGAAGTACAAAGCTCACTTTCAGTCTAAATGGTCGACCGATTTTTAAAGGTAGGTATCGATGTTTTTTTCAGGTCACAGATTTTAATTATTTCTATTTCCTCTCATATACTATTTGAATACAATATGCCAAAAAAGTAGTTTTGCAAAAATCTTAGGTCGCTTATCAGAAAAAAGCAGGGTATTTCCCTAGTAGCCTACGTAGGCTATTAATCTACTTTTAGATTAATACGGGACAGTTGCGAAGAATATATGATCATTCACGAGGTGCGAATAACCGTTTGAACCTTGCAATTAGTTTGAATTACATCAAACCAACATCATCGTTACGTCATCAGGAGTTATGTTCGTTAGCCGGTCTTTAATTCTGTAAAGATCAGTCCAAAACTGCCGTAAGCGTTATTACGAATATAAACATTTACCATTGTACTGCGCTATGTGACATGATTTAGGACGTTGGCTGTTTCGCTAGTAAATTTGTTAATTTTGTGTCATATGCAAATGAGGTCATTCGATGTCGACAGCCGAATTCCGGGATATCTAAAAATAACCTAGAATTCCGCTGAACCTTTCCGATATAACCACAAATAGCCACTTTAGGCCTATTAGTTTACCACCAAGACAATACCTGACTCAACTTAAAGTATTAAATGTTCGTTTGAGTGTATTTCGGCACTTGGTAATTTTTTCTTATCTAGGTTATAAAAACATCGATACCTCCCTTTAATAGACAGTCGCGATAGGTTATTATCACGGTCATAAAATATGTTGAAATAATCCAATATTTCCAAGAATGGTCGTATCTTAATTAAATGATTGTGTCATTTCCTAACTTTACCACTTGTTCAAGTCCGATGAATAAAGCATCGGAAACATTGTTCAAAAAATGGAGAAATGCTTTTAACGATTAACTTATACACGAAAAGACAAAGATTTTCTCTGTTCAAATAAATTAGAATAATCGTCTATAGCATTTTTCAATTTGGATTTGTAGAATATTCTATCATCCGGAAATGGTTTAAAGCGTATGCCAGAGAAACTGGTTTTATTTTAGTCACTATCCGTTTTAAATTAACGTTGTGCCGTTGAATTTTATAACGAGTGTTTTAATTGAACGAGACATGTATCTCGTCCTATCGGATCCAATGTTATTTCATCTTAAGTCGAACGTATGAAATAGACTGGTTGCTGAAAATGTAGACATGGATTAAATACTATAGTACTTTTTACAAACTACTTAAAATAGAGAAAATACTAAGGTGGGTGACTCTAATTTCGAGGTAACCTGCACTTCGTCGTTGTCGTTTTAAAACCTCGTAACTACAGCTTGAATCAACCTTTAGTGACGAGGTTTCAGAATGACAACGACGATATACATAATTATTTTACTTCTTCTTATTAAAATCTTATTTGTCAAAATACGGAAATTTATTCTATTTTTTTAAGTGGTCCAACATTTCAATATTTAGAAAATGGACCGACTATGACTTTGTTCAAGAAAAATACTTTCGCGGTGCTTCTAAATTTGACACACAGTTACTGTATTTGGAATCCTTTAGAACCAATCTGTTATAGAACTTCATCAAAAAATGATAAAAAGTAATTATCTTTTTTAAGTTAATCGATGGCTTTTGAATTGGAAAAGGGTCTCCTGAAAACAACATGGGATAAGAATCAATTCTAGCGGCATATTTACTTCGGCATTTTATTTATTTTATACCTATAAATGTGTATAGTAAAAATATATACTTTCCATGGACGAAATCGGACACGTCAGGAAAAAATCCGAATCAAACAGTGTCAAATACGGTTCCATGTAGTATAAGATGACGTCATTTTCATTCTATAGATGACGTCATGATACGAATAAACGTATTCAGAGGTGCGTTCTTTTCGTCGAGATGAGAAATCCCGCTAAATAAGATTTTTGAGACGTCATAAAGAACGATTTTTGTTATTTTGAGTGAAAATATTCGACGTCGTCAAGGCTACTCGTTTAAGCCAATGCCGAGTACGCTTAAATTCCTCATTAAGAATTCTTAAGATTCTTATTTAGCGGCTTAAAAATCTTAATCTAAAGAACGCTTCATCTTAATAATCTAAATAAGAATCTTCAGAATCTCGACGAAAAGAACGCACCTCTGAATAGCGAAGGAGAAAGAAAATGCTTCTTGAAATACAGATATTTAGTATAATTTCATCGTATTTATTTAATGAAAAATAGGTATATAATAAATGTGAAAATATCAAAATTTTCCTCTACAGCGCAAGGCAAATACAAGATGTTATATCATTATCGTAACGTAAAGCTTACAATTATTGACTTGGCTTGACCTTTATGCAATGAAGAAATTAGCTATGAATAAATTTGATCTCGACGAAAGTCGCTCGTTTACGAGGTATTTCGTCCATATCCGGAGATATACAATGTACATTTCAAAAATCTAATGTTTGTATATCAACCTATTTCCTCAACAAATAAGTGGTTGAGTGGTACAGTATGCAAAGGCCTGAAGCAGTCAGCACGGATTCGAAACAGCTGAGAAACCATGATTGATTGATGTTTTTTTTTCTCTCTCTCTCTCTCTTTTTAATCAAATGCATGATAGAGAAAGTGCATCTGCACGAGCGATAAAATGTATCTGTTAGCGGATAAACAGTTACAATAGTATCATTAATTGACCATTGTCATAACTTCCAAAAGCAGCTGAAGCGAATTTGGAGAGCAACTGTACGGTATCAAGAATTCACGAAGAAACGAAAGAACGACGAAGCTGTTTTAGTGCCGAGTACTAATAAACCTGTTATTCTCCGACGTTTTAAAGAAAATGATTACAAAGAAGACAAATGAATTCAAACAAAAGAAAAGATCTCTCTCGCCTCGAACTTAGGACTTTAAGTGCAGTGAGACGTCGCTCTATCTAATTCATAGACATTCCGGCTTATGAATTCATGCACTTGACAAATATTCAAATTTTATTTTCGACTAGCGGAATTAAACGAGAATACCCGAAGACAACTAGTCAAGCGCATGATTATGCAAGTAGAGGTTACGGTCCGTTGGGTCAATAAAATCTTACTTTGATATTTAATGTCCAAGTAGAACTTCCTGTCGTAGTCAGTGGGCGAGGCCAGCGATCCCACTATCATAATAGTGATATCTATGATATCTATAACAGAAAAATAACCGTGCTGTAAAAGCATTTGACACGATATCGCGAGATCACGATGACAATAACGCAAAAATAAAAAGTACTATCACGAGACAAAATAATAGCGGTAATGCGACAGTGCAATTAATATAACGCTAGAGTGCGATAACTTTATCACGACTGAAACGATACCGCGATAGTTCCATGACGCCATCATGATTTTAAGGCGATGATAACGCTATAATACGGTGATGATAACGAGAAAGTTCGATGAAACTATTATCATTGTAAGATGACGATAACATTATACGATAATGGGTAGCGCTGTTTGTAGCGTGTCGGACTCTCACCGGTCTTGGCAAAAATCATTTCCGACATTTGGCTCCCACCTATGGGTGAATAATCGTAAATATATGTGGGATAAGCAGCTGGAGGCTCAACAATGATGTACTGGTAGCACCGGTCTAAGAAATAACAGGATTATATAGTTAGGTGCCATAGCCGTCGCGATATGACCGAAATACTTTTAAAAGTGGCGTTAAACCCCTTTTAGACAAACAACCAAACTATAGAACGATGGCGATATCGCGAGACAGCAATGTTCATAAGACGAGTATACGATGGTGTTTTTAGATTATTTCACATTCTCGTCACTGCCCCATCGTATCCTCTTGTTCTCACTATCTTACTTTTGCAATCTCGCGTTATTATTATTAAAGAAAACATCATGAATACCTTTCCTGTCATATCATCGTGATCTTACACGATTGACAAAGAAACAGTTTATTTACGGTTAACAAAGAAGATCTTTGCAAGTTTGTTTACACAATCGGACAAAAACTTCACGAAATGTAAAAGAACTCATGTACTCTAAAACAACGCATTTCAATGGAAATCTGTTGTTTATGTCTTTATACAACAGTTTAATGTAATTCCAAGAAAAAAGACGAAAAACTTAATCAAGACTAAATTCCATTCTTCTGAAATCAATAACTAAACCGTTGACGGCTTATTGGTCCTCTGTGGAGGTTTCCTTTTAAATTAACCGAACTGTATTTTTGAACAAAACATAGGCATGATGCTATGAAAGAAATCACTGTAAATCATATCGTCGTTGGGCGAGAAAAATGTTGTAACTACAGCTTTATAAAAGCTAAAGCTACGACATTTTGCTCGCCAACCGAAAATATCAGACTTTAGAAAAATAAGTAGATGTAAATTTACCTATATGGTTGCCCATTATCGATACATTTTCAGATACTTTGCACATCAATCTTTAATATACTAGGTTTGCGATATTGCGGCCTATCTTTCAATAATTTAGCGTATCTCAAATGAACGTTCATGGGTTATGTACCGAGATTAATAGTGAGTGCAGGTGCACCATAAGCACAGGGGAAAATGTGCGTGAATCATGAAAGAAATTAAATTGAAAGTTCTGTACAACAGGCAAATAAAATCCACCAAGGTGACCTCCGAAGTGGATCCAAAAATATCGAACCCTATCAGTCTGCGCAGAAATAGCAGGCTTACTAGGTCGAAACTTTCACGCTTCGGTGATTTCTTGAATCTATATTATACGGTCTTCCTTACAAGAAGAACTGCCGCCGTCATAGCGCAGTCGGTAGCGCACCAGACTCCTAATCTTCAATCACGGGATGTCATGGGTTCGAGCCCCGGCGGCGGCACATATCTCTCACCAATTGGTGGATAATCGTAAACCTAAGTGGGATAGAAGACGGAGGCTAGGAAAGGGTGTAGTGGTAGAACTGGTGTGAGGAATACCAGGAAAGCCATTGTTACGTGCTCCAACCGCCGCGATATCACTGAAAATCTGTTAAAAGTGGCGTTTAACCCCATCCAAGCAACCAACCAACAACACGAATTTTTGTTGTATTTTTTAATATGCGACCTCTCTTTGTCCTTTGCTGGACCCAATCTGATTTTCGGGGTTTTTCTTTCAGCACAGCACTCGTAGGGTCCCTCTTTCTTCTAACAGATCAAACCTTATTTAAGCTGCAGTTACGACGTTTAGGTCGTCAAACAACCATTTTACTTTTTTATTACATGCTGTTGGGTATAAATTTTGCAAAATAACGCCGTTTAAAATCGAAGCGCATCTTTCTGTCGAAGTCAATGGGAGGGGCCAACGGAGTAAGTGGGCGGGGCCAGTAATTGGTCAATTCAAGAATATGTAAATTTCGGATTTCTGTATTTATTTTACTTTAATTCAAATAAAAAGTTTCACATAATATTTTCAAAATTTCAATTAACAGGAGGAGGTTGTTTTGTTTTGTTTTATTTTTAGGCATGAACCTAAAAACTTAGTTACACTGTATGAATCCGTGAAGCATAAGATTGATTCACTATTCCGGGTTTAGACCTCTATGAAAACAATATGAGCCTATGCGTGACATTTCAAACCATTTAGCATGTGCGCGACTTGCACACATTGAGCACCATGGACAACCATTCGGGGCAATTTGAACATTCGCTGATTTTTTTAAAGAAGCTTTGGGTCAGTATCTATCTACAGAGCGCAGAGTGAAGACTCTGATCAGACTGTGCGGATGCACAGGCTGATCTGAGTCCTTACTTTGCGCACATGTGTAATGGTTGGAAATGCCACGCATGCGCTTATATAATCTCTCATGTTTTGTAACTCAATGCCACCAAGCAATACTAACAAAATATTTTATTAGTAAAAATTTAATCGGTCTAATTTGTGCGCAATTTACAAAATAGTTGCGTACTCACCCTGTGTTCATGGAAGTAAAAACAAAAGCCAATCAAAAAGCTTGAATCTTGACGGACGAAACTAAAAGTAAATCATTTCTGTTTGAACCAAGTGTGTTAGAAAGGGCTCATTTTAGATGCCTTTACATTTCTATTCTAGACTAGGGTATAATCGGATTTCTCCGTAATGACAGGAAAACGTCCATTATAGTCCACTACAAATACTAAACAGTTACAAGTATCAATAACGGTAGGTTTATCCCAAATGAATCGAGGTGTCGAATTATCATCCTTTTCCGCACACTGTTACATTAACCCAGTCCCTGACGATAAAATTTTAGACCAGTCCAAATTCAAAGAAGTTGCAGACGATAGTTTAAATTGGTAAAATTTTTAAAATCTTTGTCGTTTTGGATAGAAAAAACTATTGATAATGAAGAAATTTCTTAATTCTCCAATATGTTTTCCAAAGCTTTCATATTGAGAGATGTTTAAAAGCGTGATTGTGTGGACCAATTTCATGACAAAAAATATTAGATTGGTCCGAATAGAGAGAAGTTTAGTTAAAGCTAGAATTGGAAAATATATGCAAAAAAAGGAAATATGTTGAAACGTTATGAGAAAAGGAGAAATTTTAAAGACGTTGCAGAAGACAATTTTAAGTTGATAGTTTCTCATTTTCCCGAAAAGCCCTCCAAAACCACATTTCTTATAGAATGTCGAGATATAATGGTTTAATGCAGAGAAAAAAGAAAACATATGGAAACGTACGTTATATCCCTATCCGAATTCCTCAAACTATATTGTGTTATATAATTGACAAATCGCTGGCCCCGCCGACTGATTCCTTTGGCCCCGCCCTTAACTCCACAGGGAGTTCTGCTTTGATTTTTAACAGCGTTATTTTTCCAAATCTATGGCCAGTAGCATGTAACGAAAGAGTAAAATGGTTGGTTGGTGACATAAACGCCGTAACTACAGCTTGAAAAGCTATAGCTACGACGTTTAAGTCACCAAACCAACAATAAAGGTAAACAAAAATGGCGGCGAATATCGGAGTAGATAAGCTCAAGTCCGAGCTGAATAAATTATTTGATTGGTTGGTTAATTCCTTGATTGGCAGACGCGATTGGTCAACTGATTATGGTCATTTTAAAAGCTTAATTGTTTGATGAGAATCATTTTAATTCAGGAACATTTATCGAATTGTTGATCAAAGTCTCAAATCGATTAGTTTATTAAATCGGAACTTCAACGCTTACCTTCGAGTTGGATGATCTTTCTTTGTCGGGTAGCAAGCGTCCTAACTACAGGTAAATCACGCTGTATTTACGATGTTTTGTTCAACCACTGCTTATTGCTTTTAGTTTCCGGCCAAACATCGTGCACATTGGTGTCGTTTGATATGGCAGAAAATACTGTCGGAGTGCAGAGGGTTTAGCTTGAGATCTGATAGTTACAAGATCGCAGGCCACGCCCATTGATCTGCGACATGGTCGTTCGAGTCACTGGAGTAAAGAACGACTTACCTTTGGTAATATGTGGTCCGATCAACATAAAATAAAAAGGAAGACATTGGTTCGAGACAAAAATGTCGTGCTTGAATTAGCCGAAGTTACGGTGATTAAGTCGCTAAAAGGAAACTGCTGATTGAAATAAATGTCACGTCTTAAATTGACGATTTTATTTGCCAATCGATTGTTTGAATGATCCGTCTAGTTCATACAGAATTCACTAATATTTACTAACGTGAATAATTGTATCCATTACCAAACGACAATATTTTAGACAGGTCCAAATTGAAAGGAGCTGCAGGCGATATTTTAAAACGTATGAACTTTTAGATGTTTTAATTTTCTGAGTAGAAAAAATGAGGAAAAAGCTTTTTGCAAGCAATTTCTTCATTTTTCACTTTTTTTCCCATTTATTTGGGGGGGGGGGACAAAAAGCTTTTTTGTGGGAATGGATTAATTGTTTATAATAGATACGAAACATATCTAAACGGAAAAGGCGGTTTCAGATATTATACATAGAGGTAAAACAGTCTGCATCATATATTTCTAAAACCATACTGTAAAAACTTGAAGTTGGGTATCGATGTTTTTTCAGGTCAATTTCTTATTCTCTCTCATACACCACTTTAAAACAACGCTTTGTGAAAACCAGAGGTGGTTTATCAGAATAAACCAACAGCCAAAGTAGGCTGTTATTCTATTTCTAGATTTATCCGAGACAGTTGCAAAGAATATTCGACCATTCAATTGGTGCGTATAACCGTTGGAATCCCGCAATCAGTTTGAATTTGCTCAAACCAACTTCATCGTTACGTCTTTGCTAGCCGGTCTTAAATTCATTAAAGATCAGTCCAAAACTGTTAAGCGTCAATACGAATATAGATGTCTACCGTAGTTTTGTGCTAAGCATTTGATGAGACATAATTTAGGACGTTGGTTGTTTCGCTTGTCAACTTATTATTCTCCGTTGACTTTGGGTCATATGCAAATTTGGCCATTCGGTGTCGACAATCGAATTCGATGAATTCTAAAAATAACCTAGAATTCCACCGAACCTTTCCTAAATAACCACAAAAAGCTTCTTTAAACGTATCAGAAAACCACGAAGACAATATCTAACTCAAATCTAAGTACTAAATGTCCGTTTGGGCGTATTTTCGGCATTTGGCAAACCTTTCTTATCTAGATTTCTGAAACACCGATACTTCCCTTTCATGGCATTTAGCATTACTCAAAAAAAAAAAAGAAAAAAATCAAATCAAATTGATTTAATTTAAGTTTTGGCTATCAAGGTTCAAGCGTGTTGGCTATCTGAAATGTTATTTTCATTATTCCATGGACAAAGTTCTAAGCAAGCAACTATTTTATATGGCTTCACACAAGGTAGATACATAAAGTATTTTCTTTATTTAGCTTGGTGGCATAAATTTTAAGAAATGAAATCTTTTGTTCTCATTATGGTATGAACCTAAAAATTTAACCACACTAATTCGAGTATTCATACAGTGTGATTAAGCTTTTGAGTTCATATCACAATGTAAACAAAAAGATATGTGCTTCATTTCTAATTTTTTTTAAATGTCCGCTTTCATATTAATGAGAGAAATTACATCACCTAGTATTGATTGGATTTATAAATTTTTCGTATCAATACTTAGTGAAATTCAACACCAAAACAGTTAATTGACAAATCGTTGGCCCCGCCTACTGACTCTCTAGGCCCATTAACTCCGACAGGAAGTTCCGCTTGAATTCTTAACGGCGTCATTTCGAAAAACTTACGTATGTAACATAAAAGTGAAATAGTTGGTTGGCGACCTAAACGTCGTAACTGCATCTTGAATAAGTTTAAGTCGAAAAAACAGCAAAAAAGTTAACAAAATGGCGATCAATATCGAAGTTGAAAGATCAGGTCCGAGCTAATTAAATGATTTGATTGTTCGGTTGATTCACTGATTGATCAGCCGCCAGTTTCATTCAAATGGACACGCAAGAGATTGCATTTATGTATGAAATGATCATCTTTTATCTGAAACCGAATGTACTGTTCATGGATTCCATCCCAATTTTAAAGAAAAACTAAATAAGAAAAAGAATTCTCAAAATGTACTTGACATTTTGTTTCTGCTTTGAAGGTGCCTGTGTTTCGAATAAAGGTTTCCCGGCCGAGGGAATATGTGCAACTGGTATTGGATTTTCCGGACGGAAATAGAAACAAGGAGGAGATTTATTATTTTACAAATAGACTTTCAACACATTCTAGATCGTTATGCCTCCTTAAAAGGTCGGTGAATTGATAGCGTTATCTTGCTATAATCTGATATTGCCTGAACAATCGCTTACAAACAGTCTGACATTACATCTTATGTCAAATCTGATTAAACTGTTCATTTAATGAATCTGTTACTTTTCTAGAACTCTGAGCGTAATTGCTTTTATGGCAAATGAGTTTCCGAACTTTCCATTCTTAGCTTGAAATGAAAATATTCTACAGTTTAGATATAGTAATTGTTATGTTTCTTTGCATGTTAAGTACTTTCAGTAGTATTTGAGAGAAGACAGAATTAAAAAAGAAAATCAAAGATTAAAAATTTAGATTAGAACGAATACAAAAAAAGTTATTCGGATATTCTTTTGAAGAAAAAAGATTGAAATCTTAATGTTTTTCAGAAAACTAGTACTTCAAGTCTCTATACTATGCCTTATTTTACGGAACATATCGAACAGTGTGATGTTAAGTATTAAAGTTCATTAAAGTCATCTCTACGAAACCACTACGTCATCCCTCCTTTTTTAGGGATGTAGCAACTAGCTATTATGATGGATCAGTTACGTATATTAAAAAACTATTTTATGTAAATAAACTCAGAAGTAAATTCGACATAAGATAATTCAAAGATCGAAATATTTTGATATTTTCTAAAGTATTCAGATTATTTTGTTGTCTATTTTTTTCAATTATTTAAAATCCAGATAACATTATTTTTGGATAGACCTATAGAGAAATGATTTGTTAAGAAAAGAAGCTAACGTTTTTGTTTTCATGGACGTATGAAACGAAAATACTAATCACACTGTACGAATAGCTTAAGATATAACAAGCATTTCCGTGAAATAATCAAAGAACTGAAAGTACTGTAAAGCATGGTTGAATTTATAAAATCCTTTCCTTGTTGGATAGAACACCTTTGTAAAAGCATGCTTTTGACATAGTTCTCTACAACTTGAAAAGAGTTTGCAATTTTCCTGAAATACATTACTTTTTTTATGGCGTATGTATTCAAAAGATTGAATGGTAAAGCCTCCAGTGGTAGTTTGCACTCGTTTAACTTTGTGAAGACCTCAAAATTTTGTCTGTTTTTTGCTAGCTAAAACCGAATAGTAAGAATCTAAAAGTGTTTCCGAATATTCGACTCTGACATTCTTGTATTCGTTTCAATCCCTAATCATAAATAATCATACGTTTTGAAAAGCGATACTGTCCTTCGAGCTTAACCCGAACAAGAGCCATGTCGGACAAGGCCATCCCCCGCCGTAAAAGCTTAATAGTGAACTGAAGCCAGTTAGATTTAGGCTTTTTGGGCACTACATTTCTTCCCAACGAATTCGATAATAGCTATTATACTTTCAGAGATATACTCTGGACAAAATCTAAGTCTTAAAATTAACAAAGGGCAATAACTCCAGAATTATGCAAGCAAGGGTTACTGGTCTTGTGGACTGCACTTCTCCTCAACGAGATCTATCAACGTCATTGATATTAATTAAACTTTAGGAGATATGCTCCGGACGAGTTTACTGACTGAATGTCGGACGGAGACCATTAATATATCCCCTTCGCCGAAACGCCGGGGGAAAAAAATCATTTTCTTCGGCCGACTCAGTAAGCAGCTTGTATTATGAAATCATTGTCGAAATAGGGTCATTGAATATGTTGATGTCTAGAGTTAATTTTTATCTATGAAATCAAGATATAGGAAAGCTTAGCTTTTCTGACCATTATCGTGTAAACAAAGGTATAAAAATAACTAGTCAAGGTTGAAGAACACCCCAATCAACGCATGTGTTTTTATTTGAGTAACTATGTATACACAAGTATAAAGTTGCTCCATGGTGGAGCAAAGGATTTAGCGCGGCGGAAAGAAACTTGTTTAGAATTCTTGATACAGATGTAGACTTAATAAGTAAACAATTTCATTAATGCATATCCAAATAAAATATTTTTTTTTAGATTTTTTAATTCAAAGGATTTGATGACATCTATATCATCACACGGTGTAAACTGTCAGATTTGAACGGGACAATGGTTTAAGTTCAGAGAGGTATGCACATATTTCGAGTTGTCAATGACAGTGTTAAGAGATCTGAAGAAAAAACAAAAGTCTACAGCCAATGATAAAGCTATAGGAAATAATACTTTGTTGTTTTTCACCCAGTGTAGTATTGGCAAGAGTAAAGATTATTTTCTTTGAAGAAGTTATTTAATATTTCATAAAAATTAAACATCTCAAACAATAAACTGGTACATGTATAAAAAAGATGGATGTAAAAAATTTAAAGGTTAACTAGAAACTGAAATACCATTGGCCACAAATTGTTTGTGATTATGTGAACAAGATATGGGTCGTTTATTATTCAAAGAATGAAACCCATTATGCTAAACAAAAATAAATAAATGGTAAGTCATGCTCAAAGAGACAAGCTAAGATCTGTGTGAACTACAATTGGCTACCCTTGGTATGGCACAAATAACCCCGACTCAAATTTCATAATTTTCTGAAACATCTTTCAATTTCAAGATTGTATTCATACAATTCCGTTATTTATTGATGGGTTGAATGAGCTCTCCCCTTTTTCTTCTATGGACATTTTTTTCTTTACTTCTTGTAATCAACCTGCTGTACATTTGATATGAGCAGTAGTGTTATATCCAACTTAAATCTAAGGTAAAAGGGACTTTATCCATTTGTATAACAGTTTTATCAAATAGTAAGCTGTCTCTCTTCCATCATTAATAAAATAATCCAACAATTTTCAAAAGGAAGTTTTCAAAGTCTCATCAACTTAAATCAACATCTTCAACATTTTTTCATTTGGACTTTTTTATTATAAACTAACTCTGCAAGTCAAAAAATCTTTATTTCCTACCAAGATGTAGCATACAGGGGAGATATTTTAATAATTGGACTGTTTTCCTAAATAATAAAATCCATGCATTATCTCCCTTTGACCATTTATCAGATGCAATATATCACCTACATACTTATGCTATACAATGACAAAAAGCCCCACCTATAAAAGCAGGTTTTTTTGTTTTTTTTTTGACAAATCCAAAGAATGCTATGTAATTAGCTTTGTCTTGGTGCAAGGAACATTTTTGCAAAGGAATTATGAAATCAAATAGACAATTTGACTAAAATGATTTTTAAAGGATATCTACTTTCTTGCCATGGCAACCAAAGTTATTTTGGAAGATAATTGTTTGAAATGATCTGAATAGAAGATCATCTATAGAACAATCCTGTGAACTTTGGTTTAGATCTGACCAGCAGTTCCTAGGGAAAATATTTTTTAAGAAAAGTTATTCACTAATAGACATATGCACAATGGACACAATGCTATAAGAATAGCTTCCTGGGCTTTGGCCAGTAGAGCTAAAGATGAATCTTATACAGACCAGAGGACATCAAGAAAGTAAAGAAAGTATTGTAGTCATAATAAACATTCCACACATAGAAAATGCTTTGAGAAGAGTGTTCAACCCTGATCAGAATGCACAGTTTACAAAGATGAGTCTGAAAGGATGCTTTTCACACATTCCAGATTGACCTTAACTCTTTCTGTACAATCCTAGGATTTTATGTGCCTGTGATCTTATACTTGAAAAAACATCATGATTTCAACAAACAATTTCTTTATTTCCCACAATGTTTTCTACCCTTCAGGTTGGATCCTTTTCAAACTGCACTAACTTTTGATTGCCATTTACTACTTCTTCCAAATTGGACCAGTCTAAATTTTTGAAAAAAAAGAAGGGTTAAACTCATGTCTGACCCTTTGCTGTCTTGTGTTTAATAGGACATATAAAGAATCTAGAATAAGGAGTGATTCCTACAAAATACATTAGAGACTATCTGATTTGCAACATGGAACATTTTATGTTTAGTACCAAAAGGGCAGTGATTACAGTCTAAAGAGATACTCAAAACAATATAATATTCCAAGTTTTAAATGCTTTTTATATTACCAAGTTAACCCTTTCCCACCCAACAAAATTTCTGACTGGTCCAAAATTCCCAAATCCAAAAAAGTTTTAGATGACAATGTACAGTTGATAGGATTCTAAAGCCTTTGGTTTTAAGGTTAGACAACATCGTGGATAATGAAAAAATTGCTTGTAGCAAGCAATTTCTTCACTTTCCACAATGTTTCTAAACCCTTATTCTTGAGGGGCATAAAAAGGCAAGGTTTCAGGCTGGTCCAACTCCAAAAAAGTTGTACATGACAATTTACAGTTAATAGGATTCTACAGCCTTTTGTTTTAAGGTTAGACAACATTGTGGATAATGAAGACATTGCTTGTAGTAAGCAATTTCTTCATTTTCTACAATGTTTCTTAATCCTTTTCTTGAGGGGCATAAAAAAGTGTGGTTGTGTTGGAATGGGTAAATACAATTTGACTCAGACCATTCAAAATGCCAATTTTAAATCAAGTTTATTGTTGACTGAAAAAGACAACTCATTCAAATTTTAACCCTTTTTTATACAATCACTGATATTTCATTATCAAAAAAGGAAAATATTGATGAAAGGAGAAAAAAGTTGATTTTGAAATAGGTCCCATTTACCAAAAATGTATTGCTTTCAACAAATGGAGCAACTTTTAATATTTTACAATTCATCACTGTCATTTACACTGAGTCTAACTTCTATATAAGTTGATGCCTTCTTTCAGGAAACAGTTTTTAAGTTTGTTTGAATTTCCATCTGGAAATGTTCCTTTGCCATGTATTGAGAGCCCACTTGATTTCTGCCTTAACTTAAGTGCAGGAAATTTGTCTATTTAGCAGATAATGCTAACATATCTATAAGCAGCTTCCTTACATCTGAGTAAAATAGAGTGTCTTCTCATCTCATATCCTCAACTTACAGCTCAACTAAGTACATCAGCAGTGCAACAGAAGGATTGTTTTGTCAAACAAATGGCTTTGTGTGTATGTATTTCCGTTGATTTATGGTCACTACAGCAGCACATGCCCATATGAGCGACACCCTAGAAGACGGTTAGTTGTTACGGGGGATAGTGCAAGGATACAGGACGAAACTGCTGAGAACTCTGTGTGGTTCTTTAACATGCTTGACGAATAGCATCGTCACACTTGTCACACATCTTATCCGAAAGTCAATTGTTTGTGCTAGTTGATATGGTCAGCCTAGAGCTCGAACAAGTTATCTTGAGGTTTGAAGTCAACTGCTCTACCAACTGAGCTAATAGGGCTGACACAGTTGTTTTTATCAACTTCTTTTCTCAACAGGCTGTAAAACAATAAAAGAACACTCAAGAAAGGAATTGAGAAGATACTATATGCTGTCAAATTATGACATTTTGCCCTTGTAAGTGGCAATGGTCTTTGAAACATGCCTTTAATGGGAAGTACCTTAATCTTCCTTGATTTAATTTCTATCAATTATAAAACACTACAGCTTATTGGAGCTAAAATCTTAATCTTTCATTTTAAAATAGCAAGATGTGATCTGCTCTTGTCATCTTTCTATATCAAAAATGTTTATTAATGAAAGTGGAAAGCCCACCATGCAATGGTTATTTGTGGAGAGGACAAATACAAATTCAGATAACAACTCAAAGTAAATTTGGTATATACATGTATAAGCATAAACAACTTACAATTGAAAGTTAAAATACTTCCCTCAACTAAATTACTAGTCACAAAGTAAGTTCAATAACAGTGAAACTATAGGCGCTTGAGCAGCTGATTTGCTCCATCATCCTGATATACAAATGTACAATATACTTAACACTTTCTCGAACTATTCCTCCTTTTTACACCCTTCAAGAAAAGGGCTTTGAAAACATAGCGGAAAATGAAGAAACTGCTTGTATCAAGCAATATCTTCATTATCCACGATGTTTATACCCAAAAGATTAAACAGTTCAAAACTAGAAATTGTCATTTGCAGCTTCCAGTCTAGAATTTTGTTGTATAGGAATGGGTTAAGATACAGGTAACTTGGTATTCATTTACAAAGGAGGCATTTTGGGGGAAAAAAACACTTTTTTCAATTCACTTGATGGGAGGCATCTTTCTTTCATTCAACAAATATCATCAGTGGTGCAGTTCCAATAGTTTTCATTGCATAACACTATGTGCTCTCTATTGAAATTTGGTAAATTTATATTAAGCCAATTAATTCTTAAAAAAACTGACATCACTATCAATTCTGTGAAATTTAGTTGAATATGAGATGATTATTTTCAAAGTTTTCACTATATGCCATATATGGACATTAACCCAACCCATTCACCTTTTACCAGATGGCAAAATTTTAGACTGGTTCAAATTGAAAGGAGTTGCTGATGACAAATTTAAAGCTTATGAAAATTTGGACTCTTTATACTTTTGGGGTAGAAAACATTGAGGATAATCATGAAATTGCTTGTAACTAGCAATGTTTTCCTTTTCCACAATGTTTTCCAAAGCTTTTTCTCTTGTGGGTATCTAAAAGTGTCATTGAGTGGGAATGTGTCAAATTCGTGTTCTTTGTAACAACAAATTTTTGAAGGAATCCAATAGAGAGTCACCAAAGCGCAATTCCGGTTAAAGTTAACTGAAATTCATCAAATGATCTCTAGGAAGAGGATCTTAAAACATTTTCACTATAGGCCATACATATGAAATTTAGCCCCATCCATGCTATGTTCTTATTCTGATCAAATCTTTTAACAGGAATTTGTTTAAAATCAAAAAAAGGTAAATGTCTGTGATATTTCATTCCATCAAGTGGTATCTGAGAGTAAGACTTTCAAAGTTTTCACTATATACATTAAATATGGAATCTAGCTCTGACCAAAGAATTACCATATTTTCTACCATTCCAAATTCTAAAGGAATCTGACAAAGGGTCACTTAGGGCTCATTCCTGTGAAATTTGGTTGGAATCCGTCTAACAGTTTTGAGATTTTCACAATTTTAGCCATATATAAAACTAGCTTCACCCATTAAAGCCATGTTTTGTTTTCATCTGATCAAAATTCTTTCAACGAATCTGGTTAAAGGGCTTCCAAGGATCATTCGTGTGAACTTTGGTTGAAACATATCCACTGGCTTCTGAGGATAATAAATTCAAAGTTTTCACACACACACACACAAAATAAATAAATAAATGAAAATATTGCATAAGTCCGCCCCCCGATTAAAGTCATACAAAAATGTTTTTCCGATCAAAATTCTTCATAAAGAGATCGTACCGGTGAAATTTTATTGAAATCTGTATATATAACACTTTCTGTGGAGGAGATTTCAAAAGTAAAAGTTTACACACGGAGCGGACACAAAGCCACTACAATAGCTTACAGGCTTTCAGATATTTGGGGCTAAAATACAAATTACAGTTAATCAATCTTACCTGATTCATTCCCTATGTCACACACGTTTCTGGCCAGTTTATCATGGTACGAAATAACCACACAAATTATAGTATGAAATGGTTAAGGTACGAAATGATTGTCGATTAGCCAATCGGAACACGATCGGTAATTCCCGTAAGCGGTCGAGAGATTTCCGAATGGTCTTTAAGGGTTTCTTACGGTACACAGATATAGCTCAAATCCGATAATTTAATCACTATCCCATACAGTAAATCATATTTTTGTAATAATTAGACATAAACACTTCTGATTAAAAAAAACTGAAATCGTAAATTAACCAATATAAGTTCTGAATTGAAAATATCAATTCGAATCTGACTGTCCTTTCAACAACTAAATACTTCCGAGTTCATCATAAAAACACGGTTAAAATAGAGTTTTAATTGTTACCAAACTAATTTTCATCGATTTATAAGAAAAAATTATCAAAACAAAATCATGTTTTGTTTAGGTACAAAATTGATTTGTGTTTTTGTAAAATGCTTATATCATTGAAAAATACAAACACTGTCATACATGACCTCGTCCAAATCTAACCACAAGTAGCGCTGCGTTGGTACGCCGCGCAATGAACATAAAAGGGGGGCTAAAACTACAAATCGATCATCCCGGCCTTACATATTGCCCGACTAACTCGACCGACTACACGGACTTACGACAACTTGTTTAAAGAGAAAACCATTCAATCAATCTGAATTCTAGACTCTTACACCAATGTTATACGATCTATGTTCGAACAACTCGACAGCCTCCAGATCCTGGCCCGACTTCAAAACGACAAATGCCGGGTACTGATCAAGTAGGAGTCGAGCTAGTCGAAAATAACTTAGGTAATTTCATTCCTTCTGTCTAAGAAGTCCGCTCGATGGCTACTCGACCAACTCAACACTCTTCTCGCTATTTACTCGACCGACAATCTCCCATCTCTACACGAATACTTTCGGGATGGATTTCCGGTCCATGCCTACCACGGTAGGCCATCCGGACTGCTCTTTCCGAATAAGGGAAATTCACACAACCGATCCGATTATCTCTTACTTCGCGACTATGCTAATTCTCCGGTTAGCTCCAGTGTACACGATTTTACACGAGCTCCCACGTGACCAATGACAACTCCTTCATAAACCAACAGTTTGATAAATGCAGATTTAGATTTACAAGTTATAGTGAGTGATCATAGATCAATTTTGTCTATACAGGTATATGTGTAGATGTACAGGTTAGGGTGAATGATCAGAAATCAAATTTAAAATTAGAATGAAAGGCGGTGACGGTTTCTCGGGACTCACACGTTTCTGTGGTTCTTTACGGAAGAAACCTTACCAGGACAGGGAATAAACCATGGCATGTTTTTATATTATGCAGAACTTTGTCTTCTAAGAGACAATATAATTTTGCACAGGCGTGAGAACCGTCAGCCACTGTATTGAAAAACAGACGGAATAGGCTTAAGTGTTTGTTTGTGTGGGCTGGAGATAGCACCAATAGTTTAAAAATAGAACCACAAAATGTTCTTCTCAGACGACATTTTAGCATTAGTATCTAATTCAGATAGGCAGCAACAGTATTAATTTACGTCTATTGATGAAGTTTGGAACGACAATGGCCCGGGGTCTTATGGTTATAGACATTTTAGCAAATAAAGTCCCGACAATATTCCCCTCATTCGTCTATTATTTGCTTATTGTCTTTCAACTCTTTCCTTTATTAACAACGTGAACGACTATTGACTTCTCATAAATTCTAATCCTTTCTGAACCTGGAATATTTCTGCATTGAGAGGGCGTAAAGACAAAGACCAGTCTGCACATATGTGCAGTCTAATGTTTGTCCATACCACATGTTTGTCTTTTTTTAAGCAACAGTTGTCCAGTCAAGTAACGATTAGTGTATCAAGTGTTGTCAGCCCTTTGAATTTAAACCAGTTTTATAACATGACCTATCACTTGGGAGTGAAATTATTTCGTTGAATGTTTGATATTGAATAAGTGATATAGTACTTGTGAATCAATTATGTAAATCAGCTAAAGCACATAGTTAAAATGACGTCACAAAACATACGTAATTAGGTCATTTAGCAAAAGACGTTTTATGTTTCGCGAAATATCTTCTATCGACAAATTTCAGGATTTTATTGATTAATCGCATTAATTCGCCTAATGTGTGACATTTCCAACCATTACACATTAGCACATTAGCGCCAAGTAAAGACTCAGATCAGCCTATGCATCCGCACAGTCTGATCAGAGTTTTCACTCTGCGCTCTGTAAATAGTACTGACCCAAAGCTTCTGTCAACAATCAGCGAATATTCTAATTGTCCCGAATGGCTTTCCACGGTGCTCAATGTGCGCGATTCATGCACATGCGAAATGGTTGGAAATGTCGCGCAAAGGCTCAAATAGAATATCAAATTCGTGCTCATAAAATACCGAATTCATTAAGCGACTCCTCTATAATCAGGTAAAAACGATGGTTTGTCGAATATTTCATATCCACTCTTTCAATATCCAATATTGACCAAACGCTGGCCCCGCCTACTTACAGCGTTAGACACGCCCTCTGACTCCAACAGGAAGTCCTGCTTCGATTTGAAACGGTTATTTTGAAGAATATATTGCAAGTGGCATGTAGCAAAAAGTAGAATAGTAGGTTGGCGACCAAAAAGTCGTAACTACAGAATGAAAAGTTGTAGTTACGAAGTTTACGTCGCTAAACCAACAAAACGGTTAACAAAATGGGGGCAAAAGCCGAAGTTCAAAACTTATTTTTTTGTTTCAATGAATGGTTTCATAGGTCGACTGGTTATATGATTGACAGCCGTGATTGGTCAATTTATATAGCATGGGAAGGGATGATATGTTTTCCATGTGAACAGAACTAAGTAATACTAGACTGGTCCAAATTCAAAAAAGTTGCAGGCGAAATTTTAAATTGTAATGAAATTGAAAATTTTGGTGCCAAATAGTGTAGAAAACATTGTGAGATATGGGAAAATTGCTTGTTTTAAGCAATTTCGCATTTTCTAACATCGTTTTTGATGATAACTGTTTTTAAGGCGTCAAAAAAACCGGGAGTTTGTGGTAATGAGTTTAAGATGTTGTGGAATACATTTCTAAAATAGACTTAATTGAAAAATACATGATATAAGGGCTTCAAGTAATTTTTCTTTTACGAAATCTTTCCTAAGCTTTTTTTAAACCTTTCGGGTCCTCTTGTGATCAGCAAGACATATTTTTCATGTATAAATAGATAGTTTATTAGGTAGTTTATTCATTAAGTAATCGTAGGCTTCTGGCCCATGTTACAAAGCATTGCATGCACAAAAAACATAATGAAGAGTAAGGTAATTTGTTACGATAGGTATTGTATACATATGATGGCATCTATATTAGAAAAAAAACAAGTATCCATTCGTTATGGTGATGAGAGCGAGTTTCCGTCATTAACATTGTCAAATATTATATATATCTAACTGTATTGCGTGATTTCTACTCGGATCATTACCATTGTTACTGCGACTTCTTTCAATTTGAATCTGCTAATGGATTAAATGTAAAGGAAGCTTCTATGAAATCGTATGCTAGTAGTATCGACTCTGATCAAACTGTGCTGACTGCACAAGCTGACCGGAAGGAGACATTTCGCACATCTTTGAATTGCACCACACTGGTTTATTTACGAAATGCTATTTTTAACGGGTTTCGTTTAGACCAAGACACTTTTTTATAAGTTGTTTTACTGAACACCCGGCGGATTCCTTTTTTGCTTGGCTGATCATAAACGTACAGCAATTTTCTGAAGAAGATGGATAAATCAAAAGGGCACTTTAAAAATAGTGATTATACACTTGGAAACTGTCTATGTGCGTCGATCTTAACAAAAGCATTCTCATAAAATTATTCCATTACCGGGGAAAAGACTCGACAAAAAAGACATTATCCTTTCACAGATCTTTTTAGACCTATATAATATTGCTTTATACATTAAAAAGATAAAGATGGCTTTTTTTCTAATAATGTAATTAAAAGACTATACCAGCTTATAAAATGCTTTCAACAAGTTACGCTTATCAGCTCTTCTGCTCTTTATGAAACAAGACGTCAAAGAAACATTGCAAGAAAAGAAAGAATTTGTGAACTGTGTAATTTGAATCAGATGCATATGAATAAATAAGAAAATTATATTTCAAAAGATATAATACTATAAGCCAAATATGTTAAAATTGATAGAATTGTTGAATTCAGAAACGTGAAATTATTTTCCTGTATAGCAATTAATCATACAAAAGGAATACTTAAAAGGAACTAACACTCGTAGTATAGTTTAATCCGTGATGATTTTTTTCTTTCTTAGCTTTGATGTACTCTGTTTCACTGGACTCCTTCTGCTTCATAATTTCCGGACCTTCAATAGTGCAGTGGTAGCGCGTAGGACCCCGGGTTCAATACCCGGTCACGGCGAATATCCTTTCAGACAGTTGTCTCCCACCGATGGGTAGATAACCGTAAAACTAAGTGGGATGAGCATCTGAAGGCTCGGAACAGATGTAGTGGTAGTACTTGTGTGAGAAATACCAGGAATCCATGTTTGCGAATAAGTTACGTATATCAGCTAAATTCTGATAAAGGTCCAGTAATCTAAGCCATTCGTATCATATGTTATGTTAGCCTGAAAAGGGGGAGGCTGAATACGACTCAAAAAGTGTGACATGGAAAAAACAATTAAACTCGATAAACTTTTGTGAACGAAGTGTTTTGGTGTGGATAACATATCGAAAGATTCATAATCGTTATATGAGCTGGTCTAATGAAAACAGCTTTAAATATTATTTTATATCTTCCTGGGGCGACCAAATGTCGTAAAAACAGTTTTTAAAAGCTGTATTTACGACAGTTTTCCGCCCACTGACATATATATTTTTTTAAAGTGTATAACCCGAAGGCGATAACACGTTTCTTGAGAAATACCGACTTGTGCCTTGACTTACATAGTTCAGGGTTTAAGAGGTGAAGTCTTTAGCTTATTCACCCTTTCCCGTTTTGCAAAATTTTAGACCTGTCCTAATTCAAAGGTGTTGCAGAGGAAAATTTAAAGTCGATTTTAGTGGGAAAATAATCATACAGTAGGGTAAAAAATATTGTGGAGAAAGAAGAAATTGCTTGTCACAAGCAATTTCTTCTTTTTCCACTATATTTTCTCTAGAAAATACTCATTGGAACGTAAAAAGCAGGCTTTAAACAGGAAAGGGTTAACTGAGAACACTTTATAATATACAAATATCGCTAATTGGTTAGAACACCAGTCACATTATTTTGTGTTTTTTCTTATAAATTTAAACTCGCGTTTGTTTACATTTTGATTGAGTCAAAGCATCCGATTCTTTACCGTAAAAGTTCGCTTATCTTCGGCATTGACTCTTATATACGGACGACTTCTTTTTCTCCGTGACCTAGCTTGTTGACTGACTAACGAAAGTTAAAACGTCATCATTGACGTCATAGTTATTTGTATTGTCGTGGGTCACAATTTGAAAATATCAAAACTTCTCTCACGAACTGTAGGCTTACCGCGTTTAATTATTCTTATCTTCTAGTTTCAATTGTCTTATCTATCTTTGCTTTCGGGCCTCGAGTATAATTTTCTTGTTAATTTTGTTATGTGTTCTGGGGGAAGATATTGCTTGAACATTCGTTGTGTGAAGTTATACGTCCGACTCATCAACTAATGTCACATGGCGATTACATATCGCTTGAAAGTAGTATCTGAGTCACTTGATAGCCAGGGAATCGAACTAGGGACATCTGATATGCAGCAAAAGTGAACCTTATTTAGAAAAGAAATTAAAGGCCTTTACTTCGCGACAGAGAAGGTCCTTGATATTTAACATGTATTTCATGGACCTTCATGAAAGCAGCTACCGTGATTTACGGAGCTTGATGTCAATCAAGAATCAATCGATCAATCAAATCTTTTATTTTAATCGGAAGTGATCTTTGAACTCCGATATTGACCTACATTTTTACGAAACATTTTAGTTAGTTTGGAGACTGTAGTTACTGTAGATACTATTATTCTTTGGTTATTGGCCATGGATTTAGCAAAATGATGCCGTTTAATATTGATGTGGAATTTCCTGTTGGAGTCAGTGGGCGAAGTCAGCGATCCGTCAGTTACAGCTGGATCCCTAGGGATGTACCCTATACACAGAGTCAGCACGGTATAGTATTAAAGTGTTGACAGATATATTACACTAAAGTATAAATGTGAGTTTTTCAAATGAATAATTCCTTATTAGGTGAGCCTATCGAAGCCAATGACATTACTTCATAAGAAATGTTTCGAAGAATTGTGACTACTTATATCATTTTTGAAGTGCATATAATCAAGATTTCTGTTACCATCACCAAGTGAGTCAGATATGTATCTGTCATATAAGCTGAATAGCAAAATCATTGTATTTTTACGGACAATGAACCATGGCATAAATTGTAGCTAGGCACGATACCCCATATGATACTATTTTTAAACGACCATCAAAGCTATAATGAACAAACCTATATTCGGTTATAATTTTTGCCTCTGTTAATTGTGTATATAGAAATATTTACACTTTCAGATAGCCCTACGTCATTATATTGTCATTCGTAAATGCTGCTTTTTCTTTCATTAACACCACCAAAGGAGCATAGGATAACTTGTACTCACTTCGCATAACCATGACTGTCTGCAATTGTAGTTACTTTTTTCATTTTTTCTTTCCTTATTTTCTACTCGTTAAAAGCGACGTAAATCATTGTTAATTGCAAGTCACAACCTTTCAGATTGACAAGACTTGTGAGCAGTTTCTGTCCTAAATAGGCTTAAACCGAGATAATCATCCCTCACTTCTTTCTAGTGCTTTTCGCATTTTATATCATTAACTTTTTCACCCGAACAACGACCAGCCAGGATTGGAAACACATAACCTGTTTTAACCCCTGTCACGTCGAATAAAATCCTCTACAAACACTGCATAAAAAATAAAGAGCTGAAAGCACAGAGAGTACTTAATTTGTCTAGATAATAATTTTGAAATCAAATCTAGCTTTAAAGGTACAAACGGGTGGTCTAGACAAAGATCAGACTGCAAGTATGTGTGCCAAAACAGAAATATTCCGCACTCAGCATGACAAAGGTTAATGATACCGTCAAAACACCTTATAAGATAGAATTACAAAGTCTGAAAGATGATGAAGGGAATAGAAATAAATGAATAATTCCGACAGAGAACGTATTTTCAGATTTAAAAAGAGAGCAGCAAGTTTTTCAAAAGGACCAACTAGCTTCTAGATTTTTATCCTTTTTTCATTCATGTCGGCAAAATATTGTTTACCTTTAATGCTTTTCGGTAGATTATCAAAAAATTTCGGTGGTTTATTACTTGCTGTTTTTACACAAAAAACAAACAAACAAAAAAAAACAGTGAAATTATCAATATGATAAACTCAATCTTTTGGTAAATTTAGCCCTGTTTTCGTTATTTTTGCTCTACTTAGCGTCATCTCAGCGGAACCAAAAACACTGGTGACGTCATAAGGTTATACCATGTAAATAAATTGCGACATTACGCGATTTGAAAGATTTTCTCTGAAAAGACAACATGCTTCATCTATATATAGCCATTAAAGAAATTGAATAATTGTTTGAAATTCGTGTAAGATCGTTATAGCTTTCATATTTCTGACCAACAAAACGAATATTTTCCTTCGTGGATCCGCCTTTAGTGAAGATATAGCAACAACATAAGATTGTGTCCGTATTCTGCAATAAATAATATCATGTCTCAAGATTTGTATTAAGCGACCATTCTCTTCAGCGATCACTTTTTACTGTCCCTTGAGTGGATGCTTTAACAAGTTTCACTGTAATCTATACGTAAAAGAACGCGTAAAAGACATGACATCACATGTCAAAGATCCACAGACAACATTCAGAATCAAATCTGTGAATATATATTTTAAAAAATCCTCAGAAACTACTGTCTATTGTTGTTTATTGAGAGGTGGAAAGCATTCCGAACAGATGAAATATGTCCATAAGAACCCCTTGTTATTCTGCCTTACACTAAATATTCACAGAAAATTACAAAATATATGTATTCTTACTGTAATGATTTTACAACAGTGCACGTATTCTCTTTAACAAATAAGCTCTTATAAAGATTTTGTTTTCACGTTTTCTCTATTTTTTCGAAGGCAACTTCAACAAATGTAAAGATTTTGCAATCGCCATATGAACTTAAGAAGATCTCTTTAGATGCGTATTGCCCCGGTATATATATGTACAAGCGCATTAATGTAATCACTGTCGCTGGCCCCGCCCACTGACTCCCCTGGTTCCTCTCATTAACCCCGATTGGAAGTTCCGATTCGATTTTAACGTCGTTATCTTGCAAAATTTATGGCCAGTAGCGTGTAACAAAAAAGTAAAATGGTTGGTTGGCGACCTAAACATCGTAACTACACGGCGTTTCAGTCGCCAAACCAACCAAAAAAGTTAACAAACATGGCGGCCAAAGTTTAAGTTGAAAGTTCAAGTCCGGGCTGAATAAATGATTTGATTGGTCCGTTATTCCTTGATTGACACGCGATTTGTCAATTTTAACACCACTAAGACGGATCCTTTGTCACACCATAATTAAATATATGGAATCTAAATATCCGACCGCGCGAATTCTTTTTTACACATCCAACGGTTCCGCATTTGGTCTCTAATGACATGCCAAATAACTTAACACTAAAAGAACGGACGACCACGAAAATGAAGTAGCATTTACGTCATCAGTGACATTTTCCTCTTGTGATTTTATATAAAGATAAACCTTCACGATATTAATTATAAGGATATATATTTTAACCTTCTTTCTTCAGCTGGTGTGTAAAATGATTTACAGCAACATTCCCTTATTTACGGAGCAATTAGCTTCATCATTCAACATATCATATTTCGATTTCGTTCCTATTTTTGTTCAAGCTGTATTCACACCGTTTAGGTCAGCAATCTATTATTTTCATTTACGTTACATGTGGCTGGTCTTTAGTTTTAATATCAAAGTCGAACTTCCTTTCAGAGCACTGCGGGCGGGGCCAGTTAACGGTCAACCACTCATATCCTCTGATATTTACGCATAGTACACACAGGTGTCGTTTAATAACCTTAAGTTATTCGATTAATTGATATCAAGTTTCGGGCAAATTGAAGTAAAGATGAACGTGAAAGTTCATTTTCACTCTTCAAATTAATGAGGCGATATGCTATACTGAGGAAAAGTTTCTTTATGTATACCAGAAAGAACCATCGGTATAACTTCCAGAGGAGATGAATACATTAGAGGCACATAACGACGTACTTTACCTAAGAAGAGGAATGTCAATAAGCAGTCGCCGTTTCTAATTCACTCTTTCTTCAACGAGAAGGACCATTATATTGCTTCCGATCGTAAAGCAAAAGTTCACAATAAATATATCTCTCCCTTCAAAATAAGTCTAAATCGTTTCTTATATGGCTAAAAATTAGCAAAAAGCAAACGTATTATTCAAAGCCAACAGGTACATGCTGCTGGCCTTAAATATTTCAAAATAACCCGGCTTAAAACCGAAGCGGGACTTCCTGTTGGAGTCAATATAGGAGGAGCTTAGCGAAGTAAGTGAGCGGGGTCAATCATGTACGTTCAATATAGCCCTTGTAAAAAACTGAATGAACCACAATTATAAAAGCGCGTCAATGGAATGCTTGAATTGAAAACATGTTCAATTCAAGGAGACCCTGTTTAATTCTTTTTTAATCCAAGACGTACAAAATGAAAATGTGGTAGAAATTGTCTTTACAGAATTCTTATCTCATTAGAAGTGTGTTGGTAGAAGGGGGCAGAAGTAATTAAGTAAATAGACCAATAGCTGCTTCTTTATTTATTTTTTTTTTTCCTTCTCCTTTTTTGTTTAAACCACAGGAAATATATAAGAAAAGTACATTCGATTTAATCGAGGAAGGAAATTAATATAAAGTGGTGGAACAGTTCACGCACGAAACTGAAATACAAGAAAACCATTTACCCAGTGACAAAAAATTAAAGATAACGATGGAAGTTTCCATTGTTTTGACGAACTATACACAAAGGGAAAATTATATGTACAATAAAGTATTGTACCCGAGAACAGCCGACACTATCAGAGCAATCACCATTCACACAAGAAGAATTTTTTAGTAAAGGTTAGCAGGAAAAGTAACCAATTTCGACATCAAACCGGTTTGAAATACCAGAGTTTTTACATATGTTCGAATAAACACTAAACAGGATAATTTGGATTATAAAGGTTGATGATTCCTCTGCAAATCTTCATTTAAATCAAATAGCTAAAAGCACTGGATGCACCAGTTGTTGGTTAACATTTCTTTTGAAAATCTGTCTTACAAAAAATTCTGGACAAGCAGGTGGTGTAGACAAAGAACAGACTGCACATACGTGCAGGCTGGTCTTTGTCTGCGCCTCTTGCTCCATCAGGAATATTCCGGGTTCAGCATTACAAGGGTTAATGTTCGCCCTTCATTCTACATTTAAATTCAAATAAACGTGATTATTCACACCGGACAAGTCACATTTCAATCCGATTAATTATGATTTCAAGACTTCAATTGATACTTCCAAGCTCATTAGTTCATGGTTCACACTTAGAACTCATATATCATAAGTTGATTTTCATAATGCTGACCTCACAGTTAATGATTCAGACTTCTTGAACCGCTTTTTTTGTTCTTCAATTTTCTTACTTTGAAGTTCAAAGTGCATACTTCGGATTTTCGACTTGATAGAGGTCCTACATCGGAGCAAAATATTTAACTCTAGATTTCGTAATGGTGATTCTAAGCTCTCGTTTAAACACTTCCGAATTTAAAGTCACTCTTCAAACTTCATAATCCATTGATCAAACTTCACCATTCTACGTGAACTCTTCATTCATCACACTTCATAGTTCATACATTCGACTGCTTCAGAATCCTCAGTTCCTTCGTCCAAAAACAAAGTTTCGGGTCTTTACTACAAAATATATATGAAGGTTTAAAGAAATGTGTTCGTGAACAAACCTTATCACGTGTACGACCGGTTATGACGGGACAAGAAATATGATCAAATTTGGCCGATTTTAAGGACCATGATTGATTCTATATTATTGAAAAAATTAGGCTTTTGTTCCAAAAACTATGCAAGATGTAGCGCCTGGCTTTAACACTTTTTCGCTGGACTATCTAACTATAATACCGGGAAGGTTTTAACAAAGCATAACAAATGAAGGGTAAGATACTTCTTCAATAAACGGCTATAATTCAACACACGGAACTAAATGATCTGTTTTCCGCCATTCCCGCAAATTATTAAATGGCTTCTATGTCTGTAGGGGAGTGGATAATTTGACCTTTAGACACCGCCATATTACTTTTCTCTCCATTTGACGCGTTAACGTATTAATCAGGCAGCAACGATGAGCAATTAATACCGAAAAGAGCATATTTCAACGGGAGAAATTAGTTTAGTGGTATATCAAATATTTAGTCAACGTCATAACTTCCGTGTTTTCGTCGGTGAGCGAGCAAACTGTCGTAACTACAGCTTTAATAAAGCTGTAGTTACGACATATTGCTCCCCCAACGACGTATTGCTCTCTTAACAATAAATACTGCAATATCGTTTTAGAGATTTGTATTTCAGTTTGATTAGTGCAGGATTTGAATATACTTTAGAACTATTCAATAAATGCCAAATCTGTGTAAGCAATGACGCACTGTGATTCCGTTTTCGTTTCATACACAATAAACCCGATTATGTCTTTTATTGGTATCTGTGAAAACCAATACGATTTCTGAGGGTATATTGTAAAACAAGTTACGGCCAATATAATAGACTGTAAAACCACTCAAATTAAATGACCTTCCAACGCCCACTCTTTTGTCATTCCTTCATTACCCGTCACGCTGGTAGAGATTAAATTTGAAATGCGAATAGAATCGACCCGTGTCAAACTTGGCATGTTGTCCAGAGTTGCAGTTTTCTACAGTGTGGATTCTTTGAATTTCAGGCCGGCAGCAGATCGTATAAATACACCGGAAATGGATACTTTTTACAGCTTAAATATTAGGAATCCGAGTTTTCATATCTTTAAGTCGTTTAATACTTAGAGCTGAGGTAAAGCTGTAACACCGGAAATAGTGTATTTTACGGCTCAAATTTTTGCAATCCGAGTTTTCATATCTTTAAATCGTTTAATACTTAGAGCTGAGGCAAAGCTGTTACATAGGAAATATTTTATTTAATGACTCAAACATATTAAAGAGTTTTCATATCTTTAAGTAGCTTGATACGCAGAAGTGGCGCAAAGATGTCAAATTAAAATAGCAATGATGAATTTGAAATTGATGACGTAATCCGTTTTTCTATCAGTATCAAATGACGTCATAGACTCTTCGATTTTTCCCAGTTTTTCATGGAGTTCAAGCTTTGGAATAATTGTTTGAGATATTAAGATACAAATTGGTGATAGTTTTCTTTTTAATCTTTAATGTAAATCAATCTGAGAGAAAATATCATTACTACAATTGAATCGTCTCTAGGAAATGAATTCTAATGGAAAAGGTTAAAGAAACCTAAATTCTGTATATCTTTTGTAGGAAAAGACATAAAATTCTTAAAAACATGAAGGAAATTAAAACAGTGAAGAGATGTACTAACAGATAAACGGGGACAAAGAGGGTTGTTAAAATGGATAAATGTGTTGGAATCAATTCCCTTTTTTCACAAAATAAATCAAATTATCCAATCGAAAGCGATGACTATTGTAAAAATCTAGCTACTTGAGGGTCATGGTCTGGGAGCCTCCGTATTATAAAATATGATGGAATTTAACTCATTACCAGACGGCAAAAATTGAGACTGGTCGATATTGAAAGGGGTCGCAGACGAAAATTCAAAGTTCGTGAAATTTCAGATTTTCTCAACTTTTTTGATAGAAAACATTGTGTAAAATAAGAAATTGCTTGTTACAAGAAATTTCTTCATTTTACGCAATGTTTTCCAAATTGTTTTTCCTGAGGGGCGTCCAAAAGCGTCTCTGTGTTGGAATGGGATAATGTAGATTTTCTAAGGTATTGGAGTAAGATGATATATGGATATGCAAACCCGTTCCCGTTTTTTGAAACTGGTTCAAATTGAAAGAGGTTGCAGAGGCCAATAAAAAATTGGATGCGATTTGAAATATAATCCTCCTATGTGGAAGAAAATATTGTGGAAATGGAGAAATTTCTCGTCATAAGTATCTTTACTTTATCCACAATGTTTTCTCAACTATGAAGTTACAGGGACGTAAAATCCCGGGTTTGTACTGTAACGGGTTAAATTAATGGAAAGGTTTCCTATCCTTTTTGCACATTTAAAGGTAAGAGTAAGATAAGAAAAAATAGAAAAAAAATCGTTCGGCGATTTTTTGAAAGATTTGGAAAAAGGACCTTATGAAAATGTATCAACCTTGAGAAGTTTTAGCCTTGAAATATCATTATTGATTGTGTTTGTATTAAAAACTGTTATTTTAAATAGTTTACACGCATACTTCAAAACAATGTATACCCCTTCCACCCGTATGCTGAATATAACTGTTCTCAACCAAATGGTCGCCCTTTATTGAATTCATTGTGGAATTGATTTGTTGGGGATTGGGGTTTATTACAGGCTATAAGTTTTCAGAAAATCATACAAAAAGGGTCGTTTTTGACGTCCGAAGAGGGGACTGGGGTTACATAAGAGTATGGGGTTCTATTACAGGTTTTACAGTACATTTATATTTGCATCGCCTCTCCCTCTGAATCTTGTCTCCCGCATTGCATCCCGATCTCCTTCTCATCTAAGAAATCCGTAAAAGTGGTAGGAAAACGCAATTCTTTGTGGTAACATTACTTTATATCAACACACACAGTCATCGCTACTTAAATCTTTCATAACTGTTGATAACATGGATTTGAACGATTTCAATACGCATTTTCGTGTTTGATCGGGCCCGATGACCAAACTTTGATTCAAGTTTCTATTCACAAACGAATTTTTTTTGAAATCTATCACCGCCAAGGGATAATAAAATAATTTCTATGAAATATGAAACTCTGGACGTTTTGGGAAAATGCATAGTAGGTTAATAGGAGATCAAATTGTACGCGAGATGCACTGTTTTTCTTACCCTTTCTGTTCAGTTCCGGGATTTCCGAGATTTCCGGGCGTGATGACGGCGGCGAGTTATAAAAGAAATGTGGTTGAACTATGAACTTTGAAAAGTTATAAACAAGGTAGGGTGAAGAATACATAAATATTTTTTGTGTGACTTTTTTATACCACTGAGAGATTATGATGAAAAGATTTGCCAATAGGCATCAAGGTATAATACGTCTAACTGTATTGGTTGTAATATGATTCTTATTGAAGACAGTAAAGCGTTCCAGGAAACGAGCAAATGAACTCCAACTCCCACACGCCTTTTATGTCAGAATTGAGTGCTGATTGCTATTCTTTTATTTTATAGCTTGTATCAATATTTGCCCACATTCGTTTTACAATCACAATCAAATGTCAGATTCTTATATTAATCTATAAATGAACCCAAAGCAGCAACCTTTTGACAAAAGCTTTAACCCTATAGCACACAATCTCGCATTTTATGCACAAAAGGAATATGACTATGAAAAATATTGTAATAAAAGAAAAAAATTACAAGCAATTTCCTCTTTCTTCCTACAACATTTCAACCTCATATGATCCTTATTTTGCAATTTAAACGTTTTCTTGCTTTGAAATATGTTCAGTTACATAAAATGTAAACTCTGAATTGAATCAACAAATAGCCGCTGCCAATCAAAATATCGATTGAACAATTGAATAATTTTTCTAAATCGGTCAAGAACTTTTAAATCCGATATTCATGTAAATCATTATTGTTGGTCAAACTCCTTTAACACCGTAACCTCATCTTATTCAAGTTTTTAGGTAAAATATGATTGCCACTTATTCCATGTATCCTACCATATATTCTACAAATGACATCGTTTATCACCCCAGATTAAGTGACATATATTTATATACCTATAAGTATTTCTAGTAAAATAAATACACTACATACAAAATCGTTCTGGTCTGGAAAAACCGTATCTAACGATGACAAAAGGGTTCCATATAAGGCAGTCTCAGATGACGTCATTTTAATATTGTAGATGACGTCATATTGCGAATAAACGCAACCAGAATGGTAAAGATGAAGGGAAATATCTGTATATTTACGTATTAATATTATTATTATTTTCTATTCCATCAAATTTATTTGATGGAAAAATTTAATGAAAAAATGGAATATCATATTGCGATTGCGATACAACATCTTGTATTTGCTTCTTGCCTTCGGTCACTTGAATATCCAAATTTTCCTCCGCAACTCAAAGCAAATTCCATTTCGTAACATAATATTCCTTACTATTTGACGCAGACATTCATCCATAAACAATAAATTTTACCTTTTAATAATCAACTGTAAGGTTGAAAAATATAAAATAATAAAAACAACAGTAATTATATATATAGAAATGCGATATGATAAAAAAAACGCGTTAAGTTTATCCAATTTACACACGACAAAATTTTAGACCTGTCCAAAATGAAAGATGTAACAGACGAATTTTGATTTGGTGGAATTAAAAAATTATTTTTCTAGTATCGAAAACATTATTAACATTGAAGAAAGTACTTTTTACAAGAAATTTCTTCATTGTCCACAATGTTTTTCAAAAAAAAGTTCTCGAGGGCCATAACATGAATGGGTTGTGGTAGGAATGGGTTTTAGCCAACCTGTACCTAAAATCAGGTTGCCAAAGATATAATTGTCAACTTAGTCTCGACTTAGTATAAGTATGGAATACGACATGAAAATGCTGTATTCGTCTTTTTTCTTTTTTTTTTTTTTTTTTTGGCTTTAAACTTGAGGCCACAATTCCATACAAAGACAGAGAAAAATCTATTGAAAATATTGCAGATTTTTTTGTTCTTTAGAAAAAAGGAGGAGTAATATTATTTGTGAATTCAAGTATTTCAAGTTGCCGGTGACTTTGAGATATAGATATAAACGCGGTGCTATCTATTTTCAGCATTCAAACACTGTCAACCACCAATTAAATACACAAATCACTCCAAATAAAGCGAATGTCGATACAAATAGAACTGGTTAGATCGATGGCGTCCCACGATTTCCGCAGGGAATATTTACTATAGACGGCCGTGTTTAACTTGTAGAACATGTCACTATTTGTCAACTTTAATTAGAATATCTGTCAGGATATATCACGTCATGTTGACATTGTTTCACATACACGTTTCCATATGAACATTAAATCTGACGTCCTACAATCCATCTCGAACTTTGTGAAACCAAGCATTTCTCAAAATGCACTAGTCGTTATTTCGATCTTTGTCAGTAGCATTTACTCCTGTTATTTATGCAAGCCGATATCATCAATATAATCACTTTTTTTAATAAAGATGGGTTACTTAAGCTTTTGAGATTTCAAAATATCATATCTTACGACTGGATCAAAAGAGGATGAACTTTACTCCATGGAAATTTTTAAAAAGTGAAAAGGCCCTTTGTATAAATAAGTGTCAATTCTAAAATACTATTGACATTACCACCTCTTAGAACCGAGGCACTGATCTTTGACAGGAAATAGGCGAATCTCTGGCCCTGCCAACTGATCCCGAATCCAAGTTTGACTTTAATATCAAACAATGTTCTTTGCATGAATAGTGGTCAGGAACGTAAAACATTTAAGAGATGAAGAGAATCGTTTTTTTTTACATGGAGGTATGAACCGAAACACCTAATCACACTGTATGAAAACGCGAAGCATCGAGCGAAAAAGCAAATATTTTACAGATTTTGATACCTTTTTTGACTATTTTGTGCGGAAGCATACAAAATCGTTGCGTGCTCAAAAAGTTTGTTCATGGAGTTATGAATAATTTTTTTCGACCAATCAGAACGCTTGTTCTTTGCTAGAAGAAACTTAATATCAAATTATAAAAGCATACCAATGTTTGGCGAGCTGAAAGCTGTAGCAACAGCTTCAATATACCCTACGATCGTCATGGTATTCAGCTGAGTGCGTTATATATACAGGTATATTCTCGTGACCATTTTACAAGTTACCATATTCCAGGGTCCGAGAATTGTATCAAACAAATCTAAATACAACGGGAATATTATGGTACGATAGTGATACAACATCTTATCTTGAGCTGAAGAGGAAACTTTTGATTTTGAACGCGACCGAAGGACGATAGGAATATTGAATTTCATCCGCAGCGAGGAGCAAATACAGTATGTTGTAACGCATTAGTATCGTATTATTCCAATTTAATATATACCTATTTTTTATTAGATAAATTCGACGAAAAAAAATCTAAAAATATATGCCTTCTCCTTTACCATTCTGAATACTTTGATTCGCATTATGACGTCATATCCAGAATGAAAATGATGTCATCTTATAGTGTACGTTATATAGAATAGTATTTGAAACTATCAGATACGATTTTTTTTCTGACGTGTCCGATTTTGTCAGTGTGGAATGTATATTACTAGAAATATTTAAAGATAGAGCTTTTATAATAAATGAAAGTATAAAAGTGCTTAGTGCTGGTAACTTTCAGTTTACCTGCATACGCAAATCCGGATAGGCGATGGCATGACAGCCTTGGAACTCGGGGAAATGTGTGATTCCGGATTCAAAAAAACCAGGAAATTATAATTTCTTACCAGTGAAGACCCCATCCCCTTTATATAGATATAGAAATACCTTAATCTGCGCTTTCTTGAAAGTAAATATTTAATTCGTAGGTGTTTCAAGTGGGAAGTGCTCGGCTCTTATTCTTTATATTGTCTGACATAGCTACCTAATAGCAAGCAAATATGACAACTGACTTTTATCGGAAAAGTAGCCTAGACATTTATCAACTAAACCCGGAATATTTCTGCTTTGGCGGAAGGTATAGACTGACATCAGCCTGCATATAAGTGCAGTCTGATCTTATTGTAAACCACCTTTTTGGCAGTTTAATTTCAGAGTTTATATATAATTAATTAACAAAAAATAATGATCCACAATATCTGGGTATTCCAATGATTTTACCCCATTGATTTTGATACAATACAGAATAAGAAATGAAGGATTTTATTCAGCATGACAAAGCTTAATCGTATGCAGTATTTGATTTTTTATCCAGATTAAATGATTAAATACAATTTTCTGGGTTTCTGTGCGCTTAGTACGCTTAGTACTTTACTGGAAGTCCAAAGGCCCATTTAATTTTTAGTTTCGTCTATCAAAAACGGGCGTTCTGATTGGTCGAAAAAAATCATTCATACTTCCATTAACAAAATTTTCAGCACGCAGTCAATTTGTCAAAATTATGGAGTTTGGATATGGTATTTCAAAACTATCACCAGATAGCATGTAGCGCTTTTATCAAAGTACGTAAATTCAATGTTTATCACGCATGGCTTCTTGCAAGAATTCGGACAATCAAATGACAGAGAAGCCAATCTATCAAAGCTAGGGTTATAAAAGGATCAAAATTTATTAAATTAAATCTGAAAAATCACTACAGGAATATTCCTACCTAAATCCTACAAATACATATTCACCAAGATTGAGCTGAATTAGTTGTCTCTAGATCAGTAACGAAGAAATTGTCACTAAAACCCCTTGTCCCGTGTTTTCATACAAAACATTCCCATAATCAAACTGCTTCATCCTTAAGACCTAACAAATACTCTGGCCAACTATCATTCAGATTAAGCAAAAATAGGGACCTCAAGGGTGTAAACAAAGAAACTATCATTAAGGACCCTTTCCCGTGTTTTCCAATAGAACCTTCCTATAACCAATAGGATTCATCCGTAGGACCTAACATTTATTCTGACCAAATTTCATAAAAGCTGTGTCAAAAGCAAAGTTTCATAAATGTTGTGTCAAAAGTGTGGTCTTTAGAGCGTAAACACTAATTTAAAAGTTGTTGACACCGCAGGACGCACGACAGACTTTCAAGGGACACAAAAAGCTAACCAAGAGCATGTTGTGCTCAGGTGGATGACAAAGTCTGACAGTATATGTTCCAAGGATCATACCTATGAAATTTCAGGATACCGCCTGTGGGAATTAAAGTCTTCAATGTTTAACTATATTACACAAGATACTTGCAGTCTTCTCAGATCTTTCATCCCGCCTACAATAAATGGCGAAATAAGATGCGAAAAATGGTTGTGAAACTCTAGTTACCATTTGTTCTGGATCATAGGGGGTTCAATCAATCATATGACCGCATTCACTGCGGAAGTCTCTCGTGTTTCCACTTCAAATGCATTAACTTGATTTACGACATTACGAGACGAAAAGCGAATATAGAATTTTAAACAGATTTCTATCAGATTACCCGATGATTTGTCAGAAACGCCTCGAAAACATATTTACTGCAAGCGTATATTTTAATGGCTCATATCTTGCATGATTCTGATATCGAGCTTATCTGAGAAATGCACACAAGTGAAAGCTTAGCAGACCGAGCGAGCGGTATTGTCTACCAGAAGGTCGAACCGCTTTAAAGGTGTCTTTCATCATTTTGTATTTACACAAATTTTACAAATTTCGCCTTTTAAACAGTTTTAGTATGTCCTTTTATCAAAATAAATAAATAAACCATGCGTGTTCTATTTTGTGAACTTCAAAAAAGCTATTAAATTGCCATTTTTTAATGAAAGGTATATCCCACCCCCCAAAACACACAACAAAATTGATAAGAAACCCATACTCGAGATCAAAAAGCATAAATAAATATGACGATTGAAATCATTAGATCAAAATATTTGTTCGCGGTAAGCCCACATTTCGTAATAGAATGTTACATGCAGAACAAAAAGAACAACAATACATTACAAAATAACAACGTAAAATACAACAAGGTTGTTGTGACAAAAGTGGAAGATGCTTTCAACATATAAATACATTCGATAATTATAGAGTTTAATACCTCAATAGTTAATTAATTGGTTTATATTCGGGAACTCTTTTCTTATTTCAAAAATTTTAATACAAAATTGTGCCAGATTATTCAAGACTGATAGCTCGTCAGTCTTAGAAAGTTCTATAAGCTTGAAACTACTTGGTTTTCTGTAAAAGTATGGCGTAAGGTATCACTTTCTCAAATAGTTGTAAAGCGGACATTTAGGTTTAAAGGTATCGATGTTTCTGAAACTTAGATAAGAAAAAAATACAAAGTGCCGAAAAATACACTCAAACGAACATTTAATACTTTAGGTTGAGTCAGGTATTGTCGAGGTGGTAATCTAATAGGCCTAAAATGGCTTTTTGTAGTTATATCGGAAAGGTTCAGCGGAATTCTAGGTTATTTTTAGATATCACGGAATTCGGCTGTCGACATCGAATGACCTCATTTGCATATGACCAAAAGTCAACTGAATGTATCAAATTTACTTGCGAAACAGCCAACGTCCTAGTTCATGTCACATGAAAGGGTTAGCGCAAAACTACGGTAAGGGTTTACGACAGTTTTGGACTGATCTTTACAGAACTCAAGACCGGCTAGCGAACATAACTCCTGGTGACTTCATGGTGACGTTGGTGTGAAGTAATTTAAACTAAATTAAAGGTAACAACGGTTATTCGCACCACGTGAATGATCATATACTCTTCGCAACTGTCTCGGATTAATACGTAGGCTATTAAGGAAATACCCTGCTTTTTTTCTGACAAGCGACCTCAGATTTTTGCAAAACTACCTTTCGGCATATTGTATTTAAATAGTATACGAGAGGAAATAAAAATAATTAAAATCTGTGACATGAAATAAACATCGATACCTACCTTTAAAATGGTATTCATCTTCTATTTCATTTTGTAAACAACATAGACATTTACGCTCATTTCGCTGAATATTTCCGTATCTTCCATGTTCCATAAACAGTTCATGTGAAGATAATCTTAATTTTGACAGTACGTTTCTAAATTTGGTTATATTCATTTATCAAGGTAGACAGATCGTTCACATTTAGTTTTCAAAACTCGATAGAATGCCAATGACGATTTGTACATGATGTCTCTATGCTAGTCATTAATAGATCAATCAAACGAGAGCGAAATATTGGAATAAATATTTTTACATTAACGAAACTAGGGTAAATCCAACCATCGTTAAAACTACTATACTGTAAAAGGGATTTCACTTTACTAGACCAACTGTTTTCTCCGTATGACTCGGTGTCTTGTATCGTCCTTTACTGTAGGTAAAATACAATTATTTTGCTTTACTGAATATAATTTGAGGAAATATTTAATGATATTGGTTTTCAGTGGGAATCGCCCTGTTTCACCGTATAGCGCTGAGTTAAATGTTGTTTGCTTATCATTCAAAAGACGCTTTATTTTTCTAAATTATCGGTTTTCGTAAATGACCATATTTCACAACCGTATTTAAGGGTAGACTCCACAAAGGCTGGCCTTACTAAAGACAAAAAATTGGTTTTGTCAACGTTAACTTTTGAGTTCCATTCTTTGCAGAATGACTCGAAACAATTAATTGATTTTTGGAGGTCTTCGGCCGTTTCGGCGAGTAATACCGAATCGTCAGCAAATAATAATAGGTATTTCGTTAATTGATCAATATCGAAACCGTTTACGGAATTGGTATGAAAAAACGTTTCAATGTCATTGACAAAAAGGGAAACATTATTAGTGATAGAATCTCATCCTGGAATAAGCCAACGTTATATTCGTATAGAAACGATAAGGTATTCAAATGTTTAACACATAATTTGGCGTCATCAGTTGTCTCATAATCGTTTAACCTTTTACTGTTTTGCAAAATTGTAGTCTTGCCCAAAATCAAAGGTTTTTCAGACGAAAATTTAGAATGGATTTAATTTGAAAAAAAGTTCGGTAAGGTAGAAGATATTTTGGAAAAAGAAGACATTGCCTGTTTCCAGCAATTTCTTCTTTTTCTACAATAATTTCACAATTATAAATCACAGGACGTAAAAACTAGGAAAGGGTTAATTCTTCTTTGTCCAAACTTTCTTCTTAATTTATCTGCTTTTACTAACACAAGTTGATATTTTTAAAAATCAAAGAAAAAAATATCGAAAAAAAATGACGTGAACCACGTTTGAATTGAATCTTTTCCATCAAAATCTGTATACAGGCATCTTTTACGAAGACAATTGGACACTGTATTTTGGCAAACAATAAGCCAGTTGGGGCGTACCGAGGGCGTCAGAACGTCCTTAAACCACTAGTTGTCGCAATTATATTAGGCTAGTTTTTTGTGAACGGTCGTGAACCGCTTTCTAAAAGGTTTCAATCAGATCGTTCTCGGATCTTTGTTCCGGCCCTTTAATTTCTGTGCACGTCTAAGCTACGAAGAAAGAATGACTAGTGAAAGCTAAAACGCCATACCTGACGTCATATTTTTTGTAAACAAACCTTAAATTGTGGTCGGTTACTATTAAAATATTAAAACTTCTTTCATGAATTGTAGGCTTACTGCGAAGAAATGTTTTGATTTGGGAATTTTAATCGACATTTTCATTTATGCATATGGACCTCGAGTATGATTTTTCACTAATTTTGTTGTTTGTTTTGGGGGAATATATGGCTTTAATTCTCTTTTTTCAAGTATCTGAAAGCATTAGAATTAGAAATTGGAAAATTGAGAGCCCAAATTTGTATTTCATTTTCTGTGCAAGAGCCGCTTCAATGCATCAAATTCACAAATTATCTGCACATCTTAATCATGGAGAACTTTTCTCGTCGAAAATTAGAATTTATGATTAAAATTTATACAGTTACAATGAAAAAAGCTTAATATTTATGCAGAATGAGAATTAAATAAAGTTTCCATTTGTAGCTATCTTTGACATCATAGAAACCCGTTCTGTAATGGAATTTCGATGGAAGCAAATGGACGATTTGCTTCCATTTAGCATCAAAAACATAGTTTCAAATTATTAATTCACAAGTAGAGAACCTATCGCTGATTCTATCATTTTTGCAGGAAATAAGATTTCGAATAGAACGAGGCCCTTTTATTGTCTGGACAATAGATGAAACAGGCACCTAATAATATCTTATTTACGACAATTTCCTTTCTGCTTCGACCCATGAAATCAGAAATTATCGATACCAGACCATTGTGTTTACACCTGGACTTGTATAATAATTCCCAAGCAAACCTTCGTTAAGTTCTAACTATAATTTAGAACATAACGTAATATTCTGTGAATGGTTATTCGTGTCGTAAAGAAAAGGTTAAAAAGTGTTTAAAGGTTAACCCTTGTCATGCTGTATAAATTACTTTACTGAACTGCTGTCAAATCAAAGGGATGAAAGCACTTGTAGACCTTGTTGTTCAAAAATTAAATTTCTTTAAGAAATCAACTTCATAAACAACCCTGATGGGAAAAGAATAAGCAGGAGTTGTAGACTAAGATCAGCCTGCACATAAGTGCAGTCTGTTCTTAGTTTACACCTCCTGCAAAAACCGGAATAATCCGGGTTCAGCATGACAAGGGTTAAAATAAACATATTCGTTCAACCAGTATATACTAAAAAGATTTAGAGTACCGTTTAGACAAAAAAAAAATGCTACGTTTGGTTGACGGTCCTAGACATCTTTTCTATCAGTGTGCAAAGCTATATGTGACGTCAAAATGTCAAACTACATAATCACCTTTCGCTGGTCGTTCAAAAACTCTTGGTAGCCAATTCGTCATGGATTTTGACATAAAGATTTTTAAAACATGTAAGCATTGCTGAAAAGTGTAGAAAATTGAAAGAATCCGCGACAAATCAAATCAAACAGACTCCGAGACTAAACCTTCCAGGATGGCCGAAAGGGTAATTTGTTGCAGACACTAATGTCAAATATCATTTATATGTATGTAATTTATCTATCCTTTCAATTGAAGTTAACTAATTTTTGGTAAAGTTGAAGGTGTTACAAATCATAACAGCTTTCGAAAAATACCGAAATGCTGTTAACAACCATTACGTGTGCACATACCATAATTTCTAATATCACCAACATTGTTAAGCCACCATTAACTCAGGAAGCAAATATTGTTTTCAAACAGAAAGAGAAAGTATCTTATAAGATTCAAAACACAGTGAGATACAGTAGAAATCATTTTGTTTACAAAGTGTTTTTTCAGATATCATATTTGCGAAAGGTTTATAGTATAAACAAATAACACTTCATAGGAAACCCTGTAAACATTTGTACCCCTTTTTAAAACGACGTGCTTAGAATTTTTACCTAGAACTAACACGTAAAAGCAATTTACTCTGTAAAAAAGCAAAGTTCGTCAAATGACCGACCGATTAGTCAAAAGTTCAATCGACCAATCAAATCATTCAATTGGACAGGAAATAAACTTTAAACTCCAAATATTTGTCGACATTTACGTGAAGCATTTTTGTTTGATTGGCGCCTTAAATGTCATAACAACAGCTTATTCAAGCTGAAGATATAGGATGTTTAGGTCAACCATTCCATTCTTTTCATATGTGATTTGCTGTAGTATTTGAAAAAAACCCGCTGTTTAATATCGAAGTGGAACAGTTTAAGTAACCAGTGATCCATTAAATGACCAATCGCGGTTGTCAATCAAATAATCAGTCGAACAATGAAATCATTCATTCAGACTGGAAGTTCAGTTTGAACTCCAAGCACTGGCCACCATTTTGGTGCATCACTTTTGTTTACTTGGCTACTTAAACGTCGTAACTACAGCATATTCAAGCTGTAGTTACAACGTTAAGGTCGCCAACTAACTACTCCACGTATTTATAACATGCTACTAGCAATAAAATCTTTTAAAAACCCCGTTGAAAATCGAAGCAAAAATTCCTGTCGGAGTCAATGGGTGGGGCCAAATGAATAAATGGGCGGGGCCATCGATTGGTCAATTACATCCGTTATCTATTATAGTGTCAACGAGATTTCTTTTCAATGTTTAAACTCTTCTTTGACTTAAACTAATCAGAATAAGGAAAAGGGCCAACAAATACCATCATTTATACGTCAAAAGCCATCTACACCAAATAACTATTTAACTTTTTCCTTGAAATCGAGTTTTCAGTACATCTTATCCAACGAGCACTAAGCTAAATATTACAGTAAAACTTGTTCTAAATGATCGCTCAAGGGAAGGCTATAATGCGGTACCCTAAGAGAAAGGTCGCTTGAAACATTTTTGTGATATGATAGTATTTAATGGATTTGCTTGGCTTGCATACGTAAACTATTAAAGAATTCTCACTCTTTCCTATGTTTATTTAACTCATTAGAATCGTTTAAATGAGACAAATCTTATGGTTTCAAATCGCATAGGATTTAGTTACGATATGTTTAGCAAACTCGCCAACTGCTCAAAAGATTTCGCCTAATTTTTTTATTTATTGTTTTAGTTTATTTATTTATTTATTTATTTATTTTTGAAAAGTAATTTTGATTATGGTCGCTTATAAAGAGGCTCGCTTAATAGAGGTGTCTTAAGCAAGGTTGGCTGTAAATCAGGTTGATGTAATTAAAGATCACATGAATACATACGGTTAATATTAATAAAAAACAAAACAAAAAACAGATTTTGAAAAAAACATCAGCAATACAGCCCATCTCTTCTTTAATTATACAGGTCAAACTTTATTTTCAATTATGTGTCTACTCTGCGTGTCTTTCTGTAATATCATTTGAGCGCATGCGTGACATTTCCAACCATTACACAAGTGCGCCAAGTAAAGACTCAGATCACCTTGTGCATCCGCAGAGTCTGATCAGAGTCTTCACTCTGCGCTCTGTAGATAGATACTAACCCAAAGCTTCTTTAAACAATCGGCGAATATTCTAATTGCCCCGAATGGCTGTCCACGGTGCTTAATGTGTGCGAGTCACGCACATGCGAAATGGTTGGATATTTCACGCATTGGCTCATTTATATAAAACCATCTTCTTTCTAATTGAACATACATCTTTTAACACCTTTGCTCTAGATACTCATGTATAAAGTCGGGGAAAGGTGTATCAAGAATATCTTCTTCCCGAATACCGGTTAAGTAGAAAGTATGTGGCCCTTGGTGCCACAAGATGTTCGCCAAAGGACAGAACCCGAAAACTTTAAAAAGAAGCACTCGCGCTCTGGGGCGCGGGTACAATTGCATACGTGCTTGTATATTTACAAAATGTGTTGTGCAAGATAACGAATCGACCAATCGATTATTCATTTTGACAAGAAAGTAAACCTTGGACTCCAACATTGGGCATTTATGTGAAACATTTTTGTTGGTTAGGTGACTTAAACGTCATATCTGCAACTACAATACAACTACAGTTACGACGTCAAGTTCGCAAACTAACTATTATACCATTTGTAACACGCTAAAAGCTATGGGTTTTGCAAAATGACGCCGTTTATTATCAAAGTGAAAATTCAAGTCGGAGTCAGTGGGCGTGACCAGCGGAGAATTCGCATGCGTACACCTCACATCTAATAAGCAAAAGTCAAAATATCTCCATACTTTATCTATCGGATTTTACGTTATTGGTGTTTTTAAGGCCTGAATAAAGTTCTAATCTTGGTTTCTAGTCTAAACATTTAATTACAATTTCTACTCAGGGACTTAGTTAAGCATAGTTAAGTTCCTTTTAAACTATGGCTCAAATATTAGAAAACTATTTTTCCTTCGTCTGCTTAATTCATTTATTTATTTATTTATTTATTTATTTATTTATTCTTAATATATGAATGGATAGAATACACAGATACTATAAAGAAAAACATTATATGCGCATTTTCAAAACAAAAGCATTACAGTAATTTAAAATTCACAGTGCATTCCATGAATCCATATAATTGTTTTATAAGGAAATTATGTCCGTCAACTGAAAAAAATATGAATAATGAATTCAAAAGCTCGTCATCCATAAACCTGGAATCGAAATGCACCAACAAACCCTAATCCTTCCACAAATATAGGAAAATATTATTTGGTCCATAATGTACTTAAATATACATCTTGACAGGAATCCAGAAGGGTAATGAAATTGACGGATCGCTGGCCCCGCCCACTGACTCCCTAGGCCCCGCCCTTAACTCCTACTGGACGTTCCGCTTCGATTTTTGACGGCGTTATTTTGCAAAATATATGGCATGTAGCATGTAAAAAAAAGCAAAATGGTTGGTTGGTGACCTAAACGTCGTAACTACAGTTTGAATAAGCTGTAGTTATGACGTTTAAGTCGCCAAACCAACAATAGAGGTTAACAAAATGGCAGCAAATATCTGACTTGAAAAGCTCAGGTCCGGGCTGAATAAATTATTTGATTGGTCGGTTTATTCCTTGGTTGACAGCCGTGATTGGTCAATTGACGGATCACTAGCCATGCCCACCGAGTTCATCTTCGATTTTTAAACGGAATTATTCTACAACATTTGTGGTCTGTAACATGTAATTAAAGAGTTAAAAATGGTAGACGTCACGATGACGTTGGTTAAGGCGAGATAAAACTAAAAAGGTTATTTCAACGGTTAAATGCAACTTGTGGTTGTCCCAATATTCCTCGCAAAAGTCCCCGCGCAATCTAAAGATAGATTAGCATATTAAGGAAATATTAAAGTTTTATTTGATAAACGGTCTCCAACATAAAGCATAACTGCTTTTTAGAATATTGTGCCGCCGTCATAGCGCAGTCGGTAGCGCGTTAGACTCCTAATTTTCAATCATGGGATGTCATGGGTTCGATCCCAGGCGGCGGCACATATCCTTTCCGACATTTGTCTTTTAACAATGGGTGGTTAATCGTAAACCTAAGCAGCTGGAGGCTAGGAAAGGATGTAGTGGTAGTACTGGTGTGAGATATACCAGAAATCCATTGTTAGGTGCTCAAGCCGCCGCGATATGACTAAAATACTGTTAAAAGCGGCGTTGAACCCCATTCAATAAATCAGTCAGAATAATGTAATCAAATAATATATGAGAGAGAATTACAATAATTAAAATCTACGACATGAAAAAAATTCTTTAAGGAGAAAAAACAAATTTATTCATTTCACAAAAATATTCCGTATAGTGTTACAATTTTTGAAACCATTATTTGACAAATGTGTAGGCCGAAATTCACAATTAATGGTTAAGTTGATAAAGCGGGGGCTGCGCTCTTTCACATTTGCACATTATACAATCATATGGGAAAATGATATCACACGATGATATTCATTTTTTTTTATAAATAATGCATGACACTTGCCGAGCCTACTCTAGATTAATGAACTTATTGATCTAAAATATACAGACCTTGGATAAATGACCCGGTTTTGTGATTGCAAATAGACACTGCAAAAAATCCGAGTTGCAGCCACTTGAAAAATGTTGACAAGCCACTGTACTTGTGGCTAAGCCCGATTTGCAGTCATAATATTAAAATGAATTTAAAAAAGCGTTCAACAGCATTACATTTTATTTCATTAGCCCTTTATCCGAAGTTCTCGCTTTTTCACGCCCCTCAAGTAAAAAGCTTTGGAACACATCTTGGAAAATGAAATTTCCTCAACATCCGAAATGTGCTTCTATCCTAAAACAAAAAATATCAACTTGAAAATGTTCTCTGCAACTATACTTTAAATTTGGACCTTTCCAAAAGAACGTCAGGTAATGGGTGAACTAATAATTAATGAATCATCAGTGGATGTTTTTTTTTTTTTTTTTTTTTGTTATTGTTGCTTCTTTCTTTTTCCCTTTAATTTGAAATGGCAAAACTAGTATATTTTCGGACCATCAAGAACTTTTACACAACTCTAAAGGGAGGTATAGATGTTACTGAAATTTAGTGAAGAAAAAATTTCCCAAGTACGCTCAAACGAACTTTTAATACGTAGCCCTTGCCATGGTGAATAAAATCTTTATTGAGAATTTAGAAAACCAAAGGACTGAGAGAACTGTAAGGCTTTAATTATTTTCCAATATTTTTTTTGATAAACGAATTTATAAAAAAATCTGACTTGAATTGGAAAAGCAGGTGGTGTAAACAAAGATCAGACTGCACATATGTGCAGTCTTATCTTTGTATATACCACTTGCCAAAAACAATTCCGGGTTCAGCACGACAAGGGTTAAATATGTAACAAGCAACTTCAGTATTTTCCACAATGTTCTCAAAGATCTTTTTTTTCTTGTAGGGTGTAAAAATTAGGATCAAATGGGAATTGGTTTAATGATTAAGGCACTCATAAGGATGTGCCACGAAACCTTTCCATTTGCGACGATTAGATTTTATTATACCGGAAATATCAAACATGTCTGAAAATTTGTGACAAAGAAAAAAATCACAAATCATCCATTGTGATTTGTTTAACCCTTGTCATGCTCAACCAGGAATATTCCAATTTTTGAAGGAGGTACAGCGAAAGATCATAACATATGTGAAGTCTGATCCTAGTCTTCACATCCTGCTTATCGCCATCAAGCCAGGGTTGTTTGTATGGCTAAATTTTCAAAAGAATTATAATTTCACAATGATTGCATCCACTTCCATCAGACCTTTGATTTTAATAAAATTTTGTAGAGGATTTTATTTAGCATGACAGGGGTTAATGAGCTAGACGTTCGGAATCTGCTCACTTAGCGTTAGTGAGAATGCGTTTGGGATCGCAAGGCATCAAGTGAGGTCTTCTTTCCTATTTGCATATAAATTCCTTATGGTGCGATATATTGTGACACGTGTATGAAATTAGATGATAGCAAAAGTGAACAGCATAGCAAATAAAAACGAATAGATAAAAAGTTTGAAATATTAATGCCAATTGAGGCCGAGCAATTTTGAGTAACCTAAACATTTTAAAGTCTAATTAGATGAATTTTAGAGTAAATGTGGATGAGAATAAATTACAAATATAATAATCGACGCCTGGTTCTGATCCCATACTAAGAAGGTAACCATTATATAAGTATTAACCCATTCCCACACATTAAAAATTTAAGCTCGTCCAAATTGTAAAAAGTTGAAGACAACAAACAATTCAAACTTTAAGACATTTTAGATTTTTTAACTTTCTGGTTAGAAGACCTTGTTTCAAATTGATAGGAGTTGTATACGACAATAAGAAGGTCATGAACTTTTAGATTTTTTTTCAACTTTCGGGGAAAGAAACATTGTGAAAAATGAAGGAATTGCTTGCTGGAAGCAATTTCTTCATTTTATACAATATTTTCCAAATTGTTTTTCTTGAGGGGGTTAAAAAGCGTAATTGTTTTGGAGAGGGATAATGAATAAAAAACACTACATATCTGTTGTTGTGTGTTGGGTTTTGCTGTTGTTGTTGTTTTGCTTATTTTTTCTAATGTATTGCCATACTTTTGTGGGTGTTTCAGTAGCGAAAAATAACGGTGATCCAAGTTTAAAAGATTCCAGACCATTATTTTATAGGTATATATTTTACACGGGCACATTTGAATGATCAGACAATATTAGCAAAAAGTGGCATTCCGCAGATTTACAATGTTTATTTAGATTTCTTTTCGCAGAAACATTTAGTCTAACATTCTGTTTTGGGTTCTAAGCAAGGCTTAGTTCAAGGTTGTTTTATTGTTGTTTTTTATCAATATACTTGCAAAGCACCGATTAACGCAAATCTAAAATTAAACAGTCCTGCGGCTATATGCTTTGGTTGCAAGGATTAATATTAACTAGTTTTAATTAAAGAAATCCATTAAACGGTTACGTATCTCCTATTATACAACTTATCTGGACCCCAATGTTTTCGAGTTAATTTAGCCATTATGGAAAACTACATTAATTCGTTCAAAGTATAATAAACGTTTGGGATATTGTTTGAATAGTATTAAACACCACTGATAACAGTATTTCAGTCATTTCGCGACGGCTGAAGTATCTATCATAGATTCCTGGTCCCACCTAGGTTTAAGATGATACACTCATTGGTGGGAGGATAGGTGGGAGGATCGGAAAGGATATTTGCTGCGACCGGGGATCGAACCCTAGACCTCGTGATCTGGAGTCCGATAGAACTTAAATGCTCGTGCGAAACTTCCAAGCATGAATAAGGTTTACGATCAGATATTCAGAAATGAAACATTAGTATAAACGAGGACTACTTATGTAATAATATATATTTATTATTTAAAAAAAACAGCTATACTAACTTGGCTGTAATAATGCAATAATTGTACCCCTCTTTGAATATATTACACTTGTATATTATATAACTTTTATTACTTAGATTCGTCTAAGAATTCTTAGTGGAGTGGATGCGGCTCTTGCACAGACTTAGAAAGAAAACTTTTGGCTCTCAATATTCAAATTTCTAACTCTATTGCATTCAGATATTTGAAAGGAGTGTGATTAAGCCGATTTTGTAATGAAAATGACTGTTCAGATAGATATAAAGAAAGAAAAAAAGAGTAAAATATTTCGCGAGAAGTCAAATTAGTCAACAAAGAACAGCTTGAATGGGGTAAATACTTTATCTGTCAATTGCAACGAAATTTTCCTTATTTGTAACTTCCATGACGTACCTATGACCCCGCTAGCTTCTTCCAGCAATTTAGTCGATATCAACTATTCCCAAAGACTTAAAAGATCTCATCCGATAAATTGCGATGTTGGAAAATATCAAATTGAAACAAGAGCCATGTCGGACATGGCGGAATGTCGGAAGGACAGAAGGACGGGATGACGGACGGAGACCATTACTATATCCACCTCGCCGAAACGGCGGGGGATAATTACATTTATAGTAAACTAGTGGATTGAACTCGAAGAAAGGATATTTATCTTGAAATATCATGAATAATTATTGAAAAAGCGGATAATTTTATTATGTCAAAGTTTCATGAAAATCTGTGAAAGAGTCGCTTTACTTGTATTTCTGATTAATTACTAATGAAGATTTCAACTAAGAATCTTCCAAAAGTAAAAAGCTCCGACCCTGATCAGTGTATATAATCCACACAACCCGATCAGAGTCGATACTTTTCGCGAAAGATCCTGTTTCTGTTGATGGCATTTACCTCTTCGGTGGGCGAGCAAAATGTCATAAATACAGCTTTACTAAAGCTGTATCTACAACATTTACTCGCCCACCTACGATATGTCTAGAGGTTTAACACGCTTTATTTTGGAAAAGGTCATATGGGTTTTAATGCTGTAACAATTTAGAAATGAAAAGATATCTGCAAGACAATTTGACATTTGAGGGTTTTAATTTTTAAATAAGAAAAAAAAGCTGTAGAAATAATTGATGAAAAATAAGCAAATTCCGTTGATGGTTGATATAGTTTGTGATTAAACGCCAGGATTGCAAAAAAACCTCAAACCAAACGCCATAAAATTGTTTCGACCAGTTTATTTTGGATGTTGATTTTAAAAGTGTAGAAGCCAGATAAGTTTTAGACAAGACAATCTAGTGTCATGAACACCATTAACTCGAGAATGTTTATAAATAAACGCGTGATTTATTTAAGAGACTGATGCATTTTAAACGATTGAGAAGTTTCTTTTTCTAGAAAATTTCTAAATACCAAAACTACCCTTAGAGTCGACCCAAATAACTTTCAAATTCAATCACTGTATTTTATTAACCGATTCCCACAAAATCACGATTTTTGACGACTCCAAGAAAAAAACAAGGAAAATGAAAAGATGACTTATAACAAGCATTTTCTTCATTTTCGACAATGTTTTCTATGCAAATAAGCAAATATTAGCATTTTATGTCTAGCAAGAACAATAGATTTTTAGGAATCTTAAATATTTATTCAAATATAGTTTTCCTTTGTTAAGTATCTTCACGTTGACATTTGTGAGCAAAAGACATTCTGTAACAAATCCTTCTCTAAGTAAAAACACAAAATTTCAAACTTAACGCGTCTTTCGGATTTTGATTATAGATGTTTTTAATCTTTTCAAATGACCTTGACCTAGGTATCAGCAGATGTTATTCAACGAGTCTAGAGCTATCAACACGTCAAATGTGAGAACTGCTACTTTTTCAGTATGGAAGTTATAGGAAAACGTGATTTTTTACAGTCGGCGGACAACAGACATACCAATAGACAGACGTGAATTGTTCACATTTTCCGACCGGCGGACATTTGATATACAATGAATCACCAATTGGTGAGAGATAAATGCAGGAAAGGATATGTGTTGCCGCCGGGGATCGAACCCAGACACACCATGATTGAAGATTGGGAGCATCGTGCTCTACCAACTGCGCTTTGACGGCGACAAACAGACAGATGGGCAGACATCGGTAAAACAAATCGACGTTGGGTATGAAATGAATCAAGAACAACGAACTCAAAATACATTCAACGAAGCACTTCTCGATTTAAGGTAATGACAATTAAAACTCATTGTTATTCGACATACAAATGTAAGATGAAATCGAGGGGGTATGGGGGGGAGTCTTCATTATCTACAGAAAAACTGGGATCAATCCACTGGCTAGAGAAACAGGATCAAGGCAAACGGGATCTTTGCAGGCAAACAGGATGTTTGCAGATGATGAAATACATAATGCCAAACATACCAGATTTTGAAGAGTTTGAAGATCTTTAATGCATTGATCGCCATTTCTAACAATTCCATTATTTTCTATTAAGTAAAACGTCCATCAACTTGAACTTGTCCAAAACCGCGTAAACTGGTGCACTAGTAATCGCGGAATGTTTTTTAAATCGATATATATTAAGGGAATGTTATGTTGGTCTTTTTTATACTTATGAATATTCCTAGTAAATATATATGCAGTCCACTCATGCAGAATCGAACACGACAGAAACGACATCTGAATTTGATAGTATCAAATAAGGTACCATGTAAGAGAGTCTAAGATGATGTCTCTTATATTCTGTATATGACGTCATATGTATGCGAATAAGCGTGATCAGAATTGTAGAGAAGGAAGGAAATACTTGCAGAAATACACATTTTTTAAGACAGTAAACCTGAATTGCGCTTAATTTTGATATTCGACTCGAAATGTTAAAAATTTCCTAAATAGCTCAAAGCAAATAGAAGATGTTCTTTCGCTTTCGTAGCGTAATATTCCCTTAATAGTAGTGACACAAAAGCTTGTGTTGAATTCGAGCCGCGTAAGAAAACTTGGTGTTTCAACAGAATAAAGTTCGAGTGATATATCCGAATTTAATGTCTGATACAAGGTCAATACTACATTGTAGTATGTATTATATTTCAACGAATTTTGTCTAAAAAAGATAAAAAGAAATTAACGAAATTTGTCAAAATTAACGATAACATGATTTTTTGGTAGGACGTCATTTACATGGAAAATGACATCAACTAACCATACCGTACTAGTTCAGCACATGGTACAAATATTTTCCTGTCAAGTACGATTTTGTCCGCCATCTTATCAGAAAAATCGGTAGGATAGATTGTTTTCAAAAACCACTGAAAAGTTTGAATTGAATATTAGATGATTATGCAGAAAAACGATCGATTGTATCATAACCCTTTGCCGTTTTGCAAACTTGTAGACCTGTCCTAATGCTGACGGAAATTTAAAGCGGACTTAGTTTTAAAAAAAGGTCCAGTCAGAAGTGTAGAAAATGTTGTAGAAAAAGAAGAAATATCTTGTTCATAAGCAGTTTTCTCTTATTCTACAATGCTTTCTCAATCATAAAATCAAAGAGTCGAAAAAAACAGGGATGGACCAGGAAAGGGTTAATATGAACCTGTGTAGGTTTCACTGCCTATAAACGCACGATTAACCTCACTCGATATGCCCCCTCCTTAATTAGGTTTTATAGACACTTTGCTTTGTTTTATGATATCAAGGCAGACACGAGCCAGCATCGATCGCTAACACTCCATTTTAGAGAAACCTGTTGAAGACTGAAAGATTCTATACAATTGATCAGAATCAAGTGAGCATATAAACATTCATTCTCGTAACAGAGTTGTCGGTCGTTACTCTTACGATACATTTCTGTGATGGGCTTAATGACAAGATTCTTGTCACACGAAGGAATGGAAGATTCGGTTTCTTTTGTTTCAAGAGAAACAAAACGTTAAGGCCATTAAAAATATTATTCAAGATATATTATATATGCACTCAATCTTAATGAATTACCTTAAAACGATCAAACAACTTTTGTTATAAAACCGTTTGAGTTACAGAAAAAACCTCTCATATCTAATTGCGGTGTATGACATAATGTGACAAAATGATGACGTATTGGAGTTTTTCTACTGATCCCATTGCAGAGGTGAATCGAAATGAACCGGAGTGAAAGAGAGTGACGAGCACGTAACTAAATTAGTTACAATGAGAGCGAATATATCTACAAGAACATAAAAACTGAATGTACAAAATCCTATTTACAGAGCTACAACATCGTCGGTGGGTGACAACAACCTCGTAATTACAGCTTGAATAAAGACGAGGTTTTGTAATAGTTACGACGTTTAAGTCACAAAGCGGCGCCGTAATGTCTCTTCGTGCGAAAAGGGACTATTTCGGATATGCTAAAATATCGAACATAGTCATACTTGTAAGCTGATCAAGATCGAAACTTGTCGCGACGTGGGGACAGGTCATTCTACCATTCTATACATTGCTTACTTATTCAAGCTGTAGTTACGATGTTTAGGTGGCCAACCAACTATTCTTTTTTTTATATATTACTGGCTACAAATCTTTCAAAACAACACCGTTTAAAATCGAAACGAGAGTCTAACGGCCGGGCTAAACAAAGTAAGTGGGCGGGGCCAGCGATTGGTCTATTGACCTGTGCACCATGCAATTTTTAACCATTTTTCTCAATTATTCGCCTCTCAGAACTCTCTGGTTCTTTCTCGCAGTATGGGTCAGGAATTCATGTATTTAAAATAATTCACTATGAATTTATTCAAGCTATACTAAGTTCATTAATAAACGAACGGAAGGGTACTTTCTAAGCGAGTTTCATGACACTTTCACGGCGGTTTCTGGCGAGTTCAAGATATACTAATGTAAATGAACCAAGCCCCCCAGGGACCAAAATGTTTTATAAGGAGCATTTTCTTTGTAATGAAGAGTGCACTCATTACAAAATGTTTCCTGAATAAAACATTCAATTATTCGAGTGGCTAGTTCGTTTTTATAAGACGTTCATGACCCTGTTATTTTTGTCCCTTATGATTTTTAATTTGTAAAGCAAATATTCAGTTAATCTTGAATTAAGCGAATTGTCGCTTAATATACATTTTATTTGAAATATGTGAAGGACTGATTCAGTTGCATACATAATATATTGCAGAGTACTCGCAAATCCTATGTTGTTTGAACTCATTAAAATCGTCTCGGTGAACCAATTCTAATAAGTTCCAACATTGGATTTAGGTATGAGGTATTTTATGTAGTATGGCCACTTCTTTACGAGAGCTTTTCATTTTGAAAAGGAAATTTCGATTGTGGTCGCTTAATAGGAGTGGTGGCTTACTACAGGTAGTCGCTCTGGCGAAATTGATTGTACATAATTTTGGGGGGGGTTTTTTAGGATGAAAGGAATATCAGCTTAGGTACGCGAATGTATTTAAGTTATTTGGTTGTTCCTCGTCGATATTAAACGACTTAATTGGCCAGATGAAATAAAAATTATTGGTTGGATTGCGACCTAATCGTCGTAACTACAGCTTATTCCAGCTGTAGTTACGAAGTTTAAGTCGCAAAAACCAACAAGAAAATCTTTAGAAAAATATCTGCCATCGTAGGAGTTCATAGTTCAATCATGGTTTAAATGAATTATTTGATTGGTCGTTTAATTCTTTGATTAACAGCTGCAATTGGTCATTTAACGGAACAACAAGGTTATGTTGTTTTAATTATTTACCACGAAAATTTAAAGAAGTTAATATTTGTACAAATCAAAGATAACACTTCGAAATAAGCTAGAATTGATAAGTGAATATCTATAAATGTAGATAGCATTTTAGTCCTTTCCTGTGCAATCACTTGTTTTCATGACTATGAGAATTTATTAATGGTAAAACGTTATGAGAAAAGAAGAAATTGTTTGTAACAACTCTCCTCTTTTCCTACTGTTTTCCAAACTATAATACAGTCATTTTTCTGTCTTCTTTTAATTTGACCTGTCGTCTACAACCTCTTTCAATCTGGACCAATCTTTAATTTGTAGACTTGGAAAGAGGTAATCTAATGTCCGGCGTCGTGATAAGCAGACGTTAACTTAAAGTGCTGATTTAATTTCCCCTTTTTATGACCCATTTTCATGTTTATCTAGCCTTTAAATAATACCAAAAATAATATTTCTAACTTCAGTTATTATGGGAAGAGGGCGTATTATTACAAGAAATAATCAGTTTGAACCGTTTTATTACTTCAAATATCTATATACAGATGTGTCTGCAAGAATATATTTTACTGCAATATCATAAAAGAAGTGAAAACTTTGAAGAAGACAAAAAGTTAAAAGGGTAACAACAGCTTATAATTTAATTTTTAGTTTCGTCTATTAAACACGAGCGTTCTGATTGGTCGAAAAATATTATTCATAACTCCATGGACAAAAGTTTGAGCACGCAGCGATTTTGTATGCTTCCGCACAAAATAGTCCCATAAAATGGTATCAAAATTTGTAAAGCGTTTGTTTTTTCCCTCGATGCTATTAAATTGTAAGAAATGAAGAGACTATTTTTTGTTTTCATGGAGGTATGAACCGAAAAACCTAATCACACAATGTATGAATCCGCTACGCGTATTCATACAGTGTGATTAGTTTTTTCGGTTCATACCTCCATGAAAACAAAACATAGTCTCTTCATTATAGGGATGAGTGTATTTTTCACTGCGTTTATTGGAGTATAAAGTGCAATTGCCTTAGCCCATGGCAAATAACGCCCGTAGGGCGTTATGTTTAAGCCATGGGCTAATGCAATTGCACTTTATACTCCAATAAACGCAGTGAAAAATACACTCAGCCCATATAATTGCAATACGTCTATTTTCAAATCCGAAACGGATAGAGAGATGAAAATAAAAACAAATAAACGAACTGTGGGCGGAGTTACTTTTCTTTGACAGGCGTATGGATACATTGACACAGTTTATCGCTCGAGTCGTTGTAATGGCGGACATTTTATTTCGTCGCTTGGGTTTTTTGAAATGGAAATTCGAACATTCGTTGGATTTATTTGGAATTATTATGAGGAAATACTTACTTTAAACTCTGTAAATTATGATATCTGGGTCGATTACAGTTAGAATTATGAATAGATGCTTTGTAATAGACAAGAAATATAAACCTACCTCATGGACACGATGCATGTTGATGTGGCGAAGCCGATTCGACATCTCGGATTTACGGCTAATAAATGTGAGTTTTTCGAAATCTTCATGTTTAAAACGAACATTATAATTGTTATAAGGACACTATTTGTTTATCTATTTATTGAAAATTCATGGAAGTATAAAGGAATTCGAGGAAATCGAAATTCAAAAGGTGATGACTATAAATAGTAACAAAACAAGTTTGGTATTTCTTGGAAGTGAATTCCCGATATCGGAAATCCCTGACCTTGTTTGTTTCTATTTTTGTCGAAAATAGTTCTGCCTTTTATCGAGGTATAAAGTGCGATTGATTTGATCACGTGATACGATTTGGGCCAATGAAAATACTCTATTTTGAAGTATTGCAATTATATCTTACATGAAAGAATACTTTATATGCAAAAATATTCTATTATCGTTTTTTCATCTCTATTATCAGTTTATTTACGAAATATATTCAACTTTTGGCGCGGAGACATTTTGAGCATTATATTATTTAAAAAATGTGTTTTTTGGGGGGGTGTACTTTTATACTTGTGAAATGTTCATCTCATTACCACACAATACCGTATTTCTAAAGCGGTTCTTGCACAGATTATGAATAAAAAACTGGATCTCAATTTTCAAATGCCTAACTGTAGTGCTTTTAGACATTTGTGAGAAGGTGATTAAGCTGATTGTGTAAGGAAAATTATTGTTCACATCTTTTTTTTAAAAAAAAAAAGAGGAAAAGAAACAAAATTACTTCGGGTTACGAGATGCAAAATAAGTCAGCGAAGAGCAACCCGAATGGCAACGGAATTCATCCGGTATATACGTTATCTGTCGATTGCGACGAAAAATGCCTTATTTGTGGTTTCCAGCACGTATCAATTACAATATTGGCTTGCGCTAGCAATATAGTCGTTACCGACAGCACCCGAAGACTCAAGTCCTCACCGATGAATTCTTATTTTTAAAAGTAGAGAATAGGGAATAAATAATATTAAATTTAATTTATAGTGAATTTAGAAGATTAAACACGAAGAAAGAATATCTATCGTGAAAATTACGTTCATAACTATTGCAATAGCAAATCATTTGCCTAGATCAAATTCTTACGAAAACCTGTTCAAGAATCGCTTTAAATCCACACAGAAAATCAACGTTTAAAATGCTAGTAACAAGCAAGGTTTTCTTTTTCCACAGTGTTTCCCACCAAAAAAATCTTGAAAAGTCTATCTACTCAAATTGTATCTGCAACTTTTTTGAATATGGACGAGTACCTTTTTTCTCTTTGTTTTTGTGTTTTGTACAAGGATTAACACCCAAAACTTTATGTTTAGATAAATTCTCGATGGGCTATCTCGATATCGGGCTTTCCTGTACAAACCCGGGATTTTACGGGGTTTTTTTTTTGTTGTTGTTTTTTTTTTTTCTTGAGAAAACATTATTAGCTTGATAAAAATGTGTTTACGACAGTTAAATCGCATAACTAAAAAAATGCATCACATAAATGAGAGTTCAAAGTTCACTTCCGGTCTAAATAAATGATTTGATCGATTCATTCCTTGATTTACAGCCGGGATCCGTTAACCCATTACCAAACGGCAAAATTTTAGACTAGTCCAAATTGAAAAGAGTTGTAGAAGACAATTCAAACTCTATGATTTTTGTTTTAATTTTTCTAACTTTATGAATTGAAAACATTGGGGCAAATAAGGAAATTACTTATAACAAGCATTTTCCCCATTTTACATGTTTTCCGAATTCTTTCGCTTGAGGGGAGTCAAAAAGCAGCTTTGTATGAGAATGATTTGATTTCCCGGAGGATAAAACATACATTCCAATGCGCTGTACAAAACATGGTTGATTTTTTCTTCTGCTGTTGCTCTTTTACACATATAATCTTCAGCTTTTCTGTTTTAGCCCATTCCCATTCTATCCTATTTACGTCCCTCAAGAAAAATAGTTCTGAAAATCAATGTGGAAAATGCTTGTGCTTGTTACAAAAATTCAACAATTTGAAAGTGTCGTCTGCAACTTAATTAATTTTGAACCGGTCTAAAAATCTCAGTCTGGGAATAAGTTATTTTAGTGTGAATGAAGAACAGTAATTTTTGCACAGGGTTCCAAACAAAATAATTAACTACCAACCGATAAAAAATGCGATGTCATTCTTGATATCATCAAATTCATATTTTCTCCGCTAGTCGTTTAGTCTTACTTCATTAATACAAATCACTCATGACCTCAACTTATATTCAATTCTTTACCCATAATTCCTCCTTAACACATGGATTTACCGAACGACATTTTTGATTCTCTATGAGAAAGCATACTTTATTAAATAGCAAATAAAGGCGAAGTTAATGAAAGTATACAGAGATGTTTGTCCAATGAATTGAGGGAAGTGCTTTACTTTTTTAAATTTCATATTGTATATCGTCGTTGTCGTTCTAAAACCTAATAACAACAGCATACTAAAGCTGTAGTTACTAGGTTTTGGGATCGAAAACGACGATATACAGGATATAAAATTTATCAAATTATAAAGATAGATAGTCAGAAGTTCGACTTGATTTCGGTGACTTTGAGTATGTCAGCTTATTTTTTAGCTTACCATATCTTCGCTTTTGATCGACGTGTTTTCTTGGGATAAAACCCTGGATAAAATTAGGTTAAATCTTTTTCAGAATGAAGTTGTTAGAGGGGTGTCCATTTGGAAGCCACACAATAGCCAATTTGAGTCTACCGAGCTGTAAAATTTGGTACAAGTGAGTTTAAGCCACAGCCCCTCCCCCCCCCCCCCCCGTTAGGGACGTGAAAACATCTGAATAAACTGTTCGAAAGTGACTCTGTATTACAACGAAATAGGAAAGATAAGTAGATCAATCGACCGATCAAATCATTTATTCAGACGAATAGTTTACTTTGAACTCAAACATTGGTCGGCACTTTTGTGTAGCATATTTGTCGGTTTTGACTCAAGACAACTTTTTTTATTATTTTTGGGGTTTTTTATTACATTTCAATGGCTATAAATTTTGCAAAATGGCGCCGTATAATATTGTAGTAGAACTTCTGTATCAGAGCTCAGTGTGCGTAGCCAGCCATCTGCCAGTTTAAAGAGAACAGTGCTTTTACAAATAATTGGTGCGATATCATATCCAGAGAGTTTTCAAAGAGCACCATTTAAGACATGTTTAAGCCATTACCTGATGACAATATTTTAGACTAATCCCCAATGGTAGCAGTTGCAGACAACAACTCAAATTTGGTGGACTTTAGAAAAATATTAGTGATTTAGGGTACAAGAAATTTCTTTGATGCCCTGATTATTTTCCAAAGTTTTTTTTTTTTTTTTTTTTTTTTTTTCTCAAGGGGGGAGAGGGGGGGCGTCAAAAAGCTGGATATTGTGGGAAAAGGTTTAACTGATATCTTACTATGATATACGAATCACGACCAACAAAGGTTAAAATATCGTTTGAAGTCAATGTGAACAAAATCAAGTGATTATTTCGACTTTTTTAACGACATTTTTTAGGGCGGGTGGGGGGTGGGGGGCTTTAGTATAGTCAAACATATTTTAGCCATTACCTTATAAGTAAGAGTCTGGTATACATAATTTGATTGTATAAGTTGAAACTCCAAAATAAAAACATGGAAACAATGTAACATTTCTGCACCCAGCAATGACCAAGACGTAATCAAAAACGAATAAAAACAATAAATTCATTGAAGAGTCCGATTTTCTCTTCCTGTCTCTCGTTATTCAATCCCCCAAATCATGTAACCCAATTAACAGCGAGCTGAGCTCAATTGTTAACGAGATAAGACGTTTCTCAGTGATTCTCTTTCAGTCTGAATATTTGTCCTTATTTTGATTATTTTCATGATTTTTGAATTGAATACACGCGTACTAAAGTGTATAACATGTTTATATTCATTTCATTTTTTTTACTAACTATATATGTGCTTCAAGCTTCTAATAGTACAAATACTTTAAGAAGTGTTTATACTTGCGCGGTCCATATTTTGCACATCTCTCTCTCTCTCTCTCTCTCTCTCTCTCTCTCTCTCTTTCTCTCTCTCTCTCTCTCCCTCTCTCTCTCTCTCCTCATCCCCTCCTCCTCTCTCTCTCTCTTCCTCTCTCTCCCTCTCTCTCTCTCTCACTCACTCTCTTTCACTCTCTCTCCTCCTCCCCTCCTCCTCTCTCTCTCTCTCTTCCTCTCTATCTTTATCTCTCTCTCTTTTTCTCTCTCTCTTCTTCTTCTTCTTCTCTCTTTCTGTCTATCTCTCTCTAACTCTCTCTCTCTTTTATGTGATCTTTTGATGTTGCTTGTTTGTTCATTTACAAATGATTGGCGATAATTCACTTTTGCGCAAGTATCCTTACTACAAAACAAATTAATATTCGTCGATAGCTTAAAGCAGCTTGGAAGGAAATTTTGTTATTTATTTCTAAAATTTTTACCTAAATGTATTAAGACATTGAAAAAGAAAATTGAAACAAGCGGAGTAAGCTAATTTTGTAATGAAAATGACTATTCATTACTTAATCTACATAAAGAAGGAAGCAAACGAGACGCTTGATAAGTCAACGAAATATGACTTGAATAGAACCGGAATTCACTAGGAAAATACATTATCTTTCGATTTCAACGAACACTGGCTTATTTGTATCTTCAATAACGTACCAATGATGTCATTGGCTTCAGCTAGCAATACAGTCGTTATTGACGTTGCCCGAAGACTAACGATCTTAACCGATTAATTCCGATGTTTCAAAGTAGGGAACAGGGAATATATCGAATCAGATGGAATTTACAGTGAATTTAGTGGATTAAACATGAAGAAGAATATTTATGGTGGAAATGATATTAATAACTTTTGGGAAAGTAGATGCTTTTTTTTCCATTTAAATCCGTTTTAAGACTAACTCTCTAGATCTTTTAAAAGAAACCACAGATCAAATAAGTTTAAAAGGGAGTACCTTATCGTGAACATTTATAGAAAAGGAAATATTGCTTGCAACAAGCATTTTGTTCTTCTCAAACAACAATTTTCCTCCAAAACAATCAACAAGGTCAATAATAAAACCATACTCGAGGTCTAATAGAATGAATAAAAATGGCGATTGAAATTATACAATTCTTGAAAGAAGTTTTGATATTTTAGATTGTGACCCACTACAATACATAAAATTATGACGTCAGTGATGACGATTTAACTTACACTAGTCGTTCAACCATCTAGCTCGGTCATGGAGATTAACGAAATCGTCCATAAAGTTCAGTCATCAGCACCACCTCTGCATATACCCGTCAATGCTGTAGATAAGTGAACATTTCCGGTGAAGAAACGGATGCAATCGACTCGATCAAAAAATGTAAACAAACATAAGTTGAAATCGGTAAGAAAAAATACACTTACTTTGCATATTAATATAACCCAGGTTTTTGTTCGCTTTAGTGACAAAATAAACGGTATACTATTCAAACTATTTTTCCTTCCTTGGAGAGAAGATATGGGTTTAAGAAAGTGTATAATTTACATCCGACAGGATTCGAATATTAATTATCACTTATAAATTATTTGAATGGCGTTTAACGCCACTTTTAACAGCATTTTAGTGATATCACAACGGCTGAAGCACCTAGCAATGGATTTCTGGTATTTCTCACACCAGTACTTCCACAGCGTCTTTTTTTAACGTTTCTAACTGCTCAACCCACGATTATCCACCCATTGGTTAGAGAAAGATGCTTAACAGGGTTATTTGTCGCGACCGAGAATCGAACCCTGGTTCTCCTGATTGAGAGTCCGACGCGCTCCCTACAGGGCCATGGCCGCTACCATTAATTCTCGTCATAGGTTAACCCTTATCATGCTGAATGAATTACCTTGCCGAAATGCTGTAAAATCAAGGGGCTGAAAGCACTGATAGAACTTGTTGTTCAAAAGTCAATATTTCTTTTAGAAATAGATTTCATAAACATCTCTGGCAGGAATGTACAGCAGGAGGTGTAGACGAAGATCAGACTGCACTTATGTGCAGGCTGATCTTGGTGTACACCTCCTGTCAAAACCGGTATATTCCGGGGTCAGCATGACAAGGATTAAAATCACTACCTCAGCGGTGAGCACGTGTGTAGTGTTAATTGTAAAAGTACATCGCCTTAAGACTGATCCGTCTGCATTACTCACCTAGTTTCATGGGTTTAACATCTACGTTTTAGTTTTGAAAAAAAAATATACTCACCAAAGAACAAAAGAGCTAATAATATTTCTATCCCTCCCAACTTCACATAAAGACTCAGCGATTAGAATCACGTGTAATTGGAGAATATACTTTAATCTCGGGTTCTTGATTATTTCGTTGCCAAACAGGTCTTTCATTTTATACTGTTTATCTTATTTAAAAGGAACATGTTTCAAGAAATTATCACTTTTATTCTAATCAAAGATTACGATTTTGAATAAAAGCAATTTTGATTATACAAATTGAAATTAAACTTACAAAATCATTCTGACCTGAAACGTTTTAAAAATATTTTGAGGGTGCATGTAAATCACGATAATTGATTATTTGTATTTAAGATCGATTCTTGTCCATAAAAGCGACACCCCTAGAAGACGGAGTTGTTAGGATAGTGCAAGGATACCTGACGAAACTACTGAGAGCTCTGCCTGCTAGTAGCCCTACCTCGGTATATTTCTCCGTTTCACAATGACTTTCACTACCTGGGAGGTATACCTTCATTTCGCAAGGTTCTACCCCTGTAGCTATACAGTTACTATTCCGGATACCCTTTTTTACAATTCATTATTTCAACATTGTATTATAGAGATCTGATTTTAATATGAATATTGATTAAAATTTAAAAAAAGAATTTGCCTTGTTTATGTGGAATTCCCAAAGTATTATCCCTTATAGTGAATGGATTCTTCAGTTTGTATTTTTGTTGATACACTGCTAAATGTTAACTTGGAAATCATTTAAAATTCTTATTAGACTCTCTACAGAACGCGGATTATAACCGCAATACATTTCTTCAAAGGCGAATGTGATCAAAGCGTTGATATGGTTCAGATTCCTTTGTGTTTTTAAGTGCTTGCTGAACTCTTTTCTAGGCAAAAAATGCCCAAATCAAAGCACAAGGGATTAATTGCACCAGGTCTGCAAATTAAGGTTTTCATAGCAGGTATTCAGAATGCGTTTTTAGGGAGGGGGGTTGCGCGTGTGTGTGAGTGTTTTTTTTTTTTTTTTTGTTGTTGTTGTTGTTGGTTTTTTCCGTGTTTGGGGGGGGGGGGGGTATTTGTTTTGTTGTGTGCGTTTGTTATGGGTTTTTGTTGTTGTAGTTGTTTTCCAAAACAATCACAATTAAGAAACATAATCTTATTCATATTTTAGCATATTCCAAATTCCAAATTCATTCTAGGTGAATGAAATTGAAAAGTTACGACTAAATTGATAGAAAATTGTGATCCCAATAACTATTTTGTAACCATCGTAATGCTTTTTGTTACAAGTTATGACGTGACATCGTTATTACGTTACAATCTTAAAACGTCAACTCTTTACATCCATTTCTTTTATTTCAAAATCTTTCCAAGATATTTTTCGTAGGAACGTATTAAGCTTCATTCTGGTGTGCCAAGTGAAAACAAACCTTAAGCACAGTACATATTCCATATATTGGACTGAAGACTTTTAACCCTTTCCAGTTTTTGGAAATTTTAGATAATTCCAAATTACATGAGAATGCAGACGACAATGAAAACTGGATGCCATTAGAAATGAAACCATCCTATGTGGTAGAAAATATTGTGGAAAAATGAGAAATTGCTTGTTACAAGCAATTCCTTCTTTTCCCCCAATGTTTTCTCAAGTATAAAATCATAAGAACGTAAAATCCGTGTTTGAACAGGAAAAGGTTTTAAAGGACAGCAGGTGGGCGAAGTAAATTATCATCGTTGTCATTCTAAAACCTCGTAACTATAGCATGATTTAAGCACGGGCTGATTTTAGACTTTACTTTGAACACATGTGCAACCGTTTGAAATGCCACGCAAAGGTTTTTCGTCGATGGGCGCGCAAAATGTCTTAACTACAGCTTATTTATAATGCTCGCTTGCCGAGATTTTTATGATCAATGCCAATTTACCTTCTCGCCTGGATTACTCACTATCTCTGATCGAATCATCACAAGTTCATTCGCATACATTTATTATCATTATTGTTGCTTGTAATTATTAATTCTCTTGTTTATTTAGTATTATTATCGTTATTCTTAATATCATCTTAATTACTATTTGTAATCATGCGGTCAGACTGACCGATATATGGAAACAGCCCCATTAAAAAGTTGATTTAAAGCTTTAATCTTGTCACGGTTCTTGAGTTCACGTAAACCTTATTATCACGCGATGATTATCTCGCAAACAGGTGAACATGATATGTGGAAGTAAGGTCTGTTTTCCTCGGATATTTACAATAAATAAACCCAAGCACCATAATCATTAATAATCACAATAGTTGTAGCTAGCGAAGAACGGTGACTAGCCATGCACACTAAACGGAAGTTTTTGTAGGTGTTTGTGCTGTCTTGTTTTATTCGTTTGTTTGATTGATTTGTTTGTTTGTTTATCAATGCTTTGGTTAAAATGTACCTCTGGATTGATTTTCAAACCCAGTATTTAAACAGCGAAAGGGTATGTGTGGCTGTCCTTGCAAAGGCAAAGGTAAACTACTGTTCAATTTATCGCATTTCAAATAGGGCGATTTATTTTCTTTTATTTCCGCCGTATAGGCGAGTGATATTACTAGAAATATCATAAAAGACAATACGAATACAAAACATAAAAACAATATAGATAACATATACAAACAGGACATACATTTTAAGTGCAAACAATGAATTGAAAGTTTCTTGTTTTTTTGATTTTTGGTTTTTTTTTTTTCAAAAAGAAAAATTGCCTAAGAAAACTTTTCGTAGTTTAAATCGGACAAGTCTAAATCGCTGTCGTTTGAAAAGGGGTAATAAGCGCTTCACTCGTGCAATAATACCTGGAGATTTATTTGCGATAACGAACAGAATTACAAACAAGGATTATAAACAATCAAGAAAACAAAATTTGAAACCATTGATTTAAAGAGAGGATTTTCTTGCTAAAATGAAAGCGAAAAACAAGGGAAATCCTATAATGATAAGCAAGATACAAACAAATGTACATACACATAAACAATTACATAGTTAAACAACACAAAATGTCCTAAAGACCATTGCAATTTGTATACAATGTTTGTAGAGAATTAGCTGTTTTCATTGATTTGTAAAGAAGTAACAATTTATGACCTTATAAATTGACCTTATGTTTTGACGAAATCAAGACGTATTTCGGATCTCCCTATACAATCCAAAGCGATACCTTCCCCCAAAACTTTCAATAAAATTAACAAGAAAACAATTATTCGAGGGTAAAATGCATCAATAATTCAGACGATTGAAATTGTCAGATCAATTGTAATATTAAATTGTGACCCACCACGAATTAAGGTTTGTTTACATAAAACCATGACGTCTGTGATGACGTTTTAACTTTCGTTAGCCGTTCAAACAACTTTTTCGGCCACGGAGATTAACGAAATCGTCCGTAAAGTTTAGTCATCAGCACATTCGTGTATAACAGCCAATATCGAAGATTCGCGAACATTCCCTGTGTATAATCGGGTGCAGAAGTCTGGAACTCAAAATGTAAACAAACGCAAGGAAAACACATAATACGTGTTCCAAAGACTTGCAAAAATACCCCGATCTTGCTTTTTGATTTATTAATGGCTCTTGTTTGATTTAGACCAAATAAATGATGGATTGCTTAAACTATTTTTCCTTCAGCGGAGGGAAAATAAGTTAGATATGGCTTTAGATAAGCAAAACGAAATGTTTTAGGGGGGGGGGGGGGGAGATGAACTGGAATTGTTGTAATGTGTACATGTGTTAAACATCTCCGACAAATTAGCTGTAATTGACAAATCGTGACTGTCAATCAAACAATCAACCGACCAATCAAATCATTTATTCTGTCCGAGTCTAGGCTTTCAACCCCCAGCTTTGGTCGCCATTTTCTTAACCTCTTT